>CM017192.1:26353787-26986287 GCA_004837865.1 Musa balbisiana | reverse complement strand
ATTTTTTGATGTCTATTAGTTTAGAACTCTTCATGGCTCCATAACACAATACATTCCCTTTTTCATTTCTAGTAAAGAATCTATAATATCTCATAAATACTAGAACCTTTTTATAATTTGGAAAGTAAGATACATAAGATGTTTGGATAGACAATTTATGCTCTAATTTATTCCATTAAGATATCATTGAAAAGATATACAAGTCTATTTTTTAAAAAATGTGCAATTAAAGTTACCTTAAAAAAAGGACAAGATAAGTCAAAATATATCCTCTCTCTTCAGTAGAATTCAAGAGATTTAAAAAATAAATATTTGGATAGTTATTTATACGGCAAATCATCTAATTTCCATCAAAATATATTTTACTTGATTAGAGTCATATACAAAATGCTAGAATTAAAATAAGACAGATAGATCATATCATTTTGCCTCTATTACATAGAATTCGAGGGATCAATTAAAATACATATTTGGATAGATAATTATACTCTAAATCATTCAAATAAGGCATTAACAAAAAAAATATAAGAGTTTAGTTTCTAACAAAAAAAAGTTTAATCTTAAGCTTTATATAGAATATTATAGTTAAAATAAGAGAGATAGGTTAGAATTCTTAAACTTTCAGTATTACAAGTTTATAACTCAATTGAGGTTGAAGTTATCAGAAAGATGCAAAGCTTTAAAAATTATTTATAAATAAGAAAGAATCAGAAATAAGTAACATTATAGGATAAGATAGAATACTTACCTTAAAAAGCTGATCCCAAAAATATTGAATTAGTCCAAGTTCCTCAACCAAAGCAAGAAGACTTCAATTTTTCTTTTTCTCCTCTTCCTACTATTCTTCTCTATACTAAGTAGAGAGCAGCAAGCTTTTAACTTGATAATTGTTTTCACTTTTTAGTCTCTAATTACAAGTGTATAGATAACACAAAAGGTTATAATCTAACAAACATGCAACAAAAAGGCATAGGTATACTCTTTTATTTAGCCAGCGACATATTTACTCCACTTCCTTTTTTTCCTTTTTTTTTTTTCATTTTTATCCTTTAATAACTTAACATGGAAACTTTCACAAATCATATCCAAATTTTAAGTTTTATGATTAGGTCCATAGCATTAATCCTCCAATATAAAATTACTTAATAAAAAAATTATTTAATAAATTCTCATATTAAAATAATTAAAATTTTATTATATCATAAATAATTTAAAAATGAATGATATTACAACACTCCCTCCCTCCTCTCTTCCTCCTCTTCCTCAATTTATCTAGATTAGTTGTTACACCCAAGTTACATTCATTCACAAATATATTAAAAATATATTAATATTTATATAAAAAAATCATAAATTTATAAGAAAACTAAAAAATCATGTTATCCTAAAAAAAATAATTTTTATATAAATTATCTTAATTACTCAAAAAATTGTTACACTCGAGTTATCCTCATTCATAAAATATATCTTAATATTAATTTTTATATGAAATTATTTTTACTATGTTAAATATCTTATAACAATGTACTAGTAGTTTTAGAGAAGTTTGGATTGATTTATTAAAAGTTAACTTGAGTGATACTCGATTATATATAAACCTAAAAATATCCTGTGCCAGTAGTTCTAGAGAAGTTTGGATAGTTGGATGAAAATTAACTTGAATTATACTCAAGTTACACTCGATCATAAATTCAATAAAAAATATCTTATTTTAAAAATTAATCATCCTAAATTTATATAAAAATTAAAAATTAATAATAAATATATATAATCTCATCTAGTAGTTTATGATAAGTTTAGATAGGTTTGGTGAAAATTTAAAAAGTTAAACTTCCGATCATAAATTCAATCCAAAAATATCCTATTTAAAAAATTAATCATCCTAAATTAGCATCTCACCTAACAATTCAACAAAAGTTTGGATAGGTTTGATAAAAATTCAAAGAGTTACACTTGAGTTAATAAATTAAATATAAAAATATTCTATTTTGGAAATTAGTTACCCTAAATTCATATAGAGATTTAAAAAGTGATAAGAACATATTAACATCTCACTTGAGTAGTTTAAGAAAAGTTTGAATAAGTTTGATGAAAATTTAAAGAGTTACATTCAATTATATATTTAACCCAAAAATATCTTATTTAAAAAATTAATGACTCTAAATTTATACAAAAATAGAAAATTTGATGATGTTCTAAAGATGATGCTAAACATATTATCATCCCACTCTAATAGTTTTGAAGAAGTTTAGATAAATTTCATAAAAATTTAACGGGTTATGTTCAATCATCTTAGAATGATATACTATTAGTTTTAGAAAATTTTAAGTTGGTTTGATGAAAATACCTTGATTAGACTCTGATTCATTGCAATTGGACCTGACCCAATCCAAAGTGATTGGATCCAAATTGTTTAGATTAGACCGAATTAATTTGTGGATATGTGACTTGAAATAGTCCGATTCAAAGATATTATTAATTTTTTTTAAAAAAATATATTTTAGAAAAACTAAATATATGAATGTCAAATGATAAAGGCATAGTAGTAATTACTTTTTTCGGTAAATTACACAAGAACATTATAAAAAGTTAAAATTTTTTACATTTACGGTTTACATTTTAACCTCAACTTACCTAAAAGATTCTATCAAACATATTTTCAACATATATTTTAATAAATACTTTAATTTGATAATTTTACTCTAACAAACTATCTATGCATTCATCCTCATGTCCTCCCGTAGGAAACATGTCACCTGGATATATTTATATTTCAAATCCACAATATGTTTTGTGTAAAAAAGTGAACTTGATCAATTCCAATCATTCACTGGATTACCTCCATCTCTCATCATTTATCATATATAATTACTTCATTTGAGTGTTATATATATTCATATTTTAAATATTTTTTAAACAATACGTTAATTTTTTTGAATTATACTCTAATTAAAAAATTAAAAATAATCTTGTTCTTTCACCATACTATCATGAACAAAATTGTAAATCAGGTGTTCGATATAATGCTTATGTATATACGTTTCTTTTTTGTTTGTTCATATAGAGGGATAGTCGAAAGTTTAACAATCTTATTTTAGTTAGGTTTGACGATTATTTTAGGCTTGTAAATAAAGGTTGTATCTAGACACTTGTGGAAGATTTTGATATATAGTGAACTATTTTAAACCTTTCGTTGTGCGATTGTCCAGAGCTTGTAAAGTTTGTTTGTAATTTGCATTGGCTATGAAGTGTTTATTGAAATAATTACTTGTGAATCCCGTGTTTTCTCTAATTTATTTATTTTTTTATAGGTTCTAAGGAACTATATGAGATTTTAGAAAGATTGACCTTTACTGACGGATATATAAGGGTATTGTATGACTTAGGTATAACCAACAAGTGAGTGACAGCACGTTACTTTTGTCATTGCCCATCGTCCATGAGAAAAGGAGAGGCGAGGAGTGGAAAGAGAAGACATGACAAAGAGAGAGAGAGAGAAAGATAGGTAACTAAGGAGGAAGAAGAGAAGAAGGAGGGTAACTAGGAGAGGGAGAGGATAGAAAATGAAGGATAGGAGATGATGGAAAGTATGAGAACGAAAGGAAAGAGAGAAAGGTGGGTTAGAATAAAGTGGAAGAGAAATAATGGATGAGGAAGGACCATTTAGATAATTTTTAAATTAAAAATATATTTTAAAGATTATTATTTATAATTTAATTTTTAATTTTTTTTTAAAAAAATTTAAATATTTTTTTATAAACAAACATAAAATATTATTATTATTATTATTTTCTTTTATCCTCCTGTAAGGATTACAGGAGGGGGTGAGAGTAGAGTCAAATAATTTTGAGTCACATTAATAAGGATAATGATTATAAAAAATCAATAATGCTAATTTTATAAATAAATAATAATAATTTTGTATTATTTTAAAAGAGATCAATAATAAAAGATTATCAATACTATGAATAGTAATTTTTATATTTTAGAAATATCTAAAATATATATTTTTCGTTAATATTTACCTCAGGTTTTAAATTAACCTTGGATGCATATGGTAACAATTTTGATAAATAAAGCTCGGTAAAGCGCTTGGACTAATTATAGATAGCTTATGTAATTAGTTATCTTTAATATTTCGATTATTATATTTTAAAAATTATATTAAAATATTTAGTTCTAATTTTATTAATTAATGATGTGAAGAGAAATAAAATTAAATATTTTACTTAGAAATCTTAATATAATTTTTGATAGCGTAAATACCGGAATAGAAATAATTACAAGCTCTTCAATGGGCGCTGCTGTTTGGATCCCACCCGGTTTCCTCCGCACCCGCTTCCCCCCTCTTACATCTCTCCGATGGGCGCTGCTGTTTGGATCCCACCCGGTTTCCACCGCACCCGCTTCCCCCCGCTTATATCTCTCCGATGGGCGCTGCTGTTTGGTTCGCACCCGGTTTCCTGCGCGCCCGCTTCATCCTTTGGCTGCTGCTCCCTTCTCCGTGGGCAGGCAAAGCGGGAAACGTGTTAGTAGAAAATGAAAATGGATTGCCGAAGCAGTCCTCCCCAAGCATTTTGCTGAAACCAAGAGGAGGGAGAGGCACCAACCGTAACCCTTAGCTCGATCGATCGGAGACCTCGCTCGCTCGCTCGGTGGGATGGCGTCGTTCGAGGAGGCGCCGCCCGGCGATGCCAAGGCCGGGCACAAGATCTTCCAGTCCAAATGTGCCCACTGCCACACCGTCGAGAAAGGAGCTGGCCACAAGCATGGTAGATCCCTGATTTTAAAAAGTGTTCCTGTCCTTTTTTGCTCCCGATTCTGTAATTCCACCTTTTTCGCTTTCTTGGCCTTATGATTTTGTTTGATCCGTATTGGATCAAGATATGATTCCAAATATATCTTATTTTCTCTTTTGTTCTTTCTTTTTCTTTCTTCGTCTAGACCCTAAATTTGTCACGTTTAGTTGATTCTTTATATCTACTATTTCTCCTTTTTGGCCATCGATTCTGTTTGATCCATAATATTATCTCTTTTACTCTCTTTTTCTGTCGTCTCTAATATTTTTCGAGTCTTTATACGTTATACTCATTCTCAGCAGTTCCCATCAAAACTGGAATGTTCATTATCTGTTTTCTGGTTGTTCTTTAGGATTTTTTTTTCTTTTTTGGTGAAATGTTCATGATGTCTTCCTGTTTTCATTCGTTAGGAAGGCAGCAAGGCCCAAACGTACGTACCTAATGTTCGCTAAGCAGTAATCAGTCTATGGGAAACGATACTGAACTTGTGCAAGATCATTTTTTGTGAACAGTTGAGATAAGATTTTGGGAAATTTCTAGCTGTGTCAGAAACATTTTCAGTGTACGGACAGTCGTAAAGAAATATTGTGGATTGAAAGCCTTCTGTTTACTGACAAAGATAATTTGCACTTTATCCAATGGTAACTTGTATTTTCTCAGCAGAGGTTTCTTGAAGCTGGGAGGGAGGAGGAAGAACTAGGAAGCATGGTTGACGTGTGGGTATGGATCGACATAGGTCCTAGTTCAGTAATGTTGTTCTGAATAAGAGTGGGTAAGTTGATGCTTCCGTAGGCCCTTTTAGCACCACAGTTTATCCTGCCTACTTTCTAGGGGTGGATTTCAACCTCTAACGAGTTATTCCAACATATGTTTTTAATGGAAACCTTTTGTTTGTGGCTTATTTTGATTCAGAGGCAAGCACATTTATGGAAATTAATTAGTTCAAACTACTTATTCTTGAAGTATAAAGAGTTTACAACATAGAACAATGGACTGATCAAAAGCTATTCATGATATGTGCACATGTAGTTTTTCATGAAAATAATGATTTTGTAATAGGCGTGGTTAGTTTTTTAATTGCTTCTTATCTGCCATATTTTACTTATGAACTACCATCCCTGTTTCTTTGTTTCTTGTAAATTTTGCTTTTTTTTTTCAGTAAAGTTTTTCCCCCATGGTTGTTACTGTTTCAAGTAGCAGACTTCCTTTTTGGAAGGCAATATGGGACAACTCCTGGTTATTCCTATTCCACCGCAAGCAAGAACATCGATGTGATATGGGAAGAAAATTCTTTGTACGATTACCTGCTGAATCCAAAGGAGGTACTGGGTAAAGTTTTTCCCCCATGGTTGTTACTGTTTCAAGTAGCAGACTTGATGTGTTTTCCCCCAACTTTCTCGTCATTAATAGGTCCTAATCTGCATGGCCTTTTTGGGAAGCAATATGGGACAACTCCTGGTTATTCCTATTCCACCGCAAGCAAGAACATAGATGTGATATGGGAAGAAAATTCTTTGTACGATTACCTGCTGAATCCAAAGGAGGTAATGACTGGTGACCTGCTGATGGTGAAAATATATGCACGATACATTGAACTAATCACTTATGTGTATACATTACAATTATAATGTGTAACCATGGATGAATTTTCCCACTGACAGCAATGTTTGTGTTCAGATGTTCTCATCTTTTTTGTTTTAGTAACTAAGTACTGCTTCTTTGCTCTTGTTTTAGACAATTACCTGATTTAGGCACAGTTTTATCTGCAGTGATTACACTGTAGTACTTACTATCTGGAGTAGTTTGAGTGAAAAAGTTGAGTGGCTTCAAACTTAAAAGGGCTTTGCAAGCTTGATCTATTGCTGTTTCATCTAATGGATGGCCATAGCTTTAATGTTTTAGTTTCCCCTGTCTCTTGTTCATTGGTTGGACTGAGTAGTACCATTTAATCTTGTCAGGAGAACAGTTGAGACATAGATATTGAAATCTAGACTATGTTGAGGCCAGCAATTATCCAACTTGGACATTGCTTAGTGGGCATCATAAAGTTGTGGCTTCAAGGACTTGTCTCAGAACATGAAATGTGGTTTGGTCTGAAAAACTTCTCATGCATGTGAACTGTGAAATAAGTTAGTGTTGATTTCATATTAAGAAGCCTAAAAGTTACATTTTATATTCCTTGTCCGGACATAAGTGACATGTATTTACTTTTATGTTTAATATCTTCCATTTGTGTTGCTGTATGTACCATGCCATTAGTTCTTTTCACTTGGCACACCATATTATGTCCAGTCTAGGGTTACCATTATTGCATTTTCGTGTCCATTGTGTTTTTCTGTTGTTCTTTCTTTTATTTTCTCGGGTGTTGAAAGTAGGAAGTAGGTGGGTCAGAGCTGAGAGGCAACACTGCCTGTAAATCTACTTGATTTCACAATTTTCCTCCTTTGTGAGGATGTTGCAGTAGCTGCTATCTAGCAGCATGTGTTAGTTCTGCATTATCGAGTCCCACTTGATTATGAACGTATGAAAAATGAGATAACAGGGTGGAAAAATATCGATATGCTCTATGAAATCTGGATGGCAACTCTTCACCATCCTTGTATTTGCTGGTGCACCCTGTCTGCTACTAACATCTATTATTTCTTCTTTCCTGCAGTACATTCCTCTGAAGAAGAAGTTCCCCGGCATGAAGAACCCTCAGGAGCGTGCAGATCTGATTGCCTACCTCAAGGAAGCCACAACTTCCTAAATCATCCATCAACCTATCTATCTTCCCAAGTAAAGATGTCAACTTGTGGCAATTTTTATTTGAAATATGTAAATAAAATTTTTGATGTGCTTAGTATACAATTCAATGATGATACTTGTATGCTATGCAATAGTGACTTCTTTTAACACCATGCATTATTTGTATGATGTATAATATTTGGAGGATATAATGCTTGGTGTTGTTATGAAACATTGATGTCATTGTTGGAGTCTAAAGAATTCATCACCCAAAATTAATTAGACTGGTATCCTGTTCAGTTCTACTGCAACAAAACAAAAAGGCCATGCTGCCAAAGTGTGAATGTATGAATGACATGTTGAAATTGCATGTGTAAACAAAGTTTGAATCTTCTCAAGTGAACTCCTGCAATGTAATATACAGTTAGTTACACACTCCCTTAATTTCTTACTTTAATCAAGGACATTATTTTTTTTTTATATAGATTTTAATAGTAACAAAAGATACATTAGGATTTCTTGTCATGCTGAGTAACCAAAACCTACCCCAGGAACAAAGATTATGGTTCAGATCGATGACAATTTTGACCCTTTTGGTCACCTGAATTTGTATCATGAAATGCTTGTCTTACACTTATTTTCTATCACCACAAAATTTATGAATTAGGCATTCAGAATTGACTCCTAACCAAAATTCTGGTAGTCTCATCAGAAAAAACATAAGATGAATGATGATCACAATGGCGTAATTACTACTTCTATGATTGATGGTTTTGTCTCTCATTTGTTGGTTGGCATATTTAGAGAGACAAAACTATGTGAGGATTCAGATAAGAACAATTTAATCCTTCGAATATAGATGAGAACATCCTCAGGTTTTTGGCCACTGCCAATGTCAGTACAGCAGTCTCAAACATGTCTAATTTTTGCTCCTTTTCAAGCACAGATCACATCTTTCGCTCTCTACAAGTGGAGACATCTTTCTTTCCTTATTGATCCAATAGGCACAAAACATCCAAAAAGATCCCTTCTTGTTGAACCAAAAGGCACAAAACGTCCAAAAGATCCCTTCTTTGGTGGGCTACTCCCTCGTATTCCTGTAATTCCCGATGGATTCACCCTCAAAATCCTACCTTTTTGGTGTTCCAATTCGCAAAACCCTTTTTGGGTTCATCTTGTTCCTCTCCCTTTCGCCATCATCTGTTGAGACCCAGATCTCCGACGAGCCGACCGCCTACCAGATGCTGGAGCAATACGATTTCCCCAGAGGGATCCTCCTGCAGGGCGTGCGGCGCTACGTTGTGAATCAAGATGGGAGCTTCGAGGTGTATCTGAGCGGCGACTGCGAGTTCAAGATCACCGGCGGCTACTTGTTGCACTACAAGAGAAAGATCACCGGCACGGTGGCCTCGGGGTCGCTGACCAACCTTAGAGGCGACAGCGTCAAGGTCCTCTTTCTGTGGTTTGGGATCGATGAGGTGGTGAGGAGTAGCGACGAGATCGAGTTCTATGTCGGCTCGCTGTCGGCATCCTTCGGGCTGTCCAACTTCGAGGAGTGCCCCCGTTGCCGCTGCAGCTTTGATTGCTTTGCCGCCATGGTTTCGGATTCGTAAGATACTGGGGTTGGTGATCATAGACTATCCCAGACATGGCATTCCATGGATTAACCTTGATATGTTTAACCTGTGCTATCATGCTAATCACAGATTTTGATATGGTCTTTAAGAATCCTTGAGTCTTTACCTTTAAGTAGCTGTAGGATGATTGCTCCATCTTTTTCCACTTTGAATGACTGCATGTTCTACATTTTGATCTGTGTCTTGGTTAAAAACATTGCCTCTACTTGTGCTGAATCCTAGATGTCAAATTGTCTATGTTAGAGCTTATGGAATATATTGTGTCCTTTCCTAATAGCTTGAGCCTCTGTGATTTGTAGTAATCCAAGCAAAAGATTTATCTTAGTATCAGAGCATGACAATTTATTCTTTTAGGATCTATGATAACCCAATCCAATTCTTTATCAATATTGATAGTTGGTAGTGTTTAGAGATTTTGTGCTTGATTGCAGTAGGTTCTTTTATTGTGGTAGCTTAGTGAGTAGTGATAAAGAGATTGGAGTTTGATGACACTTGACTGGCTCAGGTTGTTTTTTTCCTCCCTATCCAGCTTCAAGGTTACTTATTTTCACTGCATTGTTACTCATCAAGAATGATTACAACTCCAATTGAGATGTGTTGCCTTTTGACCAAATAGTTTGGCATCAATTTTTATGCTCTTTTTTTTTTGCCCCTCTGCAAGTTTTAAAGGCCTATATTAATTATGTTTTATTGGATTTCTTGTTATCATTATTACAACTGTGTATCCAGAGGCAGTAGAAAGATCAATCGATTACTTTTGACTAAAAGATGAAAACAATGAGTCTATAGAATGAAGAAAAAGAAAAACAGAAATTGTATGGCACAATGAGACACACAAGATAGATAGATTAAGGCTTCTTATATATTCTGCCTCATTATTGTGGAAAACCAACATTAACACATCTCAAGTTCTTCAACCTATAAAGAGATTGTTTCTTGGTAAAGATTTTGGCTTTTCTTTCTTCCCAAGAATTTGAACAAATGGGAGGAAACATCAATATCTGTCATATCCTAACCACATCTTAAAATTTTGTCATACTCTTTGCATGTTTCCTAGATTTCTCAATGCAAATGTCTTGACATGTTTAGTCTCTGTTGCTGCTAAGAGGAACTGTTACCTCTATTACTTTTCTGCTCAGATTCATCATCCACGGGTTTTTCTTTCTGCATTCGTCACTATGTCCAAACTAAAAGAAGACTTCAAATGTCCTTCAGTTTGCTTGTAATCAAATCAAATAATTAAGTTTAGAATCAATTTTTATTTCCTTAATTGTCATTGTAATTTAAAAATATTAATTTTATTTTCTTATTTATTATTATGAATTAGGAAATAACTATTAAACATTTTAAATAGGATGATTTGTTAGTTTATTAAATAAAATAATTTATATTAAATAAATATAAAATTTTAAATAAAACTATTTTAGTGGAGGCTCATCTCCTCCTATTTAAGAGAAGAGATTTCTCTTCTTCGTTCCTCGTTCCTCGAGCCTAGCGACGAAAGTAACAAGAAGCTACACCCTGCTGAAGTGAGATAAGTATTTCTATCTTTCTTTAAATTAAAAATTTTTATTTTGATTGCTTATATATTAAAATTTTGTAATTTAAAAATATTTATCATTCTTTTTAATGTCAAAATATTTACAATTAGATTAAAATATATCATCTAAATTTTTTAAGGGATTCTTCAATCCTCGGTTTCTTTGGATTTAAATACACTGAAATTATACATGTTTTATGTATCAAATACATGATATTTAATTTTTCATATTTGGATCAGGAATGTTATTTTCTCGTATTACAATTTACCTTTTAATCTTATCTAGATTAAAATATACTATGAGTAGTTCAAAAAAATATTTCTTAATCCTTTAATTGTTAAAATTTTTATTATTAGATTATAATATATTATCTAAAATTTTTTATCCTTGTTAAGATTTAGAATTTTATTGTTTGATTGGATTATGTTGAAATTATTCATGTCATGTGTATTGAAATTATGATTTCTATTTAAAATATGATTTCTAATTCTTATTAAATTTAGAATATCATTTTCTTACATTAAAGTTTATCTTTCAATCTTATTCTTTAATTTATTGTTATATTTTAATGTATTATTATTAATGAATATATGTTGTTATAATTCAATATTGATGAAATTGGATAGGCATAGGGTTAGAACAGTTCGTTTTTTTTTTTTCTCTCCACTCGGACTAATCCGCCTACTCGACTTCTTGTATTTAAAGCGAGTTATGTATTTACTCCAATGATACTATTAAACTAGGCCTAACCCATAGGTCAGGCCATAACCCATTGGCTAGGTTGAGTCAACAAACTAGGCCCAACCCATAGGCCAGGCCTAACCCATAGGCCAGGCCTAACCTGCGGATCAAGCCTTAGCTTGTAGGCTAACATAGCCCAGCCCAATATAGGCAATTATGTGCGACACATATGATAAATCCATGGGCCAAGGTTAGCCCAACCTACTGTAGTGCATGCATAGTTATGTGCAATACGCATGACTAGTATATGAGTTGGCCTAGTCTAATCCAATATTATATAATTATTGGAATTGAGTCCAAAAACGTTGATTGAACTAAACCAAACTTGATTAGTTTAGATCAATTCAAGGTGCTTCCGAATTGGTTTGACTTATTCAAGTTAGTTAACCTAAATTGAACCCAAACTAGTCCAAATTATACTAGTCTATGGTGGTTCTAGACCAGTTAAATGAGGATTAGAGATCGATTCAGTTAAGTTATAGTAAATCGAGTTCAATTGGATTGATTGAACTAGGGTTCAAGTTAATTAAGAGCTAATTTGTATTATTTGATATTGATGATATTTGAAAAAGATATTTTAAATGTGTTATTTCATCTCGATATAGACATGACCAGTGTGAGATTATGTTATTTCTCTACCAAGGACAGGTAGGGTGATTCCTTTCTGGGATTAGCGGGCCGTTAGACGTGACGACTGGATGGTTCCTCCATTCGTTGTAGGGAGAAACGTGTCTCCACTTTGGCAGGTGAGGGACACCACTCCATCCGTTGTTGAGAGAACACAAGCTCATCTTGTAGGATAAAGCATCTCGATCCATTGTTGGGGGAATGCTCCTTCGAGTATTTGATATACGCTAATGAGATGATTGATTTTTGATCATGTATTCATTTTGAGTTGACTTTTGGGGTTTCTACTCAGCATTGTTGAATTTTTTTTGTTTTTGATTTTTAGAACAGTCTACCTCTAGTACTAAATCGGATTCCAGTGGAGAGCGAACCTTCCCCTACCGTTGGGTAAAGTCACTTGGATGATTTTTGGAGTTCACATTATTATGTTTACTTTTCTAATTTGATGAATAAATGAATTATAATAAATATTTATAAATGACGAATAAAATGATATTTATTTATTTGGCTCTCAGTATGTGGAGAGATGACATATGCTACTGTTGTGTTGGTTAACCATTGGGCATGAGTTGAACTTCATTTTAGGGTTTCTTCACAACAAATGCACATTTTTGTGCAGTTGTTTGATGTTCATGTTGAGTCTAAGTTATTATACTTTTCAAACTATTCTTGAACATAATTGTACAATTTCAGAGCTGAAAAAGGTCGAATGATAATCTTGAGCAAAGCTTCAATACAAAGAGCACTTAGAATGGAAATACAGGACAATGTGACAAATCTACAAGAACAAGAAACCGAGACAATATATTGTATAGTTTCACAGACTTTCCGAAACATTCCAACAAATTATAGGTAACACTGAATCTATGTTATATGCCAATTACATCTTAACATGTTCTTTTCTAGGTTGGCTAAGCAAAATGTCTCAACATTTTTTGAACATCTTGTAGAGAACTGGGACTTTCTTTTGTATGCAATTTGTTCTCCCTAGTCTTTTCATGTTCTGTTCATAATAATTATCCAATTTTTAGTGGTTAAATGTGGTTGCCCCATTATTAATTGTTTTCTTTATGCTATTCTTGGGCCAAGTCTCTTAAAACCAGCATCCTTGACCAGAAGGCATTTCTTATTCATGATGTGGACTATAAAATCTTGCTGAAGTATTAGCAGCACTTGGTTTGACTTTCAACAGCAAGAAACACCAACACTTCAACAAGTTTGATGAAGCACTGGATCATTAAATCTCGCAGCACTTGGTTTGACATTTAACTGCAAGAGACACCACCGCTTCAACAAGCTTGATGAAGTACTGGATCAATAGATCTTAACATGCTGCAACACAGGCTCACAGAGGAAATAAGCCAATTGTCTTTCAATGCCTTTATCATCTTGATCAAGAGCTGTGAAATAATTATATATGTTCCATAAACTAGATTCCATATCAAGTTTTATGTTCTTCTTTTATCCTTTCTCTAGTTGGATAACTCAGGGACTAGTTTTCTTAAACCAAGTTTTTGGTCCCGAAAACATTGCTTGATCACAGAACATTGCCAACCTTCCAACTCTCTTTCGCGATTTTTCTTTTTGCTGCAAATAATATTCAGATACTGCTGGTTTATTTTTCTCTGTCTGTCAATTTATGACATTTTTTTCTCAAAAATAGTAGGAGTGAATGGAGAAACAGATTAGCAGCCACATGACCTTCTGATGGTGCTTTCTTTCTCAAGATTTATTGGAGATGGTGAAAGGCTTATTCAAGAACAAATGTGATGTTCGAGGAGCATAAACATTTATAGACTGTCAAAGTTTGGAGGAGCCAATAAATATTCTGTATTAATTGTTTTCACAGCCCTTTCTTTTTCATGCCTTGCTAGAGAGAAACCTTACTAAGTGCTCATGCATGACAGATCTTAGCATCCACATCTATGAATTAAAAAGGTCCGAATGATCGATCAATTTGGAATCAATAGATATTCAAAACGTTCATCTGAATAAAGTATCATTTATGTTCAATGCAGGAACAATGGTATCATTTATGTGTAAACAGATATATGTTTTATTCAGAGTTCTAAACAGCCAAGCCTGAAAATTTTTCTCACAGTATGACTAGCACAAATGGCCAGAGTCGTCCGCCCAACACCATTCAACATCATGAACTAAATGCACCACTACGGTTGACATTTATAGCTCAATACTGAATTGAATTGGATCATAAGCATCCCTAATGAATATGAAAGGCTTAGCAATATTTATAATCAAATGGACGGAGAAAGAAGACCAATTGATGTGCGCGACTTGTGTGTGCAGCTAATCCAACAAAACTCATTCACTCCCCCATCGATACCACCTTCTCTACCCGTTCTCTTTTTGTCTGTTACACGCCTGCGGGGCCCAACCGTGCGGTGATGAGAAACCGCGAAACGGGGAAACGGACGCCGTGCGGCGGCCCATCAGGCTTCTGTGTCCTATTTTCCGAAGTCCTCATCGTGCCACGCGTTATGACCCCGTTAATTTGTCGTGGGAGTTCTAACTCGCCCCCAGCCGTTGCACCCACCACGTGTTTTTTTTTTTTTTTTTTTTTTTTTTTTTTTTTTTTTTTTTTTTTTTTTTTTTTTTTTTTTTTTTTTTTTTTTTTTTTTTTTTTTTTTTTTTTTTTTTTTTTTTTTTTTTTTTTTTTTTTTTTTTTTTTTTTTTTTTTTTTTTTTTTTTTTTTTTTTTTTTTTTTTTTTTTTTTTTTTTTTTTTTTTTTTTTTTTTTTTTTTTTTTTTTTTTTTTTTTTTTTTTTTTTTTTTTTTTTTTTTTTTTTTTTTTTTTTTTTTTTTTTTTTTTTTTTTTTTTTTTTTTTTTTTTTTTTTTTTTTTTTTTTTTTTTTTTTTTTTTTTTTTTTTTTTTTTTTTTTTTTTTTTTTTTTTTTTTTTTTTTTTTTTTTTTTTTTTTTTTTTTTTTTTTTTTTTTTTTTTTTTTTTTTTTTTTTTTTTTTTTTTTTTTTTTTTTTTTTTTTTTTTTTTTTTTTTTTTTTTTTTTTTTTTTTTTTTTTTTTTTTTTTTTTTTTTTTTTTTTCGTGCGGTGATGAGAAAACCGCGAAACGGGGAAACGGACGCCGTGCGGCCCATCAGGCTTCTGTGTCCTATTTTCCGAATCCTCATCGTGCCACGCGTTATGACCCCGTTAATTTGTCGTGGGAGTTCCACCACGTGTGGTGCGAGCGTCAATTATCGTGACCCAAAACCGATGGAGCACTACTTGGTCTGCATCCACACCTGCGTTAGCTTCATGAATGGAATTACACGCTTTACTACACCTCAGCTGACTGTCTTCCATTTTCGTTTTCCTTTTTGTCTCGTACAGTCATCGCCAATTCATTCAAGCGCTTTGGTTTGATTGCAGTGCTCCTCTTTGTAGGTAAAATAAGATCTTTCTTTTCATGGGAGAGTGGGAGCGAGACATACAGGGAGGAGCAACGGATCATCAAGAGGGGAGCGATGACATAGAGAGCATGGAGCGTGGAGGAGGATTGAGAGAAATGTATCAGGTCTGTACGAGAACCCGGAGGCAGGGAGCATGAGGGAAGCGCACCATGAACACCAACTCGCAGATCGTTATCGTCGGCGCCAACTTCTGCCCCGTTGAGAGGTTGGACCATGAGTAAGACCTTTTTCATGTTAGATAAAGTATACGAACTACTATTATTGTTTTTTAAGTTCTTCATAGCTGTTGATTTATCGATGGCAATATAGGTTGAACATGATCAATGTGTGTAAGTTGCCTATTGCAAATTAAATCTAGATGAGAAATTTTGTGGATTAACGTGTGGGTGGTTTAATACTATGGGATAGTTTATTTAAATTGGATCGCACTAAATTTCAGAACTTAACACAATACCAATAGTAAGATTTTCTATAGCTCATGCTTAGATCTATCCACTGTCTTATCTGGGTAGGAGCGACATGGTGAAGGTGATTTCATTTTCTTCCATATGGTAGAATCGGTGGGGATCATCTCACCTTGTTGATTTTTTCTATCATTTTAATGTTAGTAATAATGGTGGTGGCCAACTAATTGGATTTTCTCAAAATGGTGGGTTTTCTAAGATTCACTTAAGAGAGGGTTGCTATGAATAAGAAATCTAATACTGCTTCTGTTTCGACACCCTTTAATGGCATTTGAATCCAGAAATGAACTCTTGAATTTGGCATGTGTTGTACCTTCATTTATATGAAATTTGCTGCAAAGCAATTATTATTTCTGTTCTTGTTTTACGATGTCCAATGTATGAGATCTGGGGATACTAGTAGATCATCATGAGTTGGTTATTTATTGAATCAAAAGTTATCTCATTTTTAGGATTGTGGAAAACGATCTTTTCAAGCAAGATTGGCGGTCACGGAAAAAAAAGTTGAGATATTTCAGTACATTGTCCTCAAGTGGACATTTGACACTTGCTCTTCTTACTGGCTCGTTGGCTTCTTCGACAACCTTGCAGTTGAGAACATTGCTGGATTTAAATTATTGCTGACTAGTAATCTTATGCTTGAGCATAGGTAACCAAACTTACACTATGACCACTTTATTTCTGGAAATGAATTCCATTAAAATTGGCTGATTGATTTCCAGTGCCGTAAATGAAGCATATTGCAAAAAGATAAATTTTATAAGAAAATATTAGAATGCAATAAGCAGTTCGTTGAGGATTTAAAAAGAGAACTCATATTCATCAAGTGTTTTTATCTTAAAAAACTCATGCATTTGCATTATCTTTTAAAAATATGTTGAGATGATAACTGTTTTTTTATTTGAAGAATGACAGAATAACTGTTTTTTCATTTGTTGTGCTTTGGTGAAACTGGAGAGTAGCAAAATTTCCAGGAGATTAATTTCAGGAAATGTAATGCAAACCACACCATAGATTTCATGCAGAAAAATGTTTTACAAAAAACTGATAGACTAGATTAGGAGTTTGTTCCTCATCAGAACTTAAAATCAAACCAGGCATAATAAAAGAAAAATTGTTTGCAGAACTTTTTCCTAAACTTGATACTCTAGACGAAGAATCTAATTATGATTATACCTAATGTATTACCATGACTCGGTATTCCGAACCTTTTTGCGTATTTTTCTTTATTCTCCTTTTTGTCACATTGATCACAACAAACTGAATCTTCTTCCTGGTGATGTTTGTTGTGGCATAGTTTTTTGGATATCACAGTTTTATCTAAAAGTAAAAAAGGAATGGAACTCTGGTCTGCCACTTAACTTAATTGACTTCTGTTAATCTTCTTTGAAAAAGTTATATTTTCTGCTTGTGAATGCATATTGTCAAGTGTATAACTATGCGTCTGGATAGTTATAGATTTTCAAACATCATAGGGATGCATCACCAAACCTTAAATCTAGCACATATTTTTTTTAAAACCACTTGTAAACACTGAAATAGTTCTGTTTGCATCATGCTTTACAAGAATTTGTGCTAAAGATCTTTCACATCTGTGGAATATCAAGTAATTGGTATTGTTATGGTTCCAGGACAGGTAACCTTGCAGCATTTTTTGCCTATGGTGGCATCAATGTGATTTTGGCAATGGCTGCAGCTGCCCTCTGTGCTTATGTTGCACCTGCAGCTGCTGGGTCTGGCATACCTGAAGTGAAAGCATATCTAAATGGTGTTGATGCTTATTCCTAGAACTCTATTTGTCAAGGTGAGTTCCAACTTCAACTCTTTTCTGACCTTCTCCATTATTGTTGTTATTGAGATAATCAACTTCGGACATTGGCTTAATCAACTAAATGTCTAAATCTAGCAAGCAGGTTTGTCTTCCTGTACGATGACTACAAGGAAATTTTAGATGATAGATCCGCAGCTACCACTGATAACATCAAAATGTGAAACATCCTCCTGTGTAATATCACAGATGGCAAAGCACTGGTTGTATTAGACCTTATGTTGGGTACTGGCCTGAGTTGTTTTACTAGTTTTGAGTGCTGATCTCCATATCACTGGTTGTATTAGACTAATTTAGTAATACAATTTTCTTTTCTCAAAAAAAAGAAAGGAAATACTGTAATTGCTCCAGTTATTCTACCTACTGCAGAAAATATTTCCTAAGAACATAAATTAGTGTATGCTTGTATTACTTTCAGGTTAAATAACTATGTTAAATTACCCTAACCCCGTATGCCTTTGGTCACTAAAAGTTGGTTATCTAGGTTAGCAATTCAAATAAGAGAGGGTTACTTTATCCACCATTCTGATGGTTAATTTTCCACCATGTTATCTGGGTTAAGCCCTTTGTCCGGGTCGGCTCTTTCTAACTCCAAGGTATTTGACAGGTTAAATGAATGACCACCAACTTAATTAATTTTCCTTTAACTAAACACAGCCTTAGATTTGTATTCTCTTCAAAAAAGAAACATTTAGTTTATAAAGTTTAAAAGAACTTCTAAAGAAAATTATGGCTTCTACTACTAGCTATCAAAAGCAAACAGGGCATGTGAATTATTCAATTTTTTGTCTCTGGATATTTGAGTCAATTGGTGGTGTTTCTGCTGGATTTGTATTGGGTAAGGAGGGGCCTATGGTACACACAGGAGCATGCATTGCCAACTTGGTCAGAGTGGGTCTCGCAAGTATCATCTAACATGGAAATGGCTCAGATACTTTAAGAATGATAGGGATCGGCGAAATTTGATAACCTGTGGATCTGCAGCAGGGGTGGCAGCTGCCTTCTGAGCACCTGCCGGTGGTGTTCTCTTTGCTCTTGAAGCAGCAGCTTCTTGGTAATACTATTATCAGTTTTCCTTTCTCAGTGTTGCCAGTTATGATAATAAGATTATTAGCATTTGTAACTATGAATACATGAATCTGTCTGCCTTATATAGATCAAAACAGAATTTGCCGCAGTTGGTTTAGCAGCAACATATTATTGGACACCATGACCTCAATAGAATAAATGCTAGAAACTAGTTTTGACACAGAGAGGGCAGGTTGAGGAATATTGAATTAACTATTGTAGAATTGCTTCAAATATCTGTACCAGCATAACTCTTAATGGAAGACTAAGGATCCGCATTTTATAAATATTTGTGTTGAGCCAAAATTTGAAAATTTAGGCAGCATAATTTTTACAAATGGAAGAATGTTAAATTATCATATACTTTAGCAACACAATTCATGTAACTTTTTACATCAAGAGCTTGAGAAGTGCAAGAAAAGCAAGACTCTTCAGCATTAATTAATTTTATTTCAAATGGAATTGCATATCCTTAAGACTTGCTTTGTTGTATTGTCATTTGTTGGCTTCATCATCATCATGCAAGTTTTTATGATTCTTTTTCCTCAGGTGGTGAAGTTCTCTTCTGTGGAGAACATTCTTCACAACAGCTATTGTTGCAGTTGTATTAAGAGCTTTAATAGAACACTGCCTTGGTGGAAAATGTGGATTATTTGGCAAGAGAGGACTAATAATGTTTGATGTTAGTTCAAGCATTACAACCTACAGTACTCCAGATCTGATAGCCATAATTGTTCTTGGACTAATTGGGGGAGTATTTGGAGCCCTTTTCAATTATCTGGTGGACAGGATCCTTCGAACTTACAGCATCATCAATGAGTAAATTCCTTGTGTTGATAACACCACTGTTATTGATCACACCAATCTGAACTCTTATCAGTTGTCCATTGTTCATAAGTCAGAATTTTTTAAATTGATGAAACTAATCCATCTAATTGCATTGCAGGAAAGGTGATCCATTCAAGATTCTCCTCACCATCACCATATCTATCCTCACTTCATGCTGCTCTTATGGGCTACCTTGTCTCGCCAACTGTGCTCCTTGCCCTGCAGATCTTCAAGAACAATGCCCCACCATTGGCCGCTTGGGAAATTTCAAGACTTTCCAGTGCTCCCCAAGGTCACTACAATGACCTTGCGTCCCTCTTCCTTAACACCAATGATGATGCTATCCAAAATCCCTTCAGTGGTGGCACTGACAACGAGTTTCAAATGTCTACCCTTTTTATCTTCTTTGCTGCAATCTATTGCCTTGGACTTGTGACATATGGCATTGCTGTTCGCTCGTCTCTTCATCCCTATTATACTGGCTGGTGCCACCTATGGCCGAATCGTGGGGACTCTTCTGGGTCCAATCTCGGACCTAGACACTGGTCTCTTTGCCCTTTTTGGAAAAGAATCTTTTCTTGGAGGAACTATGAGAATGACTGCTTCTGTCTGTGTTATTCTCCTTGAATTGACCAACGATCTTCTAATGCTACCTCGAGTTATGCTAGTCCTTGTATCCAAAACAGTGGCTGATAACTTTAACATGGGGGTCTATGACCAGATTGTGAAGATGAAGGGCTTGCCTTACATGGAGGCCCATGCAGAGCCATTAGATGTTCAGATATGCATGGCAACGATCATTATTATTCCATTGCTAGAAATAAGTCATATATGAATAGAGAGTCCTATGGAACAATCATCTAAGGAAGGCAGTAGTTCTTGGTGCTCTTACCGCAAGATGTTTTTGCTGTTATAAGATAGCACCGAGGTTATATTGATTTCAGGATCATATTAAAAAATAATATAATCCTATTCAAAATTAGTGTAACTATGTTTAAATTTATTATTTTGAAGTCCAAACTTACTATGTGAATAAATGGATATAATTAAGATGTTCTATGAACAACAATCACCTTTAAACCTCAAAATACTCCATTAGTGTACATTTTTTAAAAATTTCAACCTATTTATTGCTGAATTTTCTCAAAATGAGCTATTAATATTTCATAAAAAGAGGCTCATTTAGGCCTTGAAAAGTCATTTACAATGATTCCTAAAAGTTTAGAATCAAAATTCCAAATAAAAGGCAAGTTACATTGATTTTGGGGTCTTGTAATTGGGTTTAAAATTATTATTTTAATATCCAAATTTATCAAATAAATAATTGGATATAATTAAAATGTTCCATAATGAAAAAATACCTAGAGACCTCCAAAAATTCCACAAGTGTGGCTTTTTTTTAAATTTCAACCTATTTATTGTGGTTTTTTCCCAAATAAGCTATTAGTGTTTCAAAAATCAAATAAAGTGTCATTTAGGCTTTCACAAGTTATTTTCATAGTTTCCTAAAGGTTTGGAGCCAAAACTAAAAAAAAGGAATCTTGTTACCATTTTGGGTCCTATTCAAAAACTGTGTAACCACATTGAAAATCAGTATAACTAGGTTAGAAATTATTTTTTTAAGAGTCAAACTTATCACATGAATAATTAGACATAATTAATATGTTCCATGAAAAAAATCACCAAGAGACCTTTAAATATTTCACTATTTATTGTTCGATTTATCGCAAATGAGATATTAATGGTTTATAAAATCAAACAGAAGCTCATTTAGGCCTTGATAAGTCATTTACAAGATATCCTAAAAGTTTAGAACCAAAATTTCAAAAATATTCCTAGTTACCCTAATTTTTAATAGTGTTACACTGACTTTGGATAACAATGTAAGCCTATTTTAGAGTCATTTGCAAGATATGTTTATGGGTGATTAGTGCTTGTTTTGTTTATGGGAAGTTAGATCATAAAGTAAATAATTATCCTCTAAACAAGAAGAAAGAGTGGTCTCTTAAATCATTAACCCATGTTAGAGTGTACGTTATCATTAAACAAGATT
The DNA here is from genome assembly GCA_004837865.1 of Musa balbisiana. Taxonomy (NCBI): domain Eukaryota; kingdom Viridiplantae; phylum Streptophyta; class Magnoliopsida; order Zingiberales; family Musaceae; genus Musa; species Musa balbisiana. The sequence goes on along the minus strand of CM017192.1, from coordinate 26,964,546 downwards.
CTAGCGCATCTTAGTGGTTGAAGGTATTATTTATGTTTTTAATAAAAATATAAAAATTTTATTTGATCATTATTTTAATCTATCTTTTGTTTCATAATATTTTACTTGTTACTAAGGTGTTCAACTTAGATTACTGGATTCTATGCTATATGTAACTATTATTATTGGAGATTTTTTGACAATAAACTTAATCTATCCATCTTGTTCAAATTCTATTAGAGAATATAAATTTCTTATTGATTTAATTCTCTTACAAATTTAGGGCTTTGATGTTATACTTGGCATGAATTTAATATATTTCTATCATACTAGTATAGATTGTTATGTAAGTGATTCCTTTTTGTATGTCCGATCAATCAATTTTTTATTTTGAGGGTATTAGACATGATTCACCATCTTACATTATATCGGCACTTCAAGTATATCGTTTCATATAGAAGAGTTATTTTTACTATTTTGTATATGTAAAGAAATATTGAGATAAAGAACCTAATCTAAATAAAATTCTTATGGTCAAAAAGTTCTTTGATTTATTTTTGGATGACTTACTTGGATTACCTCCAAATAGGAAAGGTAAATATGCTATTGATTTAGTTTTCGAGACAACACCAATATCGAAGTCTCCCTATAGAATGCTACCACTTAAGTTAGTAGAGTTAAAAAGAGTAACTACAAGAATTGTTAGATAAAAGTTTCATTCGGCTTAGTGTCTTACAATGAGATGCTTCGGTGTTATTAGTTAAAAAGAAGGATAAAACATTGAGGTTTTATGTTGATTATAGATAGTTGAATCAGATGACCATTAAGAACACGTATTCTCTACCCATAATTGATGATTTGTTTGAATAATTGTAGGATGCATATGTCTTTTTCAAGATTAATCAGAGGTTTAGTCACTATTAATTGAAAATTAAGAAGGAGAATATTTCAAAAATAATATTTAAAGCTCGATGTGGTTATTATAAATTCTTAGTGATGTCTTTTGGCTTGACTAATGCCTTTGTAGCTTTTATGAATCTAATGAATAAGGTATTTTAGTCATTCTTGCATGATTATGTAATTATATTCATTGATGATATACTTGCTAATCATAGGTGTCTTGCAAGCCAATGATATGAGTGATGACACGTGTGACATGATACATACTATTTTTGCTTATTATTTATTTAATATTTTTTTCACTTTATATTGCCTATTGCATGTATTGTGATGTTCATTTATTTGTGTAAAGAGAATCGGATCGTGATGAGATCATGATAATGAGATCTATTTGTCTTTAAACACAAACCCTAAATAATTCCAGTTATAGGACACTCAAGAGATATATCAAGATGGCTAGATAAACTGGTGTGCTATATACTCATCCATATGATGGAGGTACTGATCTCATAGTTGCTTATGTGAGGACACTAGGGATATTGGTAGTCATAGGTGCCTTGCAAGCCAATCACGTGAGTGATGACATGATACACATTTTTTTAATTATATTTTTGGTATTTTTATCACTTTATATTATTTATTGTATATACACATATATATTGTGATGTCCTTAGATTTGTGCAATATGAATCAGATCGTGATGAGATCATGATAATAAGACTGATTCACCTTTAAATACAGACCCTAAATAATCTCGATCATAGGTTACTCGAGAAGGACATCAAGATAACTAGACAGACTGGTGTGTTGTATACCCATCCATATGATGAATGTAGCTAGTCTCATAGCTGCTTGTGTGGGGATACTAGGGATACGGTACAGGTGCTCATTGGAGAATGAGTTCACTGATTGATCTACTTATGGAATGCTGGATGGTTGATGATGTTTTATTATCAGATAGTATTCTGTAGTCCTAGTAGGTTTGATATTGGGCTTGTAGGTTTTAAAGTTCCAAATCTAGTACAACAGATTATTATGAGTGGTAGCCAACTTATGAGGACTATTGAGTGTCAATAGAGGATCATTCGCTCTTGATGTTATGAGAGGAATATCTCATGTATTCTTACTCAGACAAATCCTTGGCTAGGGTCATTTAGATTGAGAAAGAAAGAGTTCTTTGGGAGAATCTAATTAGAGTGAAACTCGAGCAGAAACCATATGTGTCTAACAGCACCATGTCTGGTATACGGTCCTTGAGATATTAGATAGATGAGGGACTATAGGTACATGGTAACTAAGGACAAATAGGTCTAATGAATTATATTTCCATGTATCATATAGAGACTACGACGTAGTGGCCTAATACGTCAATGGTCGATGAGTCGAGTGAATTATTATAGAGATAATAATTCACTAAGCCAAAAGGAGTTCTAACAGGTATGACTCATGGCCAGCTCGATATTAGGCCTAGAGGGTCACACACATATAGTAGGCGTTGCGACAAGTAGAGGTTCATATATGAGATATCCACCAGATCCCCTATCTTATTGGATATCAAAGAAGCCCCTGAATTATTGGATCCTATGGATGAGATCTAATAAGAGCCAATGAGAGATTATTGGAAAAAGATCCACTAATCTAAGATGCTTGGGTAGTTGGATAGAAATCCAATACTCAATAGGTTGTGGTTAAGTTGACAAGGGACCTCTATAAATAGGAGGGAACTAATGGTTCATAGGCTAGAGCCTTTTTGAGTTGTCTCTCCTATTCTCCTCCCCTTCACCTCCTCATATAGTAGGCTTGGAGATTGGAGTATCATCGTAGTCCTGCTATGTGGATCACCACTAGAGAGGAGGACGCTTGACCTCCTTCACCCTCTCCTAAAGATCAAGATGGATTCAAGGATATATGATCTCCCTAGGTAACACAATTGTCTATTGGAAAATTTGGAGTTTTTGTTTTATGTTCTTCCGCTACGCATGTGATGTTGCCCTTAGATTTTCCTACAATGGTATCATAGCTAGGTTGTTCATGCAAAAGATTAGTTTTGAACTATATATATTATGTTTTGGAGAAGCTTTCGACATCAAAATTGTTGACGCAAAAACAAGAAACGGCAGCCGCAGGGCAGTGGCATCGGCGGTCGCTGCGCTCGTGAGCAGATCGGGCGACGATGCCTGCAGGGTCGCTCCCCCGCGGGGGTGCCCGATATTTAGCAAGCTTGAGGGCATTGACATAATTGTTTAGCAAGCTTGAGGGCATTGACATTTAGATATGTGTTTTTTTTTTATAAAGCAACTTATTTTTGTAGCAGCTTATTTGTTGAAGCAACTTAGTGAAAAACCTAATTTTAGTGACTTATACATTTAAATTATAATATGTCCTAATATCTTCTAACTGTTTGGTTGTCCAAAGTTGAAAATAATTCTTTTGGAAGTGCATGTTTCAGTAGATTCTCCATTTTACAATATTAGCTATGTTTAGCACGTTGAAAAAACCCAAAAAAAAAGTTTGAGATTGACTTTTGGGATTGAGTTTTGGGGATTTTACTTGGTGTTTTAGACCAATCTAAAATCTCATATTTCAAAAAACACTACATGTGTCCATGATATTTCGATGGTAATGAAAAAAATTGAAGAATACACTGTGCAAATGCTGAATAATTCAGATAAATATTAAATAAATTCTCTAAGATAGAAATACATTAACATATGTCCATCCGGGAGAAATCCAAAGTTTTCATAAAAATTTAAATGATTTGGATTAGTGCGATATACTATTTTTGAATTGATCCCAAAAATAATATGTTGCAGATTAGAAAATATTTTTTTTATCACAGGTTATGGATATATTTAGAAGCTCAAATGTAAAAAAAAAAAAAAACATTGCATAGATGCCGAGTAATTAAGATGTTTCAGTGGAAATACAAAAAACTTGGAGAAAATTAGAAAATAACAACACATTGTATAGATGCTGAGTAATTAAGAAAAATAAAAAAAAAAGCAAATACTATAATAAAAGTCCATCTTAGTGGTATGTCAAGGCTTTCAAAAATTTCAGATCATTTTGACCCATCGTGATACACGATGTTTGAATTGACCCCAAAAATATTATATCACATATTAGAAATTTTTTTAGATCAATTTTTTTCATAATTTTCTGATATATTTTAGAATATCAAATGTTAAAAAATATTATATGTGTCCATGATATTTTGATAGAAATTAAAAAAGAAAAAAAATTAAAAAATGACACATTATGTGGATGCTGAATAATTTAAAAAATAATAAAAATATATAAAATAAAAAAAAACAATGACATATATCTGACTGGGACAAATCCAAAGCTTTTATAAAAGTTTTAGATGATTTGAACCAGTTGTAGTATGCAATACACTATTTTTTAATTGGCTCGAAAAATACTATATCGCAATTAAGAAATATTTTTCTAAACTGAAATACTTATAGCTTGTAGACATATTTAGAAACTCAAATACCAAAAAATATTGTTTGTATCTTTGATTTCTAACTGCAAATAAAAAGACTTAGAGAAAACTAGAAAATGACACACTATTTTGATGTTGAATAATTCAGAAAAATATATAAAAAATTGTCACTAAAATAGAAAAAGAACTTGTGGACAATGACACACTATGCAAATGCTGAATAAATCATAAAAATATTTAAAATTTTCTAAAATATAAAAATAGTGACATATGTCTAACCGGAATAAATCTAAAGTTTTCATAAAAACTTTACATGATTTGGATTAGTCATGGTATGTGACCCTAAAAATTGTGTATCACATATTAGAAAATAGTTTTTTAAACCCAAATTTTTATCATAACTTGTGAACATATTTAGAAACTTAAATATCAAAAAATATTGCTTGTATCTATGATTTTTCAGTGTCAATGAAAAAAAAGGAGAAATTTTAAAAATGGCATTCTATTCTAATGATAAATAATTCAAAAAATATTATAAAAATTCTCTAAAATAGAAAAGAGTGACATATATCCATCTAGGATAAATCTAAATTCTTGATAAAATTTTCAGATGATTTGGAGTAATCCACATATAAGATAAACTACTTTTGAATTGACCCCAAAAATAATGTATTGCATATTAGGATTTTTTTTTTAACCCAAAATTTTATCAGACATAGCTAAAAGCTCAAATATAAAAAAATATTACATATGTCTTGTTGAATCCTTGATTTTGATGATAAAACTAATTAATGAGTTTCTTGGACTAAATATATTTTTGAGATAAGTGGTGTAGAAAATATTTCGATCATGGACTTGGATCACCTAAGAGCCAACTATCGAGCAGGAGAGTCAGATATTATGTTAAAAAATTATTATATTAAAAATTGGATGTTGAGCTAGAGGATTGATCAATGTGTCAAAGATTTGACTCTATGCTATAGATTCGAGCATTATGTCAAAAAGATCAAATATTATATCAAAAAATTGGATGTCATTAAAAAATCTATATATTGGTGAAATAAGTGATATGTCGAAGAAAGGAGTGATATGCTAACGGTTTGGATGAAGTGCTAGAATGACATATTAGAAGAGCTTATAATATGCTATAAGGTTCCTAAATGTCAATAGAAACATTGCATGGAGCTATCTCAATTAAATGTCAATAGAAAATACATTGTTCAAATGTTGAAAAAATCAGAAAAATATAAAAAATATTTCTTAATTAGAAAAACAATGACATATATGTCAAATTCATAGCTTTCTTTAAAGTTTTAAATGATTTGGACTCATCCTGATATACTATTTTTGATCTAACTCCAAAAATAGAGTATCTTATACAAAGACTTGTATTTTCTGTACGAATGAATATTTTATCATAGCTTGTCCACCTATTTAGAAAGTCAAATATCATAAAATATTTAATGAATCCATGTTAATGTTGTGAAAATAAAAAATTAAAGAGAAAATAAATTCTCTAAATGCTTAAAAATTCAGGAAAAAAATCTCTAAATAAAAAAAAAATGATAGAAGTGCATCTTGGTTTAATACAATAATGCTTTCACTTTAGTTTCAAATGATTTGGAGTAATATTTCACCAGGTTAGTAGTTATAATTGATCAAGTTATTTTTATCAAGTAGCTTAGTCACTATTTTGTAGCAATTAACAACATACAGTATCCTTGGAAAAACTACTTCACTAGGAATCAGTACATGTCCATGTTTCAATGGTTCTTAACCATAGCCCTTGATCTAATTAGTTCATAATGGGTAAACCTGATGGTCCAAAACCCATACCGTTTGACCACAGATGACAAAAGATTTTTTTTTATGCAAAAGAATGCTCAAAATATTTGACCTGTACAGATGATAAAACTAGCTTATGAGCTATCTTCGCAAAGTTCAGAACACTAAATAAACATTAATACAAAAGAACCCTAGAAGCTTGTTTGTAGAAATGGAGATATATCAAAATAGTGACTAGAAATTTGTTTGCAGAAATAGAGACGTACGAGAACAGTGAGTAGAAATTTGTTTGGAGAAATAGATGTTGGGATGGAGAAACAAGAAAAAAACAGAATACTACGATGTAAGTAAAAGAATCTTTTCGATTCAAGAAAAACGATGTAGTATTAAAAAATAGGAGGATTTATAAGAACACTTATAAGATTTTTTTAAGTGCACATACTCTCAATGTTCTTGCTTCATGAACTATGATCCTACACGATCATCTTTTAATTACTAGATCATGATTAAGATGATTATTGAAATCATCCTGTAACCACTAAATCATGATAACTATCTAGATAAATAACTATGAATCAAATCTCAACAATAGAGACATACAAATAGAAAAAAGAAACCGTATAATGTCGCCGAAATGTTAGCGACAACAATAAATCCTAAACCCCTTCGAGACACACATTGGTTGGCAGCTGTAAAATAATAGAAAGCTCGACAATGGTGATGGAGTGAATACGGAAAACCTCAAGAGATGAAAATTCGTATAGTACATACAAATCCCGTCGATTGGGTTTTGGTGAAATAGTGATGTACAATATACGGTAAAAGAAGTAATTCAAGTTAAACCAATTATTTATTTCTCCGGTTTAACTCTGAGTGAACCCAACTGGTTCTACAAGCAAAATTATTATTTATTTATTTTATTATTATTAAGAAAAGGGGCACTGTTTGGGCATTTTTCAATATAGGAAAGCTCTATGGGAAAAACCAACCAAAAGTTTTAGATTTTTTTGAGAATTCACCTATATATCAATTTATATTACTAAAAATAATAAATAAATATATAAAATATTTTAAATTATAATAAATTGAAAAATAATTTTATTAACTATAAGTAAAGAACAATATAATAATAAAATTTATATATTTTAGAAATAGTAATAAAATATAAATCTTCAAAATAAATTTAAAAGGTTTATATGATCAGTATTTTTATTTTTAAGCTTTTAAATAGTTTTTTTTTTTTACCAATTCAACTCTTAAAAATTAAATTTGTCTATAGAAATGCTATAAGATATTTAAAAATAAAAAAATAATATGCCAATTCAAATGTTTGCTAAGATTTTAGAGTTATTTTGACCAAGTTTAGACCTAGTTACACTATTTTTCTGAATAGCATAAAAATTAATATGACTTGACTGAGTTTAAATGTTGGTGTTTTTTTAATCGAACTTTTAAAATACATTTCAAACCAGTTAACAAGTCCAAAATATTATAAAATATTGAATGGAAGCATCAAAATCTATCAAATTTAACTGAAATTGGATGGATATATTCACCACCATATTAACAAGTTGAATTAATTATTATTTAATTTTTTAAAAATAATAATAATTTTTTTTTTTTTTTTTTTGTCTGTCTATGACCATTGCCAAGGTTTTCATAAAGTTTAACCTTATTTTGATCAAATTTTGACCTAGTTACACTTTTTTTTAGAAAGGGGTGAAAAATAGTGTAACTATGTTTAAACCTAGTCAAAACAAGACGAAACTAAATGAAAACCTTGGCCACGGTCCCTGATGGAGAGAAATATAATTTTTATTTCCTTTTTTTAGATTTTAAATGGTTATTTCTAGCATTTTCAGCTTATGAGCCATTTGAATTTTTTTAATTTCGTTAAATTTTAACAAAATTTGATGCTTCCATGCAACATTATGTAATATTTGAGTTTTTAAATTAGTTTGAAAACTTTTTTGAAATTTTCATCCAAAACATCAAAAATATAAACCCACTTACACTATTTCTGGGATAATTCAAAAATAGTTTAACTAGGTCTAAACCTAGTCAAAACAAGCTAGAACTTTTAAGAAACATCTGAATTGGTCCCAGATGGATAAAATTTTAATTTTTCTATTTTTTTATAAATTTAAATAATTATTTTTTGTTTTTCTCATATTGTGAATTTTGATTTTTTTTTCTTTTAATTCTTTGATTTCTTCATAATTTGTCAAGATTTGATGCTTCAAATAATATTTTATAACATTTGAGCTTCTAATATGTTTGAAATATATTCTAAAATTTTAATCCAAATACACTAAGATTTAGATCCACTTGCACTATTTTAAGGTAATTCAAAAAATAGTGTAACTTAGTCTTAACTTGGTTAAAATGAGATCAAAGTTATGAAAACCTTGCCATGTCCCATATAGAGAGAAATATTATTTCTGGGATAATTCAAAAAATAGTTTAACTAGGTCTAAACCTAGTCAAAACAAGCTAGAACTTTTAAGAAACATCTGAATTGGTCCCAGATGGATAAAATTTTAATTTTTCTATTTTTTTATAAATTTAAATAATTATTTTTTGTTTTTCTCATATTGTGAATTTTGATTTTTTTTCTTTTAATTTCTTTGATTTCTTCATAATTTGTCAAGATTTGATGCTTCCATGTAATATTTTATAACATTTGAGCTTCTAAATATGTTTGAAATATATTCTAAAATTTTAATCCAAATACACTAAGATTTAGATCCACTTGCACTATTTTTAAGGTAATTCAAAAAATAGTGTAACTTAGTCTTAACTTGGTTAAAATGAGATCAAAGTTAATGAAAACCTTGGCCATGTCCCATATAGAGAGAAATATTTTTTTTTATTTTTTAGATTTTAAATGATACTTTTCTAGCATTTTCAGCTCGTTAATAGTTTATTTTTTAATTTCTTTAAATTTTAACAAAATTTGATGCTTCCATGTAATATTTTATAACATTAAAGTCTCTAAATAGTTTGAAATATATTTTAAAATTTTGGTCCAAAAATACCAAGATTTAGACCCACTTATATTATTTTTGGGGGCAATCAAAAGATAATGTAATTGGGTGTAAACCTAATCAAAATAAGTTAAAACTTCTATGAAACATTTGAATTAGTCTTATAGTGATAAAAATATAATTGTTTCATATTGTGAATATTTTTTTAATTTTTTAAAACATATCAAAATTTGATGCTTCCATGTAATATTTTATAACATTTGAGTTTTTAAATGTTGAATCTCGGATTTTGATGATGAAATCAATTGGTAAATTGTTTGATCTAATCTATATATTGAGAAAAGTATATAGGATTAACTACGATAGCGATCAAGGCATAAAGCAAAACGAAATGTCAGAGTCAAGATCGAGAATTCATTAGGAGTTCGAGAGTTCGTCAAAAGTGTTATCGGAATTGGCTAAGAAGTCCAAGAGCTTGCCAAAGAAGCTCGTCGAAACTTACAAAGAAGATTATCGTGAAGTTCAAGAGATTGTCGGGAGCCCACTGGATGATTATCAAGAAATCATTGAAAGTCCGTCGGAAGATTGTCAAAAGCTCGTCGGAAGAACCTAAACTTATCGGACTATCTAAACTTACCGGACTTGTTTTGTATAGTGTATGCCTTAAAAATTGAAGTTAGCACATAATTAGGGTTCGGTTTGGGAGGTAATCCCATTAAACCTGTTAAGGGTCAATTGGGCTAATAATTGGATTGGTTTGGGCCGGATTCAAGGCCCAAACAAGTTAATGAACCTTGTCTGGTGGTGGCACTGCCAAATTGGGGCGGTGGAACCGCCCAAGGCTCAATCTCCAAGAAGCTTGGGCGATGGTACCATTGACAATTAATGCTGTCAAACGATAGTATCGCCCTATCAAGCAGTGGTACCGATAGAGCTCGAGACTGTCAAGCGGTAGTACTGCCTAGTGTCACTCTACAAGCGGTGGTACCACCCAATAATGGCGGTGGTACCATCGGTACCCCGAAAATCGAGAATGTGACACTTTTTGGCTCTAATTTTGAAGTCAATTGAGGGCTATAAATACCCCTTACTTCTCAGCTGGTAAAGCACAGAGAAGTGATAAGAACTGAACTGAAACTATAGTGAAATAGCTTATAAAAGTTGAGAGTTTACTTCCATCGTTTCTAGGTATGAAAGTTTGTAAAAGGAATGAGCCACTTGTGAAAGTTCTATAAAAGGGTGATTGATCTTTGCCTTTCAAGAAAGATCAATAGTGGAAACCGATGACCTCATTGGTGGAGGTGTCGGCAATGGAGGTAGGTCGGACGACCGAACCACTATAAAATTGGTGTGTCCTGTTCTTGGTGCGTACTTTACTTTTGTTGCATTCTATTTTACTTCATTGCAAACTATTCAATTCCCTCCTTTCTACTCACTTACAAACTTATTCGAGTTAAACATCTTTTTTAAATGGTTTTTGTCGAACTAAGAGTTTAATCGTACGAAGTTTTTTGAAATTATTTAAATTTATTATTTTTATCCACTACACTAATTCACCCCCTCTTAGTGTCATTCTTGATCCTAATATTAAATGGATTTGAAATCTATTATAAAATTTAAGGCTAAAAAAACCAAAATTTTGACCCACATATATTATTTTTTGGGTAATTCAAAGAACAGTATATTTGGGTCTAAACTTGGTCAAAATAAGTTGAAACTTTCATGAAACATTTGAATTGGTCCGAACAAAATTAATTTTTATATTTTTGAAAATTTAAATGATATTTTTTTATTTTTTAATAATGAATACTTTGATTTTATCTAATTGCTTCAAATTTTGTCCAAATTGTTACTTTTATGTCATGTTTTGCAACATTTGAGCATCTAAATATTAAGATCTTAATGACACTAAGAGACGAGGTGAATTAGTATAATATTATTTTTAATCTATTTTAAGACTCGATCGATAAGTCAACTTAAAGTGAGGCAAACTAATTTATAATAATTTAATTTTTTCGACCTATGTTCACTCCCGATTCCTTTTCCCTTGAGACCATCAATTTTCACTATTAATCTTATTTCTAATCGACGAAGATTAACTACCCTTGGTACAATTTTTTTCCTTTTTAGGCTAAGGAGATAACTTTCAAACTTTTTTTTTTAACATAAGATCTCTCTAACTCCTATAACTTAAAATTATAACTAAACTCAAAAAGGAGGAGAAGACTCAAATCATGCTCAAAATGAGAGTTTATAATACTTCACTATCTCAAAAATAGATGCTCCATTAACCAAGCCTGAGTGAGGTATTTATAGGCTCAAAAAGCTTCAAGAATTAAGCTACAAATTTAAATCCTTAAAATTTTGAGGTATGGGAGGTACTACCATTAGCACTCAGTGGTACTAACATTATAACTATGTTGCAAATCTAGACTCCAGTGGTACTGTCATTGAAAATTTTGAATTCTAGGTGGTACTACTACCACCGTAGTTGGTACCACCGTTGAAAAGGTTGACAAAGCATAAATAGGGTTTGTCGATTGACTCAAGCGGTACTACCACCTGAGCTTGGTGGTATCATCGCCTAGGCTTAGTTTAGGCCACTAATTTAGCCTTCCAATAAGCCCAATTCAGCCCAATTTCAAGCCCAATATCTTTCTTAATAATTAAGGTTTTTTGGGCCTAATATCGGCTTAAATTGATCCAAAATAACCTTAATAAATCAACTATACATCTGGCATATTTACGAAGCTTTCAACATGTTGTACACTCTTTCAGCATGTCGTCTGATCTTCCGGCACATTGTTTGAACTTTCAGTATATTGTACCTTCGTTCGATATATTACCTATTCTATTGGTATTTTGACTTTCACATGATATATAATCTTTCAGTGAAATATTCAATCCTTCTAGCATGATGCCCGAATCTTTAGCAAGAAGTTTAATTTTCAACATGTCGACCAATTCTCCGGCTCCGACATCTAATTTCCAAGATGATAATTTTTTAGCACAACATTCAACTTTCTTACTCAATAGTTAGTCCTTTAGTGGTTATAGTCTATGATCGAAGTATTTTCTATATCACTTATCTCAAAACCATATTAGACCAATAAAACTTATCAATTGAATTCATTAGCAAAATCCAAGATTCAACGATCTTCTCTTGTTTTATAATAACAACCAATTGACAATGGGGTCTTAACATGATCTATATATTTATCATTCTATAAAGTTGTGATAAACTTGAACTCAAATAATTATACATCCTTTTAAATGATTATACTAAATTCAAGTTGAAAGAAATTTAATCTATCAATATTATGATTCAATCATTCAAGCCTAAAAATTAATATTCAATTAAGTTTTAAATTTTAAATTATAATCATAACTATTTCAAGCTTTAAATTTAGCCATTATTAACATGTAATATCAATCAAAATATAACTGTAAGTTAACCATTTGCATAAATTAAATATAAATTATATAATAATAAAAAAATCATAAGTAAGGCATCATGATTCTTCCTATTTATATATGAGTCACCACTTAAAAAGCAAGAGTTACTTCTTCTCCCCTTTTGTTATTAGTAAAAAAGAAGAGAGTATATCAATGATCCAATTACGTAAAAATAAGAATTACTTTGATATTATAGTATATGAAATATCTTAATATTATGTCATTAAAGATAAGCTCAAGTTATAGGCACCAAGAAGTCAATCGATAATAGGATCTTAATAACATATATATATATATATATATATATATATATATATATATATATATATATATATATATATATATATATATATATATATATATATATATATATATATATATATATATATATATATATATATATATATATATATATATATATATATATATATATATATATATATATATATATATATATATATATATATATATATATATATATATATATATATATATATATATATATATATATATATATATATATATATATATATATATATATATATATATATATATATATATATATATATATATATATATATATATATATATATATATATATATATATATATATATATATATATATATATATATATATATATATATATATATATATATATATATATATATATATATATATATATATATATATATATATATATATATATATATATATATATATATATATATATATATATATATATATATATATATATATATATATATATATATATATATATATATAAAATATGAGTTACTTTTTCTCTCCCTCCATCATTAATAAAATAAATAGAGTATATAAGCTATGAATACAAAAGAGTCATACAAAATAAATCTTAAGTCATGAATATCGAAAGATTATGATTCATTTGGATAAGTCTCATCCTTAATAATAAAAAAAAAGAATCATAGGTAAACAAATAGCAGAAGGTTTTTAATTATGTATTTGAAAGATTCAAAGTGTCTAATTCTTTTATAATAAATTTGAATTGTTCCTCACTCAATGGTTTAATAAAAATATATACTAACTGATATGTTTAAACCTAATCAGAACAAGCTAGAACTTTCATAAAATAATTAAATTACTCCCGGATCGATAATATATATTTATTTTTATAAATTTAAATAATTTTTTTATTTTTTAGATTGTGAATACTCTAAATTTTTTTAATTTCATCAAATTCTTCAAATTTTGTCAAAATTTTATACTTCCATGCAATATTTTGTAACATTTGAGCTTCTTAATACTTTTGGAACTTATTCTAAAATTTTGATACAAAAACACCAAGTAGACCCACTTATACTATTTTTGGGTAATTCAAAAAATAATATAACTAAGTCTAAACCTGGTCAAAACAAGCTGAAACTTTCAAAAATATTTGAATTAGTCTCAAACGGATGAAAACATAAATTCTTCTATTTTTAGGAATATAATTGTGTGATCACCTCAAAAAACCCCCCTAAAAATCAGTTTTTCTAATAGAGTGACCTATTTTTCTAAAAAGACTAAAATACCCTTAAATTGGGTTTGGTCTTGAGAAAATAATAAATTATTCATGTCAAACCGAGAAAATTTGACTTGACCCTAAACCAAAAAAATAACCCTATAGAACTCTACATGTGTAGCCTTCTCCTTAACACGATATTTCTCTCCTGAAGCCATACCAATGTTTGAGCTCCTCACCGTAGCTTCGTGTGTACTATTTGTTAATGGCGTAGATGTCTTGATTTTTGTCTTCGATCTCTATACTATTCATTTTCATCTTCGTCTCTAACCTCCCACAAGGAACCTAGGAAGAAATTATTATAATATCTTTATTGGCGACATCCCCCTTTCGTAGCTTTCTATGTTATATCTCCATAATCAACCCTCTAGAGATTTCCTAGTGTTTGAGAAATCTATGTTGGTTCCTACAAACCAAACTTCATATAAATAGGCATCTCATATAAATATCTATGTATTTAAACAAAATTTGGTGGCAAAGGGGATTAATTCTTTTTTTTGTATTTTAATAAAATTTGCCAATAAAGAGTAAATTAATTCATTTTTAGTTAATTTCAAGCTTTTGGGGATCTAATAACCATAAATTGATCATTTTTAGTTAATTTCAGCCATGTCATTTAGGGGTTGTTATACTTGTAGAAGTCCAACATTGAGGATATACATTGCGGTAATTTCTTTATTTCATATTTGTTAAATTATATTGTTTCACATATATGAATAAAAAATTATTAAACATATAATCATAATTCCTTATGTTGATTAATTTATTGATCCATCTAAATCATCAAATCACGAAAAGGAAGAAAAGGAAAAATCTTATCCAAACTGGATGGTGACTGGCTGTAGTTTTATAGATCATTTTTTATACTTTTTTATGGCACCCACCAATCGTAGTAGAGGTTTTGCAGTGTCAAATTTACTAAGCCAATATCATTTGAATATTCTAAAGCGTACCCATCTAGGCATTTCATAGATATCACTTTTATCATGTATTCTTGAGTGGTAGGATGAAGACAAAAGGTTTATCAATGGATCCATTTATCATTCATAGTGACTGATGTTTCTATTCTTCTCTATCAACCAAATAGAGGTCATGTAATTAATTTGATGGCAAAGGCATTAAGTAATCTATATAATCACTGTTTCTCATCTTTGATATCAAATCATACCTGATTGGATTAATGATAGCATTACACGACTCTGATGAGAATTGTCTATTCAAGACTTTCGTGTACATATTATATATATTTGTATGTATCTTATCTTATCAAAGTAATTATAGTTTGTCACTTTCGTTATTATCAATCCTTTACAATTTGTCTACTTCGTATGAGTTTAATTAGGTGGCAATGGTCCATTCTTTGGTTTCTACAAAACTATCAATGATTGAAGAAAGAATATGTTGAGTCAAGCAAAAGGAGATGGTGTCGATCGATTATTTAAGAGGGAGGTTACCCCTAAGGTATGATGAATTATTTTGTACGATAAATTATTTTTTTCTAAACACTTGTTCTATCAAATATTTGTCTTGATTGACTGATATGGATGATTTTATGATAATATGTCATGCTTTAAGCCAGCAAATGATTTAGAATCTCTATGTTTGTGAACATAGTTAATCAAAACATGCAATTCAAAAACAATCAACAAATTGTTATAAAAAATTTCACTTAAAGACGTAAGTATTACTACGATTTGTGTTTATATATCATTTAAACATGTGCTGATTATTGTCCTTTTTGTTTTTATAGATTATTCAAGAGTTGTCTATATTGAAATGTGAGGCAGTTTTGTTGTCTAATATTGTACTACCTCTTGAGGTATTCATGTCATTTATGATAATCAATACATAGTGTTATTATGATATTAAGATGATTAACCCTTTACCTAATATGTAGGATATACAAGTTAATGAAATACCACAAGAGGATTTTATCCAAAGGATGAGGTCCCAAAACATGATGTTGCACATGAGGATATCCCAATAGTAGAGCCAACTCAATGTGATACAGTGGCTTCCAAATGCTAATTTTGTGATCGATATAATGGGAAGCTTGGGAGGTTGCTCGAAATCTTGGTAGAATGTGGGCTCAATGATATAGTTACTGAATTCCTTGGTGATGAGAAGAATTTAGAAATATATATATATATATATATATATATATATATATATATATATATATATATATATATATATATATATATATATATATATATATATATATATAAAATGTAAGAGAGTGTGTAGTCTTTATAAATTAAGAAAGTAAAGGAAAAGAAAAACAAAGGGGAGGTGTTGTGTTGAGAAGAATAAGAAGTTGAGTTAGACAAAACTTTCAAACAAGGAAGCTGCTGTGGAGAAAATTTTGGATGAACAAAAAATGTTAGAAATGTTAATGTGAGCATTAAAAGCCACGAGGAGAATATGATAGAAAAGAATAAAGTTGACAATACAACCATTACAAATGTTGAAAAAAATATGAAGTTATTTAATAAAGTCAACGGTACCACCGTTAAGACCGATGGTATGATTAAACAAAACCCTAAAAGAAAATTTTATTGACGTGGATAGCATTCATTATAAGGTAAGATTAACACATTTTTAACCATAAATAACACTTTTTTTTCAATATTATCTTGTTAATTAGAATTTTATATTTTTGATAGATTTATATGGGAGATCCAATTTCATCCGAGGAAGAAGCACCCATCATCATATGCAAGCTGAAGACATTATCGTGAGTTAGATGAATAAATATGATTTACTTATTTGAATATAATAAATTAGGATATTGTTAGTTATCCTATTAACATATGAATAGGTTGGAGTGACCTAAAATTGAGTTCTATTGACATTTGTATTAGATTTTTCAAATTTGATATTAAATATGATGTTATTATTTATGATTATCCTAATATCATTTTTTGGGATTAAATATGATTTCATTAAATTTAATTGCTATTGGTCTTTAATTTGTATTTGTAAGTAATTATCTTACAATGTTTAATTTTTTAAAAAAATTATAGCTTATGCACTTTAATTATATGGAACAACGATTGAATGTATGTGACATTGGATGTCTTTGCGACATTATTAGATTGGCTAGTTGTAACACATGGGAAATTATTTGATGAATATTCAAGCTTGTTGGTACACAGTGTAAAAGAATCATATTCATATAAAGCAATATTCTTGTCATCCATATTCATGCATTCTTGATCTGAGGTAAAATGATTGAATAAATTTCTTTCTTATATTTAATATTTTATCTTCTTAAATATTTTATTTTGATTCAGGAACATTATGTGGGTTACAAGACCAATCAAGATGGACCTCCTAAATAAGTATATGTGCCATGACATTCACCATGACTCAATGCATTTTATTGTTGTGAATATTGAGGAAAGAAGTATACCTTAGTTTAGTTCAGCTGAACAAATTATACCTTAGTTTAGTTCAGCTGAACAAATTATACCTTAGTTTAGTTCAGCTGAACAAATTATACCTTAGTTTAGTTCAGCTGAACAAATTATACCTTAGTTTAGTTCAGCTGAACAAATTATACCTTAGTTTAGTTCAGCTGAACAAATTATACCTTAGTTTAGTTCAGCTGAACAAATTATACCTTAGTTTAGTTCAGCTGAACAAATTATACCTTAGTTTAGTTCAGCTGAACAAATTATACCTTAGTTTAGTTCAGCTGAACAAATTATACCTTAGTTTAGTTCAGCTGAACAAATTATACCTTAGTTTAGTTCAGCTGAACAAATTATACCTTAGTTTAGTTCAGCTGAACAAATTATACCTTAGTTTAGTTCAGCTGAACAAATTATACCTTAGTTTAGTTCAGCTGAACAAATTATACCTTAGTTTAGTTCAGCTGAACAAATTATACCTTAGTTTAGTTCAGTGCATTCTTGATCTGAGGTAAATGATGAATAAATTTCTTTCTTATATTTAATATTTTATCTTCTTAAATATTTTATTTTGATTCAGGAACATTATGTGGGTTACAAGACCAATCAAGATGGACCTCCTAAATAAGTATATGTGCCATGACATTCACCATGACTCAATGCATTTTATTGTTGTGAATATTGAGGAAAGAAGTTATTATTGTAACTCAATGCCAAGTGAAGATAAGTGTTAATGCTTCTTGGTAACTTGAGTTTTGTTACCATTCTCTCCATATTGTATGTTACGAATTATATCCCTTAACATATTAAGAAGTTTAAGAGTATGACTACAGAAAATTATACCTTAGTTTAGTTCAGCTGAACAAATTATAAATCATAGGAATCCATAGGCAAATCATGTCAGAAGCAAGATGCTTTGTAAGTATCAGTTATTATATAATTCTAAAATTTGTAATGAGAATAATGTGTCAATTTAATGTGTTTGATCTATGCGTTTGGGAAAGATTATGTAATTTTTGTGATGAAGTACATGAATTATTTGCTTTTTTAGATTTTTATTGAATTTCAAGCAAGAGGACATGAAAAGATTCTGATTGTAAATCAACTAATGTATTTGATCAAAGTGTTTTGAGAAAGATTGTGCAGTTTTTGTGATGAAGTACATGAATTATTTGCTTTCTAGTTTTTCATTGAATTTCAAGCAAGAGGATATAAAAATATTTTGATTGTAGATTGCAGATTCAATGATGATTGATAAATATTTTAGTGGAATATTCAATGACTTCTATAACTGAATTGTTTGATTTTTTTTTGTAAAGTGACAGAAGATATGTTGACAAATGAGATCTTGTATAACTATTTTGTGTAAATTGACTAATCCACTACAATCATTTGTGAAAGACTTATTTTTGCCATTGAAAAAATGTTACAACTCCATAATCAGAATTTGTATACCTATGATTTATTTTTTTCAATCTATTCAAATAATTTTAACAAGTTTAAAAGTTTATAAATAGGGTATTATGATTTTGATAAGGGGTTACTTTATTTGTGAACAAGACACTTATATTTTATACATGATTGAATGTTACTCAATTTTGATTTATTTTCTTTTTTATTCTTATTATTCGTAGACTTATTCATATCATTTTTGTCCTTGAATCTCCTCAATATCTTTTTTAATATCATAATTCTATCAGTCTCATCAATATATGCTTGGAGTTTGAAAGCTAATATCTATTTTTTATTATTGGTCTTAGTTTCTTTTCTTTTAAATTTTTTTGTATTCATCATCAATTATATGAATAGTAAAACTGAAAATCATAGTAAATTTAACTTCATATCGTGCTAGTATTAAATTTTCTTGGATAAAATTTAAAAACTTCAATTCTTTTTTATCTTTGATATATATATATATATATAATGAGACCGGCCTACTCATCACCTCTTGCGTTCAAATAATACTTATAAGACTTAAAAATATATAAGTGATGAGCAAATGTATTCATAACTGTGATATTTCTCCTAGAAAATTATTCATAACAAAGATAATGCATAAATTTATTCCAAATGTATCCAATAAAAATTTTTAATTTAATTTTTGTTAAGATTTATTATGATGAATACTATTTATCAAACACGTATGAGGTTCCAATTCAATCATGATCCACTTTTAAATATGTTACAAACTAACGTGTTGAGGGATTAGTTCTCTGGTATTATAAAAATTATGTTTCAGATTTATTCTGTAAAACCTATATGATACTTAAATTGGTATGGTTTTAAGGATTCGATTAGTATATTTATTCAAAGAGTGTTTATGATTAAGAATATATTTAGGGAGATCGTTTTGTAGTATGGTAGAGGATCATTAGATTGGTGTATAAATGTTGAGAATAATTATATATATCCTTCGATCATCGATAGGTTATGAAATTATATATTGAACTCAGGAATATATAGTAATCACTTATTGAGTCAGTTTTTCTTAATAACAATATATGACTAGTCCCATAGAGTCGAGTTTATGTCTTTACTAATGTTACGTTGTGGTTCTTGTAGAGTCAACAGAATAAAATCAAATTGTTAGTCAAATAAAAATAATGTATCGAGTACCAAATAATGAATAAAAATAATGTATCGTGCTAGTATTAAATGTCCTTGCTCCATTTCTTTCTTGTTAAACTATTGTTGCATCACATTTAACGCAATAGTTCTTATAATCTCACTCAATTGATCAAAAGAAGATGTAGTAGAAAGACCAAATGACCTCGTCATCCTAGATTCCTAAAAGATATTAAATAAAAATTTTCATCAATCACTATATAATTTACTAAACCTCAATATATTGTATAACTAGTATATCAAATATCTTAGTGATCCTCAAATCATACTCAAATGCTATCTCTATCATACTCCCAAAATAACATTTAAGAGGTATGAACTTATCTTAAATTAAAAAAATTATAATTCATCTACAATCCAAACCCAGGATCTAGGATATAATATTTGAGGACACTAAAAGTATTAAATTCTCATTTACATCTATAAAAGTTGTATAGTTTATAATTATTCAGCACATCACTCAATAACTCCATAAAAAGGTCAACTCAAAAATAATTAACAACTACCTATAAACCCATAAGAGTGAAAATTAACACAATTACAAAACCAATCATTTACTATAAGTTTATATCAGCATAGAACTTCAAAACTTAATATTCTAAACTTTCAAATATGAGAGGTTCCTTAATCTTTACGAGACACATCAATTTAAATTTATTTAAAAATACATTATAAGCAAAGTGTACTTTTACAATAATATTATAACAAACTATCAAATACTTTTACAATAATATTATAACAAACTAGCAAAGTGTACTTTTACAATAATATTAAGCAAAACTCATTCAGATATATTAAGAACTAGTGATCATAGATATAAGAGTTTAAAACAGCCACATAAGACTCAATTGAGGGAGGAATTTTAGTTGAAATTAAGTTCAAAAAGGTAGAAGCAAGAATAGGTAAATTCAAAAGTAAATTTGTTCTGATAGAATCTAGAAGGTATATTGCATGAGATATTTAGATAATAAATTATACTCTAATTTATTCAAACAAGATATTATTTGAAAGATATATGAGTCTATTTATAAATGATATAAGCTTTGTATGATTGTCTATAGAGAGCTATAAGTAATTTAGTATAGAAAGGTTAGAAAATATTATCTTAGAATCCAAATAATCGAAAGAAACAAGCATTTGGGTAGGTATTTGTATTCCAAATCATTCAAGTACTGAAAGAAAGATATAATAGTTTAATTTATAAAAAATTAAACTTTGTCCAAATTAGAATTCTATAGTTATAGTTAAAACAAGGTAAATAGATCACAATTCTTAAAAATTTTGAATTAGTAAATTTGTAGCTCAAATAAGTTGATGCCATTAGAAAGGATAAAACTATACAAATTACTTATAAATAAGAAGAAATTGAGGATAGAAATCTCTATAAGATGAGTTAGAACACCTATCATAGAAAAATTTAATCCCATGGGTGAAGAATTGGTCCAAAAGCGACACCTCTCCTTCTACTCCTTTAATTCCTCTTTTCTTCTCTTCTCTAGTCCAAGATGGGTTAGAGGAGGGTTCTCATTTGATAAATTATCTTCATTTTTCTCTTCTAATTATTTAGGTTTAGCTAAAACAAAAATGGCAATGTGGCAAGCATACATCAAGGAAGCATAGGTCTCAACAATGTAACAAGCATAAGTGACACATATCCTTCATCTTTTCTTTTTTTTTTTCTTTTCTAACATAATATAAATCTCTTCACAAGTCACATTCAAATCATAAGATTCACAATTAGATCTCTAGCACTAAGATTTTAATATAAAATTATTTAATAATAAATTATTAAATCATTTTTTATTAAAATAATTAAATAAAATTATAAATATAATAAATAATTTAAATTTAAACATGAAGGATATTACACAACAGGTTCTTGATATGGCTGGTTTTTCATGAATTCATGCTGTCTTCTTTAGTTTGAATACACTTGTCTCCCTCTCCCTCCTTGTTTCCTGGTTTTGTGGGGGGTTAGTGTAACAAACAGATTTTAGCTTTCTAGTTCATCTTTTCTACTTTCCCCAATATTAGTTGCAAGTAAAGGATGCCAAGAATTGTGACTGAACTACACACAGAGTTACTACATCCTCGCCTAGCACGAATCACCCGACACTGCAGCCACGTACAAGTTGTGCTACAGGTGCTACCGTCTCAGACAGGAACATAGATGCCACACACAAATGGAATGAGAGTAGTTTGTGGAGTGGTCCTCGTGTTAGGATGGAGCGTGACTGGCACATGATTTGCATCAGCGTCGAGGAATGGGAAGCTTGAATGTAGAAGCCAAAGGATCATCTCTCTGTAGCACAAACCAATCATTCAACTCATGCTTCGAGTTGTTTTGTCATTGTATCCCTCGTTAAAGAAAAAAGAGAAAAAGAAAGAAAATTTTGTTAAGGTGAAAGTGGAAGATCGACTCGTTGCAATCTTTTCATATCGACAAATAGTCATCCATGATGGACTCTTCGCTGAAATATGTGTTTACTGTGGTTGAAATCTTGCTCCAAAGGAAATGCAGGTTCCTGATTTGTTCCTTGTGGTGGTCAGTGGGGGGCTGCGAATGTGGTTTCAAGGAGTGGTTGCTTTAGCCGACACCACTACCTTGGATGCATGAACTTGGTGGAGGTGTAATCCCTGAAACTTTCAGCTGATGAAGTAGCTTGAGGTAGGTGGTGGAATTTGATCTGCTACAGAGCAATATCTCCCATTGTGCTGAATCAAAGTCGAACTGTTGTTTGGTGTGTAATTTCTTTTAAGTTTGCCTCGGTTATCAAGCAATGCAGCTTAAGATTCTCGAAGCAAGCATAGGGAAGCAGCAGAAAAGAAAAATGGTTCTCTTGCCTTCTTAATGCGTTGCATTTTTTTTTTCTTTTTCCGTTTAATATAATGCACACACAACAAAGCGAAAAATTAATGAAATTGGAGAGAGATTCTGTCAAAGCCTGATAGAACGAACATGAAGGAAGAAGAAACACCTCACGCTGTCGACCGACTTTTCATATAAAACTAATGCTTTGGTTTCCTTTTAAACCTGTGAATCGTGCTCTCTATTTCTTCTCTAGGAGTGAAATTATTATTAAAGGAAAGCATATAGGCAGGCACTCGTTGCTGCATAAAAGCAACACTCGAGTAAGAGTAGTCAAAAGAAGCAGCAAGATAGATAGATAGATAGGCTTTACATGTTTGAGCTCCACAACCCTTGTCTATTTCTTTTACATTTTAAGACATACCTCAGTGTGGTTCTTCCAGTGTTTCCATAGCTTCCCTTTTTCCCAAGCCTATTTGGGAGCTATTATTGCACCTAATTTTTTTATCAGGCATAAACCTAAGATCTTGTCAACATCCAAGCTGCCTAATAATTCAATTCTGATGATCAGTCCACAGGTTTCGATATAACACGTGACTGTTTCCGGCTGTTCCAAAGTGTGATGATGAAAGCTCGAGTTAGATTTTTGGACATGCTCCTTGGCTGGCACAACTAATAAGAGTCACTCATTTCGTGCTCCTCCTCCTCTGTGATGCAGGAGGCTGCACCAACACATACACAGGAGTCCCAAGTTCTCATGCATGTTCTTTTTATGGATATCTTTTCGTCCAGTTACTAAACAATAAGTTCAGCTGAGTGTTTACAACCAGGAAGATGGATGATACAAGGGAAAGAGGAATACAGATTCAATGTTTATATTAACTTAAAAAGTATCACTTAGGCCCAATGTTGAATGCTAGAAAATTTTAGTTATCATTGTTATACTCTAACATCTGATGCAACACTGTGCAAGGAAAGATGAAGGCAAACCATGGGAGCAAGGACACAACCACCAGCTTTTGTCTAAAACATGGATTATTATTGTTGATTTAGATTCTGAAGTAGATTCCTGAATCCTTTTTTCTTTTTCTTGAAGTGCTAACATCTTCTATCTGCAGATCTAAAAATGAGGATATGAGCATGTCTTGCTACCACGAAGCTGAGTCATCAGAGATCTACAAGCTTAAGCTGCTGAAGAGATCAAGTCAATCTTGAGACTGCACTTTGGTGCATCTGCATGCGCATAACGTGCACAAAGTCTCTCAGGTAACCTTTTGACCCAAATCCTCTAAAAACCGATCTCTCTGATTGCGTCTGCAGAAAAGGCATGATGATGAATGAATCAATCCAAATGGCTTCTGGCCATTCATGGTGAGATAATAGCCTTCTTCGGTGGGTGGGGATTGGTGGTGCCTCCGGAAACTCTAATGATATCAGCCAAAAGTCAATTCAGCGTTGACTTGTGTACCTATAGGAATGATGGTTGTTGACATATGGGGGAAGAAAAAGCCCCACTATCATAACCTTCTTCACTAATCCTTGGGCTTAAAGCTAATCAATCACATGACTATTAGAGGTTAATGATTAAGCCCAAAAAAAAAAAAAACAAGCATCATTAGATTTGAGAATCCAAGAAGTGAACAAACAACCCCACACTGTCTTCGATCAACTATCAGTAAACATCCCTCGTATCCAATAAGCATGACGAGCATAATCTAATATTTGTTAGATAAATATTATTCATCAAATGATTGAGAAAAAAAAGACAACATCTTATTATAACCACATTATAAATAGAATATATAAACTTACATCCAACTTTTTCATCACCCAATCGAATTTTATTAGCACAATTACATCTATTGTAATTTTGAAAAGGTTTCCATGATCTTTTTCACTTAATTCTGTATTTAATGTGCATATGTGATTAACATGATTTTAAGATCATAAATTTAATTTAATTTGCTAGTAAAAACAAGTTAGAGGTTTTCTTCTTGATGTACAAGAATGCACAATTATGACCTACATGATATGAAGGGTTAATTATAGATTATCCCTTTATAATTAACTTTTTTTTTAATATTTTAATATTTATATTTTTAAAAACTATATTAGGGTTCCTGTATTTATGAAAGTGAAATATCGATACACAGGATTAAAAAAATAATTTTATAGGATTAAAATTTTAAAATAACGGGATAAAATGTATCACTTTCGTAAGTATAGGGATCTCAATATAACTTTTAAAAATATAAAAATCAAAATTTCAAAGATAATTAATTACATAAGTAATTTATAATTAGTCTATTACTAAAAAAACTTTATAAAACCTACGTTGATCCAAATGTCTTTGGGGAAGAGACTCGGAGATGTTCATCAACAACACAAAGTGTGTGATGTTGGGGCAGAGCATGTCCACTTGAAATCTTGCCAAGTATTAGAGTTGATGCCTGTCCATGAACGAACCATGGTCCCTCAGTGAGGACCCTCGCTATTTCCTCTTCGGTGGTAAACTGAGAAGCAGAAAGATCCTTCTGATAATATCTTCTGCAAACACTCCGGAGGTGGATGTTTACCCAGAATATTTTCACACCAACAGTTTTGACATGCTTCCCTCACTTGGATCATTTCCTGTGGGTTAAGCTCTAACGTTAGGTTGTCGCCTTCGTCTTGTAAATGTGTGTTGTTTACCAACAACAGTCGATGATGCACATGGTGAAGCACCAGTAGAGAAAGCAATGGTAGTAGCATGACAGTGTGGTAACTGGTAAAACAGGGGCACTCAACTGTGGGTGGCAAACAGAAGATGGCAGTAGCAACGAAGGGACGGTGGTAAAGAAACCCATGGTGGGAGTGACGTTGATGGCATGTCTAGTATTCTGCCCCCATTCTTTAGTAAATGCTGGTGTGTTTGGTCAGCAGAAGCAACAAGAACAGCAAGAGCCAAATGTTTCAGAGTGCAGCAGTTTCATTTCTTCATCCATCAGAAGCAACCTGGATCTGCACATAGATTTGCTGTTCCTTTTGCGACATGAAAGAAATAAATATCAACAGAGGACATCAGCATTTAGATTAATATTATTAATGTATAAACTGAGAAATAAATAAATTGAGATATGAACATACATCAAGGAGAAACTGCATATTCTGCAGTAAATATTTATAAATTGAGATACTACAGAACATACACGACTTTAATGTTATTTTCGACACCATGATCTTCATCCAGGTGGAAAGAAAGTTTGTAATAGCTGTTGGATCAATGTGAATAATACTGACTAAGCATCACTATTTCATTAGTTAGATGATAGATATGTAGGATGAAAGAGAGTAGTATACAATTGCAATACTAAAAACACTAATTTCACTCTTCAGTATCTCTTTTTCTGTTAAATATATCTCTAGTCCTATTTGGATCTTTCCTCGATCTAATCACTCCTAGACAAAGGAATAATTGGCATTGGTAACAGTAGATAGAAAAAAAGATGAAAGAATTGTTTAGAGACAAGTGACAGTAATTTTTACTCCGAAAATTAAGAAATCAGAGCATACTGGATTCACAGGGGATAATAGATCTATTAGCTTTGTTTCTTCTTTCACATGGATCCTGGTCTTTAAAACCAGTTCAGCAACATAAACATGGATGAATTTGAGTTCCTTGCACATCCCAAGAACCTTGGCGACAGCAAATGATGCATGGTGTAGAGATAAACAAGATGCTTGTTAGTAATAACTAAACAAATACGTTTCCTTGTTCTACATGAAAAAAAGTCGTTTCTCTAGTAGAGAAAAACAAAATTGCTTTGAAGTAGCTGTGCATTGTGTGTATGCATGGACTTGTGCTAGTCACTTAGTATGAAAAGGCTTTGTTGGAAAGAACAACTTTCTGCACAACCATGTTTAACACAATCTTTCTCTTGTCTCTTCTTAATTTAAGTTAATTAATTAACAAGTTAAATTCCAACTACTGTTTTGTGGCAGACCAATTTTTGCTGGTCTCCCCACTTTGCTAAGCACTCTCACAATCCAACTCCAACATACGACCCCACTTGCCAGTGACTGTTCACAGCCCATAAATTCTCTCATCAAGGAGTAAGCCACACCACGCCAACCCTTTGCTCTCTCCCATGTGTTGTTATAAATAACTGCAACAACTTGCCTTGGATTCAGCAAAGTCTTCTTGTAAGAAGAGTTGCAGCTTTTTTTTGTTGTGTAATTGGTTTGTGAGCTCGAGAAGGACTCTCTCCCAAGTGAAGTAGAAAGAGAGAGTGTTTTGGAGTGTGTGTGCGTGTGTGCGCGCGAAGAAATAGTTTATGGACTTTCAGACAAGACAGAATCTAAGAGGAGATTGCATGCTTACTGAAGTCTCCCTTGATTGCAGGGGCAAACCCTGCAAGCCCAACAAGCATGGAGGCATGAGAGCTGCTTGCTTTGTATTAGGTCCCTCTCTCTCTCTCTCTCTCTGTCTGTGGGTGTGTTTTCCACAGCTATCATCAAGATAGCTTGTTTATTCTGTTCTATGTAGGATATATACAATTAAGGTTGAACTAATCTACATAATTTAATAGTTGTCTTGGTTCTTTTTCCAGGCATTCAAGCATTTGAGATAATGGCAATTGCTGCTGTTGGCAACAACCTTATAACATATGTCTTCAATGAGATGCACTTCCCTCTGTCAGAATCAGCAAACATAGTGACTAACTTTGTGGGAACTATTTTTATCTTGTCTCTCGTTGGTGGGTTTCTCTCAGACTCCTATCTAGGGAGTTTCTGGACCATGTTGGTATTTGGATTTGTTGAGCTCTCAGTAAGTTCTATTCTTCTCTAAGAATACCTCAATCCATTTGCAGCAGTTAATCCATTGTCTCCTGAACCAGAGCAGAAAAAGGAGAAGAATTTCTATGACTGCTACCTTGTCCGATGAAAACCATATGCTTCCTCTCTTTTTTTCTGTCCATGCATCAATTTAAATTAGAAACAATAATAATGCCATGAAATGTGACTCCTTAAACCTTTTTTTATTTAAATAAAGCATTCACAGAGACAAAAGTGAAAATGGGAAGTCATCTTCTTCCGTCTGGCAATGTAGAGAAAGCTGCATGGATTTATATCATGAACTAATTGAAGGAAATATGAGAATGCAAGATATTTAATATATTGTTTTTATTGCATAAACAACCTACTCCTGTGGGTTTGGTTTTGTTCAGGGTCTCATACTACTCTCAGTCCAAGCACATCTTCCGCAACTGAGGCCACCACCATGCAACATGATGTCAGGAGAGCACTGCATGGAGGCCAAAGGCTTCAAGGCCGCTACCTTCTTCCTTGCTCTCTACTTGGTGGCCTTGGGGAGCGGCTGCCTGAAGCCCAACATGATCTCTCACGGTGCTGACCAGTTCAGAAATGATGATCCAGATCAGTCCAGGAAGCTGTCCACATACTTCAACACAGCATACTTCAGCTTCTGTGTGGGAGAGCTGATTGCGCTCACTGTTCTTGTTTGGGTCCAAATGCGGTCAGGGATGGACGTAGGTTTCGGTGTGTCTGCAGCTGCCATGGCCATGGGACTCATCAGCTTAGTTTGTGGTGCTCCTTTCTACAGGAACAAGCCTTCACAGGGCAGCATCTTTACCCCCATTGCAAGAGTAAGATTTAGATTATGAATTTACTACTAGAAACATAGTTTTAGTTGATCCGTTTTTATGCTTGATCAACATCCTACTTTGCTGCAATGCCATCAAGAAAGATATAGCTAAAAAGTGCTTCATCAAAAGAATTGTTTTTCTTTTCTTGCTATCATATCAAGATTCTTCATTGTGATTGTTTCCTAGGAGCTTGTGTTTTATGCTTATTGTGATTGCCACCGTTCATTAAGAATATGCTTGTGGTGAATGAAGCTCGGAAATTTCTCTTGGGGACCTCTGTCCAAGGATTCTTTTGGTGCGAGACCACTTACTTGTCTTCTTGCTTAAACATTAATCTAATAGATTTTTTTTTTTTTCCTTCAATAGGTTTTGTTAGACTACCACAAAAGAGTAGTAGAATTTCTTTTTCTTTATCATCTTGCCTACTTGATTATCAAGTACATAGTTGATTCTTGAAATGAAAAGTTTTTTTGTTTGCTCATACTGATGGCAGACATGAAGGTAATTAATTATGTCTTTGGTTGTTCTGCATAAGAATACACTAAGATATATCAGAAGGCAGATGGATCATGACTTCCTAGAAATTTTATCCGAGAAAGCTTTGATCTTTGCAAGTTCTTACTGTCAAGTAAAAGTTGTTCCTTGTGCAGGTCTTTGTAGCTGCATTTGCCAAGAGAAAGCAAGTTTGCCCCTCTAGTTCTGAAGTGCCTCACGCGAAGAATGTGCCCAAACACCATGGTGTTTCTTCCCAAAGTGTTTGCAACTTCGGTCACATCCACAAGTTCAGGTTGGCACAGCTTATCATCTAATCATTTGACCAAGGAAGAAGAAGTGACAAGAAAAAGCTGATCTTTGCAACCTTTCTTCCTTTTACATGATTCAGATTTCTGGACAAAGCTTGCATCAAATCCCAAGATGGTTGTAACATGAAAGAGAGCCCATGGAAGCTTTGCAGCACGGCAGAGGTAGAGCAAGTGAAGGTGATTCTTTCAGTGATACCGATCTTCGCATGCACCATCATCTTCAACACGGTCCTCGCTCAGCTGCAGACCTTCTCGGTGGAACAAGGAAGCTCCATGAACACTCGGCTCGCAGACTCCTTCAGAGTCCCACCTGCATCACTCCAAGCCATCCCCTACGTGGTGCTCGTCATACTGGTTCCCATCTACGAAACCAGCTTCGTCCCTCTTGCCCGAAAGCTCACCAGAGAGGACTCGGGGATCACTCCGCTGCAGCGAATCGGCGTCGGCCTCTTCACAGCGACCTTCTCGATGGTGGCAGCCGCCATGATCGAGAAGGAGAGAAGAGAGATGGCTGTTGGGTCGGGCAAGCTGATGTCCATCTTCTGGATTGCTCCCCAGTTCCTCATCTTTGGCCTCTCGGAGATGTTTACAGCTGTGGGGCTCATTGAGTTCTTCTACAAGCAGTCATCGGGCGGCATGCAGTCCTTCTTGACAGCCATGACCTACTGCTCTTACTCCTTTGGCTTCTTCTTGAGCTCCCTGTTGGTGTCATTGGTGAACAAGATCACATCAAGCTCATCAAATGGCGGATGGCTGGGTGACAATGACCTCAACAAGGACAGGTTGGATCTCTTCTACTGGCTGTTGGCAGCTCTCAGCCTCCTCAACTTCCTCAATTATCTTTTCTGGGCCAAATGGTACTCCAACACTCCATCTCCATCAACCGATACACATGTTGGAGCTGAGAACATACCGTGAAAGACCACCATCCCACATTAAATACTCCTCTTCAGTCCTAAACTTGAACTAAGCTAAGAGGGTAAATAAAAACAAAAAAAAAAAGAGAGCTAGATCGTGGATCTATCATGCAGGTTTCGCGCCATCTCTGGCCCTTCTTATATATATGTATTAATTACATCGAATCATGGACATATAATGAATGCAGTAACGATTGTCGAACATCGTTACTATATGAAAAGATAGTGAAGTCATTATCTGTTTCAGTGTTCTTCTGTCTTCTCTTGCTCTTTCTTTTCATTTGTCACCCAAGTCTTCAGATCAAATTATTGTGCATGGAAATGGAGCTCGAAATGATGGACCAGCAGTACGTCTGCGTTGTTAGAGAGGGGACATGTTCCTTTGGAGACGATGGACAAGGCTTTTCTTTCCGAGTTCATAGGCAAAATGCTGGTCACTATCATGCCCATCCATCATTATGTCTATGAACGATTGGTTGGTTCATGTCTAATGAAACCATGTCAAATTATTGTTAAAAGTCTAAGATTACAACTTGGAATTTCTTGATATTTCATGGTAGGTAGGTAAAGCAAAATGCAACAGTGAGAACACCATCAGTACGACTACATACTCGAGAGCACAATCTCGAATTAGAGTGTGCGACTGATCATCACATACATACTTGACATAGAGAAGCTAAATCCTACGTACCACACAAAAATATCAGAGCCTGGCCTTCTAATTTGATGCAAGAAATGAAAACATGGACCAGCCAAGAGTAGAGTCTATCATTGATATCACACGAGTGGTACAAGAATTAGGGACGTAAAGAACAAAAAATATTAGTTTTTCTTCGGTGTGCAATATCAGATCCGAATTATTAGGACCTGAAAGCTCTGTTGCTTGGACTGGGAAGCATATGCAGTACATGTCATGAACTTACCAATGACATGAGGAAACAATGGTATTTATCTACATTTGCAAGATTTGAGCCCATTGTAAACGGATCGTGACAAGTGGAACGGCAAAAACATTCACCTATATATTCTGGATTAAATACCTCACATGAGACAGTCAATTATCTTAAATAGCTTACATAATGGTGCAGTCAGAAAAAAAAAGTGCTCTAGTCTGAGACAATAATGATGAGAGCTGGTCTAAGGAACAAGCAAGTTAGAGACAGAAGATAGTGGGAAGTACAATACTTCTGTCCTTTCATGATTTAGAGCCCTCCTAAGAAGCAAAAAAAAAAAAAAAGGATCATTTATTTGCCTGTCACATTAATAAAAATAATAATTTTGCAGGTGAATTCATTTACTAGTTTCAGAATCGTATTGTAATGGAAGGAAAATGTACTGCCACCATTAACACAACAAGCTAATCTCATCTGTACCAATGACAGCAAATGCATTCCTGTGGTTAGGCCTACTGTATCCCCACTCACTAATTACTATATAATCATAAGATAATTAACATGGTTATAACATATTTATGGGATCAAGAAAAAAGAAACAGTGTCATAATTACTACTCATTATGGGATCGAGCAATAGATAGAGCACTCTGGATCATATCTTCACAATGATCAATTTCTTGATCCACAGCATCAACAACTGCATGAACTTGAGGAGGAGGAGGAGGAGCAAAGAAAACATCGCAAGTTGCAATTTCAACATCTTCCATGTTGACAAATCGATTGCTCGTCTGCTAGTTTTGAGAGAATAAGATGTCAACGCACCTTGACATCATAAAGATCTGGAATGGCATGCAAGCATTCTTTTCCTGATTAGTGATTCGAGTTCAAGAAAAGCTGGATGACTAGATAAAACGCAACGAGCAAACATAGGGGCCCCGCAGTGCTCCTTGTATTAGCAACTTCATAGAACTTTGGGGGTCCATTTGATCTATCATTAAGAATTATTGAGTGGAGATAATGTCATGTGTAGATACATAAAAGCAAATTTATTAGCCACAAATGCAAGAATATGGTTGCGTTCGGCAAAGATGATGGATAATGAGATGTGCTTGAGATGGCACCGAGAAATCCACATTGCTCAACGCCATCCACAAAAGCTTTATGCTGGGTTTTAACAATTCAAAGAAGTCAAGTATGATCTGAAAAGTAAGGTTTGAATGCTTCCATTTTTGCTGGTCTCATGCCTCTGAGATGACCTTTAACCATCTTCCATGGCTCTTCCGGACTCGATAAAGATTTTGAATAGTATTTCTACAAGCATGAGCTCAATCTCCAACCAAACAAAATAAAGCTCTACACCCACTGCATCTCTCTCCCCTAAATTTTGCATTAACTTATCAAGAAAATCCATTGTATGCCTAAGTTTTGCCTTGATTAGGACTTCAACTCTGCAGTACTGACATGATGAAAAAACCAGCCAAACATTGTATGATCTTCATGATAAGTTTGCTCCATAGCCAACTCTATTTGATGGGAAACGGTCAGGAGTGGACTAATTTTATGACAAACTATTGTCTTAATAAATCATGCTATATATGTTTTATCAATGTAAACAGAGAGTAATTTGTTGCCCAATCCCTCTGCATGAGACTCATTCAGACAGATGATCTATAGCTTCACAGAACTCCCGAAGAGATAAATCATTGCTAAGGTCAATATCTTCCCAACACTGGAATCCTGGAACTAACTTTGGCCAGTATTGCTCTATAGCTTGTCTTGCAATAAGCTACATAGGCAGCCAGAAATTGATGGAATGCACATAATAGCAAAACCATTTACTTTAAAGGAAATCATTGCATTAAAGAATGAAGAAATAGGTATTGGTTTTGCTGTTAACATAATATTATCCATAATTTATTTTTCTCTTTCTTAATTTAAATCCTTATCTTTACAATAGTAAATATTCTATTAACTAGAAAAAAAAAAATCATATCTTTTTGATAGAGTCACTCGCCTTCTCTACCCACGCTTCAGATCTATTAAAAAATAGTAAATTACTCTAAAAATAAATATAAGATAAAAATAAATCAACAACTATACATGTCGGTAGAAATTTTAAAAAATTATTAAATTTTTTTTATTATAAACAAATATCAATAATTCAATAAGAAATGATAATATATTGATTCATCATAAAACTTATGCATAAAAAAATAATCATATTTTTTTATATAATAAATAAAATCATGTATCAACCACATGTAATACATACAAAATAACTAGATAATAAAAGCGTACATCACCCGATAGTATACTCACCCAACAGCGGATGGAGAGGCATATTTCACATAATGGATTTCTCCCAATAGCGGATGGAGATAATTCATGTCGCATTCCCAATAACGGATGGAGTGATATCCCTCATCTGCCCAAGTAGAGATACGTTCCTCCCAACAGCGGATGGAGGAACCATCTAACTATCACGTATGACGGCTCATTAATCCCCGAAGGGAATCGCCAAACTTGCCCTCGGTAAGGATACATAAACATCTATGATCATTCATTCACTATCAAGAAATCAATATGGTTAAATATTATGATAGACTATACTTGGTATAAATCTGCTAGACTATATTCATTGGTGGCTCCAAACTGAGATGGGCTCACAACTCCTTTCATAGGTTGCACATCCAATGTGAACTACTAGCCTAGTCACATCTACTATATGATAATAATCATATCAATATCATAGATTTAAGAAAATAGAAAATCAATAATCATTTTCAAATGACATCTTCAGATAAAACCTTTAAATTCATCAAATCATAAATGCATGAAACATCAATCTCTCAATAGTCCTCAATCATTAATCAAAATCCTAGTTGGAATAGATCAATTTGATTATGATCTAGTAGAATAAACCTTAATTTCTTATAGAATTGGTCTAGAATCATTATAGACTAATCTATTTAGATTTAATTGATTTCGATTAAATCATGTATGTTTGAACTAGTCAAGTTAGTTTGAAATCACCTTAAATTGACTTTAACCAATCAAACATTTCTGATTTAGTCAATTAACAAGCTCAAACCAATAAAGGGAGAGGAAATTGGACTATGTTGTATAGTGCTAACCCAAACCGAACCAACCCACCTGAGTCTTAGACGGGTCACATACGTTGTATATGCTTGTTCCAAGTAATAAGTTGAGTCGAGGTACAATGGATCAGATAGAGGAGCGATAATATATCTAATGCAAATCGCATAGCTAGGTAGACTTAATTTTATGGACTAGGCTAAGCCTCACTTATAAGTTGGGCTAAGCTTCACCATTGAACTAGGCCTTGGTTCACGAGTTGGTCATAGATAGACATATGAGTTTGGGTCGTATCTTACTACATGGGCTAGGTCGGCCATATGGATTGGATCATACCTAGTCATATGGGTTGGGTCATACTTGGCCACATGTATTAAGTCTTACCTTGCCATAAGGGCTGGGTCATATATGGCCATATGGATTGGATCGTATCTAGCCACATGAGTTGGGTCATACTTGGCAACATGGGTTAAATTATACCTTGCCACATGGGTTGGGACGTATATGGACTAGATCGCACTTAGCCACATGTATTGGGTTATGCCTGATCACATGGATTATGTTATACCTTGTCACATGGGCTAGCTCTTATTTGGCCACATGAACTAGGTCATGCCTAATCACATGGGCTAGACTACACTTGGTCACATGGATTAGGTCATACATGATCATATTGGTTGAGTCAATCCGGTCTATTAGATCAACTTGAATCAAGTTTAACCCCAATTAGACTTCTCTTTATCAAATTAGATTTTAATATTTAAAATTATTAAAGAATGACACAAATCCATTAATTAAAACTTGAAATTCATGATCTTAAATTTAAAACTATTTATATCATAGAAATTCACACATAATTCTTAAAACATAGATATATCTAATTAAATAAATTAAAACTATAAATACTAATTAAAAATAAAAATTTTAATAATTAAATTAATATTAAAATTCACTTAGGCATAAGAGATCAATATAAATCAAATAATCGTTCTACCATCACAAAATAATTATCACTATTTATTAATCATAAAAATTTAAAATTTAAATATCATTATGCATCATAAAATTATAATAATCTCAACATTAAAGTTTTAAAATATAAATCAAAGTTAGTTAAAAAAGAAATGATCCTACCTCTTATCGATTATCCTCATCTTGATATTATCTCTTCGAGAAGTTTCCTCCTCAATCTTCCTATTATTAAGTTTGGTGAGGAATAAGGGAGGAGTAGCTCCCTTTATATAGTAGAAGATGAGATCTCTTGAAAGATAAATAATAATTTAATTTTTATTTTTAATTAATTTTTATTTTACTTTCACATAGAGTAATATAATATTTATTTCTTATAGTTCACACACAAAAATAGAACGTAAACTATTTACTTCCTAAATATCAAATCATTAATTAGAAAATAAATTAATTAATAATTTAATTAAATTGGTAGAATTTCTAACTTATCCATGTGATTAAGGAAACTAAATTTAATTATTTTCTTAACTATAATATATAAATATAAAAATTAATAATAAGGTAATATATTATTTATAGTAATTAATTTATGTTAAAGAAGAAATTATAGATGATTACATATTAACCTTATTTTGTTTGAAGCTAGAGATCTTTGTCTTCTTCCAATTTTCTCCAAGAAACAGCATCATTAGGTATTGTTTATCCTGCTAAGGAGCACAAGGACTGAAATCTTCAACAAAAAGTATTTGCACCGGATGCTTGACTCAAAAGTATCATCTACAAGTTTATATGAAAAGCGATAATTTCTGTCTCATTCGTAGCTGTAGTCTCTAATATGAAAGATGGGGTCTCTATAAACAACAAAATTTGCTCAATTCATACAACACTCTCATGTCTCATGTAAAACTTCCTGTGACTAAGATTTGCTTGTTAATATAAATATATAAATAAATAAATAAATAAATAAATAAATATATATATATATATATATATATATATATATATATATATATATATATATATATATATATATATATATATATATATATATATATATATATATATATATAGTGATATAATAATATGGGACAAACTATTTTTAGATACTTGCATATACTCATTTTTAAAATTATATTTCAATAATTTTGATTAAATTTGGAATAAGTTCGACAAACAGAAAACGTAATGGGATTGGATTATAGTTGGAATTCAACGTAGGCTAACTATTGCCATGTTAATTAGGGATGAAGTTAATATTTAAACATATATGTAATTATAGAAGGGATCATCAATTATGAATTAAATCAGAAAGAAAATTATGAACTTGCCTTTTCTTAGGTAAAATTACTTAGATATTTCTCTACTAAAAACAAAATCACCTACATATTTATTTTTTAATTGTAAAATCTGAGTGCTTCATCCGTTATTAGTTATTGATTGAAAGAAACTTTAGATAACATTAATACCCTTATTATTTAATTATAATTATAAAATATTAGGGATATTAATATTAACTTTTAGTATAAGTAATTTTGAAGAATATAAATTAATATTTGGAGGAATAAATATGCTACATAAAAATTTATGAGGGCAAATATCTTATTTTAGAACTGTAAAAGAATATATATGTAAAACTCAATTAGATTTAAAGAAATAGTTATAGAAATAAACGTCTTTCGAGGGGCTTATATGAAAGTTTGACTGCAACAAGAATTCCCCTTCTTTAGTTTCGTCTGCCTGACTATTAACCTCTCGACACTGATTTCAGACCAATCGGCTGTTCCCCTTCCTCGGATTGGAACCCTAATTTCGGGGCAAAAACCCTAGCCTCAATCCAAGGATTTGGCGACCTGTCAATCGAATCCGTGGAGGTCTCCCGTTGTGGTTGCGGCGATTTGGGCGGCGAGGTGCTTCGTTTTCCGCTGAATTGTTGGTGGAGTGGTGTTTTGGCGTCGGGGCGCATGAGGGGCCCCTCCGACCGGACGAAGGTCGTGGTGCGGCGCTTGCCGCCGTCGATCTCGCAGTCGGTGCTGATGGAGCAGATCGATGGCAGGTTCGCCGGGCGCTACGATTGGGTATGCTTTCGTCCCGGAAAGAACAGGTAAAGTTCTCCTCTCTTCGAGAAATTTATCTTAGAATTCGATATCTTGATGATTAGTTAGGGTGATGTTGGCTTCGCTTGCTGTAGTCGATCATAGTTTTCCTGGTTGGGACGCTGGAGGCTCGGGATTTGGTTTGTTGGTATTTGAAGGAGCTTCTTTGATGCCCTAATTCTTCGTGTCCTTCGGGTTTTTGTTTGGGTATAGTTGTCTATCCTGTTATGCCGGCTAATCAGGAGTTTTGTTCTAATGCTCGCAATCAAACTTGTAACTTTCAAGTGTTTCTACTGCCGTACTCTGGTCATTTTTTTCGTTTTATTTTTTTCAATCCCTTTTGGTTCAAAGCATTCTTTGGACACGGAATGTGTTTTCTGTTGTATTAAGGAATCTGTTATTATTTGTAAATGTTCAGGCGATAAATCGTGTTGCTATCTCTTGCAGTTAGCTTAGCTCTTAGATTCTGTGTATGACCTTTTTAGCTGGTTGCTTAATGCCAGACCTTCTTTAACTGACCAAATATATGGTGGAAATTATTTTGAGACGTCTCTTTAGCTTTTGACATCGTTCATATGTGTCATACTCATAATGCTTTCAATCATATAATTTAAGAAATATATATTTATGATATAGTGTCCGGATGAGAATTGTTCATATATGCTTTTGAAAAATCTTGTAACAAATTTGTGTTTTTTGTTGGCAGTACCTATGATTTTCTTTTACATATGCCTTTCAGTTCCACATGTCAGATAATGTGTTGGATCTTCTTCTCAACCCATAAAATGGCAGCAACTTTCTTTTATGTTATTCTCTGTGGCAATGTATTCTGTATATTATAATGTTTATCCTGAATTTTTTTTGATGCAACTTCTGCTTTCTGTTCTCTGTCAATCTTTTTCAGGCAGAATACTGATGGATTTTTGGCATTTAGCTGAAGAGTATTCCAGAACATAAGCACTGTACATATTAAATTGTGGCATTTCCCATAAGATGCTCATGTTATATATTTTTGTAGAGATATGCCACAGTGATAATTCCGGAAGATAATTGCTGGATGTCAATTTTGGCTTGAAAAAATTGCTTTCTTGGGGTCCTGAATTGTCTTCAAT
The DNA here is from genome assembly GCA_004837865.1 of Musa balbisiana. Classification (NCBI taxonomy): domain Eukaryota; kingdom Viridiplantae; phylum Streptophyta; class Magnoliopsida; order Zingiberales; family Musaceae; genus Musa; species Musa balbisiana. The sequence goes on along the minus strand of CM017192.1, from coordinate 26,926,070 downwards.
TTTCTAATTTTTCTAATGCTACAAAAGATAGGAATTCAGTAAGGATTGCCTGTATTAGCTACAACTGTTGTAAATTTGGTGATTTAGTGCTTGGCACATCTATGCTGATTGCACTTGGATTTATAAGTTCAGATTTTCTCTTTAACATGTTTTAACGTGTTAGTGATAGATATAGTCGTTTTCCTCTTACAGTGTGCATTGAATTTTGCAGCCAAAAGAACCAGAGACATTCTCGAGCATACCTTAACTTTAAGAGGCCAGAAGATGTGGTTGAGTTTGCTGAGTTCTTTGACCAGCACATATTTGTCAATGAGAAGGGTATATATTTTGAAGTCCTTAGTTTGAGTTAAGTTTTTGTTGTTTTATACTGCATCCAGTTGTTGGTTGCAACTAACTTATCCAAGAGGCTGATAAGTTTAGACAGCATAGTAGACAATAAACTTCGTCTTTTGGTTTAGTCATGTTAATTTTATGATAATAGATTATAAATTGTATTATTTTTTACGGGTCTCAGTTTTTCTTTGAGGGTTCAACATCTTTCAGATCTTTTTTCTGCATATGCATGTGCCACATCTTGCTGATTGTTATTTATAAGCATACATATGGATTTCTGTGTTTGCATGCACACATGCATATGGTTGCACATTTATGTCTAAGTTTCAAATATGGTTCAGAATTGAGCACAGCTAAATTTCTTGTGTGCCAATTAAGTTCTATACGAAGAATTGTCTAAAAATTTCAGTTAGTTTTTTCCATGTAAATTGTGGTATGGTATTTATATGATGGGCTTTTTGAAATATGCTATGCCAGGTGCTCAATTTAAGGCTCTTGTCGAGTATGCACCCCTCTCAGCGAGTTCCGAAGCAATGCCCAAAGAAAGATGTCCGTGAAGGGACTATATCTAAGGGTACACCTTTCATCTATTTTTATTTTTCTTATATATTGTGAACTCGACATATCAGGCTCATGTCTGGTAAGTGTTTTGTTTCTAATCACTAGCATTTCTCTGATGAATAACTAGATCCGGAATATATGGAGTTCTTCTCGAGCTTGTATCAAAGCCATTGGAACATCTCCCTAGTGCTGAGATTCAGCTGGAGAGGAAAGAAGCTGAAAGAGCTGGTCAGTTTAATTTTTATATTTCATCCTAGATAGTGCTATAAGAAGAAGAAGCTGGGTGACATGATGGGTTTGTCACATTTATCATAATTTTTATATTATCCTAGATGTGCTATAAGAAGATGATGGGTTTGTCACATTTAATCATAATTTTATATTTCATCCTAGATAGTGCTATAAGAAGAAGAAGCTGGGTGACATGATGGGTTTTGTCACATTTAATCATAATAAGATGTCATCTCAACAATTCAAATTTTCTGTTCTGTAGGTTCTACAAAGGAAACATCCATAGTAACACCTCTAATGGATTTTGTTCGACGAAAAAGAGCTGCTAAAAATGGTCCTCAGGTATCGTGATTGATTGTGCATTTGCCACTTCTCTCGTTTTTATTTATAAAATTTAAAATGGCTGTTTTTCATAAGTATCTGATATCCAAAATTGATTAGGGAACTGTTAGAATGTGTGTTTTCACAAGTGGCCTATCCAGACTCTTGTCTGCCAACCTATGCATTACATATCTGAAATTTTTGGGTTTTCAGATGACCACCCAAACATTTGTGGGGGCATCATTTAGGTGCCAATCGCTTGCTTGTTAGTTGGGTGTTTGCTTAGTTGTTACAATTAATTATTATTTGTGCGAAAGTAGTTGAATTATAATAAATTATTATATTGACATAGTATATATGAGATGGAACTTATTGTAATGCTTGTTTGTTGAGATAAATTGGTCTAATAATTTATAGAACATTCCTGCTGCTGCCTTATCCACCTGTGTGAGTTAAATCATTTAGGGTCTATTTGCATTATAGTGGAAATTGACACTTTAGTGGATCTTGGTTCACCATGCATGTTTGATTATCTGTAAGTAGTCAAAGTAGAGTTTGTTGAAGTCAAATTAAATAACTAATATCTCCTTTCCACTTATATATGACTTTTGAGAGTCTCCTTACATCAAATAAAAGGCTTTGGAGACTTTGTTTCGGGGTTTCAATCCACTCTTGTTGATAGTCCACTTTGGACTTCTGGCGAGATGTGCCTTTAGTGGAAGTTAATGTCATATTGTGTGTAAAATTCATTTATATGACAAATTTTGGCACTTGAGTTACAACAAAGACATGTGGTGTTTGGAGCCATCTTGATAATAAGGGTTGTTTGAGAAGAAATTTTGGATGGTAAGTATAGAAAGATGTTAGATATGATGATCAGCAGCTACTCACTATTGACAAGAACATTGTGTATTTAATGATGTAGAAGAATTGGACTGTTTGGTTGAGTCCTATAAGTTAAACAATTCAAAGTGGATAATCATTTGAAGTCACTCTGGGAGATGCTGTGGAAAGAATAGTTGGCTGATAAGTGATCCAGGTGAATCAGAGGTGAATAAAGTTTTTTGAGGTGGTTCTTGCTAGTAATTTATCTTCTGATGAAAGTCATGGGTAAACAGTTAAAATTGGAATATCTTATAAGAAAGTATGTCGAAAGATTAGTTGCAAAATGTGATTAAACAACTGAAGTTACTCTGGAGTAATCTATATGGACCAATGGAGAGAGCAGTCGAACATAAAGTGACCTAAACACATGGGAGTTGCATGAATGTCTTTGAGGTGATTCTTTCTTGGCAATTTAAAAAAGTATGTTAGGCCAATTGCAACAATAGATGGTCAGAATAATGGAAGTTCCTGCATTAACAATTGCAAATCAGATGGGTAAAAATAGCGGAACATGAAAATTTTTAAATGAATATATTTAGGTATCTTAAGCATTGGATGGTGTAATTTTGCATGCAAAGTTCAAGACAAAGATTATAGTTTAGATGGACTAAGTTTTTCTTAACAGCATTTCTGATATGCCACAAATGTACAATCTTCATATAGGTCTGTGGAGTTTATATATTGAGATGAGAATATATGAGATGGAACTTATTGTAATGCTTGTTTGTTGAGATAAATTGGTCTAATAATTTATAGAACATTCCTGCTGCTGCCTTATCCACCTGTGTGAGTTAAATCATTTAGGGTCTATTTGCATTATAGTGGAAATTGACACTTTAGTGGATCTTGGTTCACCATGCATGTTTGATTATCTGTAAGTAGTCAAAGTAGAGTTTGTTGAAGTCAAATTAAATAACTAATATCTCCTTTCCACTTATATATGACTTTTGAGAGTCTCCTTACATCAAATAAAAGGCTTTGGAGACTTTGTTTCGGGGTTTCAATCCACTCTTGTTGATAGTCCACTTTGGACTTCTGGCGAGATGTGCCTTTAGTGGAAGTTAATGTCATATTGTGTGTAAAATTCATTTTATATGACAAATTTTGGCACTTGAGTTACAACAAAGACATGTGGTGTTTGGAGCCATCTTGATAATAAGGGTTGTTTGAGAAGAAATTTTGGATGGTAAGTATAGAAAGATGTTAGATATGATGATCAGCAGCTACTCACTATTGACAAGAACATTGTGTATTTAATGATGTAGAAGAATTGGACTGTTTGGTTGAGTCCTATAAGTTAAACAATTCAAATTTTCTGTTCTGTAGGTTCTACAAAGGAAACATCCATAGTAACACCTCTAATGGATTTTGTTCGACGAAAAAGAGCTGCTAAAAATGGTCCTCAGGTATCGTGATTGATTGTGCATTTGCCACTTCTCTCGTTTTTATTTTATAAAATTTAAAATGGCTGTTTTTCATAAGTATCTGATATCCAAAATTGATTAGGGAACTGTTAGAATGTGTGTTTTCACAAGTGGCCTATCCAGACTCTTGTCTGCCAACCTATGCATTACATATCTGAAATTTTTGGGTTTTCAGATGACCACCCAAACATTTGTGGGGGCATCATTTAGGTGCCAATCGCTTGCTTGTTAGTTGGGTGTTTGCTTAGTTGTTACAATTAATTATATTTGTGCGAAAGTAGTTGAATTATAATAAATTATTATATTGACATAGTATATATGAGATGGAACTTATTGTAATGCTTGTTTGTTGAGATAAATTGGTCTAATAATTTATAGAACATTCCTGCTGCTGCCTTATCCACCTGTGTGAGTTAAATCATTTAGGGTCTATTTGCATTATAGTGGAAATTGACACTTTAGTGGATCTTGGTTCACCATGCATGTTTGATTATCTGTAAGTAGTCAAAGTAGAGTTTGTTGAAGTCAAATTAAATAACTAATATCTCCTTTCCACTTATATATGACTTTTGAGAGTCTCCTTACATCAAATAAAAGGCTTTGGAGACTTTGTTTCGGGGTTTCAATCCACTCTTGTTGATAGTCCACTTTGGACTTCTGGCGAGATGTGCCTTTAGTGGAAGTTAATGTCATATTGTGTGTAAAATTCATTTTATATGACAAATTTTGGCACTTGAGTTACAACAAAGACATGTGGTGTTTGGAGCCATCTTGATAATAAGGGTTGTTTGAGAAGAAATTTTGGATGGTAAGTATAGAAAGATGTTAGATATGATGATCAGCAGCTACTCACTATTGACAAGAACATTGTGTATTTAATGATGTAGAAGAATTGGACTGTTTGGTTGAGTCCTATAAGTTAAACAATTCAAAGTGGATAATCATTTGAAGTCACTCTGGGAGATGCTGTGGAAAGAATAGTTGGCTGATAAGTGATCCAGGTGAATCAGAGGTGAATAAAGTTTTTTGAGGTGGTTCTTGCTAGGTAATTTATCTTCTGATGAAAGTCATGGGTAAACAGTTAAAATTGGAATATCTTATAAGAAAGTATGTCGAAAGATTAGTTGCAAAATGTGATTAAACAACTGAAGTTACTCTGGAGTAATCTATATGGACCAATGGAGAGAGCAGTCGAACATAAAGTGACCTAAACACATGGGAGTTGCATGAATGTCTTTGAGGTGATTCTTTCTTGGCAATTTAAAAAAGTATGTTAGGCCAATTGCAACAATAGATGGTCAGAATAATGGAAGTTCCTGCATTAACAATTGCAAATCAGATGGGTAAAAATAGCGGAACATGAAAATTTTTAAATGAATATATTTAGGTATCTTAAGCATTGGATGGTGTAATTTTGCATGCAAAGTTCAAGACAAAGATTATAGTTTAGATGGACTAAGTTTTTCTTAACAGCATTTCTGATATGCCACAAATGTACAATATTCATATAGGTCTGTGGAGTTTATAGGTTGAGATGAGAATATATGATAGAGAATGTGTTTTATCCTAACTTATATGGTGTAGATGTTGATGAATTACAGAAATTTTTAAGAAATAGCTATAGGTTTTTAGTCCTGGCTAGGTGAAGTTTCTTTCAAAAATAGTTTGCTGTGTGTTTCTCTCTGTTTGTGACCTGAACAATTTTAAGCATTGGATGGTGTAATTTTGCATGCAAAGTTTAAGACAGATTATAGTATAGATGGACTAAGTTTTTCTTAACAGCATTTCTGATATGCCACAAATGTACAATCTTCATATAGGTCTGTGGAGTTTATATATTGAGATGAGAATATATAATAGAGAATGTGTTTTATCCTAACTTATACGGTGTAGATCAAGGTATGCAATATCGTACCGTACCGGTGTTTCGATGTTGGCTCGGTACGGTACGGTATCATGTACCGAGCAGTACACTAGGGCATACCGAGCGGTACACCTAATTTTAAATATTTCTTTTTCTCTACTGTAGCACTGCAGTATGTTCCATCCGGTAGCGAGCGGTCCGCGTACTGGTATATTGTCGGATCGGTATGTACCGCCCGGTATGAAATTGCATACCATGGTGTAGATGTTGTTGAATTACAGAAATTTTTAAGAATAGCTATAGGTTTTTAGTCCTGGCTAGGTGAAGTTTCTCTCAAAAATTGTTTGCTGTGTGTTTCTCTCTATTTGTGACCTGAACAATTTTATCCTTTCTTTCTGACACACATAATAATTGCAACTTGAACTTGACTCCTTTCCTGCTCATTCAAGTGATTTTTTTTTCTGTTATGTCCAAAACTAAAATGTGTTGTTCGACCATTTGCTGATGCAGTGGTGCCAACTTCCGGCATATCAAAACATGATCATTTCTTGTCATTTTTGTACTCCACTCACCAATTTGGACATTCCATCTTTGAACACTCTCTTTAAGTGCTGTTTTTTTAACCATGTATTTTTTATATTCTTTGCAACTACTTAGGAAGACTTTCTAGCATAGCTTAGATGGTACATGGGCAGACCATATGGTGAAGCAACTACTTTGCCATCTTCTGTCCCACATTGTGTTTTCTAGGAAAAATGTCAGGGACTTTAATGGGAGATTGTTGTACCCACAAACACTTTACATTCTGACAAGGATTATGGTATGAGATGATATACAAGTCACTGTCCATCTATATAAGTAACCAACTCCTTGGGACATACACCTTGTTTTCAGAGAAAAGACCGCATGATATTGATCTTGGGTCATGACAAGGTCTTAATGTAACCGTGGGTAATATAACATTTATTGTTTCATGGAGATGGTTTTATGGTATGAATTTTTAACGTTGGTACTGTGACGCCAATAGATAGCAGAAGCTGCAGAACTATTACTTTGCTAATCATTATTATAGATGGTTATGAATAATCAGCAACATATATGTATGAATCTCCAAAATTTCAATATCATACTCAAAAAGTTTGATTGACCATAAGTTTTAGATACTTTTCAATTGATTATGAAAGTAACTATTACTTTGCTAATCATATTTATGGATGGTTATGAATAATCAGCAACATATATGTATGAATCTCCAAAATTTCAATATCCTATACAAAAAGTTTGACCGACCATAAGTTTTAGCTACTTTTCAATTGATTATGAAAGTGGCTTGGGTACAAAGTTACACTTATTGAGTCTCTATGTAGTACCGTAAATCTTAAAATTGCATGGATCTTCCTAGCTGGTTGATCCATGACTAAAGTTTTTGAGGGTTTGATGTCCACACATGTTTCTTTTTATGTGCTTTCCTGGGCTATTAGCTTTATTTTACAGTTTATTTGTGTTGCCATTGTTGGAGATAAGTTATCATTGTTGAACATAAGCTTAGGATATTATTGCTGCAGAAATTATCTGGTGGTGGTAAAGTTAGCAGAAGAGCTTCAGGAGTTTCTGCTGGCAGCTCAAGTCCTTCCAAACGAAGTTCTGACAAGCGTAAAATTGCAGCTTCAACTGTATGTATTTTATTATTTATCAGTTGTTTTTCAGTTTGAGGTGCTGCAGGATCTTGGATATGAATCGGAAACTTATTTTATTTCCATGAAGATGCTTCTATATTTCATCCTTGTCAATTTGAAGACTGTTTCCATGTGCATTTGGAACTTGATTTATGTTTCTTCAAATTCGGCAAAGAATCTAAGTATCTTTTTGACTAGCTGCTTTTTGTTAGACCAGTTCTAGAAAGAAATCATCATATCTTTTTTATTTTCTGAATTTTCCTTTTCTGGTTTGAGTGAATTTGCCATCAGTGTTCATTTTCTCTTTGCCCTTTTCAATTTTTCTTTTTATTTTCTGAATTTTCCTTTTCTGGTTTGAGTGAATTTGCCATCAGTGTTCATTTTCTCTTTGCCCTTTTCAATTTTTGTTTTCAGTTCACTTACCTTGTTTCTATTGAACATTTTGTCTTTTCATTGTGAAAAATATTGAGCATACTTGTTGTATTCCTTCATTATTTAAGTGGCCTAGACTTCAAATCTCTGCATGCTATTGAGAAGCAGCATTTTTATAGAGAAATTGGACTTTTGAGAAATATGGGAAGTTACTCAACCACTCTTATGTTGTCTGTCAAAGGAAATTACGTAGTAAAGCTTGTTTTTCTACAGTTATGCAATTAAAGCAGCAGTAGCGTAAAAGGAATTGACTAAATTTTTAACATGTTTTACCATTTCGGGTGCATGATAGATGTAGCACAATGAGTTACTATACCTTCTTTTATGAGACTTCATGCAAAGGACTTGCCATTGGTGTGGGGTAGAGACCACTACTCTTAACCAGTGTTGTTGAAGTTAGGGGTGTCTAAATTTTTTCTCCCGCTACTTTGTTGTTTGAAAAATAGTTGCCTAAAGTATCTTTGATAAGACTTATGTAATGCATGAAACAAGAGTTAAAGATGTGCTTTCATCTTCCGCCCTGCACCTATCCTCACAAATTACAAAAAAATTCAGAATGAAGTGCCAGAATTCATTTCGTGTTCCCCAATACTCTCATTGAATAAAATAACTTTTGAGTATAATTATGTCACTTTTGTAAGCATTTTGCCTTTTATGCCTCATTAAATTTTTTGACTGAAAATCATAGATAATTTCTTACAATTTTGGTACTGTATACATTGTGCTCTCATCAAAGTTATTAAAACATATGTACATGGTAACCCCTTGAAAGTCTTAGGTGGAAGGCCTGACACAAAAATGATGTTGCCTATGACTATGAAGTAATTCTTCCTTATAGAATTAATAGTTATAGTGGAATCAGATAGTTAATAATCGAAACAGAATTCCAACTTAAGGCTATTTTTAACTTTGGATTTCTTTCTACTGTGTGATTTTCTGGATCTTAAATATGCTATGTATCAAAAAAAAAAATTACGCTATATATCATACAGTTGCCTGGGAGAGTGTATTATCACATGCATTATTACCAGTATATATTGTTATATGAAGGTTGTTGTGAGTTGTGATGTGATATTTTAGTCCTTGTTTTATTGTGTCTTTCATTCTGATTTGACTTCATATTCATGTACCTTGTCTTCTGTTGGATCATCACCTTTATTTCTCAAGAATCATCCGAGTTGCTTCTGCATGTGGATCACTATCTTTAAGTAGCATCTTGAGGCATCTTCATGGACTTTACACCGGCCTTTCTTCATATTCTAAATTTTCGATAATGATGCTCATGTCTTTTACCTTGTCTCCAGTATGTGATAAAGGATAGCACCAAAAAGGGGAGTGCCAAAGACAAACCAACATACATTTTAATGTCAAGGAGACATCAGCATCTTGCTGTGGATAAATCTGTATCTGTACCTTCTGCAGTGGGAAAAGAAGCGTCAGAAGATGAATTTGGTATGTTATTTTCAATTCTCACTTCACTCCGTGAACATCCCATCCTATAGGAATTTTGGTTGCCTTCTCTAGTTTCTGGTGAATATGCTGACATGCTAGATCAATAGTTTGGGCTTGATTTATGATGCTTCAGCTAAGGCTAGTTATGCTGTCTCAGGCTGCTATTATAGGAAAATGATTACTGGCACTGAAACTGTGCAACACAAACATAGTTTCATCATAGTCCATCGACAGGGTCCTTCATTGTCTCCTTTTCTAACCGTGGCTTCGTTCTATTATTTTTATAAAACTAATATTTGGATTTACATGATTTGGGAACAGATTTTTAGTTTCTTTTATGGTATAGCTCATATCATTCTATTAGCAAATGGTCGTATTCTCTTTCCTTATAATTTACTTCATATATAGTATTGGCAATTGCCTTTTATATTAGTTCCTTATCTTAGTTCTTCATAGACAGACTTGAATTTGGTTGTTCTAATATTATTATATTTGGATGCTTTATAGTTTGAGATTGAGAATGTACATTGTTGCTCTTGTTGTTTATGTATTTGATGTTGTTGTTTGATTTTAGTCTTGATGACTAATTTTCCAAACTTAGTGCATGATAAACCGAAAGTAGATAGATAAGCGGGCGATGAAGAGTGGAAGAGAAGTATATCATATATCACTAGTTCAAATGAAAGTGATAACACCTTGTCCATAGTTGAATCTCTGTAGCTTCTAGAAGACACAAAGTCACAAACTATATTCTCCTTATTGGCTGCAAAAGAATCAATGGGCCCATTAACAACTGGTTTAATTTACTTGTTGAAAAATGAATCCACATTTTCTACTTGTGCAAGGAACTATTTAAACTATTATGAGAAATGAATAGAAGTCTTGGTGATTAATTCTATGCTGTTATGGTCCATGTTCGGTGGTATAAGAATCTGGCAACAAAAATAAATTAATAAGGGAGATATAAGATCATGTATATGCATCAACATATTTTTCTTGTGCGGACCACATGTATGTGGCTGCATGTGTAGGCATGTATTCTGCATTTGCATTAATGTCACATAATGGTCTGCGGTGTGTGTCACTTGAGGTGGCATGAGTGCATATGCCTAGAGGACAGGCTTCAAATGCAGATCTAAGACTTCTTTTTTGACCAGTATGGAAAGTGCATGATCTACTGGCACATTAAAGCTACACTTTCTCTTTGTCTTTTGGTTTTTCTCCTTTTTATTATATTTCAGCCAATTTTTCCTCAGCAAAAATGTAATTTTGTTCATGAGACATTGGTAAGAAATAATGTTCTTCCTACAATTGACCTAAAATTAAAGTAGGTTTTCAACATAATGTTCTTCACTGAGTTATTATGTATAGAGTTGACAGAGAGATGATTTAAGGTTCTGATGAGCATATGGGTTTGAATGGGGATTCAATGTTGACAAGCTATATTATTTGGATAAAGAGAAATGGTTTCAACTGTTGGCGTTTTCAAATAATCTGACAAGGAAACCTCCAAATGAGCTCATTTGTGTATTATACATAGATGTGTTTGTTTGTTGATTACTTGCTCAACTTAATAAGAGCAAGTGAGGTTACTGTAGGAGAGCTAAGAATTTCAGATGTGGTTGTGATACATGCATCAAATTTTGATTTATGCAAGAACTCTGCAACTTACTTTATTTCATATGTATAATGACCAAGTAAACTCTCAAATAAATTAAAGATCATACAGCATGTTCATTCACGAACATTGACAAGATTTGAGAATGTTTTGGACTGTATTGAGGGTTTTGTTAAATGGTTTACAAAAAGAAGTTAGCAGTTCTTCTGAGAATTGACTCATAAATATGGCTTCTTGACTTACATGTATGTGCAATTGTGCTGGTCTTATGCATGCACATTAATGCTTGGTTACTACACATTTGTCCCTCTCTGTTTTATTATCTGTATTCTGGTTGTTGATTTATTTTGCATTTGTACTTTCTTTTGCTTCCACAATAATATTGGGCTTGTGGAGTTTTAATTTACGAGCATCCTTCACTTTGATCTACCACCCCCAAACTATTTACCCTTATGAATTATTTGTTCTGAGTTTTTCCCTGATATGACAAAATAATATACACTGGGCTTTTTCTTAATGCTCAATATCTGGATTTGATGGAACTTTTGTAGCTTCTGGGGCTATTGAATCTGGAAAGAGCAGATTAGTACTTTTGAAAGGGAAGGAGAAAGAAGTCTCTAATGTGAGAAACTGATAAAGATGCAACTTTTTTTGTCCTTTGATCTTTATAATCATAGTAACCATTTTGAATATTCTTCATCAGGTGTCTAGAAGTTTGGTGCGACAGCCTTCAGTAAGAAATTCACCAACTCCAACATCTAGACAGAACCAGCCAAGTGGAAGAATAATTAGAGGCATACTTTCAAAGGAAGGGCATGTGGATCAGCCATATGCATCTGAATCCCATCCTGATCTGCAAACACAAATGGCAAAGGTGAAGGACAAGCGCCTTCCTCGGCCTCCCAGTGCAAGCTCAAATATGAAAGACTACATTTCACATAGTTCGTCACTTGCATCTGTTTCTGACGGTGATGATAAAAAATATATAGATGATAAGGTTGCTATAAACAACAAACATGGTTCTGTATCAATTAGCGAAAAGTATGAAAAGCGAACCAGGAACAGAGATAGACCTGATCGCGGTGTATGGGCACCCCTTCGTCGTTCAGACAGATCTCAGTCTAATGATGGAGTTCGTCCATATTCTGAAGCTGCTCAGGCAACAAATTCTTTAGAAAGCATCCCCCTTTTCCAACAGGCAACTGGTAAAGTCGGGGAGGTGGACATGGTTCAGAATGCTTGTGTTGGACATGGCAGTAATTCACATACTACCTATGAACCATCATTAGGTCATGGAGAAAGAAAAGCTGATCTGCCTTCTACAAATAGAAATGAAGACATGAAGATTCATGGAAGTGGACGAGTTGATTTTTCTTCCATGGAGAATGGTGAAGCCCTGTTTCTGCACTTTGAACCAACTCAGTGTTCTTTTGCTATTCTTTACCATATCACTGATCATTGTTTAGTGACATTTTAGGTTCCCATAGGCATGTTGGCCGCCGTGGATCAGCACGTGGCTCAAAGGAAATGGATAGCTCTTTGAATCTTTCAGAAGGAAAGAGTTCTAAGAGAGCTTCTACTGCCTACAGTACTCATGAGGTGAATAATGATGAATTTATATTTCTGGACCACTATCCTTTCACAAGAATGTACTTATTTGTCCCAAATAATTTGCAGAGACAAGTGTGGGTTCAGAAGTCAGGCTCCGCCTCATGAATTTTCTAGTGATTGGTAAGATTTTTTTTTTCAAAAATTTCTAATTTTCCATTTGTTAGTTACTATTTCAGCATAAGTTGAGGTTCCACTAAATTAAAATTTAACTAAAAATTAGCTAAGATTGCTCTGCAACTGTCCTGGTCGTGAGGACAGAAATAATATACTGTCCATCATCACATAATCTACAGGCATCTTTTGTCAGATAGTTCATACGTTAGCATCATATTCCTATGCTGCAATCTTGATGAACACAAGATTTTCAACATGTTATCCAAATTTTCTTGAATTTTCAGAAACTTGTCTTTTTTTATAATGCTTAAACTTTGATAACTTACTTCTTCTTAGAGGAAATATGACAAGCCGTTTGTCATCTCCTTTGAATTCTGAAAAGGTAGATAACAATTTTTGATTTGATGATTCATGAATTGTTTAGGCTGTGAATATAACTAGGGGGCATTGAGTTATTTGAGTGTACAACTAGATGGTTGGCAGTGGATTTGTAAATTTCTTTCAAATAAATGGATGACTTTGTTATGCTATATGGAATTTCCTTCAGCAGTTACCTTGTAGTATACTTGATCTTGTAAATCCAAGCAAAATTGCATTCTTATTCACTTCTAAATTGACACATTTTGAGTTTTTTTTTGTTTAGTTGTTTTTACTTGCAAGGAATTTGATGTTCTATTGACATCCAGGTCGAGCCTGTCCTATAAAAACCTTCAGTGGTGGGAACCTCATAATGCACCGGATATTTAGTGTACTGTTATAGCCAAATCTTTTGAATGTAGCTATTAGTTTATAGTTTAATTTTTCCAAGTCATATGTTGTTAAATTGATTCACTTATACTAATTCTTGAAGTTCATCTTTTTGGTTCTTTGGTAGGACAGTAATAATAGTCTCCCTATCTTTTTCCATGTTATCTGTTTCCAGTACTTAATGCTTGGCTCCCTTGTAATATGTCCACCTTTCTCTTGATCAACTTACTAATGTTGAATGAATAATGCGGTACTGCAGATTTGTGAAACTGCGATAACATTTTGGCTTTGGAGCTCAGTTTATCAATTATTGATAATGTAAAGTGCGCAAACAGTAATGCGTATTTGGGTAAATGCTGCTTCAAGGATGCTATTGCCAAATTGTTCACAATGAATTCCATCCATGTCTCCACTAGAACCAAGAGCTGCATGACCTAAAGTAGCTAGGAGGTAAAATAAATTTTCTTATGGGTCTGTGAGTCGCAAAGAAGAAGGGGTAGTTCTAGATGATGGTGGCTGTAGTTGTTGGCCTGGAAACGGAAGCTTTGTCCTGCTCCAATTACCATTGAAGAGTTTGTGTTGGCTAAGATCTCTTTGGCATGGAGACGTATTCGAACTTCCTTCTCAAGCATGTCATGCAGAAGAACGAGGAGGCTTTTTCGAGCAACTGCTCTTGGTAGAAAATGTAAAGAATAGTTGCGAAGGTGCATCATTTCTTTCTGGCCATTGTTTATAGGTTTGAAAAATCTTATATGACACGATGCTTCTGCAAGCTACTTGATTCGGTGAATTACTTATGTATTAGTAGGAAAAGTCCCTATTACTGGCTACAGACTGGAGGGTAGTGAAATTGACTGTGTGGATTGGGTACTCAGCAAAGTCTGTTTGGATGAAATTAATGTTCTTTTTTTCTTTTTTGTAGTACATGGATGAAACTAGATGTTGACTGATGCATAAAACTCAGATTTTTGTTCCTTGCTTTATCCTGTTCTGCTAAATGGACTATGTGGTTAATGCAGAAGTTTGAAGGTTATATGCTACAGAGTGGAGGGTAGTGAAATTGACTGTGTGGATTGGGTACTCGGCGAAGTCTGTTTGGATGAAATTAATGTTCTTTTTTTCTTTTTTGTAGTACATGGATGAAACTGGATGTTGACTGACGCATAAAACTTAGGTTTTTGTGTCTTACTTTATGTGGTTAATACGTAAGTTTGAAGGTTATATGCTAATCTGCTAAATATTCACGGAATTTATATTGTTAGGTATGTGCAGTGGGATATTTCTGAAGCTATTCTTTGATGATCAATCTCTTTGTAGTTGTTGAAGTGTCTGGCACAGATGATATATTAGTAACGTAAAGGACTTTTGGGATCATTCTCTCGAAGGTTGGAATGGTCAGACATTTGTTTGACCACCAAATGTGGCAAATGTAGCAACTTCTTTACAGTGATAATGTATAATTAATTCCTGTCTATGAGATGCATTAGTAGAACTACAGCAGGTTAATGATGGGTTGCATGCTGATTTGACTAAGAATCAGCTGCGTAGCTGAGATAAAAATCGCAAACAGATGGTGATTAATCTTTGTGGACAAGCTGGTTAATGAATCTTTAGTTTATGATCATCTTCGGAATGATTTGTGGAGTGAATCTACTGAATTGTTTTTGCAACTTTGATGTTCTATTTGTGGACAAAAAATTTTCCTTTCTTTTCTCTTCTCCTCCTCTCTTCTTTTTCTTCTAGTGTTTATTGCTACTGTGATGTTCTATTTCATTTCCTCTGGAAAAAAAAAATTATAGCAATTAGCCAGATTTAGCACTTAAAAAGCTGCAGGAGAAGAGGCTGCAGAAGAGGAGCATGATTCTAATCTGCTGAACAGAGAATGAAGAATGAATACATGGCAGTCGGACTGGGAAACACCATTTAATATCTGTTCTTTGTTGATGGGGTGATAGGAATGAGAAAGTGTTGTTGAAGGCCTCACACAAATAAGCGTATGAGCTTGTGGAAGACATGAATGGATCAATTGGGGATTCTCTGAGAAAAAGCTAGGGAGAAGCCAAAGCATGGTGGTCATGAGAAGGCCGAATGATGCCTTCTCTTGGGCAAGGGAGAGGAGCTGGATGAGCAATGTAGGTTGGATAAAGCTGCCCTGGCATCAAGACGGAGAAATCGACCGAATCCAAAGGTGCCACCTGTAACAACATATAGATCAGAATTAATTTTATTTACAGGTGATAGATAAAAAAAAAAAAAAAAAGGTTAGGCAGAATTAATTCTCCCAGATGTGGAATTCCATCATCATTTAATATTAAATTCATAGATTATCTCCAACTATCCAACATGATCAAAAAGGCTTCAAAAAAATGTGAAATATCTCTCAACTATATCCTCAAAATTCTTCTGGATGTGGAACTCACTCTAAATTTAAAATTAGTTGTTCATTGATCATCTCCACCTATTTTCCAACCCCAGCAAAACAAAAATATCAGAGCCAAGACTCCACATTCTTTTTCTAGCTGTCATTATTCTGGAAGTGGGATTAAATATTCCATTTCATTTTAATTGTTCATTAGAGTATTATTATCTCAGTAGTTAGTCTAAGCTATTCCACCATTGCAAGACTAGCAATCAATCGACTGAACTTACATTTTGCGACTTCTTCATCTTCTCCGAATGCATCTGTTGATCCAGTTCTCCATGAGCATTTGATTGGGGTGGTGGACTAGAGGCTCTCGATCGAAGTAAATGTTCGAAGATTGCCATGATTAGGAACATGGACACCAAGATCGCCGTTGCAAGGAAGCCAAAGGAGAGTGCACTCATGGACGATCCGAAGTCCTTCCATGCTGCGTTCCTGTCGCTTGTTCCTGATGGAGTGGAGTTGTCATGCCAAATCTTTGTCCTGTCGCCGAAGCCATTCATGGTGCTGCTCTGCAACGACCGAGGCCTTCCTTCTCCGACGTGCTCCGGTTTCAGGATTAGCTCAGCGTGGCACGAGAGACCACCATGACTACTACTAGCCTTGTGCTGACTTTAAATTCTCTGTGACCACAAGAGGTTTTACGTGTTGAAGGAAAAGGAAATATGAGAACACATAGAAACTAGAATCAGCATGACATGAGAAATAGGAAACTTATGGCAAAATTTTCCGCAATAAATTCCTAGGGTCGAAAACTTGAATGAAACAGGCATTGGAGGAGTCCTTTAGCTGACACAAGTAGTTTTCTTTGTAAAAAGTAAAAAAGGAATTTGACATATAACTTATGATGAACAAAATATATTTCGTTGGTATGATCACGCTATCGTCTGAAGAAGAGAAGGTTATGTTTTCTACCTGAATGCTGTGATAACTTGGATTGAGAATTTGTTTTAGGAGAGAATCAGGCAAAAACACCACAAGCTAAATCGTTCCGAGTTGGCTGCTGTCTGGATCGAGATTTCTGCTCCTCATTCTCAAATTACATCATGGAATCATCTGTTTAAGCTCGAGAGCAACATTTTAATGCAAGTTCATACTGCTCAGAGCAGATGATAACATCAGAAATCAGCATAAAAGAAAGAAATGAATTGAGTAATTCATTTGTTTGTCATACTCACTATTTTTCAGAGGTATCAATTCCGTAATAAAGTTAAAATACAAAAGAAACATGATTTGAAACTAATGGGATAAGAAACAAAAAGCAATGAAATGGAAGAAATAGCTAACCTTGAAACGAAGGCCACAGATGATGATCCAACACTGGAGCTTCTTGAGAAGGCCTTTGTCATGCAATCTGATGCCAGTGTCAGCTTGGCTTTGCTGTAGCTTAACTATCAAGGAAAGAATAATTGATGTTTAAGCCCAGATTGCGCTGATCTCGTTGTACATCAACTTACAAACTGTGTTAATGAAGGCCCCAAAAGCATGCCAACACTTGGGAATCTCCCGAACGCTTTTCCTGTGCCTGGCCAACTTTATGCTCTCCATTTGCTTCTTGTGTTCCTGTGATGAGTTCACCAAGCTCTAACAGTAGTCAGAAGAAAGGGTGGATTGGTCATTGCCACAAGCACAAGTGCATTACAGTCAAATCTGATAAAGGTAAAATGCACATAAAGCAAGTTTTGATCTTTATTTTTACAGATGAAAAGCTGCAAAGGAAGGTGACGAATCATATGTAAACCACATTTGAGTGATGGAACCACATGAACAGATGCCATCAAGGAACTATTAGGAGGACATCATAGAGAGGATGAAAGAACACTGAAAGCCAAGAACATGACAGGAAAAACACCAAAGAAGAGGAAGGAAGAGTTGAAGTGATCCATAACCTGAGGCTTTTGTCAGAGACACACAGCTGATTTATGCAGCACATGCGGAGGCAAAGAAACACTGAAGAACTGCAAAGATCCGATTGGTACCGCAAACAAATGATGTGCACCCACCCTTTTGCTTCAAAGAGAAAGAATGCTGCGCTCATCAAAAGAAGAGATGACTTCTTTTTCAATGTAATGACGATGTCCCGAATGAAATTAAAGCCTACAAAGATCTACAAGCTATCTTTGCCAACAGGTGGATTAAGAGTGACAAACTAATTGCATTGATCTTTCTTGGTTTTTTTATATGTTGAGATGTTGAATTTTCTGCTATCTCAGGAACTCACTTAAAAAGTACATGAACATCAATCAATATGAAGCAAAGCTTCATGCCTTTGTTAATCTAAAATATAGCAAGTCATTAACTGTGAATAATTCTTGAAGGTGCTACCTAGCTTGGCAGGTCAGGTAATGATTGAATCTCGCATTCCTCGCTTACCCTTTAAAAGGAAAAAAAAAAAATACTACCAACAATTCCCTCTCAGAATTCAGTGTGTTGTTTCTGCCGAAATCAAATAATTGAATCACTTGATAAAGTATTATATTTTCTTAAGATTATTATTTGAAGAATATCTATCATTCAATTTTTTATCATCATCGAAAAGACTGTCAACAGACACGAAGGTCACTCCCACATGCATCAGGTATTACTTTTCTCTCATACACTTGAAAAGGTGGCCCAAAAAAACCTTGGAGAAGTGAATGGCAAAGGAAGCTACCAAAAAGAATTGGAACAAGATCAGAACATAGTAATTCTGGAGCAATTGATTATAGAGGAAACATAGAGAAGTAGTAATTGATAAAATGAGAGAACGAGGAACGAAACAGTAAAGGTAAAGAGAAAAATATATTTAATTAGTATCACATGAAGTTTATTTATATATGGTGAAAGAAAGGATTTTTTTAACCGAGCAGAGAGATTTCCTCATGCAGTTGAAGAAATCTTATCTGTTATTCAGTTGAGAAAATCTCTCTATTATCAAAGGAAATCTCTTTGTTATCATGCCCTTGCAAGATTGAGTTCCTGTCAAGGATACCGATCTTGGATCGATGCAACAAAAATAGTTTGTGGGCTAGAGGCTTCGTGAGTGAGTCTACTAGTTGATTAGCCGTATGGACATGAGAGACACGAAGTTGATGTCTGATAACTTGATCTCGCATGAAGTAAAAGTCAATGGCAATGTGTTTCATGCGTGAGTGGAACACTGGATTGACACATAAGTAAGTAGCTCCAACATTATCACAATAAATTGTAGGAGTATGGATAGAGGTGACTTGGAGTTTCTTGAGGAGATTTGTAACTCAATTGAGTTCAGTAGCAACGGTAGCAATAGTACGATATTCAGCTTCAGTTGTAGACCGGGCCACTGTCTTTTACTTCTTAGAACTCTAACTGATTGGATTAGACCTAAGAAAGACAACATACGCTGACGTGGAGTTCTATCATCACAGTTTCTAGCCCAATCAACATCAGCAAAGGCATGGAGATAAAGTGATGTGGTTTTGCGGAGAAAGAGACCATGATTAAGGGTCCCTTTAAGATACCGCAAAATTCATTTAACTGCAGACCAATGCATAGCAGAAGGCTGGTTCATGTATTAAGATAATTTATTGACTGCAAATAAGATATCTGGACGGGTGAGAGCCAAGTATTATAAGGATCCAAGTACTTGTTGGTATTAAGTTGAGTCTGTGGTAGGGCTGTCATCATATAATTTGAGTGATTCACTAGTAGAGAGAGTAGTAGCAACTTCTTTTGCATCCTGCATATTTGTCTTTAATAATAAGTCTTGAATATACTTTTATGTGAGAGGAGGAGACCTAAGGATGTAAATGTTGCTTCCATTCCCAGAAAGTAGCTCAAGGGTCCTAAATCTTTGAGGGAGAATCGATCAGCCAATTACTTTGGAAATATCTAAATCTCCAAGGGATCATTACTTGTAACAATAATATCATCTACATATACTAGAAGATATATTGCATTTCCATGTTGTCGTCGTAGGAATAAAGAGATATCGGAGTTGATGAAGCTAGTTGATATTAGAAACGATCCAAGTTCAGTATGCCAAGCTCTTGGAGCTTGACGGAGTCTATAAATGGCTTTTTGTAATTTACAAACATGTCTCGGATACTGGTGATGAATAAAGCTAGGGGGTTGATGCATAAAGACATCTTCAGTTAGAGTCCCCTGTAAAAAGGCATTGTTAACGTTCAGTTATCGTAAGTGCCAACCTTTGGAGATGGCCAAACACAGAATAAGCCGAATTGTTGTGCGTTTAACTACAGGACTAAAAGTCTTTGTGAAGTCAACTCTAGGTCGTTGATGAAACCCTTTGGCTACTAATCGTGCTTTATATCGAGCAATGAACCCGTCGGGGTTCCGCTTAATTCGGAAGACCCATTTATACCCGATGATGTTTTGTATAGGATGAAAAGGTACAAGAGTCCATATTGAGTTATGGAGTAGAGCATCATATTTTTCACACATGGCTTTATGCCAACGAGGTGATTTTTGGGCTTAAGTAATTGTGGTGGGTTCACTAGTCTCGGAAGAGGATTTGGTGATAGCATGCAGGTTAAGAATCTGCCGTGGTTTAAAGATACCACTTTTTGAGCGTGTTGTCATTGGATGTCTAGGAACTGTAAGTTGTATTATTGGTATGGGTGGTGGAGAGGCATAGACAGAGGTTCGTTTGAGGGGATCGATGGAATACTCCAGTGATGTATATTTGTTGGAGTGGCCTGTATGGGAGAAGACTCATGGTTTTGAAATGGAAAGGCAAACTCCACAAAAACAACATGACATGAAATAAAGACTTTTTGAGTTTTTGGGTCGTAACACCGAAAGGTATTATGTTCAAGAGAATATCCTATGAAGATGCAAGATTTAGATCTTGGCGCTATCCTATGTGGGGCATAGGGACGTAGCTACGGATAACATAAACAACCAAATATTTTAAGTTTTTGAAGGTTTGAGGATTTAGAACATAATTTTTCAAATGGAGACTGGTATTGGAGAATTGGAGTGAACAGACAATTAATAAGGATGACCGAGATTATGATATCACACATCAATTGGAGCTGCAACTGAAGAGTAAGCAATGGGCTGTTTTTTTTGTGTGGAATTAACGGTTATTCATAAATATTGTCCTTATACTTGTCTTGTACCAAGGATGCCCCTGTGCGAGTTAGGAAAGAATTCAATGGATGTATTATTTTATTTACAAAATTAAGAAACAAAATTAAGATTTTGTTTAATATGAGGTGCACACAAAATATCATCTTGTAGTAAGTGAATTAAGCAGTGTGGAACTAGTATGAGTAATAGGAACCATTATCGATGATGATGTCCTCATTTCCACTATAGTTATTGTGGATTGACAAGTTCTGGAGATCAGAAATGATGTGGTGGGATGCGCCAGAGTTCACGATCCAATTATGATCATTGGTGTTTGGAGTAGTCATGAGATTTGCTTGACGCCAATGTGATTGAGTAGGAAGTCTGGGTTGAGATCGATAGACCTTTGCAGAGTGACTGACTTTATCATATAGTTGTCAAACAACTCTTTGTTGGTTTGTGTGTTGAGGGCACCAGGAATACTGATGATTGAAGTAGCTACCTTGGTTGTTGTGTTTGGAATGTTGATGAAGATGAGGGATAGTTTGGTTAAAGCTCATAGGTTCAGAAGGCGTCTTGTTGTAAAGTTCTTCGAAGGACACTAGTGAATCACGTGCCCGTATTACTGCTACCAATTCCTTGTGCTCGTCTCTTAGGCCGTTGAGGAATATGAACTGTAACTTCTTCATCATTAAGGAAATGACCTACCAATTCCTTGTGCTCGTCTCTTAGGCCGTTGAGGAATATGAACTGTAACTTCTTCATCATTAAGGAAATGACCTATCAAGGCTAAGTCATCGATGATAATCTTTATATTGTGTAGATAATCAGCAACAGTGCTTCCCTCTTATTTTATCTTCATGAGACTGGATAGGAAACTAAGCATACGAGTGCGAGAACGATTGGCCAAGATGGTTACAACTTGCACCAAGATTCGACAGCAGTGTCGTATGAAGAAATGAGTGAGGCGAGGGATCCAGCTATCGAGCGATCCTGACGTAACTATAGTTTGTGATCCGGATTTGGTATTGGGCTGGGTGCACCAGTGATGTTGAGCATCGTTGGTGGACAACGAAGAGACACGTTAGGATTGAAGGGGATGAGGGTTGCTGTGTTGATGAAAATAAGGCTTATATGTGGGAAAGTACATGGTTCCCTATGGGAGGTAAACGATTTGCAGCAACGACAATGATCAAGGAAGAAGAAGTGATACAGATCAACGTCACCTGAAGTAGGTTATTGGCAAATGAGGTTTTTGAAGAAGAGATTAGCTTTGTGCAAGACAGCTGCAGATCTTTGTGCAGCAGATCAGCAGTTAGGAATCTGTGCAGTGATGCAACAAGTGGTATGGAAAGGTTCCAAATACTGCTTGTTGAGGCGAAGGCGGAGTGGTACGCAAATCAGCAAAATTTGCGTAGGAAGATCTGCAAGACAGCTGCAGATCTTTGTGTAGCAGATCAGCAGTTAGGAATCTAGGCAGTGATGCAGCAAGTGGCATGGAAAGGTTCCAAATGCTGATTACTTGTCGAGGCGAAGGCAGAGGAGGACGCAGTGGCTGCCCAATGGTCCAACGCGCGGAAGCAGAGTAAGGCTGGAGCAGAGGTTCAGTGACGAGGCACTGGCAGTGGTGGAAGGTGGGAGGTGAGAGATGGGTGACTGCGGTGGCTTGAATTCGTGCATGCAACGGCGATCCACGCGGTGCTGTGCGTGACGCGGCTGTACGTATACGCGAACGAGAGCACGCCAGACCGCTGAGTCCCGGCGTGCAGACTGTTGAGGGCACAGGCGTTCCCTTCATTCTTCTCGAGTCCGCCGACTGATGGCAGATCAGCAAAGACTACCACGATGAGAAAGATAAGGATTGGTCACGGAGCCTCTTGAAAATACGACTGCAGCAGTGGTAGTCGCTGGCTTGAGGCAGAGGCCGCTTTGCTTTTCTCACTACTCTGATACCATGATAAAATGAGAAAATGAAGAAAGTCTATTTATACATGATGAAAGAGAAGATTTTTTTAACCGAGCAGAGAGATTTCCTGACGCAGTTGAGGAAATCTTTCTGTTATGAGAGGAAATTTCTTTGTTATCAGTAATACAATCTAGTCTAACTAATAATACATCTCATTTTCTAATTACTCATTTTACTACTGATGATACTTCCAACTAGGGTTCTCTAAAACTCACAGAAGACTTCTGAACTGAATCCCATAAAAAGCAATTACAACAAGTGTTGCCGCTGCTGCAATTAGGAATGAAGACCCAAAAGCATGATGAAACAGTTTAATGGTGCATAAAGGATGCTAAAAGATCTTCCTAACATCACCAAATGATTGTGGTGCCTACTCCAAGTGAATCTGTTTGTTTGCAGATATCACGAGAACTGAAGTGTCTATGTTGGCTAGTTGCTAGAGAACCACTGAATAAAGCTCACAAAAGATCTCCCTGCCCCATATGTGTTGCTCAAAAGAATATTAGCTTAACACAGTTGGTAGCCAAAGAGATCTTAGCTTTTCTGCTTAAGGAAAAGAGTATCTTAGCTTAGTTCAGCATTTTTTTGGTTTTTCCCTCTTTGAAGTCTTTGGATTGTCTATAGACACCTCATCTGTTCATATAATATATATATATATATATATATATATATATATATATATATATATATATATATATATATATATATATAGAGAGAGAGAGAGAGAGAGAGAGAGAGAGAGAGTATATGGTTTACTTAATAATGGCTTCTGTAGCCAACTTTGCTAATAAATTATTGGCTCTTAACATTGCAAATGTTGGAGAATAGATTAAGTTCGAATAATGTAAATTGTTTTCCAATGTTCAGAGTATTTACATATGTTTCTATCAACAACAATCTTCTGAAAGGATGTATAGAGTTGTTAGGAAATATAAGACCTTGTATTGCAGAAAATAGTGAAGAACACAATGTCTCTGTTGTTTTGTGTAACAAGAACTCCGCAAATAGCACTTGTTTACAGTGTGTTCGGAAGTATGAGGTAGCATCATATCTATCACCACCAACTCAGAACTAATCATTAAAAATTTAATGTCTGAACTGTTGATAATACAGTCCTTATAAGTCAATCAAATATTTTGATTTCGACTTAATAGGATAATTGAAACAAAAATTTCAGTTCTCCTTTGCCAACCAAACACATTTCTTAATTTGATTGTGAAGGACAACCTCTTCAACCAAACACATTTCTTATATCACAGAACATGTTTCTAGGTCTAATTGAAGGTCTTACAAATATTTCTTGTGGCAACACCTAAAGTCTTAAATCTTATACCACATCCAATATATTTTATACCTCAAATATTAGTGTGATGATGATGCACCAAACTTACTTACCAATGGCTTATAATTCGAAACCGACATATTTTTGAAGGTACTAGCAAGCTTCATTAGCAAATACTTTGTTAGATCATAAATTTTTGGATCAAATCCCATTTTCTTCACATACCTTCTGCAAAAAAAAAAAAATATTTCTCATGACAAATTTGTAACTTCAAATATTTCTCATACCAAATTGATCAGAGTTGTAAATATGTTTTTCACCACAAGTACATCAGCATATATTTTCATTTCCCAAATCTTATATTAGCAATTAATTTTTCTAATACATTTATCATTTGTAATGAGGCATGTGCAGATGGTGGAGCCAATTCAACACCAAAAGAAAATTAAGGGGGGAATCAAAAGCAAACAAGGTTGAGTATCACTTCACAGGACAAGGTTAGGAATTCCAAAGCATGATTAGCTCCCCTCCTAATGATGACATAAGCCTAAAGTGTGATGGTGCTTTCACTAGCACACTTGAGAGTTCCAACATAAACTACTGTTGACCTCACAAAGAATTTGAGGCCACAGATCGCAAAGCATCACAAAAGCAAATAGCTATGATGCAAAAGTAGACTCTACGTGGACACGCATTGAGCTGCATGACTACATTAGCGATGCTTTCTTTAAAATCTGATGAAGATTACAACCACTATACACCTTTGAACAATGTACATCTTTCTTGGTTTTCCTGGTTCTCCTCTGCAACTTGCATCCAGATCTTGGGAACATATAGAAGAAGCACCTGTGCATACTAAAGTCCTTCATTCCTTTACAGTTTTGTAGTAATTAGGTCAAGAGATCCGGAAAGAGCTTGCAGTAGTTGGTCTGCTTCTTGTCACGTCCAGTCGAAGAAGAAGAGGGAGACTGGTTCTCGGGGACATGGTGAGGGAACTCAGACAACATCTGGACCACCTCCCTCATCGTCGGCCTCTCCACGCTGTTCTCCTGGACACACAGCATGGCCACGAAGAAGACATGCGTCAGCTCGTCAACGGGCACGGTGCTCAGCCTTGGGTCGACAATGGCGGCGGCGTTGTCTCTGCTGCAGCTGGTGACACTCTTGGCCCACTGAACTATGTCAACTCCGTCGCCGAAGCCTCCCACCGGGCGTCGCCCCGTGATGAGTTCAAGTAGAACCACTCCGAAGCTGTACACGTCGCTCTTCTCGTCCACTTTGAGTGTGTATGCGTATTCTGCGTGCACAATGCAAGCAAAAAAACCAAACTTATTTAGATCAGAAGAAAGAATCTCTTCTAATACTAATCGGATACCGGGAGAATCGTATTCCTTCCTCCTCACATGCTGATTCATTGGAAGCATTCTAAGGAGAAAGCAATTTAGATGGACTGAATCATCCGAATAATGAAAACTATTAGAGGTGATTATTTGGAAATTAGATGCATGAGCTCCATCGAGAAAATTTTGTGCAGATCTGAAGGGTAAGATAGAGACGGAGAGAATATATCTTAGTACAGCGTTTGGTATTTCCCAGGAAAATCCTTCACGAGGATCAAAAGATCTCATGCTGTGCTGGTGTTCTTGAGCACCTATGCATGGGAGAGGAAACATGCTATCTATCCTCACTAAATCACCTCAAGATTTCTTCTCTTCTTGATGTGATGGTCTCTCGTATCCAAACAAGGAATCAATTCATGAGTGCTGAAGACGGGAGATGACAGCGAGCAAAAGCCGGAATGATGAGCGCACCTGGAGCGATGTATCCGTAGGAGCCGGCGATGGCAGACATGGTCTCAGAGGCGCCGCCGTGCTGCAAGAACTTGGCCAGCCCGAAGTCCGCCACGTGTGCCTCAAACCCCGCGCCCAGCAAGATGTTGTTGGACTTAACATCTCGGTGTACGATCATGGGACTGCAATCGTGGTGGAGGTAGCACAGCCCCCTCGCCGCCTCCACCGCGATCCTGTACCGGCGGTCCCAGCCCAGGAATCCGCCCCCCTTGCCGTGCAACACCTCCCCCAGGCTGCCGTTCCCCATGTACTCGTACACCAGAACGTTGGTCTCCTGGTTGGTGCAGAAGGCCAGCAGGCGCACGATGTTCCGGTGGCGGATGCTTCCCAGTGTCCTGACCTCGGCCCTGAACCCGTGGTCGTGGCCTCCGGCCCGCAGCCGCTTTACCGCGATGGCGTCCCCGGCGCGGGTCCGCCCCATGTACACCACCCCACCGCCGCCGCGCCCGACCACGTTGCCGTCCTTCATGCACTCCAACACGTCGGACACGCCGAAGTCCACCTTCTGGAACGCGGTGAGCCGCCACTCGGCGCTGCCGCGGTGAGACCGGGCTCGCACCGCCGCGGCGGCCGCGAACACCAGCGAGCATAGCAGCAGCCCCAGCGCGAAGACCAACTTGAAGTCCCCCGCGCCGCGCTGCGCTTGGACCGGGCTCACTGTGATCTTGCACGGGTTGTTCACGGCCAGCCCACAGAGCCCGGCATTGCCCACGAACGCGGAGGCGTTCAAGTAGCCCAGCTGCCCGGCCTCCTGCAGCTCGCCGGAGAGGTCGTTGAAGGAGAAATCAGCCGCCGTAAGGCTCCTCATCGCTGCGATCGACCTCGGTATCGAGTCGATCAAGTGATTCCGCGACAGGTTCAGGTAATTCAGGATCGAAACCCCTGCAATCTCCGCTGGAATTGAGCCGGACAGGTTGTTCTGGCTGAGGTCAAGGTAGGTTAGCTGGGTGCAACTGCCGATCTCCGGCGGGATCGAGCCGGACAGGCCATTGCAGCTCAGGTCGAGTTTGACCATGCGCCGTAGCTGGCCGATGGCACCGGGGATCGGACCGGCCAGCCGATTGCTCCCAAGTAGCAACGTTTGGATCGAAGACAGGTCTGAGATGGAGGATGGTATTGGACCAGTGAGCAAGTTGTTCGACAGGTTGAGCTGCGCCAATTGGGTTGGATTGTGGCCCCTGTTAGGATCATTCTCCGGTATTAGACCAGAGAGGTAGTTGCTCTGCAACTCTAACAAGTTCAGGTTGGGAAGGTAAAGAAGGCCTGATGGGATGCTGTCATTGAGATAGTTCTGGCCAAGTCTCACTCTCGTGAGGCTCAAACACTCACCTAAGCTATCAGGGATTGGCCCGAACAAGAAGTTGTTCAAGAGGATGAGGACTTTGAGCTCGTTTAGTGGACACAGGTGGGCAGGAACTACACCGGTGAGCTTGTTCGACGAAAGGTCGAGCACCCGGATCCGGCCGCTGGAGCCGAGCTTCTCCGGTATGGCTCCCGTGAAGTTGTTCATGAAGAGCTGGAGTGTTTCCAGGTCCGGTAGCCCGGCGACGAACTCCGGTATCGAACCGTGCAGCCGGTTCATGAACAGGTTGAGCAGGCTGAGCTCGGCGAGGGCCGCGAACTCGTGGGGGACCTCTCCCGTGAGTGCATTGTTGGAGAGGTCGAGCAGGGCCAGCCGGGTTAGGTTCCCGAGCGTCGTTGGGATCGGCCCCGACAACCGGTTGGAGTGGAGGAATAGCGTGTCGAGATTGGTCAGATTACCTATCTCCGGCGGTATTTCTCCGTCGAGACCGCAGCTAGGGAGGTCGAGGTGGACCAGATTGGTTAACTTGCCGAGCTCGGTCGGAATGCCGCCGTCGAACACGTTGTAGTAGCCCAAGTAAAGCTGTTTGAGGCTCGTCAGGTTCCCCAGCTCGCCGGGAATCCTGCCACGGAGATCGTTGCCGTTCAAAGATAGGTACTCCAATCTGGTCAGGCTTCCATAGCTTGCCGGAATCCTCCCGCTGATGTAGTTGCCCCCAAGGTCCACGTACTTGATTCTCTTCGAGCCATCCAGGCCGGATGGCAAGCATGCCGTGAAGTTGTTGTCGTAGGCGTCGAGCACCTCCAAGTTCGGCAGGCTGGTGTAGTCCCAGTCGAGCCCGCCGTCGAACAGGTTGGACGAGATGTTCAAGTATCGAAGGCTCGGCAAATCGGACACTGTGATTGCACCTTGCAGCTGGTTTCCGGCGAGCGAGAGGTTGACGAGGGAGTCGAGGCCGGAGATCTCGAGCGAAGCAGAGCCAGAAACGTTCAAGTTGGAGAGATCCACGGCGACGACGCGGCCGTGCTCGCAGCGGACTCCGAACCAGGAGCAAGCTGAGCTCAGGTCTGTAGTGTTCCAGCTGCCTAGTTCTGGGGTGGAAGAATGGAAGCCTTTTCTTATGGAAGCCAATGCCAAAGCATCACTCTGAAGTGAAGCACAAGTAGTAGGACTTACAACAGTGAACAAGGTGAGAAGGAGAAGAGAAGGGACCATTTTGATGAGGTATTGGTGATCTACCTAGTTGGTCATGGTTTTGTAGGAATAAGACATGGAGGAAATGAGAGAGAATAATGGAGGTTTACACAGACTGTACATAGGAGAATATAAGGCTACTAAGTACATGGAATGGAAATGGAGACTGAGAATGGCATCTTCTAGAGAAGAGAATTCACACTAAAGATTTCTTGTCTTTGTTGTTCTCTGTGCTCTGATCTTTGATTTGTGTGTGAAGAATTGAGAGAGAGGCTGGAAAATTGTGCTCAGATATGGTTAGAAATAGGATGATTGTTTCTCAAAAAACCATTTTATAATGCTACAAAACCTAGTGAAATTGAATATTATATACTAGATTATCTCCTATGTTATTTGAGAGAAAGCCTAAACTCCTGTAACTAGAAAACGAAATTAAAATGAAAAGTGTATGTGCAATAAGAAATTGCTTGGAAGAAACAGCAGTTGATTCTTTGGACACCATGTACTGGAACTGGCATTCTGCTACTGATTGCTGCTTGGGTCCCACATCAGAGCCTGCACACTGCCATTAGAATGCCCCAGATGACCACGAGGACGGACGAGTTTTACTCATCATGTAGACATTCTGTTTGATCCATAGATAATGGGAAACAAAAATTCATGTGCAGAAGATGCATGGAGTTTACTGTCGTAGCATTTTGCAGTTGATGAGTTGCAGTCAGTAAAGCAAGCTGCTGTGATTATAGCAGAATCATTATGTCAAGGTTAGTGAGTTCAGACAAGTCATATTAGCAGACAGTGGAATGATTGTGGACTATAATGACGGCCGTAATAAAGCATGTAAAGCTGTGGGCATGCTGTGTGGAAAGTGATCATTGAAGGAATGCATGGTCCTCCAGAGAGGCCTACAAAAGCGGATAGCAGAGAGAGAGATGTGGGGTTGAATCCCCTACACATTCAAAGGAAAATAAAGATGCACATCTATGGCCCCTCTCACATGGGAAAGAGTGCTCTTGTATCATATGGAATGGAACAGAAACCTCTCTCTCTCTCTCTCTCTCTCCTCTTCTTTGCTAAAGTTGCCTTCTTTGCTTCCTAGTGCTTCTACTGGTCTCCTTTTTCTCCTTAGGCCCTGTGGATATTGGTTCCACCCTGTCTAAAGTTAATTCACTCCCTTACAGGGGTGTTGAAGCCTGCATTTGAGACAGCATTGCAGATAGCCAGCCATATGAGCGTTTTTTGGCAGTAGTGTAAGCAGCAAGTGGTCTGCAAACATGGGCAAGAGGCAATGTGATCATGAATGCTACTGGATTGAGAAGAGGTCCAATGAGATGCAGCAACTTGGGTGAGTGGATCACCCTTTGGATGTAATATAAGTGAGATGACCACCTGAAAGTTCTCTAAGTTCTGTCATGCCTTGATGCCCATAACAAGGTTCTTTTGCTTCTTCCAAGTATCCATCCAAGATCCTTCTCCAATGGCCAATGGTCCCTATGCAGCCTTTCTGTGTTTGATGCAGGATCACTCACCTGGGTATGGCTGCTCACCTTTGTTTAGTTTGGTGGCATATATTCTCTTGCACATCAAGAATATGTTGACCAGTAAAAGGGAAGATTTCCATCTGACATGATCTTCATATATAATTCAGATGGACTTAAACTATATATGCCTAAACTCCTCATTCTTAAGAACATGCAGATTGTAATGGATAGGCTATTAGGATGCACCATGACTATCTTCACAACAAAAGAGCAAAGTCATGTGTTCCAAGAATTTCACCCCATATTTCTAGTCTTACGTAAAGAGGGCAGGAGGCCATGAAGATGCTCAGGCAAAGGAAAAGACAAAAAGAGAAAGCCGTTGATCAAAGGGAGGCAAAAATAAAGGAAGAACACAGCATTTTGCTTTTCTCTTTTGCCTCCGAAGACTTGAGGAACAGTTGAAAGAGGTCACTGTGGCTTCAAGGACAAGTGAGGATCTTTAGAAGGTGCCATGGCTTACCCTTTGTGATGGCAATGGAAGAAGGTATGAGAGGAGAAAGCACGTGAGTGCCAACACCGGGTGTCTGCTAAAGCTTTAACGTGTGCACATCTCCCCAGTGTGATCTTGGATGCTTAGTTGTAATCCGTGTACTTTTCTCTCTCTCATGTGCAGGATTTAGCCTGAGGAAGCTCCAACTCAGGAGTCTCAGTGGAATATTACTGAAGAAGACCATGAAATGGGCTCTTCCAATGTTTGAAGAGAGACGACGGTGCACATCAATTGTACAAACTTATGTGGGGTATTTACATATAAATCCTCCCAATTTTTTATATTAGCAGCAACTTTTTTTATGAAATAGTTTATATATATCTAATAATTAGTTAGTTTTATTTATTTATTGCATTAATTTTATAGATACTCATTAAGGACTTTAAATGTAGTTAACAATTACTTTGCACATAATTTTTAGGAATTTGTACATAATTAGATAGAATTACATTTTTGGATAGTTAGTTGGAAATTATTTTATTTTAAAAAATATTTTATGCATCATATACATTTTATAATTAATTAGCAGGAATTATTGAATATTTTATACATGAGCAAAAAATTCAACATGCTTAATGAGATTTGGAAACTAGCCATTGTAATACTATACATTATTAACAAAATTATGTACATATTTATGTATTTAACAGAGATTTTATATTTCTTTGTAGATATTTTGTACACAATTAATAGTGGGGCAATCTCCCCCACCCCCCAAAAAAATAGGGCCCTTCTTTTCCCTCTTTTCCTGTATAGGCCCGAACACTCTTTTTTTCTTTTTGCTTAGTTACGTTTTTACCTCGTATCTACCATACTTTCCCGCCAAAAGGAGTGGCCAATTGACCACTAGTTCACGTGTATTCACTCCGATATTTTATGATTTTCTGCTTCTTCTTTTTTTTTGGCTAAATTTGGTTCGGTATGAGTTTATGGTTGTCATAGAAATGAAAATAATATATGCTACTCTAAGTGGGTTTAAGATGTGGCTTTTGTGGCTTAAAAGGAATTATTTTATGTTATATTATGTCATCTAATCTAATTAGATAATATATCTTATAAATATAATTATATTTTAATTATCATTATCTATCAATAAAAAAATTAATTATAATAAGATTCCTTAGGAGATAATGTTGATTAAAGGGACTCACTTAATTATTTATACTATACTCTTTGTTCTCACTTATAAATATGATATTTTAGAAACTTAGTATACAAATGTGACATTATTGAGATATTATATATCCGGCTCGACGTCCAATCTTCTGACATTTTTCACTTTGACCCAACATTGATTTTTCCTGTTTTAATTGTTTCTTCATGATCGAAGCTAGTCTTACATTATTCAAAAATACTGATTAGATCATAAACTCTATCAATTAGTTTCATCATCAAAATCCAAGATTTAACATAATAGAGTTGAGTGAGGTTGGAGAACCTAGCTCAAGCACCACTTCACAGCCTGAGTCTATTCAGGTACCTAGCACACAAGTTTTGACTTTACGTATGTATGGCAGAGTATCTGATAGAATCCCAGAGGAATTCTATGTAGGTTGATCTTTAAGGGGGATCAATCCTTGAAACGCTATACGGGTTCCACCCTCCTAGAAGTTGACCATATGGTTACAATTATAAATGGATCTTATTTCCAAAGAGATGGAGACTACATGCTTATATAGGACTCCAAACCCTAGCCCCCCCCCCCCACTCCCTTTTTTTACTAGCCGATGGGCCTAGTAAAAAAGCCTTGGGGGGGGGGGGGGGGGCTAAGAAGCCCAAAGGCTCAAATATAAACCCTAACCACTCTTCTTTATAGGATAGAGGTGGCTAGGTGGGGTTTATTACAATCTCATAGGTTTTTTATTAGTTGCTTCTTGGTTGAGTAGAACACAACCCTGCTAGGGTTCTATCAAACCCATCCTCTCCAAATCAGCCTTGTCCTTAGGGTTGAGGTTCTATGAACTCAAGGAATCGGGTCTTCAACTCCTCATATGATTCCCATGTGGCGTCTTCGAGTAGTAAATTATTCCAATGCACTAGTACTTCAGTAGAGGGACATCAATGACGCATCACTATTCTGCGGTCGATGATGGCTTGTGGTTGGGCTTAAATATCTCCATCATTAGTGGTGTTGGGCAGTTGGATCTAGGGTGACACGTGTTCTCCCAACTTAGGCTTCAAACATGACACGTGAAAAATAGGGTGAATTTTGGCATCATCAAGCAATTTAAGTATGTACGCCACGACCCCAATATGCTCTGTGATATGATATGGTCCATAAAAACATAGGGATAGCTTCATGGAGGCTCGTGTGTTGATGGAGAGTTGCTTGTATAGCTGTAAGCGAAGATAGACCCAATATCCTATTGAAAATTCTCTTTTGCTTCGTCGTGTGTTGGCTTGCTGCTTCATTCTGGCTTGAGCGGTAGAGAGATTATCCTTTAGCAGTTGTAAGAGTTTATCCCTGTCAATTAAATCTTAGTTGACATGATCTACCTTGGCCGAGCTAATTACATACTTTGGAATCACGAGGGCTCGCCGACCATACAGTGCTTCATATGGGGCATATTTTGTAGATAAATGATATGTAGTATTATACCACCATTCAGCTCGGGGAAGCCATTTTGCCCACTCCTTTGGTCGGTCATTGGCGAAACATCGAAGGTACGTCTCTAAACATCTGTTCACCACCTCTATTTGGCCGTCAGTTTATGGATGATATGTTATGTTCATCTTGAGTTTGGTGCCCTGTAACTGAATTAACTCGATCCAAAATTTACTAGTGAAGATCCTATCATAGTCATTTACAATGGACCTTGGCATCCCATGTAGTTTAACAATATTTTCTATAAAAATCTAAGCAATATTAACGGCAATGTATGGATTTCGCACAGCACAAAAATGAGCATATTTTGTAAGTCAATCAACCACCACGAGGATTATGCTTTTACCTTTAGAAGGTGGCAGCCCTTCGATGAAGTCCATGGAGATGTCAGTCCACGCTGAGTCCGGTATGGATAGTGGTTATAACGTCCCTAGACTCACCATTGTTTCAGCTTTTTGCTGTTGACATACATCACATTGTGCCACATATTTAGAAATAATTTTTTTTATCCCTCTCCAATAAAAATTTTGCTCCACTCTTTTATAGGTTATCAGAAATCTGGAGTGTCATGCTAAAGGTATGAAGTGCATTTCGTGCAAGATGATTTTGATGCAAGGGGAGTTGGGTATAAGCACAATGAGACCTTTGTAGCGTAGATCCCTCAAATCCTAAGTGTAGTGGCCTATTGTGCTTGGATCCTCCTCCAATTTTTTTATGATGTTGCTAATCTCTGGATCCTTCTTCCATTCCTCCCTAATGTCCTTAAGGAAGCTAGTGGTGGGAAGGGAGATGGCTGAAAATTTAGCTTACTTAGGTAGCCGTGAGAGTGCATCTGCAACAATGTTTTCTTTCCCTTTTTGTAAATAATTTCATAATCAAATCCTAAAAGTTTGGTTACCCATTTTTGCTACTCAAGGAATGATATCTTCTGCTTTAAAAAGTACTTGAGGCTTCTATGATCAGTTTTAATTTGAAATCATCGATCGATCAAGTAGGGTCTCCACCTCATTACTGCGTGCACAATGACAAGCATTTCCTTATCATATATTGACATTTTTTATAGGAGGGAGAAAGCGTTTTGCTAGTGTATGCGAGTGGTCGACCATCTTGCATGAAAACTACTCCAATTCCGATTCCAGATGCGTCGGCCTCAATGATGAAGGGCCGGTTGAAATCTAGTAACGCTAGCACCAGTATCGTCATCATGACTGCCTTAAGTTTGTCAAAGGCAGCAAAGGCTTTGTCTGACCATTGGACGACATCTTTTTTCAGTAGAGTAGTGAGGGGTGTACTGATCTTCTCATACTCCTTTACAAATTTTCGATAGTAGCCCGTTAGTCCAAGGAACCCACGTAGTAATTTCATGTTTGTAGGTTTCGGCTAGCCCTGTATTGTTTCAATTTTTGTTAGGTCTACCGCCACTCCTTCTTATGATATTATATACCCAAGGTACTCTACTTTTTGCTAGAGAAAACTACACTTTAACAACACAAATTTACGAAGAAAACTCCAAAAAATATTATTCATGAGACTTTGAAAAGTTAAATGAGCATTAGTGAGTTCAAAAGACATTACTAAGAATTCATAATGGTTGTTATGTGTGCGGAATGCAGTTTTTTGAATTTCGTCTTCATATACCCGAATTTGGTGGTAACCGAATCGGAGGTCCAACTTCGTGAAGACTCGAGCTTCTTTTAACTCAACAAGAAGTTTATCCAGAAGTTCTCCTCTTTTTGAATCAAGATGCTGTTGCAAAAGACTGACTCGTTGCTGTAGTTTTTCTGCCTAAATTTTGTAGCCCCCCCTCTCCCCTAATTAGATCTAGGGTTCAGTCAAAGAGGAGATGGGCTGTGGGCTATTAAAGCCTACTATGGGTTGAACCATGGGCTATCAGCCCAATAACCTCCCCCTTCAGCCCATAAGAGAGACTATTCCATGACTCCTTAATGTGAAGCTATACCGACCAGCTATCGGCATATCTCCTATCTTTCTTTTGGTAAAGTCTTTGTCAACATGTCTACTTCGTTATCATTTGTGTGAATTTACTGAAGCTGCAACTACTTCTCTTCAAGTACATTTCAAATCCAGTGATATCTAACATCTATATGCTTTGACTTAGAATGAAAAGTTGGATTCTTACAAAAATGGATGGTACTTTGGCTATCACAATACATCACATAATTTTCCTGTTTCAGCCCCAATTCTTGTAAGAATTCTTTCATCCATAATATTTCTTTACAAACCTCTATAGTAGCAATATATTTTACCTCTGTGGTGGAGAGAGCAATACACCTTTGCAATATGGATTGCCATGACACAGCTTCCCTTGCAAAAATAAGTACATAATCTAATGTGGACTTCCTTGTATCTATATCTCTTACCATATCTATATCTGTGTAACTTATCAACATAGGTGGTCCACCTCCAAAGCCTAAACAAACTTTAGAACTCCCTTTGAGACATCTAAAAATCCACTTCACTACTTCCCAGTGCTCTTTGCTTGGATTTGCAAGAAATCTGCTGGTAACACTCACTGCATATGCGATGTCCAGCCTCGTACATACCATCGCCTACATGAAACTTTCAACTGCTGAAGCATAATGAACCTTTTGCATCTTCTCCTTCTCCTCATCACTTGACCGACCCTGTTTTTAGCAGAACTTAAAGTGACCTGCAAGAGGAGAACCAACTAGCTTTGCATTGCTCATACTAAACCTTTCCAATACCTTCTCGATGTATTTCTCCTGTGACAACTAAATCTTCTTGGTTTTTCTGTCACGGGAAATCAGCACACCCAGTATATACTTTGCTGACTTAATGTCCTACATTGCAAAAGACTCACTCAATTCCTTCTTCAACCTGTCAATTATAGATATATCTTTCCCAAGAATAAGCATGTCATCAACATAAAGTAAGAGAATAATAAAATTTTTACCAAACTATTTGATGTACACATAATGATCTAAAGCCATTCTTTTGTATTCATTTTCTGTCATAAATGAATTAAACTTTTTGTACCACTATCTTGGAGCTTGCTTTAGCCCATACAAGCTCTTCTTTAACTTGCAATCAAAGTTCTCTTTGTTGAATCTCAGATTTTGATGATGAAACTAATTGATTGTGTTTAGATGTTTAACTGCATTTTGAGTGATGCAGATCTACTCGATCAGGATTAGAAAATTGACGCAGGAGGAATTGACGTTGCGTCGGAGGAGATCACGTTAGGATATTGGACGGTAGAACGCTTCGGACGTCGGGCATCGGGCCAAGGAAAGCGGAATTGCACCAAGGATATCGGAGTTGTGGAGGTGAACCGCCGATTGGGCAACAAGCCGCAAGAGTGGACGATGCGCTGAAGAATCGGACGAAGCACCAACCAATGACGTGCCGGGCAACAGAATGTCAATTCGCGTTGTAATAATTGTCTAGATCGGAGTAGAGTTTTGGCTTGTGTGTGCAGGATTAACTACTATAACGATGAAGACATAAAGCGAAACAAAGTGCCGGAGTCAAGCGCGAAGGATTCGTTGGGAGTTCGAGAGTTCGACGGAAGTCCGAAGGTTCATCGGGAATGCTGTCGGAACTAGCCGAGAATGAGTAGGGAGCTTGCCGAAGGGTTTTTCGGAAGCTCGCAGAAAGGTTCGTCGGAAGTTCGCGGAGCTCACTGAGAAAGATCATAGCTTGCCGAAGAAGCTCGTCAAAACTCGCCAAGATCAAATCGTGAAGTCTCGGAGCTTGTCGGGAGTCCGCAGAATGGTTTCCGAGAGTTTTTCGGAAGACCGCTGGAAGTTCGCCGGAAGCTCGCCGGAAGAAGTCTTGACTTGCGAACTTTGTAATAGCTTAGGAAATGTCTTTAAATTCGTAGTTAGCACATTAATTAGGGTTATGATTAGGTGTTAATCTTATAACCCAAGTAGGGGCCAATTGGGCCCGAGTTCGGACTGGTTTGGGCCAAGTTTGGAGCCCAACCAGTGAGCCGAAATAGCCAGGCGGTGGCACCGCCCAGCACCCGAGAGTCAGGCGGTGGCACCACTGGACTGGGCGGTGGCACCGCCCAGTATACTGTCAGTGTCAAAACTGACAAGCGATGGCACCGCCACTGACAGGCGGTGGCACCGCTAGCTTCGGGAACTGAAGAGAATTCAAATTTTGGAGCCCAAATTTGAATCCTCTTGAGGCCTATAAATACCCCTCTATTCTTAGCTGAGATAACAACCTTTTGAGAAGCTAGAAGTTGAGAAAATCTTTAGGAAAAGTCTTGTTTTCAATAGCTTGAGTGTTCACATCATTTCTTTTCATTGAAATCTTTGTAAAAGGGTGAACCACTTGTAAGAGGTTGTAAGAGGGGTGTAAGAAGGAGGTTGATCTTCACCTAGTAAAGGAAGATCGTTAGTGGATGCCGGTGGCCTCAACGGAAGAGGAATCGGAGGAGTGGATGTAGGTCACGATTGACCGAACCACTATAAACTACCGTCTTCTCTGGTTTGCATTTACTTCCTGCTATTACCTTATTGCAAACCCCTTCAATAGCTTACTGCCTTCAATACTTTTCCCTACACTTTCAATCTAACCATATTTCTGGAATCGGTTTTCAACATACAAAGAAATTTCAGAAATCGACGTAGTTTTTACCGCTGCACTAATTCAACCCCCCCTCTTAGTGCCGCTCCAATCCTAACAATTGGTATCAGAGCCCGGTATTTCTCATTTCGGATTTACATCCGAGAGAAATGGCTCTTCATGGCTTTCAAGAGGGCTTTTCGGTTTTTCGTCCACCGTTGTTTAACGGAGTGGACTACACTTATTGGAAAACTCGAATGAGAGTTTTCTTGATTTCTATGAATTTGGATTTATGGAATATTGTTTGAAAATGGTTTTCAACTTCCTTCTAAACCGATGAACGAATGGTCGGATTTGGAAAAGAAGTATTTTTCTTTAAACGCAAAGGCTATGAATGCCTTATTTTGCGCTTTGGACAAAAATGAGTTCAATCGGATTTCTACGTGCGAAACGGCTTTTGATATTTGGCGAACACTTGAAATCACGTACGAGGGAACTAGTAGAGTCAAAAACTCGAAAGTTAACATTTTATTGTATGATTTTGAGCTTTTTCGAATGCAACCAAGCGAGACTATAGGCGATATGTACATCTGTTTCACGAATGTCGTCAATAATCTAAGAGTTCTTGGTAAATCTTTTTCGAATTTTGATCTCGTAAGTAAGATCTTAAGATCCCTTCCAAAAAGGTGGGATCCTAAAATAACCACAATGCAAGAGACAAAAAGTTTAAATGATTTTCCATTAGAAGAATTAATCGGGTCACTAATGACCTATGAAATGACACTTTTGAAACATTTTGAACCCGATGAGCACTTGAACCACCTTCCAAAGAATAGAAAGGATTTGGAACTCCGGACAAATGAATACCACTTGAGCGATGACTCAAGTGATGAGGACAATGATGAACTTGAACTTCGAACACTAAATCTTAATAAGTTCATTAAACAAAAATCTAAAATAAACAATGAACTTGAACGGAGGAAGAGGCGAAAGAAGAGGAAGGCAACCAAGGATGAATCAAGAACTTCCAAAGGTGAAATGACGAATTGGGCTTTGATGGGCTTCGACTACAAGGTAAGTAACTCAACTCTCTTGAATTATTTTGAAATTACTTGAAGTTTTTCATGAGTGCTTAATTTAGATAGTAGGAATAGGAAATAAAAAATTATTTTTCAAAAATTATATCATGTTTTTCTTTTAGCATCTTTGAAAAATTAAAAAATTTGATCATGAAAAATATATTGCTAAGGTTTCATGCATGTTATGTTTTGAAATATTAAATAATGTATGCAACATTAGGGATGATAATTATATGATATATGATAATGCTTAGGATTAATCCATGCATGTCTATCTTGATGATTTTATGTCATGCATGAGTTTTTGAAGTAAATGTTGATTTGAAACTCTCATTTTCGATTAACATGTTTTTGGCCTAATCGTTTTTATGATGAATTAAGATAACATATACCACTTGAGCGATGACTCAAGTGATGAGGACAATGATGAACTTGAACTTCGAACACTAAATCTTAATAAGTTCATTAAACAAAAATCTAAAATAAACAATGAACTTGAACGGAGGAAGAGGCGAAAGAAGAGGAAGGCAACCAAGGATGAATCAAGAACTTCCAAAGGTGAAATGACGAATTGGGCTTTGATGGGCTTCGACTACAAGGTAAGTAACTCAACTCTCTTGAATTATTTTGAAATTACTTGAAGTTTTTCATGAGTGCTTAATTTAGATAGTAGGAATAGGAAATAAAAAATTATTTTTCAAAAATTATATCATGTTTTTCTTTTTAGCATCTTTGAAAAATTAAAAAATTTGATCATGAAAAATATATTGCTAAGGTTTCATGCATGTTATGTTTTGAAATATTAAATAATGTATGCAACATTAGGGATGATAATTATATGATATATGATAATGCTTAGGATTAATCCATGCATGTCTATCTTGATGATATGAATTTCTTGATAATCTTTTTATGATAGATGTGATATCATGATGTGTTTGATCTTGACGGCTTCTTGATGAAACTTATGTTTCGATTTTAAATGATGATACATGTTTTCACAAAAGACTTGAATACCCTCACATGAAATCAATTGTATAAAAAGGAAATGAATTCTCTATCCTATTGAGATTAATGAACTTTTACCAATCTTGTGAATCTCATGAAAATAAATATGATGAATATTTTGAAAATAAATGAGTGTATCATGCATTTGGTCTTAATGATTTCTCTTAAACATACTTTTTGAAATCATACTTGATGATGAATATCAAGATATTAAAAGGATGTTATCATGGAATAATGCTTGATGATTTATTTTATAAAATTTACCTTTCCATCTTAAATGTTGACATTTGTTTTATTAAAGGTAAAGGCATGCTTATAAGAAGCAAATCACATGAATAGAAATTTATAAAAATGAAATGCGATCCTCTATCTTATCGATTTTTCAATAAATCTATGCTTGTCATGTATGAATTTATTGAATGTGACTTTGAGGATGATTTCGGATTTCACAAATGCTTGATTCATACTTATGACATGAGACACATTTTAAATATGAATCATGTTCAATGCTTCAATCATGTTATATCTCCCTTAATTCATTTTGTTCTCCTATATTTATTTACCAAAGAGGAGAATCTTCCAAATGAATGAAATGATACAAATGAATCACTTATCGATATATCTTTTTTGAAATATCCTTTCAATGTGATGTTGATAATTTGAGATGCATGTTGGAATTCATGACATGAGATAATTGAATCCTTGACTTACTCTTTATATGGCTTGAGAATAGATATTTAAAATCTTGCTTGATGAGTTGTTTATAAGATTTTGCCTTTACGTCTTGAACTTTCATAGCTTATCTTGATATGGCATATAATGACTAAGGCATGTTTAGATGAAAATATCACTTAAAAAAATGCTTTACCAATTGATCGAGATTAATGATTTCATGATATTTTGTGAATCTCGAAATTGATTTTGATAACTTGATTATGAGTTTCAAGTTAACGATTTGATTTGAATGAGTTTTATCTAAATTATAATCTTGATCTTGCAAAATTGGAATCACAAATAATATATTTGGGTATTCATGACTTGAATTTGATTAAAACATTGCATGCTTCAATTAATCATTCTCTTATGTTTTAAAATTCTTTAAATGCCTTATGTGAGGATTGAAATTAATTTACTTTATGATAAATGAACTTTTACCAATCTTGTGAATCTCATGAAAATAAATATGATGAATATTTTGAAAATAAATGAGTGTATCATGCATTTGGTCTTAATGATTTCTCTTAAACATACTTTTTGAAATCATACTTGATGATGAATATCAAGATATTAAAAGGATGTTATCATGGAATAATGCTTGATGATTTATTTTATAAAATTTACCTTTCCATCTTAAATGTTGACATTTGTTTTATTAAAGGTAAAGGCATGCTTATAAGAAGCAAATCACATGAATAGAAATTTATAAAAATGAAATGCGATCCTCTATCTTATCGATTTTTCAATAAATCTATGCTTGTCATGTATGAATTTATTGAATGTGACTTTGAGGATGATTTCGGATTTCACAAATGCTTGATTCATACTTATGACATGAGACACATTTTAAATATGAATCATGTTCAATGCTTCAATCATGTTATATCTCCCTTAATTCATTTTGTTCTCCTATATTTATTTACCAAAGAGGAGAATCTTCCAAATGAATGAAATGATACAAATGAATCACTTATCGATATATCTTTTTTGAAATATCCTTTCAATGTGATGTTGATAATTTGAGATGCATGTTGGAATTCATGACATGAGATAATTGAATCCTTGACTTACTCTTTATATGGCTTGAGAATAGATATTTAAAATCTTGCTTGATGAGTTGTTTTATAAGATTTTGCCTTTACGTCTTGAACTTTCATGCTTATCTTGATATGGCATATAATGACTAAGGCATGTTTAGATGAAAATAATCACTTAAAAAATGCTTTACCAATTTGATCGAGATTAATGATTCATGATATTTTGTGAATCTCGAAATTGATTTTGATAACTTGATTATGAGTTTCAAGTTAACGATTTGATTTGAATGAGTTTTATCTAAATTATAATCTTGATCTTGCAAAATTGGAATCACAAATAATATATTTTGGTATTCATGACTTGAATTTGATTAAACATTGCATGCTTCAATTAATCATTATGATTGAAATTATTACTTTATGATAAATCTATGTATACCATTTTGAATCTCTTGAAAGTAATGTTGAGATTTTGATGAATTTGACGATTTGAATTTGAATAAGTTTGTATTCGAAT
The DNA here is from genome assembly GCA_004837865.1 of Musa balbisiana. Classification (NCBI taxonomy): domain Eukaryota; kingdom Viridiplantae; phylum Streptophyta; class Magnoliopsida; order Zingiberales; family Musaceae; genus Musa; species Musa balbisiana. The sequence goes on along the minus strand of CM017192.1, from coordinate 26,884,178 downwards.
TATGATTTTAACTTCTTGGATTTACTACTTGATTTTTTTTTAATCACAATCTCTTCTTTGTATACCTACAATTTTTGTTATTTATAAAAAGAAGAGATTTGATAAAATGAATCATTGTTGACTTAATGTTCGGTATCATGAATACTTTATTATCATACATGAAAACAGTGATAAATATTTTGAAAATAAATATTTGTATCATGTTAGATGATTTTACATTTGTGCTTGATGAGTTATAGTGATGATTAAAACAATGATTGAAATGATATGAATGATGATTTGGAATCATGCATATAATGATAAGTTTATATGATGATTGGTATTATGCATGTAATAATGATGCACACAGTGATGAAATATTCATGATAAAATTATTATTTTGATATTCATGACTTGAATCTTTCCTTCTTTTTGACAATGACAAAGGGGGAGATAGCTAATTTGCACAAGTTAAGAAGATGCAAAAACTTGATTGCTAGCTTGCCTATCTTAAGTAGCAAAGATTGCTAACTTGCTTATTTCAAGAAGCAAAAGTTGTCTTCTTGAACATCACTATCTTGCCTATCTCAATAAGCAAAACATGCTAACGTGCACATCTAGCAAACTTGTATATTTTAAGAAGCAAGGGTTGCTTTCTTGAACATCTCAAAACTGCTAGCTTGCATGTTTTAAAAATATTGTAAAATTTGCTAGCTTGTATGTAGTAAAACTTGCATATCGTAAAAGTTGCTAGCTTGTAGAGAAGCAAAGAATTGCTATCTCAAAAGAAGCAAAAATTGTAAAACTTAGAAAACTTGTAATATAATTGCTCTTGCCATGCTTTGTATCAAAAATAGGTTGATAACCTTAAAAGCATCGCATTAAATTTTTTAGTATTGCAATGTATCACATATATCGCAAATTGAATTTTTGAGACTATTTTTAACAATTGATGTCTTTCATGATATGATTTCTTTGCATTTTTGTCTTGTATGTATCATGTGATGATTGAAATATTGATTGATGCAAATTCATAATTTATGTAAAAGTCTAAATCATTGGTTCCTCTCCTTCTTTTCGGCAATGACATAGGGGGAGAAAGATTACTAGCTCAAGGCAAATGCTGGCTAGCTTGTACTCTTCCTTACTTTTCGACAAAAACAAAGGAGAGAAAGCTTTAGCTAGTTAGAACATGCAAAGAAAAGCAAAGTGCAATGTTGCACATGAAGCAAGTGTTGAATTGCCATAATTGAACTTAAGAATCTTACTATGCTTTTGTGCTTATATATTGTGATGAAAATCTAGCTTCACGTTACAAAAACTTGAATATCTTTTAAAATAGCTAGAGCTACTTCTCCTTTTTGTTGATGACATAGGGGGAGAAGTATATTGATGACTTCATGCATTGAATTGAATATTTTATATATTTGCATGATGGTTTAAATGTTTTTCATAACATGTGATGAATGTTGCTTGGATTTGGGATAATCCAAGTGTTCTATCAATGGCATATTGTAGGGGGAGTTTGGTTAAACTCCGAGGAGTTAAGGTTAACTCCGGTAGTCATCAATTAGTTGTCATCATCAAAAAAGGGGAGATTGTTGAATCTCGGATTTTGATGATGAAACTAATTGATTGTGTTTAGATGTTTAACTGCATTTTGAGTGATGCAGATCTACTCGATCAGGATTAGATAGTTGACGCAGGAGGAATTGACGTTGCGCTGGAGGAGATCACGTTAGGATATTGGACGGTAGAACGCTTCGGACATCGGGCCAAGGAAAGCGGAATTGCACCAAGGATATCGGGGTTGCGGAGGTCAACCGCCAATTGGGCAACAAGCCGCAAGAGTGGACGATGCGCTGAAGAATCGGACGAAGCGCCAACCAATGACGTGCCGCGCAATAGAATGTCAATTCGCGTTGTAATAATTGTCTAGATCGGAGTAGAGTTTTGGCTTGTTTGTGCAGGATTAACTACGATAACGATGAAGACATAAAGCGAAACAAAGTACCGGAGTCAAGCGCGAAGGATTCGTTGGGAGTTCGAGAGTTCGACGGAAGTCCGAAGGTTCATCGGGAATGCTGTCGGAACTAGCTGAGAATGAGTAGGGAGCTTGCCGAAGGGTTTTTCGGAAGCTCGCAGAAAGGTTCGTCGGAAGTTCGCGGAGCTCACCGAGAAAGATCGTAGCTTGCCGAAGAAGCTCGTCGAAACTCGCCAAGATCAAATTGTGAAGTCTCGGAGCTTGTCGAGAGTCCGCAGAATGGTTTCCGAGAGTTTTTCGGAAGACCGCCGGAAGTTCGCCGGAAGCTTGCCGGAAGAAGTCTTGACTTGCGGACTTTGTAATAGCTTAGGAAATGTCTTTAAATTCGTAGTTAGCATATTAATTAGGGTTAGGATTAGGTGTTAATCTTATAACCCAAGTAGGGGCCAATTGGGCCCGAGTTCGGATTGGTTTGGGCCAAGTTTGGAGCCCAACCAGTGAGCCGAAATAGCCAGGCGGTGGCACCGCCCAATACACTGTCAGTGTCAAAACTGACAGGCGGTGCACCGCTAGCTTCGGGAACTGAAGAGAATTCAAATTTTGGAGCCCAAATTTGAATCCTCTTGAGGCCTATAAATACCCCTCTATTCTTAGCTGAGATAACAACCTTTTGAGAAGCTAGAAGTTGAGAAAATCTTTAGGAAAAGTCTTGTTTTCAATAGCTTGAGTGTTCACCTCATTTCTTTTCATTGAAATCTTTGTAAAAGGGTGAACCACTTGTAAGAGGTTGTAAGAGGGGTGTAAGAAGGAGGTTGATCTTCGCCTAGTAAAGGAAGATCGTTAGTGGATGCCGGTGGCCTCGACGGAAGAGGAATCGGAGGAGTGGATGTAGGTCACGATTGACCGAACCACTATAAACTACCGTCTTCTCTGGTTTGCATTTACTTCCTGCTATTACCTTACTGCAAACCCCTTCAATAGCTTACTGCCTTCAATACTTTTCCCTACGCTTTCAATCTAACCATATTTCCGGAATCGGTTTTCAACATACAAAGAAATTTCAGAAATCGACGTAGTTTTTACCGCTGCACTAATTCACCCCCCCCTCTTAGTGCCGCTCCGATCCTAACACTCTTTACGTTTGACTTTGAAGCCTTCTGGTTACTTCATATAAATTTTCTCCTCCAAATCACTATGAAGGAAAGTTATCTTCACATCTAACTGTTCAACCTCCAAGTCCTGGCTAGCAGCAATACCAAGAGCAACACGAATAGAAGATATTTTAACAATAGGAGAAAAAATCTCTTCAAAGTCAATACATTTCTTTTAACCGAAGCCTTTCACAACCAATTTAGCTTTGTATTTTGGTTGAGAACAATATTCTTGAGTCTTCAACCTAAAAACCCACTTGTTCTTCAAGGCCTTCATTCTATTTAGTAGTAGCATCAAATCATAAGTGTGGTTCTTCTGAAGAGCATCCATCTCTTCGTGCATAGCAATTAACCACTTCTTTTTCTGCTCACTTTCAACTGCTTCCTGGTAACTCTCTGGTTCACCTGTATTAGTAAGCATCACATACTCATCTGTAGAGTATCTTTTGGAAAGTTGACGTTATCTAGAAGATCTTCCCAACTGAGATTCTGCGGGAAGTTACTCTCTAACTTCTTCTTGTTCAACATGTCTTACAGGTATATCAACATCAGGCTCTATGCCATCTTCATGCACATCTCCCCTATCACCTTGATATACTGGAGGAGTAACTTGGTCACAATCTACTAATTTTTTTGCAGAAGTCTTGGCTGGTGCCTTCTTCTCTAAATTCTCAAAGGTTTGATCCTCAAAGAAGACCACGTCTCTACTTCTAAACATCTTCTGCTTTTCTGGATCTCAAAGCCTATAACCAAACTGATCATGTGAGTAGCCAAGAAAATTACATTCTTTAGTCCTGCCATCCAACTTAGACCTCTCATTGTCTAGAACATGTGTAAATGCATAACAACCAAACACTCTCAAATGTTTGTAGGAAGCATCTTTCCCTAACCATACTTACTCTGCAACATCACCATCTAGGGTTGTACATGGTGACAAATTGATCACATCAACTATAGTCCTCAAAGCCTTATCTCAAAACCTTTTAGGTAGCTTGACCTATGAAAGCATACATATGATCTTTTCCATAATGGTGCAGTTCATCCTCTCTACAATAGCATTATGCTGAGGTGTACCAGAAACTGTCATCTCATGTTGGATGACATGTGACCTGCAATAATCATTAAATAATCTTATGTACTCATTACCATTATATGATCTTATGCATTTCAATTATCTTTATGTCTCCCTTTCAACCCTGACATGAAATTCTTTGAAGACATTAATCACTTGATCTTTTGTCTTCAAAGCATAGGCCCAAACTTTTCTAGAAAAATCATCTATAAAAGTGACAAAATAAAGTGCACCACTTATACCAGGAACATTAACAGATCCACTAGGAGTTTTTGTCCTTAAATGACCATATACATCTGTATAGATATGGTCTAAGGCATATATTTTTTTATACATAGCAGGACTAGCAAATAAAACTCTATGTTGTTTACCAGCCAAATAATCAATACAAGGGTTTAAATGTATACCTTTGAGATTTGGTAAAACTTCTCTCTAGGAAAGAGCTTGCAGCCCCTTCTTGCTCACGTGTCCCAGACGTCTATGCCATAACTCCATGCTGAAGTCTTTCTCTGTAGCATTTAACTGTTCACCATAACTCTAGCCTGCAACCTATACAAAATATGATATTTCTTTCCACTAGCCATAATAAAAGAACCCTTACTGAGCTTCCATTGTTCTTTGTAAAATCTGCTATTATAGTCTTTATCATCTAATCTTCCAACTAAAATTAAATTCAGCCTCAAGTCAATCACATGCCTCACATCCTTAAGCACCAACTTGCAGTTAAGGTTGGTTTTTATATGTATATCACCCATGCCAATGATGTATATACCATGCCATAATTGCCTATCTTGACAACACAAAAATTTCCAGACCTGTATGTAGCAAAAAATCCCTCCGTGGTGTAGCATGATAAGGAGCACATGTGTTAGTCACCCACTCAAGATCCTGACACACACAAGAAAAAATATCATTAGAATAAGACAAAATTAAATAATCACCACCCTGCATGCACTGTAGTTATGATATTATCCTTTGACTCTGTAGACTCCACTTCTTTTTCTTTTTTCTTGCTCTTCTTAGGTTGCTTATATTGATTCTTGTAATGTCCTTTCTCACCATAGTTATAGCAAACAATATCTTTTCTTGATCTTGACTTGCTTCTACCCATGTGTGTATTGCTTCTATCCTTGGACTTTGACATTCCTCTGTTCTCTAAGATAAGTGTTTGTGAATCATTCTGAGATGTTGCTGAATTCTTTTTTCTCAACTCCTCATTCAACAAACTGCTTATTACTTGACTCATGGTGACAACACCATCTGGCGCAAATTTACTAAGGGAAACCACTAGTGTCTCTCAACTTTCTAGTAAAGAATTGAGAAGTAACAATGCCTGCAACTCATCATCAAGAGACATTTTCATAGAGGATAACTGGTTAGTGATACTCTGCATTTCATTCAAATACTCAACAATAGAAGCACCCTCTCTATATTTTAGGTTCACAAGTTTTTTTATCAAAAAAGCTTTGCTACCAGTTGTTTTTCTTTCATAGAGACCTTTCAACTTTTTCCAAAGAGAATATGTAGAACGTTTAGTAGAAACATGGTGAAAGACACTGTCATCAAGCCATTATCGAATAAACTCAATTGTTTTTCGATCTAATCTCTTCCACTCATCATCTGTCATAGTTGTGGGTTTTGCACTATCCCCCTACAAAGGTCCAGACATGTCTTTGCAATACAACAGATCTTCTATTCTTGGTTTCTATATCATCCAATTATTTTCAATTAAGCTAATCATGCGAGAAACATTACTGGCCTCCATGTTCAAATATAAAAATTAAATCATTACAACCTTGCTCTAATACTAGTTGATGGGATATAAAGAAAAATAAACTTTTGTATATGAACAAATACTAGCAGGCCATAACATGCAGTGGAATTAAATGAAATTACAATCAAATAGAACACTAAGATTTACGTGGAAAATACTTTCAATGTGAAGGGTAAAAACCATGGGGCAAACTAGAGATAATCCACTATAATAATAATGAATATATAAATCTCAATCTCTTGCCCAAAACCCTAACAACAATCACAAAAGAATAACTGAGATACAAGGATCATGTCATTGTGCACAATATCTAAATTCTCCCCCAAGTAATCACAATAAGAATCTACTGTAGGTTTGATCTAACCTGAGATGAGAATACTGTCTAGATGATTGAGAATAGTTTCTCTACGTTGTCCTTATTTTCTTCCCTTTTTTTCTCTTATTTTTTGTCCTTTTTCTCCTCTTTTCAAATCAAGATGCTGCTACAAAAGACTGCCTCATTGCTGTAGTTTTTCTACCTAAATTTCGTAGCCCACCCTCTCCCCTAATTAGATCTAGGGTTTAGTCAAAAGGGAGATGGGCTGTGAGCTATTAAAGCCCACTATGTGATATGAATGAGCAAGTTGATCATAATTCTGTCAAAGACCCTTTAACTATTCGTGGAGGACCAAGAACAAGAGCTAAAGCTAAAATGATGAAAGAAATCTTAACTTGTTTATTGGAAGGTATTTGGAAAGAGCAAGCTGGTCAAAACTTGGTTAAGGTTCTATGGATACAAGAAGAGCTTAAAATAGTCAACCTGATTCAAATAAGTCCAACCTTGAGAGAAGGATAAATTTTTATCCTATTTTGAAGAATAAAGGTCATTCAGTCATATTAGACTATATTAAGAATTATGGACTTATTCATGAATAATTATTCAAATTAATTCAAGGCAGATTCATGAGTAATTTGCATTCATGCACTAGGAATATGAATGTCATTTAATGTATTTAATGGATTCATTCCCTTTGTACTTGGCCTTCGTACTATATAAACAAGGCTGATTCCCTTTATAAGACAAAGAATTCAGAAGTATATTCAACCTTCAACACCGGTGAGTGTTTTATTTTTAAGTTCTTGCATGAACTTTGGAACTTATCAAGCTTTTCTACCTGTGGCGTTCAAAACCCAAAAATCTTTGTTTTTCCCTTTTAATTTATCAAGCTTCTTAGTTTGTGGCGTTTTAAGGGAATCAAAGTGCTGTTCTAATTACTTCATCAAATTTTTAATGATAAAGTAATTAGAATAGTTTCCTAAACTTTAATCTTGAACGATCCGTCTTGTTTCAATTTATTGGAGGGTTTCAATTTTCATTCTATATATATCATAGCTCTTTAACTATCGGGGTGAATGGTTACTAAGTTGAAGATTTCCATCATTTAGTATCAGAGCTCGGCTCAAGTTTGAGGTTTGCTTATCCATTTATTTGCTATATTTTAGATTTCCCTTTTCTTTTCTTCTTCTTCTTCTTTTAGCATAATATCTATAATTGTTGCTCTTTCTTCATCTTTATTGTTGTGCTTCTTGTGTTATTACTATTCTTCTTTGTAATTCCGCACTTTATAGTATATATATAAAAAGAAAAAAGAAAGATCAAAAAGTCAAAAAAAAAGGAGAGAAAATCAAAGGTAAAAAAGGGGTTTCAATTTTCATTCTATATATATCATAGCTCTTTAACTATCGGGGTGAATGGTTACTAAGTTGAAGATTTCCATCATTTAGTATCAGAGCTCGGCTCAAGTTTGAGGTTTGCTTATCCATTTATTTGCTATATTTTAGATTTCCCTTTTCTTTTCTTCTTCTTCTTCTTTTAGCATAATATCTATAATTGTTGCTCTTTCTTCATCTTTATTGTTGTGCTTCTTGTGTTATTACTATTCTTCTTTGTAATTCCGCACTTTATAGTATATATATAAAAAGAAAAAAGAAAGATCAAAAAGTCAAAAAAAAGGAGAGAAAATCAAAGGTAAAAAGGATAAAAAAGTCAAAAAAAAGGAACGAAAATCAAAGGTAAAAAAAAAGTTAAAAAAAAGAGATCAGAATTTTTTTAAAAAAATTCGGATTCAAGGAATTGTTACAAAATTTTATCATTGTTCATTTCAATTCTTGTTTCAATTTCTTCATTACACACACCGTTAAATTGGCTTACCCTTTTGTTTGCTTTTAAACTAGTCCAATTTCACTATTTTTGAATTGCCATAATCTGATTTATTTGTTTAGGTACCTTAGTTAATCTAAGAACTCAAATAACAAAACAAGAGAGGTAAAAGGCAAAAGTGGTGAGATCAATATCGAGAAAAGCCAAAAAATGTGTGAGAAACGCGTGGAGTGACTCAAATCTAGAGTAAAACACGTGAGGGAGTGTTGGTGAGGTTATTCTAACTTTGTTTTCAGGTTGTATACATGTGTAAAGATAAAGAAGTGAGTTCTTCATCAAATGATCTTGTAGTTCAAGCAATGCAACAACAATTTGAACGTATGTTCAAAGTGATGGGAGATGTAAGAGATCACCTAGAAAGGCATGATAATGCAATTAATAGATTGCAAGGTGAACCACGGCATGGGAGACAACCAACCTTTATCAATGATGAATATGATGGTGGCGATGACGTGGATGATGACCAAGTTACTCTAATTAGTCAAGATGTTAATCCTAGGAGACAAACTAGGAGGGGACGTTTTGATAGTGTGGATAGAAATATAGGCAGCATCAAAATGAAAATTTCTTCTTTTCAAGGGAAGAATAATCTAGATGCTTATTTGGAGTGGGAACGAAAAGTGGAAATGATATTTGAATGTCACAACTACTCCGAAGAGAAAAAGGTGAAATTAGCTACTGTTGAATTTTTTGATTATGCTATTGTTTGGTGGGATCAATTGTGTAAAGACAAGCGTAGAAATGGTGAAAGGCCCGTGGAGACTTGGTTGGAGATGAAACAAATCATGAGGAGATTTATCCCTAGCTATTACTATAGGGATTTGCATCAACGGCTGCAAACCTTGACACAAGGTTCCATGAGTGTTGATGAGTATCACAAGGAGATGGAGATAACCATGATAAGGGCTAATGTGGAGGAAGACCGTGAGGCCACTATGGCTCGATTCTTGAGTGGATTAAACAAGAACATTGCTGATCTTGTAGAGTTGCAACATTATGTGGAGATTGAGGACATGGTGAATGTAGCCATGAAAATTGAGAGGCAACTTAAAAGAAAAGACACAAGGTATGATTCAAAACCTTATTCGGATTCTTCTTCTTCTTAGAAATCGAATTTGAGTAAAAATGATGATAAATCCATTGTTAAGCCTAAAATTGATAAAACTAAAGGCAGAAATGAATTAGGCAGCAAGGGTAAAGGTGAGAATCTACCTAATCAAATTAGAGGTATTAAGTATTTTAAGTGCCTTGGGCATAGACATGTGGCACATGAATATCCTAATAAGGGAGTTATAATCATGAGAGATGGAATTGTGGAATCTGAAAGTGAGAAAGAGGATGATGATGACATTCCAGAGGATGCTAGTGATATAAAGTATGCTAAAGGTGAAAATCTAGTTGTTCAATGCACACTTAGTGTGTAAAATAAAAATGATGAACATGGTGAACAACATGAAAATCTGTTTCATACTCATTGTTTGATTGCTAACAAGTTGTGTAACGTAATTGTTGATAGTGGAAGTTGCACAAATGTGGCAAGCACCTTGCTTGTGGAGAAACTGAAATTACCTACTATCAAGCATCCAAAACCTTATAAGTTGCAATGGTTGAATGATAGTGGTGTAGTAAAGGTAAATCGACAAGTGTTAGTTTCTTTTTCAATTGGTAGATATAAGGATGAAGTTTGGTGTAAAGTAGTACCTATGTATGTTGGTCATATGTTATTGGGGAGATCTTGGCAATATGATCGAAGGGTAACACATGATGGGTTCAAGAACCGTTATACTTTGATCATTGATGGACAGAAATATCAGCTTGGACCTTTGCCTCCAAAGACAATTTTTGAAGACCAAATGCGCATAAAACTACAATATGAGGAGCTCGAGTCTTCATTAACCAAAACTTTGGGAAGGAAAAAAAAAGAGAGAAAAAAGAAAATGGTGAGTTGAGCGGTAAAAATAAGATTATTGGGAAACACAAGGGGAGAGAAAACAAGGAAAGCTTGAGTGAAAGAAAAATGAGTGTTTATGCCAAAATGAGTGATGTGAAGAAAGCCTTAACCATGAGGCAGCCCTTACTTGTACTTATGTACAAGGATGTTTTGATTGCTTCTAACCAAATTGACAAGAGTTTGCCTAGTGCTATTGTTAATCTTTTGCAGGAAAATGAAGATCTCTTTCCCGAAGAAGTTCCTAATGGTTTACCACCAATTAAAGGAATTGAGCATCAAATTGATTTCATTCCAAGTGCAAGCATACCAAATAAACCAGCATATAGATGCAACCCCGAAGAGACTAAGGAAATCCAAAAGCAAGTAAGTGAGCTTATGAAAAGGGGGTATGTGCGAGAAAGCATGAGTCCATGTGCATTTCCTATTCTTTTTGTGCCTAAGAAGGATGGATCTTGGAAAATGTGTGTTGATTGTCGAGCCATCAACAAAATCACGGTAAAGTATAGACATCCTATTCCTAGGTTAGATGATATTTTGGATGAATTGCATGGTTCTTATGTGTTTTTAAAAATTGATTTAAAATCTGGATATCATCAAATAAGAATGCATGAGGGAGATGAATGGAAAACCGCTTTCAAAACTAAACATGGTTTATACAAATGGTTGGTTATACCTTTTGGCCTAACTAATGCACCTAGTACTTTCATGAGATTGATGAATCATATTTTACGTGCTTACATTGGAAAGTTTGTAGTGGTTTATTTTGATGATATACTTGTATATAGCAAAAGTTTAGATGAGCATGTAACACATTTAAAAGCTATTTTTGATGTATTTAGAAAAGAAAGTTTATATGCTAATATAAAGAAATGCACTTTTTGCACTAATGAAATTACTTTTCTTGGATATGTTGTTAATGATAAAGGAATACATGTTGATCAAGAAAAAGTGAATGTAATTAAGGAGTGGCCAAAACCTACTAGTGTCAGTGATGTTAGAAGTTTTCATGGTCTTACTAGCTTTTATAGAAGATTTATTAAGGATTTTTCTACAATTGCTACACCATTAACTGAATGCATAAAAAAAGAATGTGAGATTTATATGGGGTGAAAAACAAGATGATTCTTTTAACTTACTTAAAGACAAACTCAGTTCAGCACCTTTGCTTGCCTTACCGAACTTTGCTAAAACTTTTGAGATTGAGTGTGATGCAAGTGGAATAGGAATTGGAGGAGTCTTAATGCAAGAAGGCAAACCCATTGCTTTCTTTAGTGAGAAGCTAAATGGAGCAAGTCTTAACTACTCGACATATGATAAGGAGTTTTACGCATCGGTAAGAGTATTAGAGACATGGCAGCACTATCTTTAGTATAAGGAATTCATCATACACACCGATCATGAGTCCTTGAAATATCTCAAAGGACAAGGAAAGCTAAACCATAGGCATGCAAAATGGGTGGAGTTTATTGAATCCTTTCCATACATAATCAAGTATAAACAAGGTAAGGAAAATGTGGTTGCCGATGCTCTTTCTAGAAGGTATACTCTAATTTCTCAACTTGATGCAAAATTATTGGGTTTTGAGTACATTAAAAATTTATACAATTCTGATCATGATTTTGCTAATGTTTGTGGGACATGTGAGAAACGGGGTTTTGACAAGTTCTTCAAGCATGATGGTTTCCTTTTCAAAGAAAATAAGTTGTGTTCCTCAATGTTCAATGAGAGAACTACTTGTGAGAGAGGCACATAGTGGAGGTTTAATAAGGCATTTTGGGGTTAGAAAAATTTTAGATGTGTTAAGTGATCATTTCTTTTGGCCACACATGAAAAGAGATGTTGAGAGATTGTGTGAGAGATGCATTACTTGTAAACAAGCTAAATCTAAAGTAATGCCTCATGGAATGTATACTCCTCTTCCTATAATTAGTGAGCCTTGAGTTGATATATCAATGGACTTTGTCTTGGGTTTACCTAGGTCAAAAGGAGGGATCAATTCTTTTTTTTTTTTGTTGACAGGTTTAGCAAGATGGCACATTTCATTCTTTGCCACAAAACAGATGATGCAACACATATTGCGGGGTTGTTCTTCAAAGAAATTGTAAGATTACATGGCATTCCAAAGATAATTGTAAGTGATAGAGATGTGAAATTCCTTAGCCACTTTTAGAAAACACTTTAGAGTAAGTTGGGTACAAGACTGTTGTATTCAACCACTTCTCATCCCCAAACAGATTGACAAACGAATGTGGTAAATCGAATTTTATCAACACTTTTGAGGGCCATAATGATAAGACCCTATAGTCTTATCGTAAAAAAGAAGAAGAGAAAGGGATGATCACTTCGAGGGGATCGGCCTCCTTGATCGCTTCGAGGGGATCGGCCCTCCTTGATCGCTTCGAGGGGATCAGCCTCCTAGGGTTTGTCAAAAGATAGAATAGTATTTTTCATTGATTCCCGAAAAGAAGCAGTTACATCCTTATTTATAGAGTTCCAACTTTAGCTAAATTAAACAGACTTAATAAATATACAGAAAATAAAAGGAAAATTAAAAGGATCCTAACAATCCTGCCTCCTACAATTCAGCTTTGTTCTCAAGGCCGAGCAGCATCAAATTCTGGAAACTTCTCCTTTAGTATGCTGTAGGACTCCCAAGTGGCATCTTCCCTTGGTAAGTTGGCCCATTGCACCAGCACTTCAGTTACAGGATGTCTACGGTACATTACAACTCATCGCTCAAGTATGGCTTGTGGTTGAGCTTGAACTTCCCCAGTATTAGAAGTGTCCGGCAAATGGCACTGCACTATTGCATCTTCACCCAATTTCCTTTTAAGGCATGCAACATGAAAGACTGGATGTATTTTCGAGCTAGCAGGCAAATCCAAGCGGTAGGCCACTGGTCCAATGCGTTCTAATACCTTATAAGGCCCAAAAAACCGAGGAGATAGCTTCATGGAAGATCGGACCTTTATGGAAGTTTGCTTGTAGGGTTGAAGACGAAGAAAAACCCAATCACCCATAGTAAATTCTCATTCACTTCGGTGTTTATCAGCTTGTTGTTTCATTCTTGCTTGTGTGGCTGTAAGGTTATCCTTTAAAAGCTAAATAATCTTATTTCTATCCATCAATTCCTTGTCTACTTGATCAACTTTAGAAGAACTGGGTACATACTTTGTAATTGTAGGTGGGGGTTGGCCATAAACTGCTTCAAATGGAGTCATTTTAATAGAAGAATGGTAAGAGGTATTATACCACCACTCTGCCTAGGGAAGCCATTTGACCCATTCCTTCGGCTTGTCGCTAGTAAAGCATCGGAGGTAATTTTTTAGGCACCTGTTTACCACTTCAGTTTGCCCATCTGTTTGTGGATGATAAGCAATGCTCATAATCAGCTGAGTACCTTGTAAATGAAAAAGTTTTGTCCAGAAGGAGCTAGTAAAAATCTTGTCTCTATCACTAACAATGGAACGGGGACTCCCATGCAATTTAGCTATGTTTTCCACAAAAATATAAGCAACACTTGCAGCAGTATAAGGATGTCGTAAAGCATAGAAATGAGCATACTTTGTAAGTCTATCCATGACTACAAGTATAGTACTCTTTCCTTGAGATGATGAGAGACTGTTAATGAAATCCATAGATATGTCGGTCCAAGTAGTATCAAGAATAGGGAGGGGCTGTAGTAAGCCTAGGGTGGATACTGTCTCACTTTTGTGACGTTGGCAAACATCACATTCAGTAACAAATGTTTTAATAAAATTTTTCATACATTTCCAGTAAAAAAGTTGTCGAACTTGCTTATAAGTGCGGAGAAATCCCGAGTGACCAACAATTGGTGATGAATGGAACTCCTTCAGAATTATTGCTTGGTAAGAAGAATGTGGGGCAACCACTATTCGGCCTTTATAGCGCAAGTCCACCGAATTCTAACTATAATTTGAGATAGAACCTGGGGCTTCTTCTAATTTTTTAAAGATGTTTTGGATCTTAGGATTATTTGACCATTCCCTTCTGATAACTTCCAAAGTCTCACAAATAGGAATAGAAATAGCTACTAGTTCAGCTTGTTCTAGAAGGCATGAGAGGGCATCTGCTACTAAATTCTCACTCCCCTCTTTATAAACGATCTCATAATCGAATCTCAGTAGCTTTGTGACCCATTTCTGTTGCTCTAGAGAAGAAATCTTTTGCTCTAGAAAATATTTGAGGCTTTTGTGATCAGTGTGTATTTGAAACCGTCGACCAATTAGGTAGGGCCTCCATTTTGTGACTGCATGTATTATGGCTAGCATCTCCTTGTCATAAATAGATAAACTCAAATGGGAAGGGGAAAGAGCCTTACTAGCATAAGCGATAGGCCGACCTTCCTGCATTAATACAGCCCCTATTCCAGCTAAAGAAGCATCAGATTCAATCACAAACATCTTATTAAAATCGGGTAGAGCAAACACGGGTGTAGTAGTCATTGCAGTTTTCAAGAATTGAAATGCCTGAGTTGCCTCTTTTGACCATCTAAATGCATTTTTCTTTAGAAGTGACGTCAAGGGGCACTAATTTTGCCATAATTCTTCACAAACTTTAGATAATAGCCTGTTAGTCCCAAGAACCCCCTTAAAGCTTTGATTGACTTTGGAATTGACCAGTCTGTCATCACTTGGATTTTTGAAGGATCAACTGCAACACCCTTTTGAGATATGATATGGCCAAGGTACTTAACCTCAAGTTGCCCAAAACTGCATTTGGATTTCTTAACAAAAAGACCATACTCACGAAGAATATTAAAGACAATTCGTAAATGTAATAAATGACTTTCTAGGGAATAACTCTATATTAAAATATCATCAAAGAAAACCAAAACAAAGTTACAGAGATAAGTCCGAAATATATCATTCATTAAACTCTGGAAGGTAAAGGGCTCATTGGTTAACCCAAAAGGCATTACTAGAAACTCATAATGGCCATTATGTATCCTGAAGACAGTTTTGTGAACATCCCTTTCATGTACTCTGATTTGATGATAGCCCGATCATAGGTCCAATTTAATGAAGACCTGAGCTCCTCCCAATTCGTCCAACAGTTCATCCACTACTGGAATAGGATATTTATCTTTCACTGTAATGTTGTTAAGTGCTCGATAGTCGACACACATCCGTCATGAGCCATCCTTCTTTCTGTCTAGTAAGACTGGGGAAGAATATGGGCTAACACTAGCTCGTATAACTTCTGTTTTGAGCATCTCTATGACAATCCTCTCTATCTCTGCCTTTTGGAAATGTGGATATCTATAGGTCGGACATTGGTTGGTGCCTTCTCGGGTAATAGTGGGATCCGATGATAATGACATCTAAGAGGTGGAAGTCCGTGTGGCTCTGCAAATATATCTGCAAACTCTTTTAGCAAAGATTCAATATTTCCAACTGGAATATTCATTGTCATTTCCTTTTCAATGTTATGCAATTGCACCAAAAATCTGGTGTGTGTCTTCCGAAGGACTTGCTCCATCCGATGGCTAGTGATAGTTATAACTTTACATCCACATCTTCCTTTGAGAGTCACCTGTCTTCCATTAATAAAGAACTTCATAATCAATTTAGAAAAATTCCAAGAGACCTCACCTAGGGTTGATAGTCATTCAACTCCGAGAACCACTTCATAGTCTTCCAAGGGTAATAAAAAGATATCCATAAATAATTCTTGACCTTGTAAAATTAGTTTTATCTTTGAGCACTTGCTGTCACAGGTTAAAATCCATCCATCGGCGACCTTGACTTCAAATTTGTCACAATATTCGATATGCTAAGCTAATCGGGCTGCAACTTTCCTATCTATAAAATTATTAGTGCTACCCGTATCAATCAAAATAGTGACAGACTGGTGTTTCACAGTTCCCCCAATTTTCATGGTTTGTGGATTAGAGTAGCCAGCCAATGCATGCACTATATGTGTGACGGCTTCAACATCATCATTAGTTTCCACTTCTTCATGATCAGAATCTGATACTTCTACTTCCGGTTCCTCCTCAATCGGTTCAATCATCAAAAGTCTTCCTTGTTTGCATCAATGCTCCTTACTCCACTTTTCATCGCAATTCCAGCACAAACCCTTTGCTAACCTTTCTTTGAGTTCTTCTCGAGTTAGTCTGCTAGTGTTATGGTTTTAACTAGGAGTAGATGAGGTAGGTTGCCTGCTAATCACCTATTTATTGGCACCTTTGTTTCGACGATATTCCACACTGATTTTTTCTTCATGTAGGCATGCAAAATGAAATCGCAGCCATCATAGTGTGGGGTTGACGAGCCTTAACCTCGCATCGGATCTCGGGAATAAGCCCTTCAATAAATGTACCCATAAGTTGTCGTTCTGACTAATCTCTAGCTTGGTTGGATAATCTTTCAAATCTACTCTGATATTCCAATACTGTAGAAGTCTGACGAATTTTGGCGAGTTGGCCATCAACATTCTCATATTCGGATGGGCCAAAGCGAATAAGAAGTCCTATTTTAAACTACTCCCAAGAAGGAATTCAGTGGTAAGTTTCGTACCAATCATACCACTGGATTGCATCTCCATCGAGCTAGATTGAGGCCACTTCTACCTTGGATTCTTCTAGGGTTCTGTGAAAACGAAAAAAAATTTCCACCCTAGAGATCCAACTGGTCGGATCCCTATCTTCCCATCGTGGAAATTCTACTCTGATGCATGGGTAGTGTATGTCACCATCCTAGGGCCCTTTTCCTATATCTCTCGATATATTCAGCGTAGAACTTGAGCTCTCATCTTGTTGAAACCCACTAAAGTGCTCTAACAAGCTCTTTTTGAAATCATGAAGAGTTTCTTGTAGCCAATTTTCAATTCTGGTTTCCAATGCTTCCATTTGTGCCTTCACTGAGTTATCGGTAGCCATTGCGTACGATTGCAAGTCGGTAATCCCTAGTTCTTGTTTCTGATGTCTAGTCAAGGGCATCTACACAGTAGCTAGGCAGTAGCAGCGACGGTGGCAACAGCCGGCAGCAACAAGGGAACCCACGCGACTGTGGTGTGGCTGAAAACAAGGGCAGAGCAAGGTGAGTTGTCTGTGCTCTGTTTCGGTTACAAAGGATGCAGAGCAAGGTGGAGCGGTGGCTGGGAGGCGAGTGGCAGTCGTCGCACGATAGCCCACAGTGGTGATGGGTCGGTTGGGCGGTGACGGTGCTCGAGGGGAATAGGAGTGCTGGAGGCGCGGCTGGAAACAAGGGCAACAGCGGTGAGTTGCCATGTTCCGGTCGCCGTGAGGAGGGGGGCAACCGGCGGCTGCAGCTGCGACCTGAGGGGGGGCACGGTGGCAGGGATGTTAGGGTAGCATCGTCGAGAGTATCAATGACAAAGGGGTGGTCCGCTGGCAGGGAGACGACGCCAGTGGTCCTTCTTGCTTGAGCGAGATGGGGAAGCAAGGAGGAGAGGTCGCTGGCTAGAGGGGGCAGTGGCGGTGTTGGTCGATCGGCTGGGAAGCAATGTCGGCGGTGGAAAGGAGGTAGTAAGGGAGGGCGCGGCCTATCGGAGAGCAGGGGCGGCGGTGGGGAAGAAGGGAAGTAGGGAACCCTTCTCGGTGGCCGCCGGGGTAACAACCCTTCTCTTTTCTTGTTTTTTTTTTTTTATAGTTATGTTGCAGCGAGAATGCCAAGGATCACCACTCTGATACCAAATGATAAGACCCTACAGTCTTATCATAAAAAAGAAGAAGAGAAAGGGATGATCACTTCAAGGGGATCAACCTCCTTGATCGCTTCGAGGGGATTGGCCCTCCTTGATCGCTTTGAGGGGATCGACCTCCTAGGGTTTGTCAAAAGATAGAATAGTATTTTTTATTGATTTCGGAAAGAAGCAGTTACATCCCTATTTATAGAGTTCCAACTTTAGCTAAATTAAACAGACTTAATAAATATGCAGAAAATAAAAGAAAAGCACAGAAAATAAAAGGAAAATTAAAAGGATCCTAACACATAATTCAAAAGAATTTAAAAAATTGAGAGGAATGTTTGCCACATGTGGAGTTTGCTTACAATAGAAGTGTGCATTCTACAACAAACCATTCCCTGTTTGAAGTTGTATACGGGTTCAATCTATTAACTCCTATGGATTTGCTACCTCTACCTTTGGAAAAGGCTAATTTGGATGGTAAGCAAAAAGCTGATTTTGTCAAAGCATTGCATGAAAGAGTCCGGACACAAATTGAAAAGAAAACTCTCCAATATGAGAAACAACACAACAAAGGTCGAAAGAAAGTTGTATTTGAACCTGGTGATTGGGTTTGGGTACACTTGAGGAAGGAAAGATTTTCTAACCAAAGGAAGTATAAATTAATGCCAAGAGGAGATGGTCCCTTTCGAGTCTTTCAAAAAATCAATGATAATGCATACAAGCTGGAACTACCAGGTGAGTATGGCAATATTAGTGCAACCTTCAATGTTTCTGATTTATCTTTGTTTGATGCAGGTGATGAAGGCGTTGATTCGAGGACAAATCCTTTCGAGGGTGGGAATGATATGAATGAGCAAGTTGATCATAATTCTTCCAAAGACCCTTTAACTATTTGTGGAGGACCAATAACAAGAGCTAAAGCTAAAATGATGAAAGAAACCTTAACTTGTTTATTGGAAGGTATTTGGAAGGAGCAAGCTGGTCAAAACTTGGTCAAGGTTCTATGGATACAAGAAGAGCCTAAATTAGTCAACCTGATTCAAATAAGTCCAACCTTGAAAGAAGGATAAATTTTTAGCCTATTTTGAAAAATAAAGGTCATTCAGCCATATTAGACCATATTAAGAATTGTGGACTTATTCATGAATAATCATTCAAATCAATTCAAGGTAGATTCATGAGTAATCTGCATTCATGCATTAAGAATATGAATGTCATTTAATGTATTTAATGGATTCATTCCCTTTGTACTTGGCTTCGTACTATATAGACAAGGCTGATTCCCTTTGTAAGACAGAGAATTCAGAAGTGTATTCAACCTTCAACACCGGTGAGTGTTTTGTTTTTAAGTTCTTGTATGAATTTTGGAACTTATCAAGCTTTTCTGCTTATGGCGTTCAAAACCCAAAAATCTTTGTTTTTCCTTTTCAACTTATCAAGCTTCTTAGTTTATGGCGTTTTAAGGGAATCAAAGTGCTGTTCTAATTACTTCATCAAATTCTCAATGATAAAGTAATTAGAATAGTTTCCTGAACTTCAATCTTGAACGATCCATCTTGTTTCAATTTATTAGAGGGTTTCAATTTGCATTCCATATATATCATAGCTTTTTAGTTATCGGGGTGTATGGTTGCTAAGTTGAAGATTTCCATCACTATGGGCTGAACCATGGGCTGTCAGCCCAACAAGGATAACGGTACGACCGAGTGTTCGCTGGTGGTTTGCCCGGAAGAATTGGAATCCGATGGTTATGTTGTCAAGTAGGAGGAAGACTACGCGGTTCAGCAAGAATGTCGACAAATTTAGCAAGTAATTAGGCAAGATTTTGACCTTCAATTTCTATTTTCTTCCCCTTTGGTTGCTGCTGGAGATGCATCAAAAAGCCACCATTTACCTTATATAAAACTTTCTTCATTTGTTGGGTTGAAACGGTGGTTACGTTACTTTTACGCTTCCCACGTAGGATGATTTGTTTGCCTTTGCAGTAAAATTTCATAATTAATTTGAAAAAGTTTCAAGAGATATCACCTAGCTTCATCAGCCATTCTATGCCAAGCATGGCCTCATAATCATTAATTAGTAGGAGGAAGAAGTCGGTGACAATTTCTTGGTCTTGAAGTAATAGTTTCACCTGCGGGTATCTTTGGTCGCACTTTAGGATTCTACCGTCGGCGACTTTTACGTCGAACTTGCTGCAACCTTCGATGTGGAGCACTATCCAAGCAGTAACCTTACTATTTAGGAAGTTATTAGTACTACCCGTGTTGATGAGAATAGTGATCGGTTGTTGTTTGAGAAGGCCTCTAACTTTCATCATTTGCGGGTTTGAGTAGCTAGCTTGCGCGTGTACCATAAAGTCAATCGGTTATAGCTCTTCTTCTATATCTTCTTCTTCATGTTTAAGGATTTTTTCTAGATGTTCAACGACCTCTTCTTCTACTAGTTCAATCACAAGAAGTCTCCCTTTTTTATAGTGATGCTCGTGGCTCTACGACTCATCGCAATGCCAACATAACCCCTTCGCAGATCGCTCCCAAAGCTCTTCTCTTGTCAACTTTTTTAGTGCAAGGTCTTGGCTGATAATAGGGGGGCTGAGGGCTTCGATATTGCTAGTCGGGGAACAACCCTAGTCCTCTAGGCTTCGTAGATGGCTGCCATACGTGTGTATGGTTGTTGCGCTTTTAACTTCTCATCGGATCTCCAGCTTCAAGCCCTCAATAAAGGTTCTCAATAGCTATTTTTTGAACCAATCATGAGTTTGATTAGATAACCTTTCAAACCTCATTTGGTACTCCTAAATGGTGGAGGTTTGTCAGATCTTTGCTAGTTGTCCATCAATGTTCTTATAATTGGTTGGTTCGAAGCGGATCAATAGTCCTTCTTTGAATTATCACCATGAGAGGACTCCATGAGTGTGTTCAAACTAGTCAAACCATTGTATATCATCCCCTTCAAGATGTATAATCATAATTTCCACCATAGATATGTTTGCAATTTTGTAGTACCAAAAATATCGCTCCACGCGCGAGATCCAACCAATTGGGTCTCCTTCTTCCCATCTAGGGAAGTTCACCCTCATGCATGGATAGTATAGATCGATCATAGAGCCTCCCCTCTCCTAGAAGTCATCTTTTCGGTCAGAGCTCTCTCCTTGATGTAATTTCTTCGAGCTCGATGGTCGGCCCAAATTGAGTTTAGTAAAGAGAGTCTGAATTTTATCCTTCATTCATGTCTTAAAGGATTTGAATTTAGCATTGATTGCCTCCTCAGATGCCATAATATATGCCTTCAAATCTATAATATTAAGATCTCTCTTTTGTTGTCGGGTTAAAGACATATAACGATTGAGAGAAGTGGTGGCCGAAAGAGTTAGTAGATTGGTGTATGTAGGCTGCGGTTTAGGCTTGTTTTATGGCTGTTTTGTAAGCAGAATTGTCGCCGAAGAAATAATATTTTCATGATAAAATTTTTAGCAAAAATCAAGAGATTTAAGGAGGGAATTTGATAACAAAATCTTAGTTTAGATAACAGCAATGATGATAAATTTGATCAAGAAGATTTCGGTAGTATAACAGTAAGGAATTGGTGTAAGTTGCGATAGTAAAATTCTCGTTGAAAAATTTTAGCGGTTTACAACGAAAATTTGTAGCAACATAAGAACGTTTTAGAGATGAATTCCTCAATAAATCAATCTCATATGGAAGCCAAGACGATCTATGAAGTGTATAAGAAATTTCGTTCAAAAAGGATAGCAAATAGATCGGTTAAAGGCAACAATATATGGTTGAAATTTTTTACAGCAATCCTTCACTCGCAAAGATAATAACTTTTACGGCGAAAGGAATTCACAGCATGGGATAGATAAAAAGACTTTTTAGTATTTTGAATGAAAAATTATAGTAGCAAAAGGTATTGGTGATAGGAGAATACAATATCTCTTGATGCAATCGGAGGTGACGACAATAGATTGATTTGATCTAGGTAGAAGATGACGGTGGAGATGGCAACGTCAAGAGCAATTGTGGGAATTGCTTGGCTGGTGGTAGGCGGTAGGGATGGCAGCACAAGCAGCAAGATCACTGCTCTGATACCAAATGATAGAATCTTAGAGGAATTCTATGTAGATTGATCTTTGAGGGGGATCAATCCTTGGAACGCTATAGGGGTTCCACCCTCCTAGAAGTCAACCATATGGCTACAATTGTAAATAGATCTTATTTCCAAAGAGATGGAGGCTACATGCTTATATAGGGCTCTAAACCCTAGCCTTAGGAGTTGTTTCCTAAGTGAGTTACCCCTTTTGCCCTAAACCCTAGTTGATCGGCCCAATAAAAGGGGGGCGATGGTTAGGAAGCCCAAAGGCCCAAATATAAACCTTAGCCACTCTTCTTTATAGTATAGAGGTGGCTAGGTGGGGTTTATTACAATCTCATAGGTTTTTTATTAGCTGCTTCTTGGTTAAGTAAGACCCAACCCTACTAGGGTCCTATTAGTATTCCATCATCTTGAGAGATATGTGAGACATATTAGAAGAGAGGATGTTAAGGATATTTATCATCAGACCTACGAGGAGACTATTATGAGTATAAACTTCGGGAAGTGGTAAGAAACCATAAATTCTGAGATGAATTTCATATACTCCAACAAGGTTTGGAACCTAGTTGATGCACCCGAGGGTATTGTACCCATCGGTTGCAAGTGGATCTTTAAGAAGAAGATTAGAGTAGATAAAAAGGTAGAGACCTATAAAGCAAGACTAGCAGCTAAGGGGTATCGTCAAAGGCAATGTATTGACTATGATGAAACATTCTCACCCGTAGCCATGCTAAAATCCATCTGAATTCTATTGGCTATTGCAACACACTATGATTATGAGATCTAGCAAATGGACGTGAAAATCACATTCCTCAATGACAATCTCAAGGAGGAGGTATATATGATATAGCTTGAGGAATTCGTGTCCAAGGACTACCCAAATAAGGTGTGTAGGTTGCTTAGATCCATTTATGGACTAAAGCAAGCTTCCGAAGTTGGAACATAAGATTTGATGAGGCAATCAGATTTTATAACTTCGTTAAGAACGAAGATGAGCCTTGTATGTTCAGGAAGGTAAGTGGGAGCACTATCACCATTATCACGTATCCAAGATGATGCTTGGCTTGCCCTAATCTAGGTACTAGACACCATTGTCAAAAGGTTTAGTATGAAAAATTTCAAGAGAGGTCTCATATCGATGAGATATTGGGATTTCGCTTTTTAGGAGTATGTTTCCAAATACTCTTAAAGAAATGACGAACATAGATAGTATACCCTATGCCTTAGCGATAGAATCTATCATGTATGTCATGCTATGTGCCAGGCCTGATATAACGCATGTTCAGAGTGTCACGAGCAAGTATCAGGTAGATCTAGGTTTGAAGCACTGGAAAGTAGTAAAGTGTATCCTTAAGTACTTGAGAATGACTAAGGATCATTTACTGATATATAGAGGTAGTAGCCTTAGGGTTGAAGGCTACACGAACTTGAGTTTCCAGTCCAATGTTGATGATAACAAGTCAAATTCGGGGTATGCATACACCCTGAATGGAGGAGCAGTATGCTGGAAGAGTTCCAAGCAAGATAATACTACTAACTCGACCATAGAGGTGGAGTACATTTCTACAACAAAGGCAACAAAGGAGGGAGTCTGGATGAAAAAGTTCATCACAAATTTAAGAGTTGTGCTAGGCAGTAAGGAGTTGATTTCCTTATATTGCGACAACAACGGGACGATTGCTTAAATTAAGGAACCCAAGCCTCATCAAAAGTGTTCTGAGGAGGTTCTAACATATTATAGAGATCGTGACTCGAGGAGATGTAGCAGTGGAAAGAGTTCCATCCAAAGATAATATCGTAGATCCACTAACAAAACCATTGTCTCATATTATCTTTGAGTGTCATAGGGGACTAATGAAGATCAAACACATAGGTGATTGACTTTGGATCAAGTGGGAGATTATTAGTCATAGATGTCCTACAAGCGAATTATGTAAGTGATGGCACGTGTAACTTAGCATGCAGTCTTATTATTATTATTATTTAGTATTTTATCACTTTATATGTCCATGGATTTGTGCAATGGGAATCAGATCGTGATGAGATCACGATAATGAGACCGATTCGCTTTTAAACATAGATCCTAAATAATCCCGATCATAGGTTACTCAAGAGAGACATCGAGATAACCAGATAGACTGGTGTAATGTATACCTATCCATATGATGGATGCAGTTGGTCTCATAGCTGCTCATGTGGAGACATTAGGAATATAGTATAGGTGCTCATTGGGAAATGAGTTCATTGATTGCTCTGCTTATGGAATGCTGGATGGTTGATGATGCCTTATTGTTAGATAGTAATTCCGTAGTCCTAGTAGTATATCTGGTCCTTACACTTGAGACACCAAGGATATCATAAATGAGTACTCTATTCTTTAATATCGAACTTATAGGTCTAGAGGTTCCAAATCTAGCACAACCGGCCATCGAGAGTGGTAGCCAACCTTACGAGGACTATTGAATGTTGATAGAGGATCATCCACTCTCGGTATTATAAGAGAAATATCTCATGTGTTTTTGCTCAGAAAAAATCCCTGGCTAGGGTCATTCAGATTGAGAGAGAGAATTCTCTAGGAGAATCTGATTAGAGCAAAACTCGAGTAGAAACCGTATGGTTCTGACAGCACCATGCCTGATATACGATCTTTGGGATATTAAATAGATGATAGATTATAGGTATATGATAATTGAGAACAGATATATCCAAAGGATTGGATTCTCCTGTATTGTTTGGAGACTACGGCGTATTGGCCTAGTACGTCCATAGTCGATGAGTTGAGTGAATTATTATGAAGATAATAATCCACTGAGTCAGAAGAAGTTCTAATAGGTATGACTCACGGCCAGCTTGATATTGGGCCTAGAGGGTCACACATATGGTAGGTATTGTGATGAGTTGGATATCCAATAAGCTCCTAAATTATTGGATCTTATGAATGAGATCCAATAAGAGCCAATGAGAGATTATTGGATAGAGATCCACTAATCTAAGAGGCTTAGGTAGTTGGATGGAGAACCAATATGCAATAGAGCAAGATCCATTAGGGTTAAGTTGACAAAGGACCTCTATAAATATGAGGGAACCAATGGTTCACCACTAGGGAGGAGCATCGTCGTAACCTTACTATATGGATCACCGCTAGAGAGGACACTTGACCTCCTTCATCATCTCCTAGATATCTACAGGGATTCAGGGAAATACGATCTCCCTAGATAACATAATCTTTCATATATGTAGTTTTAAGTTTCATGATTTTTGTGTACTAACATGATGATGGGATTTTGTTTTTAATGTTCTTCCGCTGCGCATGTAATGTCACCCCTAGATTTCCCAACAATGGGTAAGATAGCGAATCACGATATAGGTGAGCCTCGAGGGACTCAACCAACTCAACCTACATTGGGAATCGATCCCTACCTATAACGATAGAAGGCAACGTGGGTTAACCTAATTGTCTCACATTTACCGACTTAATGTTATCGAGAGAGAGGATTTTGATTCGGTCTCCTAATGTAATGTGTCACACACATACATATTTAATATATCTGTACATCACATGCAAATATATATATATATATATATATATATATATATATATATATATATATATATATATATATATATATATATATATATATATATAATAGGTGTATAATCAATCATATATTATATGAGTAATCACATTAGATGATTATAGACCACATTATAATGTGATCAAGCCCGAGCCAATGATCTTGATCACTCACATCAAGATATATGTGTGCAACGACGTATCTCCATGCCCTGTGACCATCTATCTCGTCATTATAAGTTTCGTCGACATCTTGACGCATCTTCATGCATTATGATTGTCTATCTTAGCCTCATGGGTTCTACTATTGCTTCCACACTTTTACTGCGTCTTCTTATATAGTTACAACTTAATCACAGGCACACAGGCACGACAATGAACAAGAAATAAATTGGAGGCTCGTAGGCCCCAATAATAATAATAATAATTACATCACACGTACACACATTACACGGTCCATGATCATCTATCCACATTATACATCACATGTACACATCAACTACTAGATAATAATAATTAATTAAATTATTTTAATTAATTATATGTAGTATTTGTTGAATCTCGGATTTTGATGATGAAACTAATTGATTGTGTTTAGATGTTTAACTACATTTTGAGTGATGCAAGTCTACTCGATCAGGATTAGACAGTTGACGCAGGAGGAATTGACGTTGCGCCGGAGGAGATCACGTTAGGATATTGGACGGTAGAACGCTTCGGACGTCGGGCATCGGGCCAAGAAGAGCGGAATTGCACCAAGGAGGTCAACCGCCGATTGGGCAACAAGCCACAAGAGTGGACGATGCGCTGAAGAATCGGACGAAGCGCCAACCAATGATGTGCCGGGCAACAGAATGTCAATTCGCGTTGTAATAATTGTCTAGATCGGAGTAGAGTTTTGGCTTGTGTGTGCAGGATTAACTACGATAACGATGAAGACATAAAGCGAAACAAAGTGCCAGAGTCAAGCGCGAAGGATTCGTTGGGAGTTCGAGAGTTCGACGAAAGTCCGAAGGTTCATCGGGAATGCTGTCGGAACTAGCCGAGAATGAGTAGGGAGCTTGCCGAAGGGTTTTTCGAAGCTCGCAGAAAGGTTCGTCGGAAGTTCGCGGAGCTCACCGAGAAAGATCGTACCTTGCCGAAGAAGCCCATCGAAACTCGCCAAGATCAAATCGTAAAGTCTCGGAGCTTGTCGGGAGTCCGCAGAATGGTTTCCGAGAGTTTTTCGGAAGACCGCCGGAAGTTCGCCGGAAGCTCGCCGGAAGAAGTCTTGACTTGCGGACTTTGTAATAGCTTAGGAAATGTCTTTAAATTCGTAGTTATCACATTAATTAGGGTTAGGATTAGGTGTTAATCTTATAACCCAAGTAGGGGCCAATTGGGCCCGAGTTCGGACTGATTTGGGCCAAGTTTGGAGCCTAACTAGTGAGCCGAAATAGCCAGGCGGTGGCACCGCCCAGCACCCGAGAGCCAGGCGGTGGCACCGCCCAGTACACTGTCAGTGTCACAACTGACAGGCTGTCACGAACAAACTTTGAAACAGGATGTTTGATGCAATGCTCATGTATGTCCGTGTCTTGTGGGTTTGTTCATGCTCTGCACAGCAGGTTGAGGGACGGCCGAAGGCTAAGAGTCCCATTTGTGTGGGTTTGATGGCCATTTTAGGCTTGTAAATAAAGGTTGTGTCATGTGGACACTTGTGAGAGATTTTCGGTCTGTAATGGACCATTTTTCCCCTTTGTTGTGCAACTGTTCGGAGCTTGTTAAGTCTGTCTGTAATTTGCATTGTCTAAGAAGTGTTTCCTGGATTGTTTGCTTGTGAATCCCGAGTAAGGCGCTTTCTCTAACCCGTTTTCTCTTTTGTAGGTCCTAAGGGACCATGGGGAGGTTTCGGGGAGGCTGACCTTTGCGGACGGACACGCAAGGGTGCCGCACGACTTAAGCAAAACCAGCTAAGTCCGTGACAGATGGTATCAGAGCGGGACAAGCACTCATAGAAACACTTGACATGCAAACGTGGGGGACCTAGCGGGGCTGCGTTGAGGGCAGCTAGCATGCGCGACTGTTTTGGGGAAAAAACGGACATGGAGATGTAGGGTAAGGAGTCGCTCAGAGGAGCGGGCATCTGAGAGTGGCATTCAGAGGAATGGCCAACCCTTCGCGCAAGAGGCACCATGAGGACAAACAAGCTGAGAAGAATGCGGAGCACACAAAGGTTGGGATGGCTGAGTTTGAGTTACGGCTCAACGTTAACAACAACACTTGATGGTGCTCAAAGCAAGCAAAGCGCTTGGCAAAAGTTTGAGACCATGTAAGGTGGAATGAGTTGTTCGGCAACCGAAAGAGTTGCGCAAAGCTCACAGAGGTGAGGGGAATTGCTAACTCAAAGAATTCGGTACTCATGCAAGGGCTTGTATGCGGACGACGGACTGTTCGTGGCCATCCCAAAGCGATCGGAACTCGGCGCCATGGAGCATTGAAACTTTCTCTTCGGCATGCGAAGGATACATCCGTAGGAGGCTGAAGTGTGCAGCAAGTTCAGCACGTTGCTAGGCCTTGAGGGGCGCAGTGAGGGCTGTATTGACATGGAGTCGCAATCTAGCAAGTGCGTTTGCAGGAGGCAGAACAATGCGCAGTTTGTTCAGCAAATCGGAGTAGTCCAAGGGGATGGTGGTCTCCGAATCGAAGAGAGATGTTTGCTCCAACGGGATAGATATCCAGGAGGGATAAGTCCCGACTCTCCAGAGGGAGAATTTTGTGCAACGGACCGCACATGTTGAGGAGGAGTACCTCAACAAATAACACCTCCACGAAGCTCAATGGATCGAGCGAGCGGCGAGGAGTCGTTGCATGATCTCACTTGATCGAACGCATTGGTGGATGCATTGCGAAATCAAGTGGGGGAGCGACCAAAAGCAACAGAAATGAAGGCACACTAGGAGTCGATATGGAGATCGGACTTAAGGGAGGGCTGACCCGTGGAATGGTGGGCGCGAGGACCACCATCAACTCAATGCAGAAACGAGGAGCGGAGCAACTTGGGTGTAACTTGGCGAAGTACCCAAGCCGTATGAAGTGAGCCGGCATAGAAGATGGATCATGGAGCGGAGGCGCAGAGCTTTCCGTGGACAGAGGTCAAGGACATGAACTCTTGCAGAGGCAAGAGCAGGATCATGTTGTTCCATGGGTCCTTTCTGATGGAGCGGACTCATCCTGCATGGTGCCAAAGACGAAGGGAGCTTCTGGGCACATGCACCTTATCTCGGAGAAGCATTTGACGGAGGAACCAAGGCGACTTAACTTGCGGAGGCAAAGTTGGGTTCAGAAGGCCTTGGCACGGGGCAAGAGGACACGAAGGCGAGTACTCTTGAAGAATATGCCACAGTGTTGCTATGAAGTTGCTTGAAGGAAGCGGTGCGCAGCGGAGATTGTGCTGGTAGGGGCAGAGGCCCAGGATCCAGACAATGGGTGCACTAATTGCAGCGAAGTCGGTGGACTTCGGGAGCTACTAGGCGACGGACTGTCCTAGAGCGGTGCTTCATCTAGGTGTGACCCAAGAGTGGGTGGATGAAGGTCGATTGCCAAAGGAGTGAACAAAACCGAAGGTGGAAGAGACCCTGCGATGTATTGGTAGAGGCCACACATGGAGGGTTCACAATTCGAGTTCATCCCACAATGATCAGAATGCAACGGAAATGTCACCAGGAGGCGACATGGTGCAGCGGATCGTGGTGGAACAGTTCGCGGCAATGCGATACACACGAATAAGCCCCGTGAGGGACAAGATCATACGGAGGTATGATCGGGAGCTACTGGAAGCTCCACTTCGGTGAACAACACGACGGCAAGAAGGGCTATGGATTCAAGGAGTGAAGGCCATGGTACCGCAGAGGCGGGTCTTCCGTGCGTGCATCGAATTTTGCATCGGATGAAAGCCTTGGTCATCAGCATATGGGGGCTGTGTTCCACCAAGGGTGAAGTTCGAATGCA
The DNA here is from genome assembly GCA_004837865.1 of Musa balbisiana. Taxonomy (NCBI): domain Eukaryota; kingdom Viridiplantae; phylum Streptophyta; class Magnoliopsida; order Zingiberales; family Musaceae; genus Musa; species Musa balbisiana. Next base: position 26,854,731 of record CM017192.1, on the reverse strand, counting down.
AGGACCAGTGAGTCCCTTGGGAGGGACGTGATCATGCAGAGGTATGATCGAAGCAGCTAGAGAGTTTGACTGCTCCAGAACTATATTCGCTTAAGGGAGCCCGACAAGTCAGAGGACAAGGTCGAGTAAGCGAACGTTGCGACCAAGGAAGCTAAGGAGAACAGAATTGGTGTAAACTCTACAACATGATGGCAGAGGCCATGCATGGGAGTTGCAGTCTGTCTTTCCATCGACCAAAGGGAGCTGCTTGAAGAACACAGAGGTGTTGAAGCAGGCGGTCGAAAGGGGCGAGGAAGCGACGACGAGTCCAGAGGGACTTAGCTACCCAAACTCAAGCATCAGTTAGTATGGAGGTGGACTCGGAGGAGTGCCACAGAGACATATCTACTGATCGGGAAGAAAAGGGATGCAGAGGCGAAGCGACGGATAGTAGGGCCATGGGCATGGCAGCGCCATGGTACCGCAAAGGCGGGACTTCCGTGAAAGTCATTGATCCCTTGCTCTCGTGGAGGGAGAGCGCTTGGTCGTGAAAGGGGCCGAGGAGGTGGAGCATGCAGAGGCAATCTCCAAGTACCGAGACAAGGCTGAAGGGCGGAGGCCAAAGAACTTCGTAAGACCGGTGTCAACGAGCTTCTCATCAAGATAGCCGAAAGTGAAGGACTTCGGGTCATGCAAGAGGGCACGACCAAGGAACGAAGCAGGCAGTACACGGTGCTGTACCTTTGCTACTCAGTGGAGTAGGCGGCAGGGCTGATGGAGAAGGCGGTACAATCCCAGAGGCGACCAAATCTATCAGAGAATTACTCCAAGTTGGGGTGAAAACTTCCGGCATTCCAGAAGTTCGATGGCATTGAGGAGGTGAATCACAGTAACTAACTCAATGCAAGGAGTGCAAACACTTCAAGTGCTTCAGAAGTGTGAGCAAAGAGCAGGCGAAGGCCAGTAACCAGCTCGATGCATGGAGTACAACCTCGAGGAGGCGGGCGAAGTCAAGTAACCTTTGCCTTCTCAACTACTAAGAGAATGGGTGAAACCGAGTACCCCAATTCTCTTATCTATCCAGCAGAGGAGCTCTGCACAAGTTCAAAGACCCTTCGAAGATAATGGAAGACAATAGTTGTCAAATCCTCACCAACGGTGATCAGTGCTACTGAGAGTAGATTGTCCGCTTCATTTCCTAACGAAATGTCAATCGAAAGCTGAAGTGATGCGAACCTACTTGGATGAGGCAACTAAGCGAAAGAAGAGTCAATGGACAGATTTTGTGGAGGAAGGACCCAAAACTTCAGAAGTTTGCGAGAGGATGCTCGTTAAAGCTCCAACAAGCATCCACCCAGTTCAAGCAGCATGTGGAATTTTGAGAGACTGGCGCAGAAAGGATGGTCTTTTCCTTCATCTGGAGGATCCGCAGGAACCAACAAGGATCAACACAACTCAGCCAACCCCACACCATATTTAGAGTCATTGGCGAGTTGAAGCAGGATGGCGGATCAAAGATTCGACTACTCAAAAACAGCAGCGAAGAGCAGCTGGGAGCCAAGAGGCGCGTTGCAGCTGGAGCAGAAGATTGAAGACTCAGCAAAGGCAAGCAGTTGCAGTGTCGACAAAGGCTTCGACGAGGACGTCGAAGGAATAAGTGGGGGAGAATGTCACGGACAAACTTTGAAACAGGATGTTTGATGCAATGCTCATGTATGTCCGTGTCTTGTGGGTTTGTTCATGCTCTGCACAGCAGGTTGAGGGACGGCCGAAGGCTAAGAGTCCCATTTGTGTGGGTTTGATGGCCATTTTAGGCTTGTAAATAAAGGTTGTGTCATGTGGACACTTGTGAGAGATTTTCGGTCTGTAATGGACCATTTTTCCCCTTTGTTGTGCAACTGTTCGGAGCTTGTTAAGTCTGTCTGTAATTTGCATTGTCTAAGAAGTGTTTCCTGGATTGTTTGCTTGTGAATCTCGAGTAAGGCGCTTTCTCTAACCCGTTTTCTCTTTTGTAGGTCCTAAGGGACCATGGGGAGGTTTCGGGGAGGCTGACCTTTGCGGACGGACACGCAAGGGTGCCGCACGACTTAAGCAAAACCAGCTAAGTCCGTGACAAGGCGGTGGCACCGCTAGCTTCGGAAACCGAAGAGAATTCAAATTTTGGAGCCCAAATTTGAATCCTCTTGAGGCCTATAAATACCCCTCTATTCTTAGTTGAGATAACAACCTTTTGAGAAGCTAGAAGTTGAGAAAATCTTTAGGAAAAGTCTTGTTTTCAATAGCTTGAGTGTTCACCTCCTTTCTTCTCATTGAAATCTTTGTAAAAGGGTGAACCACTTGTAAGAGGTTGTAAGAGGGGTGTAAGAAGGAGGTTGATCTTCGCCTAGTAAAGGAAGATCGTTAGTGGATGCCGATGGCCTCGACGGAAGAGGAATCGGAGGAGTGGATGTAGGTCACGATTGACCGAACCACTATAAACTACCGTCTTCTCTGGTTTGCATTTACTTCATGCTATTACCTTACTGCAAACCCCTTCAATAGCTTACTGTCTTCAATACTTTTTCCTACGCTTTCAATCTAACCATATTTCCGGAATCGGTTTTCAACATACAAAGAAATTTCAGAAATCGACGTAGTTTTTACCGCTGCACTAATTCACCCCCCCCTCTTAGTGTCGCTCCAATCCTAATAGTATTTTGGGAACCCTATCATAGGGTGCCCCATATGACAGATAGTTCCTTCTTAAGTAAGGAAATCTTACTATATAGAGACTTTATGAAAACTAGGAATCTTAAGCCATTGGACTACCATGTATAGCTAGGAAACCCTAGCCACCAAGGAGTCTCTTGTAGCCAGGAAACTATGACTGCAGGTGCCCTATGCGGCCAAAACTCCTAGCCGCTTGGGAAACCCCTACGGCGAGTTAAGTATTACTGAATGGGCCAAATAATAGGCCTAATTCAGTCCTAATTAGGACCCAGTTGGCCCCTAATTGAGTTAGTAGGTTTTTTCCTAAAACTAACTCAATTTGAAACCCTAACTATGATAATTAAGGCTAAGCAATAATAATGCAAGCAATTCTAGTTGTCTGACACGTCTATTGTTTATTCGAACTCTCGGTCTTCTGACAAGATTTCAGTGAACTCTCGAGAAACTCCCGATGAGCTTCCAACACATCGTTTGATTCTTCGACGTATCCTCCAATTCTTTCATCTCGATACTCGATTTTTGACTCAGGCCTAACATTTGATTCTTTCTTTAATTGTTTGTCTAATCGTAGTTAGTCCTGTATCATTTATCTCAACATATAGATTAGATCATTAATTCACCAATTGATTTCATCATCAAAATTTGAGATTTAGCTGTTGTAACTAAAAGTTAATAAAAGTTTGGCATATAATTTCTGATTATAGATGGATGAGCTTGCAGTAAAATTGAAATCTTCAAAATTACAAAGTCTTCTATAGAGCATCTAATTTATGAATATTAAATAGAGATCATAAGAAATGTAATAATTCTTTCATTGACATCAAATTAAAAACCAAGTTTCACAAATGATAAATATACTCCAAAAATGATTATTGTAAATGGTAAAAAAATACTTGAAATGATCGTGCTTAAAAATGAGTTACTTTGTATGAGAGCTTATACTTAACCAAGCTCATGGTGACTGTATGTGATCACATAATAATTTAATTTAATTTTTTAAAAAAATAAAAAAATCATGATTATGAGACATGGTAATGACATCTGAAAATTATTTTCAAAAGGTTTTTGAGATTTTTATGAAAAAAATTATAAGATATATGTGACTTAATTTTAGTATTGATATGTATATTTATCTGACAATTAACCATCATTGACGGTGCTAATAAATTATTTTTAATTATATTTGTCGTCACCGAAATGATAAATATGAATTCATTGTTGATTGTGAAAACTTAATAGCTATTAGTGATTTTAATTGAATTTTTTTTAATCGTGCAAGAGATCTTCCTAAAAATAAATTACAGTTATTGAATGATGATCTTTTTAAAAATCTTATGATAGATATAGGAAATCGACTATTTTGGGCTATTACTACTACTATATACTAGCTTGATAAATGCATGTAAACAACAAAAAAATCATAGAAAAAAATTTATTTGGATATCTAAACTAGAGAAGCAAAAATGGTACAACCACATATTTACTTAATCGTTGGTATAATATGTTCACAACAAATAGATTAAAAATAGTATAAATTTATTACTAAAATATATTATTGACCTACCTAATACTTATTAATTGAAATAATAAAGATTAAGATTGTCGAATATTATTATATCCATTAAAAAATAAATCGATGATTAAAATTTACTTCAACGAGACACTTCCTAACTTTTCCACGTGCCTATAATGAATTAAAAATGCTGTACGGTAAGGGCTTATAAGATATATAATCATAAAATATTTTTTACTAGAGGTAAATAATATTGAATATAATCGATCGTATTACCTCTTAGAACATTGTGCAGCTGAAAAAACAATAATAATTTCATGTAAATTCCCATGTGTTATTCAGACAAAAAAAAAAAAAAAAAATCTCGTAAGCAGGAATTTTTGTATTTCTCAATGACAGCCGAAATCCTGTAAACATATATTTTATATTTCTTTGTAGATACTTTATACAAAATTAGTAGTAATTTTTGTACATATAAATTCGAAATCCGAAACCTTCATTACACCCGAACCCGATTACCAAAACCCGAAACCGGACCCAAAATTCGAAATCCTGAACCCGAAACCCTAATTTTGACATCCTAAACCCGAAACCCCGAAACCGAATTACTTGAAACCCGGGAACTGTGCTCGGCCGATGGAGGTCCGAGAACCGGGCGGGGCGACGGTGGCGATGGGCGAGCCCGTCGCGGCGGGGGCCGCGTGCGTGGCCGAGCCGCCTCGGATCCGGCGGCTTGACGAGTCAGTGGTTAACCGGATTGCGGCTGGGGAGGTCATCCAGCGGCCGGTCTCGGCGGTGAAGGAGCTCGTGGAGAACAGCCTCGACGCAGGCTCCACCTCCATCTCCGTTGTCGTCAAGGACGGCGGCCTCAAGCTCATCCAGGTCTCCGATAATGGTCACGGCATCCGAGTAAGCCACCATTCCCGACTTCCGAATCCTTTTTCTGTGAACCCCACTGGCAAACCCTCGTCGGGTTTTTACGGCAATCTCTGTGGAGATTAACGCACGGATGGAACATGTATCGTCCTTTAGACAGATAGATTTGATAGGCTATCTATTAATATAGTTCTTTATTCTATCTTCTGTGGGCGTTTCCAATCTCTTGTTTCTTGTGTATGTAAGCGGAAATAGATGGATTGATTGTGATAAGTAGGGGTTACTAGTAGTCCAAGACCTAATAATATTTTAACATTCGTCTCTCTCACGTGCAATTTGGCACAAGTTTTTGATAAACACGTGCAAAGTAAAGAGGGACATGTACAGGTTTTTAACCTACGATGTGTTCTGATGCCACTACAAGTACTCTGATCGAATGACCAGAAATCCTAAAAGCTTAAGCTATTAGGAAATGGTCCAATATATTATAAGCTTTAACAGATTGTTTAGTGATGATTGCTCAATTATATTTATGATTTGTAATTAGCATACATATACGCTGATGATTCCTTCTGTTGGTAGTCTTTATGATTGTTAACTTTTCTATTTGATGGTGTAGTTGAGACTCTTTCATTCTTGCACATATATAATTCCTTCAGTTGGTTATCAATTCGTTGTTAGTATTTCACAAGCATTTGCATGCCAAAGTGCACTGGTGGTTGAATTTTGATTTGCAAATTTTGGACTTCCTGCTTGATGTTGATTCACCTATAGTGATTCAGCAACAAGACAGTCTATTGTGGAACCAAATAAGTGCATTTAATATAAGGTAGGATATATCTTCCACTTTTAGTTAACAAAGTAAAATTTTTCAGAAGAAACAATATTGACTACTGATGGATGTCATCATGGAGCCTATTTTAGTATTGGGCAATTTTGGAGAAAATTAGTGCATTTTACATAAGACAGGATATATCTTCTCTTTTATAAACAAAGGAAAAAAAATTCAGAAAATGATTTTCTTACTCCTGGTTGATGTAACTTTGGGGCATAGTTCGCACTTCATAGTATTGGCTTATCTTGAGAAAATGCAATCAATTCATATTGGTATTGTCTACTGCCAATGCATTTTCGTTTTTTTCGTTGGCCGTATAGTTAGACATCTGCGGAACCAGCTAGAATCAAATAAATTTAACTGGAACTGACTGATTTTGGCTAATTTAAGTGATTTCACAGTCCCAGAAAAGAAAAAGAAAAGGGGAGGAGCATGAAGGGGAAAAATAAATAAAGGGAAGTGGTGATATAAAGAAAAAAAATGACCATGTTCAGAGATACTTCTATTTTGCTAACATCACGTTTTCCACCTACCAACATTGTGATAATATTTGTCATCCACCTATCATATAAAATAGAGAGAGAGCATGAAAAGGAGAGGCAAGTATAATGAGCAAAGTTATCTCTTAATGATATAGGGATGACCATTAAAAATATTGGAGATGCTGTCATATTTAGAATCAATCTCAATATTTTCTATTTGCTTTTACATTATCTTACACATCATCATCATGGTAATTAGGGACCAGGGAAAAGTCTACAAGTTGATAAGTTTTGGAGCTTTCGTATGATATATATAGTGTGGTTATTTACTGTAACAATATTTTTGCACAAATTTTTTATTATTTATTTTCAAATAAATATAATAAAATTTTTGGACAATTTCTTCATTTTATATATATGTTTCATTTTTTTTTTGGGAAAGATTGACATTGGAGCTTTTAGCATAAAATAATTTTATTTTCCCATTTTTATTTGATTATTTTGATTTTTTTATGTTCTAATCCTTTCAGATTAATTTTTGATTGATTTGATCTTACTGATCTTGATTGTAGCTTCCATAGCCGATTCTAATTCTGATTTGGACACCAATCTTGAGAACTATTTGGGAAGTCCATAAATAGTATCATATCATGCCTTTTCTAATGGAAGGCACCTATAAGGCATAAGAGGCTGCAGGAATTTCTTTTCTCGTGCTACTTATTACAGATGTTTATAACCATAATATTATACCAAGATGTTTTGAAACAAAATCTATCAAATTATCTTACATAAGAGCATCACAAAAATCAGTAAATTTGTCTTAAACATAGACTAACCTTTTCTAAGAGAAGTCAATATACAGACTTGTGTAACAGGTGTGTCAATTTATCATAATTGTTAATATTGCAGAAGCTTTTCTACCAACAGTTGATATTAATTGTTCAGTTGCTGGCAGTCTGAAGATCTTCCAATACTATGTGAAAGACACACCACGTCAAAATTATCTGCCTATGAGGACCTCCAGTCAATTAAATCCATGGGTTTTAGAGGAGAAGCTTTGGCCAGCATGACTTATGTTGGTCATGTGACCGTGACAACTATAACTGAGGGCCAGCTGCATGGTTATAGGTGCATTATCTTGAACTAGTTTGGTTCCTTCTTTGTAACCGTACAATTCCATAGTGTCCTTTTTGGTGATTCTTTTACAATGCAGGGTTTCCTATAGAGATGGAGTAATGGAGGACGAACCCAAACCCTGTGCTGCAGTAAGAGGAACTCAGATAATGGTAATGAATGTAATATATTTTAATAATCTAACTCTTTCTATGTTTACAATCACTTCTTTGCACATTTTAAATTCTCAAACGTCATTTCTTTCAGGTTGAGAACCTCTTCTATAATATGATTGCTCGTAGAAAAACTTTGCAGAATGCCAACGATGATTATGCAAAGATTGTTGACCTAATTAGTCGGTTTGCAATCCATAACAGCAGTGTGAGTTTTTCCTGCAGAAAGGTTAGCTAAACTCATAATTCTTCCAAAATATTTGAATTTCAAGGAACTCAGATTGTTCTTGCATCTGAAGTACATCATATTTCTTTTCTATTTGTACAGCATGGTGTTAATAGAGCAGATGTTCACACTGTTACTACATTGTCAAAGCTTGATGCCATCAAAACCATATATGGCATTTCTGTTGCTCGTGATCTGATGGAGATAACTGTTTCAGATGACAATCCTTCTCGATCAATATTTGAGATGAATGGTTTTATTTCAAATGCAAATTACACAGCAAAGAAAACTACTATGGTTCTTTTCATAAATGGTAAGTGTCAATAGTGTATATACATATTGCACTATATTCGATGTCTTCAATTTTAGGGAATCCAATTGACATGATTGTCAAGTTTGAAGAACTGCTGATTGATAGTGACCAATAAGTTGAAAAATTGTCTGCTTCATATGATGCACCAAAATAAAATGAAAAGTAATCAGGAAGTATTTTATGTTTTGCTTCTCCCTTTTCTTAATTGCCCAAAGCTCACGTTTTCAGCTAACATCGTCTCACTATGGTTCTCTGATATATTTTGTTTTTTCACTTCTCTTCTGTAAAGCTTACACCTGCTATGACAACAGCAAAGTTGGAGAAAAATTTTTGCCTTGTTTTTCTGAGCAGTGCTATGGTGTATAGTTTTTGTGCACCTATCTTTGGATGAGGGGAGAACCTTACACTAAACACTTCTTATTTTTTGCTGTGAACTTAAGTTCCTGCTGTTTATTGGAGCAAAGAAAAACATAACTTAGGAAAAACTGGATTATTACTTTAAATTATTACCAAATATTATGACTGATATACTTACTCTAGGAGAATGGAATCATATGATATCTTTTCAGGAACTCTTAGAACTTTGATAAAAAAAAGTTCTCATGAACCCGAGGAAAATATTTATACCATGATTCATGTTGATTCTATCAAGTATACAATAGATATGTAAATTTTGAGTATGCAACTTTTTTTCTCCTAATTCCAATTGTCATGACTTGAAGGATTTTCTTTATGAAATCATACCTGTCCCAATATAGATCTGAGTTATTAGTACTTGATTATTGAGATGTGCTAATTAAAATCAGTCGTCTTTTTAGCCTGCATTTTTATGGTTCTGTGCTCCTATCAAATTGATTATTGGATCATGATGGTTAATTTCTACTACTTAGGTGAGTGGTTAATTCGTTTTCAAATTGATCTTTTTTGTTCTGGTTGAATATTGAATCTTTCATTCACTGGAAACTTCTTATGATAAGTTATTTGGATCATGTTTGTTGTCACTAAGGACATGCTAGTGATAATTTTTGACACAGAGAGGTGTCCATTAGTAACAGGCATGAGTGTCTAACATGGCAATTATTCAAACTTCAGAGCTGAAGGATTGGGATCGAAGCATGCAAATTTGTTCTTTTAATAAAAGTCATGTAGGCCTTCTAGGTTCTCTTCATGATATTTGTATGTGTTGACATGAATGCTATTGACAGATATGTGCATCATAGATCCATTTTCTGTTTGTTTGACATATCAGGTTGTAGAAACTTTTTTTTTCCTATTGAGTCTTCGTTTTTTTTCAGGGAACTTATCAGATACTTTGAGCAAGTCTCCAATTTATTAAATAATTATTAAAAAATTAGATACTTTTGGATGATCGGGAGATATACTTCACGAACACTTTATTAGGGATAATTTGTTTCTGATGAATATTGACTTTTAGTTAAAGTGATAGATATATGACTAAATAAGTTGTTTATATGATCGTTGTATTAAGCTTAAATGATTAATGAAGTTAAATCGTGATCGTACTTCATCTATTTTAAATTGTTGCTAGGGATTCTAGTTAATTACTTATTATTTATGTTGATATTACGACTAATGATATAGCACTATGAATTTTAACACTATTAATATATTTAAATTATTCACATAAAATATCAAATATTTAATACTATTATTTTGATGTAAGAATGCTTTATTGTATATTTTTTAATTTTTTTTATATATCAGACCCCATTATCAGTGCTTTGCTAGGATCCCTTAGGATCCTTTTATTTTATAAGCTTTTGAATAATGTTATTGAGTCTGTTTAGTTTAGTTAGAATCAGATAGAGGTTTATTTAATATTTATTTATTATTAAGAGTTCAAGTTCTCTGGATGGAACTCTATAAATAGTGATGTAACCATTTCTTTTCGGAATCAATCAATCAATCAATCAATCAATCAATGAAATATCATTCCAGTCTGTGGACAAACCCTAGGAGGCCGATCCCCTCGAAGTGATCATCCCATTTTCTCTTCTTTCTTTTACGATAAGACCCTAGGGTCTTATTATTTGGTATCAAAGCGACGATCCTTGGTGTTCTCATTGTCGTGTTGCCGTAGTTATCATCAAAAAAAAAAAAAAAAAAGGAAGGAAAAATCTGCAGCCACATCCTTCTCGAGCGAGAAGGAAGCCCGGCTAGCAAAACAGAGCCCACCGCCGCCATTGATCACTAGCCAGTTATCATTTGGTATCAGAGCAGCGATCCTCGCTACAGTTATCTTCATCTTAAAAAAAAAAAAAGAGAGAGAAGAAGAAGAAGTCGCAGCCACCCCTGCTTCCGGCCAGCCCACCCGTCACCGCTACTCTCTGGCAGTGATTTAAAAAGCGCTAGGCGCCAAAAGGCGCCAAGGTCCACAAACGCCCGAGGCGCTAGGCGCTCGCCCAGGCGCTCGCCCGAGCGAAGCGAGGCGCTAAAATATAAAAATATATAATATAATTAATAAATATAATTATTTAAAATTTTAAACAAAAATATGCTATTAAATTAAGAAAATCTAAGATATAAAATCACAATGTCACATTAACAAAAAGTTTCAAAATTCAAAACAATAAAATTTTTACATCAAAGTCATTCATCATAATCGATATTATCGTCATTTTCACACAAATCATCTTCATTGAATTCGTCTTCTTCCTCTTGTCCTTCGATTCCTTCCTCTTTATCAAGATATGTTTCATTCTCTATGTCTTCAACAATAGCAGGAGCTGAGCTTGATACTTTTGCACTCATTTTTCTCTTTGACATCTGTCTTGTATATGTTTGTAAACTCCAGCACCTGAAGCTCTTGCCACATCTCCCCATGTCAATCTATCATCTTCAAATACAAGCTCGTCTTCAGCATCTTGCAAGTTAGCACCCATTTCTCCTACTAACCACTCATTTGAATCATCAATATCTTGCAATGAGATTGAATCAAATCTATTTTTCAAATCATGACGAGTCTTCAAAGCTTGATTATACTTTATGTAAACAAGATCGTGCAATCGTTGATGTTCTAGCCGATTTCTTCTCTTCGAGTGAATCTGTCATGTCATATAATTTAAAAATATATTAATACATATATCTAAATAAATTAATTAATTAAAACAAAAATATTTAGTAATACTTACATGCTCAAAGACACTCCAGTTTCGCTTACAACCCGAAGCACTACATGTCAAACTAAGTACTTTGATAGCAAATTTCTGTAAGTTCGGGGTGGAATTTCCAAATAGACTCCACCATTCAGCTGCAAAATTTATGTTATTATTAGCAATAACATAGTAACATAATATATATGAAATTAATTATATCAAATTATTAATACCTGGAGACGTAGTTGTCCTGGATCGAACGGCAATTGGAATTCCAAAAAGACCTTCGGCATTTTTATATAAAGATAATTCATGAATAATCTTATCTTGAACCTCAAGGTTGGGAACTAATCTTGCAACGCACTGATATAACCCACCCAAAACTTCTGCATCAAATCCAACAGATTTAATCTTATAAAAGAATTCAGGGTTCAAATAATATCCTGCTGCATGTAAGGGACGATGAAGTTGACAATTCCATCTTTCGTCAATGATTGTAAAAATTTTCTCATATTTTTCTTCATTTTCATTAAAAGATCTTTTAATCGTCTCCTTTGCTCTATCCATAGCCTCATAAATATATCCCATTGCAGGCTTATTTTCATTATCCACCAACCGAAGGACTCGAACAAGAGGGCCCATTACCTTTAATATATAAACTACATGATTCCAAAAGGATGGCATTAAGATGATATCAGCAGCCCTCTTGCCTTTTGCTTCTTTTGCCCATTTGCTTGTCACCCATTTCTCAGAGGTAAACATATTTCTCAGAGTATGTTTTTGACGATGCACGCTCTGTAATGTCAAGAATGAAGTAGCAAATCGGGTGACACCATGTCTCACTAATTCTTTATTTCCTGTAAATTCTCTCATCATATTCAAAGCCCCAATGTGATTATAAAGAAATCCAACAACAAAAATTGCCCTTTCTAAGGTTTTCTTGATTTCTAAGATCTTTCCAATATCCTCCAACATTAAATCAATACAATGTGCTGCACATGGAGTCCAATACAAGTGTTGTCTTTTTGATTCAAGCAATTTACCTGAGACAAAGGATAACAAAAATGATAAGACTTAAGAGTTTAACATACTTAATTAAAGATAAAATAATTAACAAAATCAAAAGATGAATATTACCAGCTAAAACATAGTTGCTTCCATTGTCGGTTATGATTTGAACGATATTTTGTTCTCCAATTTCTTCCACGAAGTTGTCAAGTAAATCATATATCTTGTCTCCAGATTTTACAAAAGATGAAGCATCTATTGACTTCACAAACATAGTCCCTAAAGAACAATTAACCATAAAATTAATTATACTCCTGCGCCTCCTATCAGTCCAAACATCTGACATAATAGAGCAACCATGTGTTGCCCATGATTCTTTATGACCCTTTAGTAAGTCATTTGTATAATTCAACTCTTTTTGCAGCAATGGAACTCGCATCTCATAATAACTTGGAGGTTTTAATCCTGCACCATATCTTCCAATAGCTTCAATCATATCCTTAAAACTGTCTAAACGAGTTGTACTAAGGGGAATACCAGCCTGATAGAAGAAGCGAGCAATGTGCTGAATTGTTCTTCCTCTTATTTCTTTATCACAAGCATCACTTATATTTGTTTGTCTAAATTTTGAACCTCCTGCTTGCCCTTGTTGTTTCTGGGATCCTTGAAGCATATATAGATCCATTGGTCCTTTTTAACCTTTCTTAGTACTCATAACTTCTTTTCCCTTTTTGTCATATACTCTTTTTTCACTTGGGTTAATACTCGTAGAATAATCTTCTTCTTCATCCCTGAGATGTTCAACATTATCTTCTGGTAAATTCCCGTAAGATTCATTCTTTTGTGTCTTCTTTTCATTCATATAACTCAGCAATTCTTCTTTTACCTCAGGTGGACATTTTTGCAAGCTGCTGCATGCTTGAAATTTCCTACTAGATGTTGTTTTGCACGAAAAATACCACCTCTGGTAGTCTTATCGCAGAATATGCAAGTCACTGCATTAGATCTTTCGGATCCTTCAAATAATTATACTTCCAGGCAGGATCTTTTTTTGATACCATTGGAGACTCTATTGAGTTGCTCTCGACTAGAGGGCTCGCGGGAGGGCTCGCAGGAGGCGCGAGCAACGAGAGGGCTCGCGGGAGGCGCGAGCAACGAGAGGGCTCGCGGGAGGCGCGAGCAACGAGAGGGCTCGCGGGAGGGCTCGCAGGAGGCGCGAGCAACGAGAGGGCTCGCGGGAGGGCTCGCAGGAGGCGCGAGCAACGAGAGGGCTCGCGGGAGGGCTCGCAGGAGGCGCGAGCAACGAGAGGGCTCGCGGGAGGCGCGAGCAACGAGAGGGCTCGCGGGAGGGCTCGCAGGAGGCGCGAGCAACGAGAGGGCTCGCGGGAGGCGCGAGCAACGAGAGGGCTCGCGGGAGGCGCGAGCAACGAGAGGGCTCGCGGGAGGCGCGAGCAACGAGAGGGCTCGCGGGAGGGCTCGCAGGAGGCGCGAGCAACGAGAGGGCTCGCGGGAGGCGCGAGCAACGAGAGGGCTCGCGGGAGGCGCGAGCAACGAGAGGGCTCGCGGGAGGCGCGAGCAACGAGAGGGCTCGCGGGAGGCGCGAGCAACGAGAGGGCTCGCGGGAGGCGCGAGCAACGAGAGGGCTCGCGGGAGGGCTCGCAGGAGGCGCGAGCAACGAGAGGGCTCGCGGGAGGGCTCGCAGGAGGCGCGAGCAACGAGAGGGCTCGCGGGAGGCGCGAGCAACGAGAGGGCTCGCGGGAGGGCTCGCAGGAGGCGCGAGCAACGAGAGGGCTCGCGGGAGGGCTCGCAGGAGGCGCGAGCAACGAGAGGGCTCGCGGGAGGGCTCGCAGGAGGCGCGAGCAACGAGAGGGCTCGCGGGAGGCGCGAGCAACGAGAGGGCTCGCGGGAGGCGCGAGCAACGAGAGGGCTCGCGGGAGGGCTCGCAGGAGGCGCGAGCAACGAGAGGGCTCGCGGGAGGGCTCGCAGGAGGCGCGAGCAACGAGAGGGCTCGCGGGAGGGCTCGCAGGAGGCGCGAGCAACGAGAGGGCTCGCGGGAGGGCTCGCAGGAGGCGCGAGCAACGAGAGGGCTCGCGGGAGGGCTCGCAGGAGGCGCGAGCAACGAGAGGGCTCGCGGGAGGGCTCGCAGGAGGCGCGAGCAACGAGAGGGCTCGCGGGAGGGCTCGCAGGAGGCGCGAGCAACGAGAGGGCTCGCGGGAGGGCTCGCAGGAGGCGCGAGCAACGAGAGGGCTCGCGGGAGGGCTCGCAGGAGGCGCGAGCAACGAGAGGGCTCGCGGGAGGGCTCGCAGGAGGCGCGAGCAACGAGAGGGCTCGCGGGAGGGCTCGCAGGAGGCGCGAGCAACGAGAGGGCTCGCGGGAGGGCTCGCAGGAGGCGCGAGCAACGAGAGGGCTCGCGGGAGGGCTCGCAGGAGGCGCGAGCAACGAGAGGGCTCGCGGGAGGCGCGAGCAACGAGAGGGCTCGCGGGAGGCGCGAGCAACGAGAGGGCTCGCGGGAGGGCTCGCAGGAGGCGCGAGCAACGAGAGGGCTCGCGGGAGGCGCGAGCAACGAGAGGGCTCGCGGGAGGGCTCGCAGGAGGCGCGAGCAACGAGAGGGCTCGCGGGAGGGCTCGCAGGAGGCGCGAGCAACGAGAGGGCTCGCGGGAGGGCTCGCAGGAGGCGCGAGCAACGAGAGGGCTCGCGGGAGGCGCGAGCAACGAGAGGGCTCGCGGGAGGCGCGAGCAACGAGAGGGCTCGCGGGAGGGCTCGCAGGAGGCGCGAGCAACGAGAGGGCTCGCGGGAGGCGCGAGCAACGAGAGGGCTCGCGGGAGGGCTCGCAGGAGGCGCGAGCAACGAGAGGGCTCGCGGGAGGCGCGAGCAACGAGAGGGCTCGCGGGAGGGCTCGCAGGAGGCGCGAGCAACGAGAGGGCTCGCGGGAGGGCTCGCAGGAGGCGCGAGCAACGAGAGGGCTCGCGGGAGGGCTCGCAGGAGGCGCGAGCAACGAGAGGGCTCGCGGGAGGCGCGAGCAACGAGAGGGCTCGCGGGAGGCGCGAGCAACGAGAGGGCTCGCGGGAGGGCTCGCAGGAGGCGCGAGCGGGAGGGCTCGCAGGAGGCGCGAGCAGCGGAAGGCTCGCGGAGGCCGCAGGGCGCGAGCAACGGGGGCTCGCGGAGGCGCGAGCAAAGCTCGCGGAGCGAGAGCAGGAATGCTCGCGGAGGCTCGCAGGAGGCGCGAGCAGCGAAGGGCTCGCGGAGGCGAGAGGGCTCGCGGGAGGCGCGAGCAGCGGCAGCAAGAGCGACGACAGCGGGAAGCAAGAGCGACGAGCAGCGATCGGGATCGGGAGCGGCAGCGGCAGCGGCAGCGGCAGCATGTTAGGTTGGGTAAGGGTTAGGTTTCGTTGGTTCGATTGAACCAACTAACAACCGAACCAGACCCAAAATCCTGGTTCGGTCTTGGTTTACCCAGGCGCTCGCCCGAAGCGCCCAGCGCCTGGGCTCGGGCGAGCGCCCAGGCGGCGCCTGTTTGAAGCGCGCCGCCTGGGACATTAGCGAGGCGCTCGGGCCTCGCCTCGCCTCGCCCGAGCGCCTTTCTTAATCACTGCTCTCTGGTCAGCGATCACTGTCGTTGCTGCTTCCCGACCGATGGACCACCGCCGTCGCCGCTATTGCCCAGCCAGCAGCCACCACCGCTGTCGCTGCCCCCCTCGGCCAGCAACTTTCTCTCCTCGTTCCCCCATCTCGCTCGAGCGAGAAGGGTTGCGGTCACCATTTCCTAGCCAGCGGACCACCCCATCGCCACTTCTATCGTCGGCGACGCTGCCCTAGCCGCACCTCCATCGTGCCGACCCCCTTGGGTCGCAGTCGCCGCCATCGGTCGCCTCTCTCCTCGCAACGACCGAAACAGGGCAACTCACTAATTGCCCTTGTTCCTAATCGCACCACCACCACTTCCCTTCTCCATCGGCAGTCATCGCATTGTCGCCTCCTAGCCGAGCCACCACCGCTGCTAGCCACCGTGTGACGTCGTCGCTCACCTCCCAATCGTCGGTCCCCCTTGCTCTGCATCCGCAGTGACAGAAACAGGGCAACTCACTGGTTGCCCTTGTCCCCAACAGTGACACCGTCGATCCCTCTTCTCCGCCATAGCCTCAACCCCGGCCACTTCAACGCCACCTCCCTCTTGCTCTTCTTCCGTTGCCGCTACTGCCGGTTGCCATCACCGCAGCCTCAACCCGGCTGTTCGGTGATCGCACTGACTCCTCTTCTCAACCTCAGCTGCTTCAACGCCGCCCTCCCCCACCGTTGCTCCCGGCCAACGTCTCCTAGTCGTGACCCTCGCTTCCTCCTCCACCGCCGCCCACCTCCTCTTGGGTCGCAGCCATAGCCGCAGTCGCTCGACCTCCCCGATCACCAAGCAACTTTGCATTTTCTGCCGCAGCCATCGATCACCGCAGTTCCCTGCCAGCAACCACCGCCGCCGCTGCTCCCAGCCAACGACCAACCCCTCGTTCTGCGGCAGCCGCCCTCCAGCAGCGCACGCAGCAACCGCAGTAAGTACACTGCCCTGCCTCAATCCCAGCAGCGCACGCACCACCGATTCCTCTTCTCAACCTCGGCTGCTTCAACACCTCCTCCCTTTTGCTTAGCATCTTCTGCCGCAACCGCAGGTTGCCATCACCGCAGTCTCAACCCTGTTGCTCGGCGATCGCCTCCTTGGGTCGTAGCAGCTGCAGCCACACCGATGCAGTCACCTTCCAACCCTCGGCGCTCTCACCCCACGCAACGACAGAAACAGGGCAGCAACTCTTCCTCCAACGCAGCGACCACAGCACTGCCCTCGGCGTCCACCTCCTCGGCAATTTCGCCTTAACAGTGCTGATGCTCTTGACTGACACCAGAAATAGGAGTTGAGATTATAGATTTACAGTCTTACGCAATGGCCACCGATAACTCAGTGAAAGCATAAATGGAAGCATTGGAAATCAGAATTGAGACCCGGCTGTAAGAAACACTTAATGATTTCAAAAAGAGCCTACTAGAGAGCCTCAGCAAATTTCAACAAGATGGGGGCTCAAGTTCTACGTTGCTCAGATATGGAAATACAGGAAAAGGACTCCAAGATTGTGATACAAACTACTCACTCATGAAGGTGGATGGACAGCTTGCCAAAATTTGTCAGACTTCTACGGTGTTAGAATATCTGAACAGATTTGAACGATTGTCAAATCAAGCCAGAGATTGGATTGAACAATAACTGGTGAGAACATTTAGTGAAAGACTTAATTCAGATATCCGATGTGAAGTTAAGGCTTGTCAACCTCGCACTATGATAGCTACGATCTCATTCACACATCTACATGAAAAAAAATTTAGCAGGGAAAATCATGGAAACATAAGTGACAACAACCAGATGATCAGCAAGCCACCCGCCTCATCTATTCTCAACTGAAACCCTGACACCCGAAGACTAACCTAAGAAGAACTCAAGGAAAGATCCGCAAAGAGTTTGTACTATGATGAAAAGTGGAATATGGAGCACCGATGTAAACAAGGGTAACTTCTGATGATTGAACCAATTAGGGAGGAACTGAAAGCTAAGAATGTGGACTTCGATCATGAAAGTATAGATTCTAATGAAGATGTTGGACCTACCATACATACAATGCATGCATTAACCGGCTACTCTAACCTGCAAACTATGAAAGTTGGCGAAACTCTGGAACATCAGTATGTTATAGTTTTGATTGATATTGGTAGCAATAACAATTTTATGGACAGTGAGATTATTGACCGATTGGCCCACCATATTGAAGGTTGTGACAGATTCGAAGTAAAGATCGCTGATGGATGGATTTTAACTTGTAATAGCAAATGTTCAAAAATAAAATCGATTATACAGGGCCAGGAGTTTCTTGCAATGATTACTACACTGAAAGACCGACCTATTGCTTATACTATCAAAAAGTGGAGACCATAGAGGTTTATTTAATATTTATTTATTATTAAGAGTCTAAGTCCTTTGGGTGGAACTCTATAAATAGTGATGTAACAATTTCTTTTCGGAATCAATCAATCAATCAATGAAATGTCATTCCAGTTTGTGGATAAACCCTAAGAGGCTAATCCCCTCGAAGTGATCAAGGAGGTTGATCCCCTCGAAGTGATCATCCCCTTTTCTTTTCTTTTTTTTACGATAAGACCCTAGGGTTTTATCATTTAGTATCAAAGCGATTATAAGACTTTAGGGTCTTATCATGCTTCAGCTGGTTTGTTTTGCACTTAAGCTTGTTATACTGGAAGGTCTATACTGCAAGTATCATTATGGGTTTCCTTTAATATTTTTCTGTAGTAATTCACAGCAAAGGAAATCACATCCGAGACATAGCAAATAGAAGTAAATGATTGTCTTTTGAAATTTCAGGGTTAGTGATGTCCCTGTTCTGTATCATCTCTTAATGTTTGGACCTTCAACATGTGAAATATGTGATTATATGGGACAAATAACAGTAGTGTAATGTTGACAATTCATATGATCTTTTTCCTGTCAAAGTACTCTCACAGGAAAGAAAAACCAGAAGAACTTTTGGTGTTCTCATCTTTCTCATTTGTTTTTAGTTGTTATTAATCCTATCACAGCTATCCATGGGGACCCATGCTTATCATGATTGTAATTATCATGGATGAATGGTGAATGTATGGGTGGGCACACCTATCATGTCCACAGAAATCTGGGAATCTCCTACCATATTTCAGGAAGTTGCAGATTCAGTTTTGCTACTTTTTTACATTATCTGAATTTGTTTCTTTTAGACAGGCTGGTTGAATGCACTGCCTTGAAGAGAGCTGTAGAAGTTGCATACTCATCAACTCTGCCAAAGGCATCTAGACCTTTCATTTATATGTCAATTAAACTTCCTTCTGAGCATGTAGATGTGAATATCCATCCCACCAAACGAGAGGTACGTTGCCACAGATAAGTGTTTTATAAAATAGATTCTTTAAAATTTTAGAAGGTTATTGGATGGTTTTTTAAGTTTCTGAAAGTTGGTAACAGGATGTGTGAACATGGTGCATTTTTGTTATATGCAGGTTAGCCTTTTGAATCAAGAGAGTCTTATTGAAACTATACAGAATGCCGTGGAGTCCAAATTGATGAATTGTAACACCACAAGGACATTCCAAACTCAGGTAGTTTGAAACTTCTGCATTCCCTTTTCAAGGAAGTTGGCATGACTTTCTCTGTCATTTAAATTGCTTGTGACCACAGTTCAGCTTGCAATGTTTGAAATCAGCATATCTGGTTATATCAGCCTTAGATTGTTCTGATTGGCCTAAGGTTGGTGAAAAGTAGCCAGGACTATGACAATGTATTGACATTGGCTACAATTTTGAAGTTTTCTATTGAGAAGGAAAAGTATGACTTGTCTATGGAAAACCATTCTATGGGTGACTTTTTTCCCCAAATAAAAGGCCATAAATCTAAGATCACATTAGCCACTTGTTATTTTAGGTTTTCAAGGCTTTTGAGATTTTTCTCATTAGTAATTATACCACAGGATCTCTTTGATTGCAACTAACTTGTACTTAAAAGGTTCCCCTCATACTTAATCATTGTTTGCTTCTGTATATGACAGACTGTAAACTGTGCACCAGCAAGTAACTTTACTGCAAGAAAGGACACTGAGATCAGTCCTTCCGTTTCTGGTACTAAATACTCTTCAGTTGTCTTTGCTGCAGAAACATAATTAAAAATATATCTCAGATGTACTCATCCATGATGTTACTGTGTTTTTGACATCATGATGAATTTTATACTTAGGGAAAAAATCCCAGAAAGTGCCAGTAAATCAAATGGTTAGAACAGATTCTCGTGATCCTTTTGGTAGGTTGCATGCCTACTGGCAAGATTGTCCTGCTTCCCAGCATGAAAAGAAATCAGACCTGGCTTCTGTTAGGTATGATCTGCTATTCAATGAAATAACCAGAACTGTTTTGTGGATCCCATAGTTTTCAATTAATTGATATTAATGTCACATTGAACACAGTACCACATAGTAATTTACAGAGGATAGGGAGATACTGTAACCGGAAATCACATGTAACATGCTGAGGGCAAATCTTTAATTGGTATAATATATTTTTATGAAACCACTGTTTCAGTTTGAGATTTCTAACTGACCTGTAAGCCACCAAACTGCTAGTCTCCTCAATTTTTGGTGTTCTTCTTGGAGCTTGCATATATCTGTTTTTGTCATCTTCTTTTGAATGGGATATTTCAGTGTTTTGCTAATCTTGTTAACCTATTATGACCATATTGTGGTATATGTGAAAAAATCTGGAGATGGGCACTCAAGGTGACACAAATGCTTGAAGTTAAATAATTGCTAAATTAACTTTATTTGATAAAATTGTTCAGTTTGCAGTGTGGAGGTTGCGTTCTTGAATTTATTAAAAGTTTCATGCAAAACATATATTTTTAATTTTTTTTTGGCTGCATACTGCACATACAAAGCATACATTACGCTCAAACATAAGGCATTTGTTTTCACTTTCCCATAAGAAGGCACCTTCTTTAGTTTATAAATGGTTTATAGTTTGGGATGTATGCAACATATAATTTTATCATAGTACACATGTTTTTGTTGTGGAGGTTATTATCTGATTTTTCTAATCATATATTCTAGAAGATAGAAACTTAAAAATGATATATGGTCACTTTGTGTGCATGCTAATTGCAGCTTTTATATGTTTATTTACATGCACAAATTTCGCTGTAACTTTTCTGATATTGTTATTAATACTGTTCTATCCTCATACATAAGAATTGCTGTAAGACAAAGGAGGAACCCAAGGGAATCTGCAGATCTCACCAGCATCCATGAGCTTCTTAATGAAATCGATCAAAACATTCATCCAGGTCTGTTGGAATGCAAGTTTTATGTGCTCACTTAAATAAAACTAGATGGTCAGCTATCACATTTGGGTTGATTTGTTTCCTTTATCAATGTAGGTCTCTTGGAAATTGTCAAAAATTGCACATATATTGGACTTGCTGATGAAGTTTTTGCACTACTTCAACATAATACTCATCTGTACCTTGTGAATGTGGTGAATGTTAGGTAAGGGTTTAATGCTTTGTCCATCTTCTGTTTGTTCTACTTATTTCTTTTGGTAGATTCTTTCCAATTATGGTTCTATTGATTTTTCTTTAATGGAAGGAAGAAATTTACATAGTTGCCTCTTTGAAAAGAAAAAGAAAGAAAATCTTTCTTGAGTATTATATGTACATAAGGTTAGTACCAAAGGCATATGCTTATCTACCATTTCTTGTGGCAATTGAGGATTAAACTGCATTGTACCACCTGGTGTGTCAACTTGGGGTTTGGTATTTAGAACCAGATACATTGTGCCATCCGTTGCAGTATGAAAAGCATGGACTGAATTCAATTCCAGTGGCATAGTTAATTTACTAATCCGAAATCTGAGTTTATGATTTGCTTGTGTGTGGTACTGCATTTTTACATGGTTATGTTGGCTGCTTCGAAAGTTTGGTCATTTTTTCCATCTTTTAAATGACCAACGCCAAGTTGGTCCTGCTTTTAGAATATAATGATGCTATCCTATATATAATGTTTAAATTCTTATATCAACCTCCAATATGTACATTCCAAAGCATAAATAGTATGAAGATAATAAGAATCTTTTGAACTTAAAATAAAAATGTAAATTTTGGAAGTCAAAAGTTTGTCGAGAGCAAGGTTCACAATACCAGCTGGTATGTTTTGGTATGAGCGAGATTTAGCGATTCAACTAGTTAGTACACAGATTAAGGTAAACCAGGTGGTATGTTCATACAGGAGATACATTTGGCAATATCGCTTACTACGAGGTTGGTACCATCCTATGCAGGGTATAGGGCGGTATAGAGCCATGATACAGGCTCTATACCAAGATTTTTTTTATTTTTTCAGTTTTTTTAAAATTCAGTATGTACTAGTGGACCGAGTGTTGGACTCCAATATGGTCCTGGTTCAAACCTTGATCGATCAGTATCGGTAAATGAAATTGCAAACCCTATATTTGAGGATCAACAAACAAGTTTTACTTTTTATTATGAATTTAATTAAGATTCAAATTTGTACTTTTTTTTAAATTTGTAAAGTCATGTATCTTCACCCAACAATAAAAAATTTATTGACAATTCTTCTAATTTAAACTATTTAATTATGGCATTGATGTAGCTTGAATCAATCTTGAAAATAGACAGGAATTGATAGAATCTTGAGGAACATGCACTCAGATCAAGTCAAAACTTTAAAAGAGTGTTGGGATATAATAAGAGAAGTTCAAAGTGTGACAGTAATAAACATTAAGATGTCCAATTAGCAAATGAACCCATATTCCATGCTGCTCCCTCTATAGCATAATATGTACTATGGATCATAGTTATCAGAACCGAATACTCAGCCAAGTCTTAGGCCATTGGGTCAACGGTTAAACTGGTGAGTCAACGGTTGGACTGCAGTTTTAATATTTTTTTAAAAATAAAATTATATATTATGTATAAAAATAAAAATATATGAATAATACTATGTAATTAAAGATATAATGGAGGAGGATGATAGGAATGAAGTAGACATGTTGAGCAAATAATAAATAATAATAAATTTTTTTGTTACAAGAAAAATGCCTAAATACCTTTGTGCATGGATTGTTGTACTGTTGAAATGGTATGGTACGAGTGGCACATACCAGTCCGAGCATGGATTGATACGCGGACCACTCTTGTTTTGGGCAATCCAATTAAAATAATAAGAAAATCGAAAAGTGGTGGGCCCTATCCAACTTAGTGTTAGAAAAGAAAAAAAAAAGTAAATTAGGGCTCATGAACATGAGCCCTCTTCTCGCGTATGATGTCTTTGCCCTTGCTGCTACCACTTCACCGCTGCAATGCTGCCTCTTTGCAGCTGCGATGCTACCTCTTCGCCGCAACGATGCTGCCGCTGCCTCTGTGATGCTGCCACTTTTCCGTCGTCGTTGACGCTTTCAAATTTATAACATTTTCCCTTCTCTAAAATTTATGTGATTGGAAACTTGGCATCAAGTTTAGAGGTTCATATCAAGTTGGCATATGTCGATTCTCCTTGTCTTTTTGACTTTGAGTCACACTCTATAAACAGTATTTTTGTGGTCGACCAGGATCTACCAGTTACAAAAATCTGATGCTTTGTTAAATAGTTTCTTTATTCAGCTTAATTCCAATTGATTTTCACTCTTAAGGAAATGTTGTCATCAATCAAACTGTATTTAGGTAATCCTTATAAATTGTGTATAAATTTCTAGATAGTTACTGTCCTTGTGGAAATTTCTTGGATACTGTAGCTTATATTCGTTGTAGTTTCCTTGACAAAACTAACTGCTTATGTTTTGTTAATTTGTCATTCCTGCATATCAGCAAAGAACTTATGTATCAACAAGTCATACGCCGCTTTGCCCATTTCAATGCCATCCAACTTAGTGAGCCAGCACCTTTACCAGAATTGTTAATTTTGGCATTAAAAGATGAAGACTTGGAATCTGGAGGTGACGATGATGAATTGAGAAAGAAGATAGCAGAGGTAATATCATTGCATTACGTGTGCTTCTTATTCGATGTAAATTATTGTAATATTATCACATTTTGTTTTTATTTTCTCTGCCTTTTCAAAAAAATGGGTGGAATAAATGCACTTGTCAGTTTCTCTTAACAATTGCATGTACTTTTTGTGCTATTTTATGCTGCTGAAGCTAAATGGAAAAAAATTTGTCTGTTAATGCAAGTATTTTCTTTCAAAGAATTCTTAGAAGCTCATGCAGTACTGCAGATTGGTCTTTCTCGAGGTTTCAAGTTCTAGTGGCTCACCTTGTGCCAATGAGCTATCAAGATAAAATGGACCAACATGTTCACAATGCTGATACTTGACATAGTCTAGGCTGTCTAGCATGCCAGTAGCAAAAGAAAGGGGTGAAAAGCAATCAAAACAGCAACAAAATAGGTAAGGGTAAGCGGTGGAAGAGTGGGTTCCAAACCTCGAAATATACAATCAATAATCATCTTTATCAGCTGAGCTAGTCGATATCTCTAAAATTTAGGTAAAGCAAAAGACAACTAAGATTTAGTCACAGGACCTCATATTCACTAATAAATTTTTTTACCAATTATACTAGCAAACACCTTCGAGATGTGAGTAAAGGTAAGTAATTTTTGGTGAAGGTAGAGGGCAGTAGTTCATAAATGTCTATGATTACCAAATTAAATTGGTTTTCCATATTTGAGTCATTTGTCTTAAATTGTATCCTGGTTAGTCAAGTTACGATTCCAATATATTTTTGTTGTACTGGCCTTTTTATTATCCTATTCACCGCTAGATCTTTTACCGTTCCATACATTGGATGAAACGGAAGCTTAAGGGGCCTCATGTAGGCAAAACTGGATGCATTTTCATCTCGAGCTCATTTTCATTTTTGTCTGTCTCAACCTCTTTTACTTTTGCGTTCATTGATGCATTATCTTGAGTGCTGTTCAACTTAGAAGAAGAGACATGAGTACTCGCTTGACTGTGTATCTACCTAGAAGAAGACTGTTAGTGAGCTTCTCTTCTGCTTTTCTATTTCTTGTCATGGGCTAGGTGCATGATTAAGAATGAATTCTTGTTTTTGTCCTTTCTTTTGTGAGTTAGAATGACTAATATTTGATTTACTGTTATATTGATGTCTGTTACTTCTACTGCAGCATATACTATGCATTTGAATTGTTAATAGCATATTGTAATCTTATACTAATAATCCACTTTGGGCTCATGGTGTTCGCAATAACATTTTCATTCCACAATATGCCAAGAATACCCTCCACAACATACCCTCTGTTGTTCATAACATTGACTGTACAAAAATATCAACTTTAGAGGGGTATATGTTTTTTTCTGAGTGGTGTATATGCCAAAGGGAAAAGAATCATAGAGAAGCATGTGCCAATCTTATTGATCTTCAATCTAATTGCTTATATAGTTGGAAATATGTTTAACCATTATTCTTGTGGATCTTATACAACTTGCCTAGAAATACTCGAGTGGATTTGGCAATAAAATGTTGACGAGAGTAACATGACATAATCATCTTATCTTATCCACACTTTGATGTATCTCATACAAGTGTATATGATGTATACAGCTTTATGTTGTTTTCTGCCTTGCGTGTCAGATGAATACCGAGTTACTTAAACAAAAGGGTGAGATGCTTGAAGAGTATTTCTGCATAAATATAAATCAAGATGGGAATTTGACGAGACTTCCTCTGATACTTGAGCAGCATACTCCTGATATGGACCACATTCCAGAATTCTTGTTGAGTTTGGCTAATGATGTAGGTTCTGGGTTCTTTATCTTATTCTTTTGGTTCTTGTCGATCAACATATTTGTATATAATTTTTTCACCTATTTAATTACAGCAGCAATTATTCTGTTGCAAAGATATTCTTAAAATTAAAATTCTTGATTGGATTATTGTAATTTAATTTCAAATAAGCACAAGAACATATGAATCTCTTTACCTTCTTCATGACATTTTAATTTGTTACACTTACAAATATAATACATCACTGCACTTGCAATTTTCCTTACCAAATGCTGATTTTGAAATGTTCTTTATTAAGTGCTAATGCTGGTCAGATGCTTAGATCTTATAGATAAATTCAGTCATCCTTAATTAATATAGTATCTAATGATTCTAATCTTGATTGACAGATAATTTATATATGTTCAGGGAATAATATCACTTTATTGTCACCATGTGCAATCTTTCCCTTTCTCTGTTTGGCTTTTGGCTTAAATCTTAATTCTTGGTTAACTTTACAGGTTGATTGGGAGAATGAGAAAGAATGCTTCCAGGCAATATCTGCAGTTCTCGGTAACTTCTATGCCATGCATCCTCCTGTCCTGCCTAATCCAGCAGGCAATGGGATTGACTTCTACAAGAAAATTAATGGCAAAGCTGCGTCTATTGATGATGCAGGTAATGAGTGGACTGGCACCGGTAAGCTATAGAATTTGCCAAGAAACTAATCTCTTTTCTATGTAAGAGTTGATAATTATTAACGCTGCATATAGTTCTTTGTAAGGCTTGTCCTCAATTCATAATTGTTATTCTTGTCCTTGAATTCCTAATAGTAGGATTGCGTAGGTAGGTCAGATAATCGGTCTTCTTAGTTCCAATCACAATTGCAATTGTAAACAATAAAGGTCTGCCGTACCGAAGCGTACCGCCCGGTATGGGCAGTACGTATCGGTCCGATAGGTTACCGGTACACGGACCGCCTCGTACCGCTACAGTGCTACAGTATTATACTGTAGTACTGCTACAGTGTTACAGTACTATACTGTAGCACTGCTACAGTATGAAAAAAAATTGTTCGGTACACCGGTACCGTACCATACCGAGTCCTGGTCGAAACGTCGGTACGGTACGATACGACGAACCTTGGTAAACATAACAAGAAAGATTTGTTTTATTGGTCTTCTGATCTCATAACAGATAATCATGGACAAGATGATCTCGACCAGGAGCTACTGGCTGAGGCAGAAACTGCCTGGGCTCAGCGTGAGTGGAACATTCAGCACGTATTATTCCCATCTATGAGACTGTTTCTCAAACCACCAAAATCAATGGCTACAGATGGAACTTTTGTTCAGGTTATCTTCTCTCGCTGCTAGCTTTAGGAGTACCAACTTTATTGCAATATTTGATGCTCTATCTTATTGTTGTGTTACTTCAATATCAGTTAGCTTAGTCAGTCCATGTGGATTCATGGGATATATAGAATCAAATGCTCTTATCTTATTGGTTCTCAGTAGTTCACACCTTTATCCCTAGTCAGTCCATGCAAGTACATGGGATATATAGAATCAAATGCATCATCAATAATGATCCTCTTGTTGTGTTTGTCCTCCCATATTCTAACCTGATTCAATCTAGATGACTGCTCGGTAGAGTTTCTTTTGATGTAGGCTCCCTTGCATGAAAGTTTTGTATTATCATTGTGTTATAAACATTGTTCTCTACTAATAAAACTAACAGAACTCGTTGTACCTTCTGATTTGTGATCTATACATGCAAGTCCTGCCATAGAATCACATGATGGGGCGTTAAATGCAATATATTTGGTATCATCCTGAACTGTTCTGGCAAGATAAGAACATTGCTCGTCTGTTTGTAAAACATGTTAGTTTTTTTTTAATGGAATTTTTTGTAATTAGATAATAAGTGGATCTCAGTTTCATGTTCTCTTGTGTTTAAACATTGACAGGTTGCTTCTCTGGAGAAGCTCTACAAAATCTTTGAAAGGTGTTAGAAATAGCTCGTTCTTACAAATGCAAGCTACTTAGTAAATGCTCAAAGATCGGTGAATCAGATGCCCTGTAAATTGAACCATTCTACTATGGTTATCAAAGATGGTTAAGATCTGCTCTAGTATGTTTGGATGACAAATGCAGGAATTTTGATGCTTTTTTTTCTTCCACGGATAGAGGGCATGGCTTGTGTCATGCTGGTATAGCTTTTTGATGTGAAATATCATCATGCATTAACATTTTCAAGGAAGTTCCTGTTCAATCAGTTGAGAAAAGCTTTCTGGCATTTTGTATTCTCATTTCTAGAATACAAAATGATTAATACTGCATATGGTGTAAGGCGTGTGAAATCCGACTGCAGACTCATTTCTAGAATCCTTTTAATTGACAACTTATCTTCCTTTGTACCTATCAGAAATGCTGATAGAAAGGGATAATTCACTTAAATTTGATAACACAGTTGCAATGGCAGCTCAATCAATTCCCAAGTAAATTATATATTGTAATAGGAAATGGATATGTAATGTGAAATAAAGTATAAATAACACGGATTGTTGAATATCGTTAGAAATGGCAACGCTAACATAGTAAATGTGGCTGGCTATTACATCTAAGGGATTTGGTCACGTCTAGGTTTCCATATGGAGAAATGTATCAAGGGATTTGGTGATTTGGTCACGTCTAGGTTTCCATATGGAGAAATGTATCAAGGGATTTGGTCCCCGTCAAAGTTCACCTCCCTTTTCTCCTTTCTAATAAGCGATTAAGTGTTTTCTGGATCAAATGATTCTTAGTATAAATCTTATTTCATAAATCGGACATGTAGTTTCCTTATTTAATATCATATGGTCAGGCAAATTGCAGGATGAGCCAATCGATACATGACATGCACATGATTGGGATAATTGATGTAATGTATTCCAGAAATTGTCAGAATTCTCTGATCCGTGGGACTAAATTAGGATGGTGCATACATCTAAATTTGATGTCTCTTAAAAGTCCAAATCAAGGTGGGATGTTTGTCATCATCAACACTAGCCCCCATCTTCAACTATGTTGCCAAGTTGCGATCCTATCAAGGTAGGACGTCACGTTTTGAATTTACCTAAAGATTCTTATATAAATCTTACTTCCTAAATGCACATGCAGCTTCATCTATTAATGTCACAGTGGACCGAATTACTGCTTTAGATGAGCTGTGGTACATCACTTACACAGTCTGCGCACGACATGAACACCAATCTCCGTCATGCTGCCCGTGGTGAGGTTTAGTCGTAGCTTCGACGGGTCGCGTAGCCCCTGACGAGCCGGAACTCTCCGGTGCCGCCCGCCACCGCCACCTCCTTCACCGGCAAGCTGATGTCGACCCTGCCGAGGATGGTGATGGTGCTACTTCTGTGCTTGCCCTTCCTCCTCGAACACCATTGTTACGCCATTATCCCGTCTGTTGACACTCGAGCTATGAAGCCCTGAGAGCTCTTCCGATCGGCCTTGATGTCGCATCCGGGCCCTGTAACCGTTCTCATTAAATTTCTTTATCCATTTCGAACTTGAATTAATCCTTGAACATTAGGGAGGTAAGTGGTAATGGAAAAAAAATATTCTAGAACATCTATATATAAATAATATTTTGGTCCCTAAGCTCCATCTCTATTTTAAGAATTTTTTTTACTATCTAAAATAAGAGTTGTGATCCAACAAGTATCAAAATACTGAGAGAAACCATTATCGAAGTTCTCGACAATAATAACACAAGAAATGTAATTTTCGCATTAGTTCTTCTTGTAATTTTAGCATTAGTTCTTTATGTTACTATTTTGGTATTCTAGAGACATATTTAAGTTTTAAATTATCTTACAAGAGCAAAAATTAACGACATAAAACAATTTAATTTTTTTTTTTTTTTATACTATGAATATAATTTGATTTGAGTTTTTGTTTTGAAAATTTTGATGCTTTTTGGTATTGAAAATTATGATGATATAAGATTTCTAGCATTTTAGTGAAATAAAACATTCATTTTGGTAAAATGCTCATATTATGTATGAATATGTTATTATATTTATATAATTAATAAGGAACAAATTTCATATTATTTTCATAATTACTCACAGAATTATGAATTGGTAGATAATTTGATAGTTTTATTATGAATATTGATTATACTATTAGGAAAGATAAACCACTTGTAGTCACCAACCAACATTCTAATTGAGATCGTGTTATATAAGCGATGAGTATACTCCAATCGACTCAATGTAATTTTATCAAGACTAAGATTACTATTAGTATACGTGGTTTTATTGATCAGCATGAGAAGGTCTGAGACTTGTTGCAAGCTATCAACGAGTAAATCGTCACTTTAGAAAAGGCATTGACAAACATCCTAATAATGAAATTCTCATCCCTCATACTCACTAGTATGGTATGCGCAAGCATATAATACAAATGTGGGACGTTACGGCTTAACTTAAGAACTCGAGGTTGATATGTGAGAATTCTTCCCGGTGCACTATATTCTGAACACCCTTCCATAATAATACGAGCCTATATAACATTTATAAGGACAAATGAATAATCAATGAATTAATAATCATGTGTGTTTAAGAAGAAGAGAGGCTAGTGATAGAGTTGGGTGAGAGTACATTACTAGTAACCACTCGTAGGAAGAACAAAACTAACAAAATGATAAAATTTAATTTTTTTTTTTTTATACTATGAATATAATTTGATTTGAGTTTTGTTTGAAAATTTTGATGCTTTTGGTATTGAAAATTATGATGATATAAGATTCTAGCATTTTAGTGAAATAAAACATTCATTTTGGTAAAATGCTCATATTATGTATGAATATGTTATTATATTTATATAATTAATAAGGAACAATTTCATATTATTTTCATAATTACTCACAGAATTATGAATTGGTAGATAATTTGATAGTTTTATTATGAATATTGATTATACTATTAGGAAAGATAAACCACTTGTAGTCACCAACCAACATTCTAATTGAGATCGTGTTATATAAGCGATGAGTATACTCCAATCGACTCAATGTAATTTTATCAAGACTAAGAGTACTATTAGTATACGTGGTTTTATTGATCAGCATGAGAAGGTCTGAGACTTGTTGCAAGCTATCAACGAGTAAATCGTCACTTTAGAAAAGGCATTGACAACATCCTAATAATGAAATTCTCATCCTCATAGCATTAGTTCTTCTTGTAATTTTAGCATTAGTTCTTCTTGTAATTTTAGCATTAGTTCTTCTTGTAATTTTAGCATTAGTTCTTCTTGTAATTTTAGCATTAGTTCTTCTTGTAATTTTAGCATTAGTTCTTCTTGTAATTTTAGCATTAGTTCTTCTTGTAATTTTAGCATTAGTTCTTTATGTTACTATTTTGGTATTCTAGAGACATATTTAAGTTTTAAATTATCTTACAAGAGCAAAAATTAACGACATAAAACAATTTAATTTTTTTTTTTTTATACTATGAATATAATTTGATTTGAGTTTTTGTTTTGAAAATTTTGATGCTTTTGGTATTGAAAATTATGATGATATAAGATTTCTAGCATTTTAGTGAAATAAAACATTCATTTTGGTAAAATGCTCATATTATGTATGAATATGTTATTATATTTATATAATTAATAAGGAACAAATTTCATATTATTTTCATAATTACTCACAGAATTATGAATTGGTATCAAATAATGGAGTACTCATATAGGACATCCTTGGTGTCTCAAGTTTAAGGACCAAATACACCACTAGGACTACGGAATTGCTGTCTAACAATAAGGCATCATCAACCAACATTCTATGAGCGGATCAATTAATAAACTCATTCTCTAATAAGCAGTTGCACTATATCCATAGTATCCACACACGAGCAGCTATGAGACTAATTGTATCCATCATATGGATGGGTATACAACACACCAGTCTATAAGTTATCTCGATATCCTTCTCAAGTAACCTATGACCAGGATTATTTAGGGTCTGTGTTTAAAGGTGAATTGGTTTTATTATCATGATATAATTTTCATTGCTATATGTGTGTGTGTGTGTGTGTGTGTGTGTGTGTGTGTGTAGGGCACATATGACTAGTAATTACTTTAAGCTGATATCAAGAAAGAAATAAAGTATTTCTTCTATAAAAAGAAGGGACACATGAAGAAAAGAAATAAAGTATTTCTTCTATAAAAAGAAGGGACACATGAAGAATGAATATACAAAATTCCAACAATGGCTTAAAAAAAAAGATAAATCAACATCGTTTGTGTGCTATGAATCTAATATGGTTAATGTTAATATAAACATCTAGTGGATTGACTATGGATCAATAATCCATATTGTAAACTCTTTGTAGAGTATGCAAAACCTAAGGAAGCTAGTGGGAAATGAGCAAAACATCTTATCAAGCAACACATGTGGAGGCGATTAGAACTTGCATTTTAACTTTAAGTAGTGGTTTTATTTTAAATTTTGAAAAGGATTTTTATGTACCAAGTTTCTCACAAAACTTAATTTCTATTTCCAAACTCATACCATTTGGATATTCCTTTAATTTTCAAGGCACATTATTTAGTTTATTATATAAATCTAATTGTATTAGGAATGATATTTTGTCTAATGGTCTTTATCATATTTTCTTATAAAATAATGATACTCATAGTTCAATACATATTCATACTAGCACTAAAAGGTGTAAATTAATAAGGACTCCTTATTTTATGGCACGGGAGAAGACATCCATAAAGAGAGTTAAGATATTAGTTAATGATGATGTACTTAGTACTTTAGATTTTATTGATTTTAAGATGTATAGATAATATTAAGGGAAAGCAGAATAACAAGTCTAAGAAACGTGCTAATATGAGTTCAAACATATTAGAGATCATTCATATTAACATATGTTATCCAGACATAAACGTACATAGTCATATATATATATATATATATATATATATATATATATATATATATATATATATATATATATATATATATATATATATATATATATATATATATATATATATATATATAATAAAAACGAAGCATTGGATGCCTTCGAAGTCTTCAAAGTTAAAGTTGAGAACCAATGTGATAAGCAAATTCAAATTATGAGATCAAATAAAGGTAGAGAATATTATAATAGATATACTAAGAATGAATAAGCATTTCGTCCTTTTGCTAAGTTTCTTCAAAATCATGGGATTGTTGCCTAATATACTATGCTTGATTCTCTAGACCAAAATGATGCAGAAAGCAAAATCAAACATTATTAGACATGATGCGGAGTATGCTTAGCGACTCCAATCTTCCTAAATCCTTTTAGGCTGAAGCACTAAATATGGCTGTGTATATATTAAACTAAGTTTCAACTAAGACTATCCTAAATACACCATTTGAATTATAGAAATATTAAAAATCGAGTTTATGATATATGCGGGTTTGGGGATGTCCATTTGAGGTCAGGATATATAACTCACAACTTAAAATATTTTCACAAGCCATGAGTTGCAAAGAGTCTGATTTATGGCATGATGCTATGAAGAGGAGATGAATGCCAAGGAAAGGAACAAACTCACGATAATACTTTAATAAAATAAAAAAAAATGCTCACCACTAAGTTTAAAATCACAAAGGGATATAAAAAAATTATCACCCTAAGGATAATAAATAAGGATACAAAACTAAAA
This sequence comes from Musa balbisiana, assembly GCA_004837865.1. NCBI lineage: Eukaryota > Viridiplantae > Streptophyta > Magnoliopsida > Zingiberales > Musaceae > Musa > Musa balbisiana. The sequence continues at coordinate 26,821,299 of CM017192.1, read as the reverse complement.
ACAAAAACTCACCACTCAAGAACGCATCCAAGAGATACATAGTTTAAAGGAGTATTTTAAGAGAGCTTTTACCAATATTATTAGTTTTTGATATCATCTCTAACCCTAAAACACCAAAATAAGTACTAGTGCATGAAACAACCCTTCATGCATAGGAAATTATAAGATTAAGTATTTACAACTGGTAACTAACTCCTTTAATGTGTTCCTTAGTCATGAAGAAAAATATCTTAAAATAGCTTTAACTTTGCGTAGAGAATATGCTCATGAGCTGTTATAATTGAGTGGACTAAGTTGAAAACTATGAGATAACATTATAGGCTGAAAAATATACCATAGCATCAGTAAGGTCCATATGAGCAGATTGTAGCAAATTAGGCACTCCTTATCAATCTTCCCTAATTGAAAAAGACTTGTCCTCAAGTCCTTGTTTGTCTCGTCAACATGATTATGAAAAAAAATTAAATCAGCCACATTAAATATTGGGGACACTTTGTAATCTTCAAGTATCTTGATCCCATAAGCATTTTTGCCAATTCTCTTAAGCACCTTGAATGGACCATCAGCCTTTGGTTTTAATTTTCCAAATTTGCCCGGTGAAAACCTCTCCCTCCTTAGATGAATCTAGACCAAATCACCTACATTAAACTCTACATGTTTTCTTTTCTGTGTTTGCTAGTAGCTTATATATATCTCTCATTTTGCTTTTATATAGTTGTTTTAACACTCTCATGTAGCTTTTTTATCTACTTAACTCTCTCATCAATATCTCCACTAAATTGCTTAGTTGTCGAATAAGGGATTAAATTCAAAGATCTAGTAGGATTAACACCATAAACAACCTCAAAAGTACTCATACCAATGCTATAATGCATGGAACGAGGCAAACTCAATTTATGGAAGAATGAGATCCCATTGTTTAATGTTCATACTAACATAGCTTCTACGTAAGTTTCCCAAGCTTCTTCTATTTGTTACTTCAATTTACCCATTGGTTTGTGGATGATGCGAACTATTGAAATTCAAAGAAATACCCAACTTCCTCCAAAGAGTTCTTAAAAAATGACTAATAAATTTTAAATCTCAATCAGATACCATAGTTCTTAGAATATCATATAATTTAACAATCTCCTTAAAATATAAATCAGCAATATGAGATGCATCATTCGATTTATTGCAGGGAACAAAATGAGATATTTTTGAAAATCTATCAACAATAACCATGATAGAATCCTTATTCCTTTGAGTTCCTAGCAGCCCCAAAACGAAATCAAGATTCACTTTCTCCCATGAAACATTTGACACTAGCAAAGGAGTGTACAAACTAGAATTTTGACTTTTTGTTTTTGCCAAATGATACACTCGTCATTGCTTTACATATATTTCCACATCTCTAAACATCTTAGGCCAATAGAAATTTAATTGAACAAGAGCTAGAGTCTTGTTCCTACCGAAATGTCCTCCCAAAACACTACCATGAGCTTCAGCTAGAATTACTTATCTCAAAGAACAAGATGGAACACATAATGTATTAGCTTGAAAAAGAAAACCATCAAGAATAGAAAATTATTGAAAGGAATCTGATTTGTAATTCTGTCATATTGAGCCAAAATCCATATCATTTTCATAGAGATATTTGAATGTCTCAAATCCAACCACTTTAACTTCCATTATTGATAATAAAGAGTGCTTTCTACTAAATGCATTAGCAATTATATTTTAAACACCATATTTATGCTTAATTGTAAAATTATAAAATTGCAAGAACTCCACCCAACTGCATGCCTCTTGTTTAGCTTGCTGGTGATTAATGAACTTTAATACCTTATGATCAGAATATAGGACAAATGGCTTCGCAAGAAGATACTGACTCCAATGAGATAAGGCTCGATAAAAGGCATAGAACTTCTTATCATAGGTAGAATACTTCCTTCTATTATCATTCAGCTTCTCACTAAAAAGGGCAATGTGCTTTCCATCTTGGCTCAAAACAACATCAATTCTCACATTAGAGGCGTCACATTCAACCTCGAATAGATTGTCAAAATTTGGTAGAACTAAGATAGAAGCTTCGGTTACATTTCTTTTTAAAAGCTCAAAAGCATTATTAGCCTCACTAGTCCATTTGAATTTATCATATTTTAGGCATTCGGTAATTGAAGCAACAATAGAGCTGAAACCCTTGATGAATTTTCTATAAAATAAAGTTAAGACATGGAAACTCCTCCCATCATGTAATGAAGTAGGTGTTGGCCAATTGATAGCTTTTACCTTGCTTTGATCCATCATGATTCTATTTTTTGAAATAACATACCCCAAAATCACCATACTATGAGTAAAAAACCCATACTTCTTCATATTAACATAAAGCTTTTGCTATCTCAAAATAATAAAAAAATCTCCTTAAGATGATTCATATACTCTTCTTCAATATTGCTGTAAACTAATATATCGTCAAAGTAAACCACAATAAAAGTCTCGATACATGGTTTAAATATGTGATTCATAAATCTCATAAAAGTACTAGGAGTATTAGATTACCTAAATGTCATAACTAACTATTCATGTAAGCCTTTTCTAGTTTTAAATATTATTTTCTACTCATCTCTAAGCCTCATTCTTATTTGATGATAGTCACTCTTCAAATCAATTTTAAAGAAAATAGAAGTACCACATAATTGATCAAGTAAATCATCTAACCTTGAAATAGAAAAATGATAATTCACTATGATTTTGTTGATGGTGCGGCTATCCATACATATTCTCTAAGAACCATCCTTCTTAGGAACTAACAAGGTTGGAACCGCACAAGGACTTATGCTCTCCCGAATTAACCCCTTTTACACTAACTCATCCACTTGCTTTTGAAGTTCTTCATACTCCTAGGGACTCATTCTGTATGTTGCCTTATTAGGTAGAATAGCCCCCGGAATAAGATCAATATAATGTTGGATGTCTCTCAAAGGTGGAAAGTCATGTGGAATCTCTTCCGGTATAACATCTTGAAACTCCTCCAAGATTGGTTTTATGATTGCTGATGTTTCCTTGTGTTGTTCATTCCCCTCTACCACTACTAGAGCTATAACATGACCACTCCTATCTAATTCACTCTTGCATTCACTATAAGACATAAAAGCACTAACCTCCTTCTTTGGTACACTGATTTCATAGGGTTGTAAAGGAGCTAAAATAATCTTTTTTTCATTTGCCGTAAAAGAATAAGTATGTTTGTAGTCATCATACAACACTCTTCTATCGTAATGTTAAGGTCTTCCCAACAACAAATAACAAGTATCCATAGGAGCAACATCACATCATATTTTATCTTTATAATACTTTCCAGTAGAAAATGAAACTAAACATCTTTTAGTTACCTTGATGTTATTTCCTTTTTTGCAGCCAACATAATTGGTATGGATGTGGATGAGGGATTGTCTAACTTTAGCTTCTGTACCATCTCCAAAGATACTACATTCTCAAAGCTGCCACTATTGATGATCACTAAGCACACTTTGTCAAGAGAAATACATTTTGTGTGAAACACGTTCTTTCTCACTCAACTTTTATCCTTAGCCACATAGGACACTTGTTAGCTATGTTGCAATATAATAAACAAACCATGATCAGCATAAGTAACCTCTTCCTCATCATTATTATATTTTGGTTCATTGTCAGTTTCATCTTCTCTTCCATCACTATGATCTTCAACCAAAGTAACAATTCTTCTATTTGGACAATCTGAAGCAATATACCTAAAATCATGACATTTAAAGCATTTTCAACCACTTGGGGTAGAAGAATTAGGAGTTTGTTTACTACAAACAGATCCTTCACCCTTGTCTTGCACCTTTGATACCATCTTGCTTTGGATAGTAGGTTCGGAATTTTCTCCTTTTGTATAGTCTTCTTTTGACCCATATTGAGATCTTTTTTCAAACTTTTGTTGCTTTTCAACTTTTAAAGCCAACTTGCTCATATTATTTAAAGACTAATATGGCTACAGTTGAATCACTTTAGCAATCTCATACTTTAGACCTCTTAAGTATCTTATAATGGTTTGCTCTTCTGGTTCCACAAGCTCTCCTTTTAATATAAATTATCGAATTCTACTATGTACTCCTCCACACTAAGATCTTTTTGCTTTAAAATCATGGATTTTGATAAAGATCTCTTGCCTATAGTTTTCAAGTAAGTATTTTCTCTTCAGCTCCCTTTTCATTTTCTCTCATGTCATGATCTTACTCTTCCCTTTACATTCTCTTTATTTCTTCAGATTTTTCCACCAAAAAGATACATTCTGTCTGAGTTTACGTGCCACAAGTTTTACCTTCTTTTGTTCTGGTGATTCATGAAAATAAAAAATTCTTTCTACTGTATTAAGTCAATCGATAAAGTCATCAACATTGATTTTACCTTTAAACTCTGGAATCTCCAATCTTAGATTATATTTGTTCTGCCACTCGTCTTGGAGTCCATGTCTTGTTTGGAATCTTCTCGACACCCTTGGAAGAGGAGGTGTATCATCATCAGAAGTAAACTCTTGGACATCATTTTTATGCTGGTTGTTTCTATTTCGAAGTTCTTCAATTATTTCATTTTTTTCTTGTAGACTACACAGTAATCTTCGTAGCTGCAGCCTCAATGACTCAGCATCATCTTCATGGCAACTATCTTCACTAACTATATATTTTTCATTCCGTCTTGCTATGATCTCTAACATTTAGCTCTGATACCAAATTGATACGGGGCTGATGTAGATTGGGGGGGGGGGGGGGTGATACGGGGCTGATGTAGATTGGGGGGGGGGGGGGGGGGGTGGTTTAAGCATAATAGATTTTAATAGAAAGTCGATAGTACAATTTTTTGGTAATGCCGAATGGATTTTGAAAGAAAGCCAATAGTAGAAAAGGAACGAACTCACGATAACACTTTAATAAAATAGAAAAAGAGCTCACCACCAAGTTTAAAATCATAAAGTGGTACAGAAAGATCATCACCCCAAGGATAATAAACAAGGATACAAAACTAAAAACAAAAGACTCACCACTTAAGAATGTATCTGAGAGATACAAAGTTTAAAGGAACACTCCAAGAGAGCTTTTGCCAATATCATCAGAAAGTCCTCTCTAACCCTAAAACTCCAAAATAAGTATTAATGCATGAAACAACCCTTCATACATAGGGAATTACGAGATTAAGTGTTTTACAACTGGTAACTAACTCCTTAAATGTATTTCTTAGTCATAAAAAAAAGTATTTTGAAATAGCTTTAACTTTATGTAGGGAAATGCTCATGAGTTGTCATAATTGAGTGGGCTGAGTTAAAAACTATGAGGCAACATTGTGGACTGAAAAATATACCATAATATCAGTAAGGTCCATATAAACATATTGTAGCAAATTAGGCACTCTCGTGTCAGCGAAGGTCATTAGCTATAAATGGGTCTTTTAGACTAAGAAAGATTTGTTAGGCAATAATGAGAGATATAAAGTGAGACTTGTTACAAAAGTATTTACTCAAAAAGAAGGAATCGATACAAAGAGGTTTTCTCCTATATCTAAGAAAGATTATCTTCGTATCAATTTAGCATCAATTGCTCATTTGACCTTGAGTTGCAATAAATATATGTGAAAATAATATTTCTTAATAGAGATATAAAGGAGGAGATTTATATGAAATAACTTGAAGGTTTCTCCTCTTTTGTTAGTGAGCACTGATTAAGAAATCTATATATGGTCTAAAACAAGTCTTCGATCAATGTTATTTTAAATTCGATGGAATAATTTCTTCATTTAAATTTATTAAAAATCTCATGGATTAATATATATACTAGAAGGTCAATAAGAGTAACATATGTTTTCTGTATAAAATACGTGGATGATATTTTGCTTACAACTAATGATTTTGCTGCATAAGATGAAACAATTCATTTCTAAAAAAAATTACATGAAGAATATAGGTGAAGCATCTTATGTCATTTGCATTAAAATCCATAGAGATAGACCTCGAGGCATTTTAGGTCTATCACAAGAAACCTATATCAATAAGCTTTTAGAGAGATTTCGAATGAGAGATTATTCACCAAGTGTTGCTTTCATTGTGAAAGGTGATAGGTTCAATTTGAACCAATGCCCGAATGACTTTGAGAGGGAATCAATGAAAAACATCTCATATGCTTTTGCTGTAGGAAGTCTTATGTATACTCAGGTTTATACTAGACTTAATATTGCATTTGCTATGGGGATGTCAGCGCGATATCAGAGTAATCAAAGTATGGAACACTAGAGAGTTGTAAAGAAAGTGATGAATTATCTTCAAGGAACCAAAGAAAGTGATTGGCTACTCAGATTCAAACTTTGCTAGCTATGTTGATTCTTGTAAATCTGTTACATCAAGGTACATTTTCAAGATGGCTAGTGGAGCTATTTCTTGGTGAAGTGTAAAGCAAACCTTGACTGCTACTTCTACTATGAAAGCCGAGTTCGTCTCCTATTTTGAAGCTACTTCACATGATGTATAGCTTAAGAGTTTCATTTTCGAGCTCAGAGTTATGGATTCTATTTCTAGGTCATTGAAAATTTTTTACAATAATTTAGCTGTTATTTTTATGACTAAGAACAATAAAAGTTAAAATTAAAGTAAATGCATCGACATTAAGTATTTAGCCACAAGAGAATGTATAAAAGAAAAGAAAATAGTTATTGAGCATGTTAGTGCTAAATTAATGATTGTTGATCCTTCGATTAAGAGCATGCATCTCTGAAATTCAAACTCTTAATTATTTTACTATTGTAATTATATTGTAAATGAGACTTGGTTTCATTTTGTAATTATATTTACTATTAAAACTCTTAGATATGATTTGACAAAAAATACGATTTGGTTTCACTTTGTAATTGTATTTACTACTGAAATTCTTATATATTGTAATGTTTTCTCATACTCATGTGCATATTGATTTATTTAAAAAAATATATTTATAATGGATCAAGAATAAACATAAGTTTTATTCATTAAGTAATATTATCATATTCAGATTAATACTTGAGAAACTAAGTATATAGTAATTTTAGGTTGTTGAGCACGACAATGTCGCCGAAGGGACAAGGCTCGGAGCCAGCAGCCGGCCCCGACACTACCTTGGCTACGCTCGGGCTTGTCCCGCCGTAGTCGTGGTGCAAGCAGAAGTGGAAGAGGGTCGTTCTTTCTCATCCCTCCGCCATGGCCATGGTGGCAGGCAATCCAAGGGAGCGTGGTGGATCACGTGCAGTCGGCTGCGCTATTTATAGCCAGCCAGGGAAATTGTCAGTTTCAGTCACCTTCTACTCGCTTGCGTGCATGTTCCTCCATTTCATGCCAGAAGAAAAATTGTGGAGGTTAGAAACGATTGAATTGGAGGGACCCTACGATACATAATATGGATGCAGACAAGGAGTTGGGGTTCGTTCTCTTTCGTTTCAGAACGTCCCAACTAACGATTTCGAACGTTTCCCTGTGTGGTATTTACTCACCTATTTGGTTCTCAGATCTCATTCTAATCCATTTCTTTTGCTTTTGCTTTTGCTTTTGCTTGTGAGACTTGAAACGAACAAGACGAATATGGCATTTGCATAGGTGCCGTGCTAATCCAATTATGTGTTGCCCACAACATTATTTATTGTTCTCCATGAAGAAAAAAGAGGAGATCTAATGGGAAAAGACAGGGAAAATTATTAAGATAGACATGAGTTAGTCAGTTTTACTTTTCTTTTATCAGGTTATTTATTTAATGGGGGAAAAAACGAGAAAGCTTTAAGCAAGAAAACCACCTGTCATTTGCTTTCTCTACAAAATTTTAAGAAAGAGAAAGTGGCCTCATGATGCCTCACGAGCCACATTCCGCCGTTTCAATTGCAAAACGCTTCAGCATGAGCTACTGCAACGAGATAGTAACACCTTCAATCTTATCGAGTGCTGAACTAAAGGTAGATTTAACTTAGTTGGTAAATACTTTTTTAACTGTTTGATAGTCCAAAAAAGTCTTGAGATCAAAATTCCGTCATCTGGGACTCATGATTTGTAGCAAAAGGAAAATAAAATTGTAAGGGCATCATGAGATTATGTTTCAGAGTCGAGGGAAAAGAAAGATGGGAGGTTTCCTTTTTTTCCATGTACATTCTGATAAGACAATGCCGATTAAGCATAATTTTATGTGATAATGGACCACTCTAATCTTATAAATGCAAACTCAATGTAAGTCAGGGTGTCAATCTAGCTTCACTTTCTTTTCGTACAGTAAAGATGCATGGCAAGTTTTTGCATCATATTTTTTTTCTTGTCTTCTCATGAATGGATCGATGCCACCATGTACCCCAATGTTGTGTCCGTCTAGTGCTTCTATATTTTGTTCGGACCTGAGTATACTAATTTGTCTATCAATGATAGAAGGTTCATGTCAGATGTTGATGCAATCCATACGTATCCAATCCATGCGTATCCATCCGAGACCAGCATGACTTCCATTCATCGGTCTCGCTCGTGCAAAGATGGATTTACATGGGAGAGTGAAGTGTAATAAATGGTGATTTAGTCGTTCCGAAGTGAAAGCTGCCAACGTCAAACGCTTTGTCTACAACTTAAAAGGTTGCAACTCAGTCATGCATGTCCACACCATCTGCAAGTCGCCATGAAGAGGACGAAGGCTAATAAAGCCCCACCCTATCGTAGACGATGGCAAGCCACCACATGAATATTAACATCACCTGATAGATAACGTAAAGTGTTCAGCCTTTGACAGGTTCGAATCATGGGAGATATCTATATTTCTTAAGGTGATTTAGATGGCGAAGCTATTTTTCTCCAACTCCAGGAGGAGATCATAGACAATCAAGTCTTAATGAATCTATGTATTCGTTGATTAACCTGATGAGACTCTATTTCCCTACATGAACACTATCCCATCGAACTTCAAAATAACTAACTATATCTTCAGCATTTAGCATAATTTTGTGATAATTGACCACTCTTAATTATAAAATGCAGTTTAGATTCACTTTCTCTTCGTACTATAAAGATGTATGTCAATTTTTGCATCAATTCTTTTTCTGTCTTTTCATAAATAGATTAAATGTCAAAATTATAATTGTACTTCTATTATGCAAAAAAAAATATAATACCAAAAGTTAAAATTAAAAAAATCATAGATCCAATATTAAATATGTGTACTTTTTGATGTCATTTAAAAAATCTTTTCGAGTGCAGTATGTAATCTAATCTAATCCGTAGAACATAACAAATATGCAAAGATAAACTTGACTCTCATTCTTCAACCTGATAGGACTACTAGGAGCAATGAAATATGAACTAAAGAAAAAAGAGAAAGGATCTATGATCTCGTGTATGTCGTATTATCATACGGATATTAAGTCCCTACGAGGTCCCATTTTTATTTGATTATTTTGAGTTTTTTTCTATGAACAACAATCTTGAGAATTATGTTTATAACCATAATATTAAAAAAATACCTAGATGTTATGAAACGACATCCATCAATTTATCTTACATCAGAGCATCACAAAAATCAGTAAATGTGATTTAAACGTAGACTAACCATTTCTAAAAGAAGCCAAAATACAGACTTGCATAACAACTGTGCCAATATATCATAATTGCTAATATTGCAGAAGCTTTTCTACCAACAGTTGATACTAATTGTTCAGTTGCTGACGGTGTGAAGATCTTCCAATACTATGTGAAAGACTGACACACCACGTCGAAATTATCTGCCGACGAGGACCTCCAGTCGATTAAATCCATGGGTTTTAGAGGAGAAGCTTTGGCCAGCGTGACTTATTTCGGTCACGCGACGGTGACAACTATAACTGAGGGCCAGCTGCATGGTTACAGGTGCACCATCTCGAACCGTAGAATTCCATAGTGTCCTGGCAATGCAGGGTTTCCTATAGAGATGGAGTAATGGAGCACGAACCCAAACCCTGTGCCGCAGTAAGAGGAACTCAGATAATGGTAATGAATGTAATGTCTTTTAATAATCCAACGCTTTCTATGTTTCCAATCTTTGGATTCTCAAACTTCATTTCTTTCAGGTTGAGAAGCTCTTCTATGATATGATTGCTGGTAGAACAACTTTGCAGAATGCCAAGGATGATTATGCAAAGATTGTTGACCTAATTAGTCGGCTTGCAATCCATAACAGCAGTGTGAGCTTTTCCTGCAGAAAGGTTAGCTGGACTCATAATTCTTCCAAAATATTTGAATTTCAAGGAATTCAGATTGTCGATGCATCTCAAGTACATCATATTTCTTTTCTATTCGTACAGCACGGTGTTAATGGAGCAGATGTTCACACCGTCACTACTTTTGTCAAAGCTTGATGCCATCAAAACCATGTATGCCATCTCTGTTGCTCGTGATCTGATGGAGATAACTGTTTCCGATGACAATCCTTGTCCATCAATATTTGAGATGAATGGTATATACATACATATTGCACTATATTCGATATCTTCAGCAAGTTTGAAGAACTGCTGACTGATAGTGACCAATAAGTTGAAAAACTGTCTGCTTCATATTATGATGCGCCAAAATAAAATAAAAAGTAAGCAGCAAGTGTTTTGTGTTTTGCTTCTCCCTTTACTTAATTGCCCAAAGCTCATGTTTTCAGCTAACATTGTCTCGCTAAGGTTCTCCCATATGTTTTGTGTTTTTCGCTTCTCTTCTGTAAAGCTTACACACCTGCTATGTATGACAACAGCAAAGTAGAAGAAAATTTTTTGCCTCGTTTTTCTGAGCAGTGCTATGGTGAATAGTTTTTGTTCACCTATCTTTGGATGAGGGGAGCACCTTACACTAAACGCTTCTTAAGTTCCTGCTGTTTGTTGGGGGCAAAGAAAAACATAACTTAGGAAAAACTGGATTAAATTTATGACCATATATTATGACTGATATACTTAAGACTGTAGGAGAATTGAATAATATGATTTCTTTTCAGGAACTCTTAGACCTTTGATAAATAAAAATTCTTATGGACGTGAGGAAAATATTTATATGTACATAAGGGTAGTCCTAAAGGCATATATGCTTATCTACCATTTTCTTGTGGCAATTGAGGATTAAACTGCATCGTACCACCTGGTGTGTTCTCAACTTGGGGTTTGGTATTTGTAACCTGCAACATTGTGTCATCGCGTTGCAGTATGAAAAGCATGGACTGAATTCAATTCGATATCGGTAAATGAAATTGTAAACCCTATATTTGAGGATCAATAAACATGTTTTACTTTTTATTATGACTTTAATTAAGATTCAAATTTGTATTTTTTTTTTCTAATTTGTAAAGTCATATATCTTCACCCAACAATAAAAAATATATTGACAATTCTTCTAATTTAAGATATTTAATTATTTGCATTGATGTAGCTTGAATAAATCTTGAAAATAGTGCTTCCGGAATTGATAGAATCTCGAGGAAGGTAACTTGAATGAGTTGTGACGCAGGCACCGTGGTGGCGGCTTCAGTGACCTTCGGCTCCGGCACCTCGGGCGTGGACGTCGAGTTGGCAACAGTCTCCTCGATGGACTCAACTTTGACTTCGGTTTCCTTTGGGGGCTCCAGCAAATTCAACAGTCTCCTCGATGGACTCAACTAAAACCGGGGTGATCTTAGTGCATTCGGGATATCACGAATCGATACCCCAAGCACCATGCATTGAAGGAAAGTCGAGTCAAACTCTTCTTGAACCCTCATCGATGCCTTGTATTTAACTACTCTACTGGCCTCGTATTTACGGCATCGAGAGTCCCCCACCACCTTTTGTAGTCGAGTCTTCTCGGGATGTGAATCTCTACATCCTAACATCAAAGCATATCACTAAAGCAATGTTGGTCATCCCTTGCTTATGACATCAAGTTTGCTTGAGGACCGAACGTTGTTTTTGATGATGCATAATTTATGAGACAAACGTTAACGATGCACAGCCTAAAAGCCAAACATGTATTTTGACGTCTTACAGCTTATGAGCCAAACGTATACTTTGACAACACATAACATATGGGTCAAATGTAAATTTTACTGATGCATAGACACATACTCACTATGGGGTGATACGTGGCCAAACGACCAACCATCTGAACCCATGATTGGTATGACCAACCTACATGGGTTCTAGGTTCAATAAATATCACATTATGTTTTCACTCAAAAATGTTGCTTATTCCCTTATTGTTGCTGATGATTTCAAGCATTATCATCCCAAGCAAATCAGCCCAATTAATGATTGAACCTAAGAACTGACTTAATCATTAAAGGGACATTTGTTAAAAATGCCCCTGAGCTAATTTTGCAGGTTTGGAACTATGTGAATAGTGATGTAAAGTAGGATTGACTTAGAATAGATCTCGATTGAGTTTGAATCATCATCCTACCTCGGACAACCTAAATTTGCACTAACACTTATGTTAATATAATATATAGATCATTTCTTCTAATATTTAAAAATATATTTTATTTTATATGATCTATATACATATTTACCTTATACTTTAAGCATAAACATGCATGAGTTTTTAAATTTCTAAAGCCAATATCTTTGGAAAACAACAAATTTATGTATGAAATTATTTTTATGTGAAGGAAAACAATATACTAAAAGTTAAGGTTTAATTATTTTATAAATGCATTATATGTCTTCAAACACAGATGGAGATGTGAGAGAATAATTTGACTGAATATAGAGAGGATAAATAAAATAGTGAGAAAATTCTTTCAAATAAATATATGGATTTTTGGGTTTGAGGGTAAATGACAGTTGAACGAGAACTAATATGCCACATATAAATGTTCTACAGTTTGTGAACCTAACAATTTATTAGGCCACATATATTATTATTGGAGTACAACTTAGACCACATATATACCTGCAGTGCAAAGCTTGGATCTTTTTAGTGAACCTAACAATAGTTTCTTTGCAGTAAAAATATATAACATTCCTGTAAAGATTATAGCACTTTTTCATGCATTATTCTGGTGTGCAACTCTTGCAAAAGATTTGGGTGAATATATAAATATATTCAACATATGAATTAAATTAAAAATATAATTTGTTTCATTCTAAATAGGGTTTATTACTTAAAAATTTTAGACATAATATTTACATTTTTAATGTGCATTTGGAAAAAAAAAAAGATTTGGGTGAATATATAAATATAGTTGTAAAATGCTTTAAATGTTTGATAATCAATAAATAACAAAATTATATTTTAAAAATATATTAATGTAAGTATTGCTTAATAAAATTATATTTCAAAGATCCATTAAAATATTATGTGATAAATTTATTCTTCTAATATTATTTAAATATTTATTCAAAAATAAAATTTATATTTTTAATTTAAATTAATAAATATATTTAATCTTACAGAAAAAAATATAATAATATTAATGAATATAAATAAATATTTAAAATAAATAAATAAATAAATAAATAAAATTCTATATAAGATATAAATCATGTGGGTGGTTCCTCACTAAATGATGTTAGCATTTTAGATATATCATAAGGTATTTTTAAATCAGTTTAAAATTTTAGTTCTATTAACATCTCGTAAATATTAAAATACAGGCGAAATCGCGTTCCAATCACAACCTCTTCGTCTCGAGTTGACGAGAGGGAATTAAGCTTTAACATCAAATCTAAATGAGGCTTAGCAAACCCTAAAACTTAGCCTATCAAGGCATGTTGATGGCTCTACTTGTCGGTCAAACCAGCCCTCCTTTTGGCCGCTCTTGTGTGGTTTTGGATCCATTGACAACTACTGCTGTAACCACAAAGACTGGTTGGTAGGAGAAACAGAAGAACACGCATAGGAATTGAAGTCAATGTCCGCCCATCTCCGCTTCCATCCTCTCCGTCGTTCTCCCTCTCTCTCGCATTTCTTCGAACGGCCTCCAACCCGACGACTCATTGCCTTCTCTGTCCATAATTCTTTCGTCCTCCCTAAGATAAGAATCCAACAAGAGACAAGGAAAGTCTTTGCCCCTCTCTCCCTCTCTTTCTTTGCGGTAGAGGTAAACCATTGAGCTTTGCTATCCTCCTTTCTGTTTCTTCAAAAGATTTCTGGATTCAAGATCCGATGACCCCTCGAATGCCGGGAATCTCTGGGTTTTCCGCTGGTTTTTGGTGCTGATTCGATCTGGTGTTTCCTTTTTAAAGGGAAATTTTGTGTTTTTTGGGGAAAAAATATGATTTTGAGGGTTCTGGGAGAGGTTTTTGGGTGTTAGATTTTGATTTGGGGTTGGTTTGATGTTTAGGGTATTGATTGTCTGGTTCTATCTGCAGGTCGGTTTGCGATGGCTACCGCTGCGGCGTTTGCGGATCAGGCGACGAGCGATGTGTTGATCGGTCCAGACTGGGCGATCAACATGGAGTTGTGCGACATTATCAATATGGATCCTGGGTAGGGTTCTTGGTTTGTTCTTGCCTCGTGGTTGTGCTTTTAAGAAATCTAGTTTTAACTTTCTTTTTTGGGCTTAAAGTTTGAATATTCGTCCGGAGTAATATATCAGACGGACGAGCAATTTGTTAAAATTACCTACTCTTTCCTTTTTTGGTGACCTTAAAGGATAGAACCCTGAGCATGACTCCCACCTCTTTCCTCCCAATGTGTATGCTCCGACAATTCCAAAGACACTCTTGTGAATTTACCGGAGATGTTATGAATAACCAAGCATTTTATTATGCATGTGGGATTGTTTGCCAGGCTAAGTAATTGAAGGCTGAATGCATTAGTTTATGGACCCGTACTCGTCTTTCAGAAACTGTTTGTTTTTATAGCTGTCGTCTAAGTAGTCAATCTCTAACAAAATATGCATCGACCTTATTTGAAATCTAGACTTAATTATATATTTCTGTTAAAGTTGCATCCCCTTTAAATTGTGCACCTTGAGCAACAACAAAGGCATGTGTCTCTTTGATGCTTGACATTCTACTAAACACTAATTTATACATCGAGAACAAAATTCTAGATTCTACTTTATTTTCCTCAAGGATGTAACTCTAGCGTCTCAACTAGTTGAGGAAGGTATTTTTCATCTTGAAAGACTATATCCTTATCGTCATATTCACTGTTACATAGATGCAAATATTGAGGCACTGATTATTTCCGAAATGTGAGTGGTCTGTTTAACAGGGTAATCATTATCTGCTTAACCAATTTGCTAGAAAAATTTTGATGTCAATGTGTTCTATTGTCATCATTCTGTTAGTGTTATCTGGTTCATCTAGTAAAGAAACTACTGTTGTCCTTTATTGGAGGCTTTCTATATGAATTATTTTCTGATGACCAGACAGGGCAAGGATGCACTCAAAATACTGAAGAAGCGCCTCGGAAGCAAGAACCCTAAAATCCAACTTCTGGCACTTTTTGTAAGTACATACTGTTTCTCCTCCAATTAAAGTTATATATGATTTTTATCATATTAATTTAGGCTTTTCATGAATCAACCAAGCAAACTGAAAAACCGAAAATAATAGGAAAACCTCTTTGTATATATTAATGTGAATGTTGTTCACAGAAAACATTATTCATTTAAAAAAATGTGGCTAAACACCATTAGAAAAGATTAACTTCTAGGTGCTGTTATAATGTTTTAAGTATTCCATGACTTGCTAACATGATTTTCTTCTTTGGAGATAAAACGAATTCTCTGTCTCTAATATATTGGTCTTCTTTATAAGTAATGCATCAATATTTTTCTTCTTCATTTGCTTTCAATGGAATGACAGGGCCCAAGTGCTTCTCAAGTTTCTTGTCTATACTCTAGGGTACTGTGACTGTTTTTATCTACAGAAAACAGTTTAGACCAACATTTGCATCATGGAAGATTAAATGCTGTTAGTATATATAAATATGAAACTTAGCTACATTGTCAACATGCTTTTTTCTCTAGTAAGTCTATCCAGGAATGTTCTGTTGTATGCAATGGCTTAATCTATCTAAGAACAGATGGTAAAACAGATTATGAAGCTTATATAAATAAATGTTGTCCATGGTATTTTGGCATGCTTCCCAAACAATTAATTAGAGATTTGTGGTAAACAAAACTCTACGAAATACCACTATTAACTGGTTTTCTCATAGAAAGTACACAAATATATCTTTTAGTTGGTTTTGTATGTCTGCAATGATAATATTATGTTCTGGAAAATTCAAACTAGGTGCTAGAAACCCTAAGCAAAAATTGTGGAGACAATGTTCACCAGCAAATTGTCAAGCGGGATATTTTACATGAAATGGTTAAAATAGTGAAGAAGAAAGTAAGTGTCACTTCTCATAACACATCTTATCGATTGTGTTTGATATATTTATATTTGTTCTTTGTTATCATCGTGTGACACCTGTTCTTGAATCGTATTTTCAGCCAGATTTAAATGTAAGAGAGAAGATATTAGTGCTGATAGATACGTGGCAGGAAGCTTTTGGAGCAGCAGGAGGAAAATATACCCAATATCATGCTGCATACCAAGAACTTAGGGTATGCATTTTTTTCCCTGCATCTGGTTATCTTCATCGTTGTTCTAGTTATTGTGGCAGTGTATTGTTTATGAGGTTCTTCATGATTGTTCTGTGATTTGTTCTAGTTTATTTTTCTTATGGCAATTTTTCTTTTCTTTAGTTTATTTTTCTTTGGTAGTTCATGGAATTAATTTTGAGTTACAGGTAAAACTTTCAAGTGAACTTTAATAACTTTAGGCTCTGAATTTTCTTGATGGCAAAATTGTGATATCTGATTGTTATCTTTGTGTAATAAAATATCAGGGAACAATTATAATCACAAGTTTTCAGTTTTCTTTATTTTTATTTTGCCCACAACACTTACATGACATCATGTTGATGTGTTATTTATCTATATGCAATGATACAAGTTCAGTGCTTGTCTAAGATGCAAAAATTAAAATATACGGAAATAGGTCTGTAAATTCACATGCTCTGTGTATCTCAGTTTTTTTGAACTATCTTTAGTTTGACTCTTAAAGTCGGGTATTCCTGAGTTTCTCCTAAGAATTGGTATTTGACATTTTTTTGCCATAAAATGAGCATTTTTGCCTGTATTATTTTTTCTAAGAATCAGAATGTACAGCTGCAGTTAGCGTCTCATCAAAGAATGATTTTGGAATAATTCTGTGCTTTTGTGTGGGCAGGCCATGGGAGTTGAGTTCCCACCTCGTACAGAAAACACTGCAGCAATTTTTACTCCTCAAACGCACCCATTACCACATCAACCTGCTACATCAGCATATGAAAACATGGCTTTAGAATCTTCACTTCAATCTGATGTTTCTGCTTTCAGGTTACATGCTTTTGATTTATCTATATGCAATGATACAAGTTCCAGTGCTTGTCTAAGATGCAAAAATTAAAATATACGGAAATAGGTCTGTAAATTCACATGCTCTGTGTATCTCAGTTTTTTTGAACTATCTTTAGTTTGACTCTTAAAGTCGGGTATTTCCTGAGTTTCTCCTAAGAATTGGTATTTGACATTTTTTTGCCATAAAAATGAGCATTTTTGCCTGT
Source organism: Musa balbisiana (assembly GCA_004837865.1). Lineage (NCBI taxonomy): Eukaryota > Viridiplantae > Streptophyta > Magnoliopsida > Zingiberales > Musaceae > Musa > Musa balbisiana. The sequence continues at coordinate 26,803,724 of CM017192.1, read as the reverse complement.
ATTATTTTTTCTAAGAATCAGAAGCATGTTATTTCTTTGTTCTTATTTTGTTCTGAGGATGCATTTTCTAGCAAATATTGGTGTTATGTATGATTTGTGTATCTTGTGTTTGCTTCTTGCATATGTACAGCTGCAGTTAGCGTCTCATCAAAGAATGATTTTGGAATAATTCTGTGCTTTTGTGTGGGCAGGCCATGGGAGTTGAGTTCCCACCTCGTACAGAAAACACTGCAGCAATTTTTACTCCTCAAACGCACCCATTACCACATCAACCTGCTACATCAGCATATGAAAACATGGCTTTAGAATCTTCACTTCAATCTGATGTTTCTGCTTTCAGGTTACATGCTTTTGATTTATCTATTACATATGCGAATAATGATAATTTTATCTTTTTTAAACTCTATGCACTGTTGTAGCTATAGTGCTGATGTTTTTACCTTGATACGTAGTTGCTATTCTTTTTTTCTTCTTTGTAGTTCGCTGTATTTTGGTAAAAATCACATTTTACTAGCAACCGATGGTCTTGATGCAGCTTGCAAGATATCCAGAATGCTCGAGGAATAGCAGATGTGTTATCTGAGATGCTCAATGCATTGAATCCCAAGAACCCAGAGGTAGGACTGACTAACTGCTTTTCGGAAAATTATTTCAGGATCAATATAAACATCTTTTATACTCTCAACTGAACCATCTCATGTTCGTTCAAATTATGAGATGATATTAATCCCTCCTACTTATTAGCCTGAGAATTATGGAACTTGGTTCTATTTATTCATTTATAATAATATAGAGCCTCCTATTAGGCCACACTTTTAATAATAAGAGACACACTGTGTTGTCGTGCATATTTGAAAAGAAAATGCTGAGACAGATGAGTGGTAGATGCTTTATGGTATCTCACTGTGTTGATTGACATTATGGGAACTTATGGAGTTGGTAATGTTGCATGAATCCATCAGGCAGAGAATTACTGGAAATAGACTCCGATGATCTTGGCAAGAACTCTTTATTATTTTGAATGGCTGTGGATTCAAAGATGAAGTTTGCAAATGGTTTAGGCAGTTTAAAAGCCAATTCATCTATAGCAATTCAAGCAATTCTAATTGCTTGCTTTGTTTCTTATATTTAACTTGCTATTTATGTGCTGCATCAATCCTGGCTCAAAGTATCACATGAGGAAGATGTCTGATGCTCATAACACATTATAGATAGGTTTGAATAAGTTGTAGATTGGAAGTGCCTTGTATTGTACTCATGACGACTTACTCTGCCTTTGTTAAAAAGTTACCGCAGAAGTCAGGTATCACAGGCCAACAACCCTTTGAATCAAACTTCTTCTATCATATCATAGCTAATTGTGCTTCGTATGACAGGACTTAAGGCAAGAAGTTATTGTTGACCTTGTTGAACAGTGCCATTCTTATAAAAAGCATGTCATGCTTCTCGTGAATAGTACTGGGTATGATCAATTTTTGGTATGCAGTGAAGCATCAATGAGTCAAGATTTTATATACTGATTCTTTACTCATGTTTCTTTAATATTATAGGGATGAAGAGCTGCTTTTTCAAGGTCTGGCACTGAATGATGACCTTCAGCTTGTACTTGAACGACATGATAATATGTCGAAGGGAACTGCTCCAAGTGTCAGGTCCCCAGTTGCTTCACCTGTACCTCTTGTTAATGTAATCTATGAGGCTGATCAGCTTGAGGATGATTTCTCCGAGCTATCTCTCAGGTACTGTACATGAGAGTTCATTCCCTTCTTTTGCTTATTTTTTCTGAATTTAGATTTTTGTAAGCTGTAAAAAAGACACCAATGTTTTAGAAGTTAATAAGTTTATTGCACTGATTGCTCTTACCATATACAATGTTGGTTTGTCTCGTCTTTAGGAATTATATAAGCATGTTGTGGAGTAGCAACAAAAATGGAATATTTTTCAGCCTCTTAAAACTATTGGCAACTATGTATGCAACAGTAACAAATAGTTGACTACCATAAAAAGTCACTAAAGTACAATATTCAAACATGTCATGAGATGAAAATACACTACATACTCTTCTCTCCAGATATGCAAAATATGATTGACCGTATGATACAACTTTCAGACAGTGGCCCAACTTTTTCCAAGCTTCTGTGCTGAATTAGAATTTATAGTTCATGGTCTGTGACCATTGTTTTTTCTGTTTCATGTTTATTTTAGGTAAATATTAGATATTTTTTATCAACAAAGAGCACGCCTTTTCACTACGGTATTCTTATCTGCAACTTGGGTGATCAGGGTTGGGTCATGTTTGCATCAGTAAGACTACATTTTAATCCTTCCAGACTCTGGATTAGCCAATGCCTCATGCATTGGTCTATCCTTCTTTGTTGAAATAAGCAGATACATTGGTTGCCATTTTACAAATAGTAGCCTATGATTTATTATAAAATTGTGTTCCTGCTTGGAAAATCTGCTTTAACTGGATATGCATGACTAACCAGATCATAATATCTTTGGACATTGCACCAGGACTTCAAGAGATAATGCAACAGCACATGGTCGGAAAGCTTCTACCGCCAAAAGTCGAAGCCCTTTTCTTCCTCCACCCCAACCATCAAAGCCAATCAGCATAGATGCAAGCAGAGTCAACTATTCAAGTGGTGATGTTTTCAGATCAGAACAAGCACTGGATGCTCCTGCTGACCCACCTGTGCCACCTGCTACTTTATCACCTGTCATCCCTTCTGCTTCAGCTCCATCTTTGGAGTCTGATGAACTGCCCAGGTATGATGAACCTATTCAAGCAGCAAAATTCAGCACAGACCAACTTCCAAAGGTTCCTCGGGAACATCAGCCTTCTGGTTTATTACCACCTCCCCCATCAAAATACGGCCAAAGACAGCAGTTCTTTGAGCAGCAGAAGCATGGCTTATCTGGTGGTGACTCTGGTGTATCTTTCAATGGATCGTTAGATCAAAACCGGAGCTTCTATTCTAATCAAGAAAATACCAGTTTGGGCCCAAAACACGATCAACAACATTTGGAAGGGCAGAACGTGTCACCATCAACCAGACAAATGAAACCTGAGGACGCACTCTTCAAAGATTTGGTTGACTTTGCAAAGGCCAAATCATCTTCACCAACCAAACCATCCAACAGTCATAGAACACGCTAAGTGGTTTCTCAGTCAGGTCTTGTGCATTTCATTGTGTTGTTTATAATCTTTTTATCAGGCTAGGGGAGGGCATAGTTGTAGTAAAATAAAGGGAGACATTTATGTGTTTGATTCTTAGTAGGTTTGGTTATTCTGTGGTGTCTATGATGAGGAGAGTAAACTTGTTATCCAATGTTAGAAGAGATATTGCTTCGTTTATACGTTGTGACTTGTGCCATCAAGGTCTTCATTTGATTAGTTGCAAGAAAGATTCATGTGCCATTGCTAGTCTAGTCATTTTTTTGTGATGGACTAACTGGGCATTTTCTCCAATTGTAACTCATATTCCTTTTGTCATGAGTTTATGTAGTGAGAGATATTAAGAACAAATATCTGTTAAACATACAATTGATTCATTCTTGATTTCTGGAGACATTGAAGTGCTGGGTTGAGGATTGATTAAGGTCTTCAGGAGAGTTAGTGAGCCCAATGTAAAAAACTGGTATTTGTTCTCTGCTACAACTCTAAAAACTCTTTGTTGGTTTGATCCAAACAGTGATTGGTGATTATTGGTTAATTAATGATCTGTCCATTTCAACTAAACTGGAAACAGGCACCCAAGAAGACTTTTGGACATTTGACGTAGAACTTGACTTCATCATCGGTGTTTGTTTGTTTATTGAAAAGTTATCTACTTGTTGGACTCTGAATCTACTTGTTAATGTTTAGTGCTCATACTCTTAATATAATGTTAGAAATATATTTTTCAGAATTCCAATTCGCATTAGGTAAATCAAACAGAAAAAAGTTTTTGAGTCAAATCTAATGGAAGTGCACTTTGGTGATTATTCACTGTGCTAAATGGACCACTTAATCAATAACAAGCTTCTAACTCAAGAGGTTGATGTTCATAAAGCTGGGTTAATCCAGCATGCGCGCGCACACACATATATAATTAATATCCTAAAATTTATTATGATGAATTCTTTAAAAAAATTTATAAGTTTAAGAATTTCTTAGCATGTCAAGTTTGAAAATTTTCATAAGAACGAATTTTTTTTAAAATAATCATTATGCTTCTGTTGGTCATTGCCCTTCGCCTAGCCACTAGTGATACCTCTATCCTGTTGATCATCCTTCTCCATTATACTTGACCAACGACGAAGGCACAATGACCCCTACCAAATGTTGTTAGACTCGTAACGAAAGTACAATGTCCATGATTAGCGATAGAGGTTATGAGCAAGGACTAACTATCTCTCCTCTTTATTTGCTCATAGTCAACGACAAGGAGGGGATGCAAGAAGACCACACCAACAAGGGACGCGAAGAGGTTACATAGCCTCTCCCCAAGCAACAACATAGGTGTGATAATGAGTCCTCATGTGAGAGCTGCAAACGATGATGATAAACATTTACACGAGAGCTATGGATAGAGGGTATAAACAAGGTTGTAGGTAGCGATAGACCTCCCTCACACGAGGGCTACAAGTGACAACGAGTCCTTGCACGAGGGTTGCAAGCAATATGGCTAGACCTGCATGCAACGATACAAACAAAAAGTGATGAAGGATCCAAGAAAAAAAATGTAATTTTTAAAATTTACTAGGAGTAAAATTCTTCTTTACGCAATCAGGAGTGTTTTGCAAAAAAATTTTAAACCCAGGAGTTTTTCGAAGAATTTGTTTATATATATATATATATGTATGTATGTATGTATATATATATGTATATATATATATGTATGTATATATATATATATATATGTATGTATATATATATGTATATATATATGTATATATATATATATATTATGTATATATATATATATGTATATATGTATAGTATATATATATATATAAGACTATTTACCTGTAATAATAATTAATGAGAGTTAATGTTGACTTTTTCATTAACCTTTAGAGAAACACTTCTGCTATATTAAAATTGCAAGCGCCAATATTCATAAGCATCATCATCATCAAAAGGCGACCGCATCGGGAGCCAGAGTGATATCGTGATCTCCCTCTCCTCCATCGGGGATCGGCGTGGGGAAATCGATGGTAGCTGGCTGCGTAGATCATCCCGATCGATCGCCTGCCTGATTAGAACAGAGGAAGAAGAAGGTAAGAAGGCGAGAGGGGATGGGTTGGTGGTGGGGTGGACAGCAGAAGAACAAAGAACCGTGCAAGAAGGAGGCCTGCGACATCCAGGCCTGCCTCTCCAAGAACAACTTCAACCCCGAGAGGTACCTGATCGTTTCTTCCTTCTCTTTTCGTTTCTCTTCCTCCTCTTCTTTCTTACCCTTCCAATTGATTCCTGCTACCTGTTGAGCGACTCACAACGGGAAACTATTGACTCCTATCCTGTGTTGGATAGTTGCTCTTCTTCTTGCTTGCAAACACCTGGGAATTCCCATTATAGAAACCCTATTAATTGATGACTGAAACCTGTTGGGAGAGGAGGAAAGAGAATCTTTTTTGTTTTTGGATCATGCTTCGAATGCTTCCTCATATCAGTTGGGTCGTTAAGGAGGAGGAGGCTCATCATGTGGTGTCAGTTGTTGAAGAAGGGAAAGGGGGACAGAGGGTGGTGGATTATCGAGGACGGCTATTTTGGATGGATTCAAATAGATGGTGTCCTTTGATCTTGATCACTGCTAGTGGGTTGGATCGTATAAGAGCTTCTTTCAAGGGATAGTGATAAAGAGGAGGGTGTTACTGTTTTCGTTGGTGGAGATGGCTTGCTCGGTTGACTGCGGAGGAGTAATATTTGTCTGTCCTGTCACAGCTTTAATCTGATGTCTGAACCGAGATTGTATGAGTAGTTTCAGATGTGATCGTTTTTACTAAGTTGTTATCACCATTAGACACAAAGCTCTTCTATGTTTGGGTCTGAACTAAAATTCATCCCTAACCTCTGTTTACAATGTATTTGGGGAGATAGTTTAGGGTTTTTTTTTTGGTCTAACTGGAGTTAAATAACTTATAGATTATACTCGTGTTGAGGTCAGATTTCTGTTAGCATGAAATAAATTTCTTATCTTGTAGTAGTTGTGCCGATTCAAATGATAGTTGCTACTGGATTATTAGAACAGTCTGGCTAGGGAGAAACAGGGATTATGTGATTGATGGTTATTTGGAGTTTTGGACATAAAAGAATATTTCTGTGAAGCTATGCCTCCATGCATTATTTTTTTTCCCCTTTTTATCTCTCTAACTCTTCACCTATCTCTCTTCTATCTTCAATCTCTTATCCTCGGTTATATTTTTTTTTCATTTTCTGTGTTTTATCTTTAATTTGAGTTAGTTCTTTTTCTACATGTTTCAGCTCGCTACATTTTTTATTCAAGATTCTGCTGTTCATATATCTTGTCAATTGTCCATACTATAAATATCAAAGTCTTTTACATTTTGAGTTGGGCATTCATTTTAATATTTATTTTATGATACTCCGATTAGTTCCATATCTAAAGTGGATAATACTAAGTTTGACTTATAAGGATCTTATAGTATATTACTATCAATTTCAGCTTAAGCATTTTAACTAGTAGTTTAGGTCAAACGAAGTTGATTGACCAATTAGCCTATCAGATCCATGTCGTGACTTGTTTGCTACTCTTTTATATCATCTTTGAGATCTCACACAAGATAAACTTGTACACACAAGATAAACTTGTAATTTCTGGAATTTGCTGCTTGTTTGATATAAGTCCATTCATATGGGAACCATTTTGTTAATGTTTGTTAGGACATGTTCCACATCATAGAGCAAGTTTAGACTGAATTTATTTATTAGCAACTGGCAGTTCTTCCTATCTTTCAAGGACGTTAATGCAAGAACTAGAAGAGAGCAGATCTGACTTAGTAAATCCATTTAGTCCACTGTGACATTGCAAGAACTTCTCCTTTAGTTCTCAACTGATAGCAACACTTATAAGCTACTGTATCAACCAGCCATAGATTTAATAGTTCTAATGGCAGAACAACTTTGGGCTCCATGGTAAGGCAGGAAACTTTCAAGTGAAGTTGCAACCCCAGTTCAGATTTTTCTTCTTGCCTGGAATCTTTTACTGAGCTTATGATGGGATTACTTATTTCAGCATTCTACATCATTGTTATTTGTAGGTTTGTCAATCACTGTAAGCCCATGAGAAAGGGCCGAAAAGGACTTGCTGATGATTGAGGTTCTAGAGAGTTCTAGTTAAATCCCATAAATTCTAAAATTAGTATTTTTTTGATATTTTTGGAATTTGAAATTTAGTTCATTGTTATGGATTAGATAATTGTTGTTCTCTTCTCAGCTTTTTCCCCCATGCATTCTAGTAACTTGTCTCTTCTATATGGAGTCCCATGTTATTTGTTCTACTGAAGTGATGTTTTACATGTCATTCCTTTATTTATCATATCTAATTGTCTTATATTTTTACATCAGTTAACTCTGATTTCAACAGGTAAACAATGTATCAATATTTTCTAACTTATTTTCTTCTTTATTTTTTTTAATCATCTTAGAATTTATTCTCAACACATAAATAGTTGATTCAATATCCATATAGATAAGTCCAGATGGATTGAGATGCTTGTTTATCTATTTTCTGTAAAGGACTAAAGCATGGTATGCATTTCAAGTCAAGGGACACGGGACATTTATTATATGTGTATAGATATATACCTGCCTTATGGTTTGTATATCGGGTTCTAGTTAAATGATTTTTAAAATATTATTCACAGTTATACTACCAGTATGACAATGCGTTAAAAAAAGGAGAAGATCTCTGGTGATTTCCTGCTGATTCAAAGCTTCACTGATATGCTAGTGATATAAATGATCAAATACCAGGTTTCTGGTTGTTGGGGGGTCATGAATATTACTAGGTAACTTCTTGCAGTTAATGAACATGATTTTGCTTAGTCATGTTTAAGGATTGATGCCCTCATAGTCTAGCAGCTATTGGTAACAAGCTCTCCACTCAGAAGGGTGGGGCTGCTTTCATTGACCCTTCCAAAACCCTTTTTTGGTGGGAGGTTTGTGCGCTTGGACATCTTTTTTTCACTTCTCACACACAATCTAGTAACTACTTTTGAGAAAAGTAAATTCTGATGCTGAAAGACATTCTGGAAATGGTTTCTTCATTTCATTTGGATGTAATTGTATTTTCAACTTGATTCTTTTATTTCTAACATTTGTAAATTTCTGGATTAGATTATGAGCTTGCATATCAGAATGTGCAACAACATCAACATAGTAAATTGTGATAGATTATGTTATTAATTGTGGTTAACCTAAGGTAAATAATTTTTCCTTGTAATATTTGTTTCAGGTGCATGAAGGTCATTGGACTGTTGCAACTATGCTGTGAAAAGTGCAACTATGACTCAACACATTGTGCTCCACTTGCTGGACTTCTGAAAACAAATACCAAGTGACACACCGCGAATATTTAACCATGAAGATTCATGATTACCCAACAGTAATTTCTCTGTGAGCCAATAACATTTTTGGTCCCAAAAAAAATGGCGTTATTGTTACAGTTTGTTGGATAGAACCTTGTTGCTAATTTGACATAAGATTTTTTTTCCCAGTTTTAAATCCCAGTTCTTCTGTTTCCTGGTAACAGCAAATTAGTCAATGATGATCATTTGTTTTCTACTACTAAAACAACAACAACAACAACAAGTCACAATGTCCCATCTATTCTGGGTCACCTACATAGATTGTTTCCAACCATTGAGCTATGTATAAGGCAATATCTTTAGATAATTATTTAAACTGTTTGTCACTTGTTATATCTCACAATGATGTGATCTCCTCCGCCCTCTTTGGTTTTATCATCAGGAGTTAGTTGGTTGAATATGCAATTCTTATTGGATAATATGTTAGTTTACAAAAAAAATATAAATATCATGGTCACATCGTGAGGGACTGACAATTTTCGTAGTGTTGTTTAAAATAAGCTGTCTATTTTAGCATATTTATAATTTGAATCCTGTCATATGGTCAAATATGTTGTAACATGTATTTACATCCTGACATCACTATTCATTTCATGTTAGCTCTTGCTGCGATAGAGCATCAAAGAGTCAAAGACCAAATAGTTGAGGAATTTAGTGTATTCTCGACATTGATTAGCCAATTTCAATATACAGATGCAGTATGATTTTATTCCATATATAGTGAAAAAAAGAATATAGAGTATATGGAGACATGTATTGACTGCAAAATGTACTTAATGGATATGTGAATTTGTAACCAAGGGCAATAATGCCAATTCAGATGCGTTGTTAGGAATAAGTAAGTGGGTTAATTTAGAAACTACTAAAATGTTTGAAAGATATGAGTAGTGGATAAGACGGGTATCCAACAGTCAATATGCCAAAATGGAGAAGCCTATATGAGAGTAACCCTTTATTCTTAAATACTAATTTGTTTCTATAGTTTTTCGTTATTTCAGTAAAATCATTTAGTGAAAGTTTCCATTCATTTGAAATCTTGGATGAAGCCATGCGAGTTTTTCTTTTTGCTGTCGTTGAATGGACTACATGTGATGTTATTGAGATCCTTGAAGAATCGTATTTGTATCTTGCAGGACAATTGGCCTGACTTTTTATGATGGAAAGTCTATGAGTTATGTGGATCATTTATTTTCGTTTTCTCGTCAGCAGACAATTTATGTTGAAAAAAATTATTTCTGCAGGAGCTGAAAGAATGGAGAAATGGCAGATTTAGATGACTTTCTATGATGGAGAAATGGACTGCTGACGATGTAAACAACTTTTTCTTTTCTGCACCACGTCTCCTTTTTCCCCCGGTTTTTTGAGAACTTTAGCTGTAGTATTTTAAGTTGAAAATTGTGAAAAAAAAATGAAATTGCGGAAGAATAGTAAGATAATTTCTGTTTTCATTTTCCTTCTTTTTTTTTTCTGGAAAATAATGGAGGGTGAACCATCACCTGGTAAAGATTTACCTTTACCAAGATATATATATATATATATAATGGTTTTGTGTACGAAACTGCTTCCCGTTGTCTTTTGATTGCAATTTCTAATTGGTTTGGTACCACCAAGTCAATTGTTTTAGCACCCAAAGGTGCACCTCGTCCGGATCGCAATACGGCAAACTTTAGCTTGCATCAGTTCATATTTCCCAGACATCGCCTCAATGGAATACGTCGTGTACGCGCTCCTGCAGCTCCAGTTTCATCGAAAAGTGTCCTACGGGACAAAGCAAGCATTACACGTATGGCTTCCTAAGCCAAGAAACATCCACTCAGCTGCTCATAACGGAATTATTAACAGATTTAACGGCTAACAACATCACTTGAAGCGGATCTTAATTTATCAAGAAAAATCTGGGTTAAAACAGTATAAATTAGTCCAAAAGAAGAAACAATATAAATACATATTTAACTCTCGGAACCCAAATAGGACACTATGAACATATACGAGGAACAATGCCACCGCTGCACTCAGAATGGTGTTGTATATATCAAATTGTGTACTTGATCTGGTATTGCCAAAGCAAGCTTTCGCCTTTCTCATAATAATCCTGCATGCTAAGAGTCTGTAAAGAGAACTGTGGAGAATTTGCATATATCGATGCACCCCTCCATGCATCTAATATGGGGTCACATGCTCTGACGACTGTTAGAGGAGAGAGGTAAGGGCGAATTTGCCGGATTCCAGCTTCCAAACGAGGCAACAAGCCAGGAAGGAGAGCGCTACCACCGGTAACTAATATTGATTTGGTTATATCATCCTTGATAGGATCATCCACCCTATCTAGCCTTCGGAGCGAGATTCCTGCCATCTCATCGAGGCCAGCTTGGTCGATCCCAATCATGTTAGGCTGGAATAGAACTTCTGGGCATCGGAAACGCTCCACACCGAGAACAATCTTGAAATCTTCTAAACTTTGAGGACGGAATTTTGAAAATTCAGGTGTTGCTTGAGGTGGGACCAAATCAGATTTAGGAACAAAATTAGGATCTATATCCTGCCAAAGTGAAAAAAGATCACTAAACAAACATTCGTGTCAATGGAAGCCAATATGGACAGCTCACTGCATAAAGTAATAAACAGACTTTGATAGTAGATGAGCAGAAATATGGAATGAAAGCTCACTGCATGGAGTGTCACACAAAAGATCTGTAAGTTTCTACATGAACACAAAAGTTGCGTACAACTTGGAGTTTAATGTCAGCACTTTTGTCAATTCTCTCCATTAAAACTGACACATCACATAATGAGTCAAATATGCAGGAAAAGAAAATGGATATAATTAAGCAAAGCATCCTTAGCTAAGTCATACTGAAACTCAGCAGCAATATTCGGGAGTCAAGCAAACCAAAATCTAACACAATATACCCATGAAAAGAATCTATATCTTCCTCTTGCATTTACAGGAATGGAGAAAAGGATGTAATCTTGCCATGCTTACAGGGTTGTCCAAAAGAAGGTGGGTTCATTCAGAAAGCAGAACACTAACATCAATTTAACACTATAATTAGACAAGGCTGTCAAGTTTGAGGAGACTAAATAATTGATAATGTGAACGATAAACTCTAACAGTAAAAGATATTTGTCCCCAATATCCACACCCCATAGACAACATATGATATGTCCAAAATATTTATACAACTTGATGGTGAAACCTAAAGCTGTATGTTAATGCAACCTCAGATCGACTGAGAGGCTGCAAGAGGTTTCATGATTTAGATACTGAGAAAACAGGGATAGCTCAGCTGTCATCCAGCAAATATTTATTGGCAGTCCAAGAGATCCACAAACATAACCTAGATGTTAGGAAGAAACATCGAGATCAGGGTTGTTTAAAGACAAGCCAGCTGAGAGAACGTAATGCATATATAAATGCAATTAGAAAGAATAGGAAAACTGCCCCCAATAATATTCTCTTCTAAAAGACGATCATCTCACACCTTGTTTGCCCAGTCTAAGGGCATCCATATACCCTATGTTATAAAAACAATCACTTCCACATCAACAAAGTGATACTGATAGAGCTTACTATGGTCATACAATGAAAAGATAGTGAAGAGAATGACTAACCTCCTCATTCTGAAATGAATCATGAAAATATGAAAGTGAATGGAATATGGAAAAGCGATTATTATAAAATGGTTAAGAGGTATGGAGAAACTATAATAGAAGAAATTAAAAATTTCCAGAAGACTTTGTTCAATATCAGCTATTGTTCAAGATATTCGACAAAGTTCAAGAATTTTCACCAAGGAATTGCATGAGTTTTTAAGTAATTGTGGTAATTTATCAGATAATATATGTTGTAAGGATCTCCACGACATGCAACTATCTCAAGACAATCAAAAGCTTCATAATTTCAAAATTACATGCCATAGGAACTTAATAAAGCATAAACAGGAAACAATTGTAAATGACAAACAAAGTGATGAATCATCATATGGCTACCCACAAACAGTACCTATGCTTGTTTAAGCTAGGTTTTTAAATTCTTTATAGTTCTAAGATGCAAGAATATCAAGCAATGGGAAATTACAGCAACTATAAAGTGGATAAATAATTAACCAGCACCATATAGCATATGTCAAATTGGATAGCCAAAAATGATAAATCAATAAGCACAGTTTTATCACTGCAGGCAAGACAAAGTTGATACATACTACCTATTTTGGAAATTTAAATAAAATTCAACTGCATTTGTTACTGCATTTTCCAGGTGAGGAAGGACCAAGAACCTACTTAATTGCACAAATTCTGTAGCATTAAAGCTAATAGATCTCAAACTGTGGTCATGACAGACTAGAGACAGTAAATTATGAAACTGCAAAGTTGCAGAAAACTAACCTGGAGTCTAGATGTGACACGTGCTAGTTCTGCTTCATCCTCATCTTGCCCATTGTCATCATCATCATTATCCTTGCTCATCAGTTTGTAGAGTTGCCAGTCCTCATCTCTAGCCCCGAAAGTGTCTTCACCTTTTCCCCTGTCAAATGCTGCAGATGTCAAGAGGCGCATCCTCTCCTTTTGAGCAGCACTCAAACGTTCACCACGGCCAACACCCCCTGACAAATTCTGATTGCCATTTGTTTTCACCCTTTTTCTTAACTCGACTTTCTCGCTGAGTTCTCGATATCGATCATGCAGTTGCTCAAGGTATAACTCTGGATTTTCTCTGCATTTAGATCAGAGAAAAAAATGAACACATTATAGCAAAAGGCAAAGAGAACCTGGAAATTAGAAGGAATAAACATGGTAGTGTTATTGTATCCAGGCAATTCAGCTTATATGGTTCCCACAGTTCTAAAAAGTTTGATTGCCTAATAACATAGCAAGGTTACTTGTCGCCCCCCAAATTGAAATATCATGCTTGTAAAAGCAGTACTGGCACTGGTGCAACTTCCTGGTCTGCTACTTTAACAGAGTCACTTTAACTTTCACAGGATATTTCTGCCATCAACATAACATAATTTGAGTATATTAACATCACAACCACCAAATAGCAAGTTGTCTTATCCCAACAAAAAGCATGATTTTTCAAATAACATTTCGTAGCTACGCCTCAGTATGCAACTTCATGTCATTAAGGATATAAATGTATTCCATCCAGATTTATTCAAAAGCAAAATTGTTTGATGTAAATACGATACATACAGTCTCTTCTCTTCATCTAGTTGATTCTGTTTCTCTCGTAATGATTCCTCTTCAAAGCGTTTTCGTTTGGCAAGCAATCGACCTTCTGAGGTAGTCTTGAGAAATATCTGCCTTTTCTTTTCTTTTAACTGTCAAGGAAAGTTGAAACATCACAGAATTTATTCACACCTTTCAAGCAGATAACAAAGTTGGAGTGACAATTCTCATAATTGATCAGTGTGCCAAAGAGGTGCAGTCAAGTATCATGGGAACAAAATCAAAGACATCATGGCAATTATATTGGAAGAACACAAGTGCACATAGCAAAATACCTGTTCTGGGGACAGCAATTCATCAGGTACGCTGACCAGGGGATATTTCTCTGACAACGAAGAATCATTTTTTTCCTCAGGTTCACTAGGTTCACCTTTAGCCTTCCGCAACGATTGTGTTACTCTTAGAATGGCAGACTCAATTTCTTGCCTGGAGAAGAACTTTGTTCCAGACAAGATAGATGAGACCTCAGGTTCCTCCACCTCATCAAGCTGCTGCAATAAATCCTCCAGACCATTCAGTTCATTTTCAAGCTCTGTTATTCTAATAGACTTCCGTGCAGCAGCCATATCTCGTAATCGTTGTCCTTGTTTTTCCTTTAAAGCAGCTCTTCTTGCAAGTTCTTCTTCAGATGGTACATCCCCTTGAGTAGGTGGAACCCATGGTAGTTGCCAACACCTAGTCTTTTCTTTAGTTTCTTCATTCCCTTTCTGCAATGAGAACAAAAAAAAAATAAAAGTTTGTACTGAAGAAAGCATTCTTCCTGTTTTGTCTGAAAGAATTCCACATGGCAGCATAGGCAAATGCAGACATTTTTAATGCCTTTCATATGGTCTACATGGACTCAAAATGTGGCATCGTTACACATTCAGAATATTCAAGCATGCAAAGGAACCATCTAAACCCTGAATATCTGCATATGCAAAATGTTAGAACATAAATATTAGATCACATATGTCACCTTGTTAGTTTTAGTTTGGTACTACCATTATTTTTGACATTTTTTAACATGATAATATAACATCCGTCAACTGTACGTTTACCCATTAATATCAAAAATATAGACTTAAGTAGCTTCATAAACAAAGGTATGAATATTGTCAAATCAATTCTCAGTGTCAACATTATCTTTTTACCTATTAATAACTTATATAAAGTGATATATTTTTTGTTGGAAATTAATTAGATATCATTTTAATATTTTAATATGAACCACATATTTGGCCAGACATGCAAATGCATAGTGACCACCCACATCACTGCTAGTTTTATAATAAACTGGTTCTTCCTTCAACTAGGTATTGATTCCAAAATAGAAATGTTCTATATTGATAAAAAGCAAGTGAACACACATTTTTTCTACACCTGCTTCGACTCACTTGCTTAAGAAGTACTAAGTATGAATATCATATATTACAGCTGTTTTTTATGATAAAAGTGGTTCTTCCTTCAACCAGATAATAATTTAAAAAAAACTGTTCTATATGCATAAATAGCACATAAACTCAAATTTCTTCATACTTCTTTTGCCTCTCTTGATTAAGAAGTAGGATAAAAAGCCTATTTTTAAGATGCAATCACCTCCCATTTCGAATATCATACTAAATCTGGTGTATTCTCAGCTTCCAGGTGCAAACCTACATCTCTCCAGGAACCATAGACAAGTACCAGGCTATACATTTAAAAAAAGGAGTTCCAAAAGGCATTTGATATCTAATAATGAACCTAGGTAATGGGCAAACCCAATAAATATGGCTTCTATGGGAACTAGGAAAGGTCAGTATATGCAGCCATACCCCGACAAACCAGAGAGACTTTTCCTGGCCTGAGCATTGCGTAGGAGCAAACTTACAGTCATCAAGTCTCATCCATTATAAAAAATTATTTAATTAAATTATACCAAAAAGCTGTAAGCATCTTATTAGCCGAGGAGATAGAGGTTGAAGTAACCAATCCAAAGATGCTGAAGTCAATGGACAAAATGGAACATTAAGCCTGAGTTGCTATATAAGGGAAGCAGTGATGTTGTAAGGATGGAAGCTTACACCTAAAATTGGCATACATACTGCATACTTCATGTTACAACATGGAACATATGGAAGGTGACTAAAGAAGCATATAAGTCTAACTAATGAGATACTGTAAAGAAAAGATGATTGTATATATGTCTCAGAGAGGCCCCTTTGTAGCATGGAGTTCCAAGACACTTGATTCCATGGTTGATTGGCATTTAGACCAACAGCTATATGTGAAAACTGAATATCGAATATGCATGAGACAACAACATTATGTTCAGGGCTATGTCAAGAATCACCAAGAAAGAGAGTTCTGAGTCATCCATTTGAGTATATATGTATGTGACAGATCTCTAACAAAATATGGTGACAGTAGCTAGTATTATTTATCACTGTTATAACAGAACGTTAGGTCAGAGATGATAGCTATGCAGTATGCTACTGACAACAAAATCTTTCCACCCATGTAATTCAAAGATGTCATACATGATACCAAAAAGCCAAATAAATCTTCACAAGTGTTCCAGATGTCCCTATTTTTAAATGCTACAGCTATCAATATCTGTAAAAAGATAAATGATATTAAAACAGTGCCAACTTCCTATAATTACATTGTGTCTTGTGATTTTAAAATAATTATTGTAAATTTCAAAATATAAGCATGTAAAAAATTGCATTATCCATGGCGTGACATTCATGATCTATAAGAATACCAAAAAGGAGCAATCTAAGTACAGTATCCACAACCCCCTGTTGTGGCACCCAATTGAATACTTTTATGGGAACGACTTAGGCTAGAAGAACCATCCTTTTTGTGTTTATGGTATTTCATATATGCATTTTATGTATCCATCTGTATTTCCTAACTAACATGATACTGAAAATTAACTAGATTATCTGTCCTACTACTGTGTAACTCAATTTTTTTTTCTCAGGGTCATCAAGATTAGAGAATATAGAGATAAAAAATACATCGTAATGAGCTTAAATTCACAATCTCTCGAAACCATGTATGGTGCTTCCGATGCCACAAATGGGCACATGTAGTCACACTAAGTAGAGGCAGATAACCTCTATAATCTGCAAATTGACTGTCTAGTTTAAGAAGTTCACCATCCATGTGAGATTATACATGCAGGGTCGGGTAAACAGCAATGTAGAACAGTTGGAGAAGTCCACATTGAACAAATGCATTAGAAAAATTATGGCACCGTCCACACAAATGGTGATATCAAACATGATTAGAAGAAGTGGGTAAGGATGTCAAGTTTTCCACCTGAAACAATTGCAATTCAGATGCAAAATCCATAGCTACATAACAGTGCTCCATCTTCAGCTCCTCAGCCTTCTCCCATGTAATGCTTGACCTGTTGAAGTGCAACTGATCATGCATGGAAGTTAACCAATTTATAAAACATAAAATTTAATGAAATAACATGCAGCAACATACATACATGTGGTATGGGTATTTGAGAGAAAGAAGCTGCTTCAAATAGTTGGTAACATGATATCCACCAATGTTAGTTCGGCAGCATGCTTCAGTAACAGGCTCCCCTTTTACAATCTAAATGACCATAATTGGTCAAAGTTCATTAAAATCCAAAACATGGAAAAGATAAAAGGACTCGGGACAAGCAAATATATCACATCACAGAGAAGTATACTGCATACAAAATGTAATGCCTACATATATGCATAGGGTTGTCTTAACATGTTGCCCAAGTCATATATTGCCTAACAAATATTTGCTCATGCAATGTGTTGGCATATTCAGAGACCTGCTTTTCTAAAAAGCTTTACATGCAACATTCTACAAAATGTGAATGTTGAAAACACTCACCGGTATTACATGGCTTGCTGAAAATCCTGAGCAAATAGCAAGACCATCTTCATTGCATCTTCCAAATTGTTGATTTAACTTGTAGCTGAATACAGCATCAACACCAAAGGCTATACAGACATGCTCCAAGCATTAAAAAAATGCAATAGAACAGCACAGACCATAGTACCACAATGATCTAGTACAAATGACAAGTAAAACATAATACAAATTTACAGCACAAGAAAACCTATAAGATAGCAGCAACAAAGGTAATTTACCTATTGATGGTACACCATAAGTCTCAAAGAGAAGTTCAGCCATTTTACTACGTGAGGAGAGTGGGTTACATATGCATTCTGTCATTAAAATAGGATGATCAACCTATTCAAGCCACACAATAACATTAGGAGATAGAACAAACCAAAAAAAGACATTAATACTCCTACTAAGCTTTTAATTCAAAATTTTCTGAAATACAATTTATATGAAACATGGTACTTCTGTAACTAATAAAGAACGATTTGCTCTTTGTGCACAAGGAATTATTGAAAGCCAACAATCAAGTTTTTGATCCATGACAAGCAATTAAAACATTGTTATGTTGGTTCCAAGATTTTCAGCAAAATCTGATAAAAAATTGGTTCAAATACAGGATTATATGCATGACTGTGTGGCCACACCAAACAAAAGAATATATCATACATGACACTAGTGCATTTGCCATATTTGTGGTGTTGAGCACATCGACCAAGTGTAGTAGAAAGAGCAAGATAAACTAAAATCTATCAAAACAAAGCAAAAAGAACTCAGATTCTAGCTTAAATATTCATTTCCTATATTTTGCAATAAGGTGACAATAATTAATATATGTCTCTGTTCTACCCTGTTTTCTTTTTTTATTTACATGCTCTTTTCTTACCTTTTTTCTATTTTTTTTGCATTTTTTTGTTTTCTTTTTTCTCATTCTTTTCATTGTAAAGAAAGATAAAGCACACCAATGGAACATGGATCAAGCAATCCTTCATTCCTATTTTTTTTAAAAATGGCGGAGGTGTTTAACCACAGACATAAGCTTAATTAGACATCCAAATTATTCTTCATGTAACCGTATGTTCTTTTCTAAAGAACGAAGGACCAGTAAAGGTATAAAATGGCGACTACAGAACTGGTAAATTTTTATTATCTGCAGAGAAATCAACTAAGTTATAGACCAAATAAGGAGATAACAATAATCATAGAATCATAATGTCATGCAACATAATTATGGCATACCATAATTAAAACATCATACAGCCAGATAATTGTGTACAACAACAACAGAAAACCATTATGTCCTAACTATTTGGGATCGGTACACACAAATATCTATGTACTAGTCATAAATCAATAAGCTTGTTAGAACTACAATGTAGTAATGACATGGAGATCGGAGTACTTTTTGTTATTGCTATAAGGAAAATATAACAACACACCTGTAAGTTAGCACCTAGACGCTCAAATCCATAGTCAAGAACCTGCAAGAAAAGATATACATGAGAAAAGCATGACACAATAGAGAGAATGAAGCTTACAGAAGAATATATTCACAACTTCCTAAAAGGGAAGCAGTAAGAATGCATTAGAAAAAATATTTAAAGTGAAATATCAGCATTCAGTATAATATTAGATCACACGTTACAAAGGATGATGAAATAAAGCAGATGTGGTGCAGATGCAAGTAACGGATCCTTATGATGAGAAAGGATATTGATGAAACTTGATTTATCACATAAGGCTCTTTATCTTTCACAAAAGAAGTTTGGACATAAATAGATCCTTGAACAGAGGGAAGTGATGTGTCTCTTTCAGTTGCTCTGACAGAATAGATTCTTAGACATGTGAAGTGCTTTCTCGACGAAGTCTCATATAGGAGATTAGGCAACATGTCTTAAATATAATATACGGACAATCATTAAGTCTCATTGTTTCTATTAGTTCTCCTTGCTTGTTCACACTAATAGTTACCAAAACTACTAAAAATTTCCTCTTCAGTTGCTTTGGTACTAGTGTAACCCTATGTTTTTAAAAGCATCAAGCACCAAAAAGCATCAAAGTCCCAAAACGCCCAAGGCGCTAGCGCTTAGCCTAGGCGCTTGCTCGAGCGAAGCAAGACGCTCTAAAATATTAAAATATAAAAAATATATAACATGATTGATAAATATGATTATAAAAGTAAAAATATGGCATTAAATTGAAAAGATATAAAGTACCAAGTTACATTGTCCATCTTCTAATAACAAAAATGTTAAAAGACTCAAAACAATAAAGTTTTACATCAAATTTAATCATCATCATCCTTTAGACAATTGTATTCTCAACTAGGATCCTCTCTTGAATTTTGTTACGAATCTTCTAAATTACTTTGTGCACTTGCCTTTATTCCTAAAACCCTATTAACAGTTCTAAATAAATAGAGGTTAGCAATGCTAAATAGGTATTAATAACATTTCTAAATAACGATTAACAACGTTAAATAGGGATTAGCAATTCTAAATATGGTTAACAGTTCTAAGGATTAATATCAATTTTAAAGGATTAATAGGGTTAACAGTTATAACAATACACAATAGTTAGAAGAGGAGTCATCGACGATGGAAGGTGGGGAAGGAGAGGCCGGCGATGACGGAGGAACCTTTGAACGACGACAACGACAACAAAGAAAGCTACGGACGACGGTGTGGAGGGCAGAGGAAGCTTCAGATGTGCCCGTTGGTGGTGGAGGAAGCTACGAACCTGTCCCTCGACGATGATGTGACTTGCACACTAAAGCAACAGTGGCGGAGGGAACTGCGCACAAGAGCTATAGCGGTGGGAGCTTTGTACTTGTCCGTCGATGGCAGAGGAAGCGTCAAAGCTATCCGTTGACGATGAAGAGAGCTGCACACGGAGGCAACGACGACGGAGCAGAGGTGCGTCAGGGGCGACGATAGTAGTTAAGGTTTTACTGTGGCGTGGGTTTTATTATGTGTGTGTGGGTTGCATGGGGAAGGGGTTTGTTTGCCTAGTTGGTTCAAATGAACCAAAAAATGCCTAGTTCAATTGAACCAATTAACAATCTGGTTCACATTTAACCGAGCGCTCGCCCAAGGCACTCGGCACTTGGGCTGAGGCAAACGCCCAAGCGACGCTTCACTAAAGCGCGTCGCCCAAGCACATGCGAGGCGCTCGGACCTTGCTTCACCTCACCCAAGCACCTAGGTGAGTGCCCAGGTGCCTTTTAACAACATTAGTGTAACCATGACATGTTATATAGCTCTCCCCAAGGCGAAGCATTCATTGGGATATTTCCTTGCATTGTTAGTTAAAGATGTTTGCTTTTCATGATGGCTCATCCTTGTTGCCATCTTCAATTTTAGGAGCTTTTTAGACTTCAATATATTCAAAACCTTCAAGTTAACCTTCTCGATAATCAATAATTTTCTCTGTGGGTTGGGTGGCTTGAAGATGTCATTTTATATGAAGGCCTTTAGTTGATGTTTGTGTGATACCTTTGCACATACCAAGGCCTTTAGACCAATTCCTCTTTGCCCCAAGGTGGTTTGTTGGCCTCTATTAGGGAAACTTATACTAGGAGCTTGTACTAATATCACATAGTATTTTACACATGCCTCCAAATTAAAGATCTCAAAACACAGTTTTACAATCCTAACTTGCATACACATGACAAGTCTTAAATTTAATCTCTATACTTGTGTATCAAATTCAAAAATCATTTCGCTTCCGTTTCCAGCATCCAATGGCCACTGCTTAAGGGAAAAAATGGATATGGAATCAAACAAGAAGCTTTTTCTGAAATGGTGAAAGACATGATTTTCTACTGATCAAACTATAAGGATTAGAGGAAGCAAAAAGTTCAATATTAATTAGAACTGGAAAAGAAGCTCACATATTCCATTATCTCAAACTGATAGACAACATTGTTATCAAATGGTGATCGGAAAGATGTCCGAGTGCAATCAAAGTACTTCATCAATGATGGATCATGATCACCAACTATAGTGACAGTTTCACCTGCATTTTTCAGAAGAGATGTTAATTTGAAGTAGGAGGATACCAAGAATATATTTAATGATTCAGTTAACCTTATTGTCACATGATATAATTGATAAAAATAAAGCCAAATATTGGCTTGCATCACATAGTATCATGTCTATTCCTCGCATAAATGACAGACAGGAGAAATTAAGTGAAATTGTTGTATTTTCGTCCTTCAATAAATCAAATCACTACATTGCAAATTTTTTTAACATCATTTTCCATGGTAAAAAAAGGTTAGTGTTCAACAATGGGGCTCCTTTCTCTCCTAATTATGCTCGTGCAACAAATAAGTAAACTATCGCATTGAAAAATAGCAAACTGACAGCCTCCAAACCCTATCACTGGAAGGGGGTAATCCGGCCGCTAAATTAAGTGGATTAGGACAATGTCGTCCTTAAAAGATCACGTTTTGAAGACAAATATTAGTTAGCAGAACCAGATAATAGCAAATTGTATATAAACAGAAAGCATTGCGATTCAGAATCCCCCAACACCTAGGAACATAGTAGAGTACCGGTAGCCTTGTGGCGAGGCCTCTGGACGACGTTGCGGAAGGTGACGCGTGGATCCGACTCCCCAGCCCACCTGTAACAAGAAGAAAACAATTTTGAAGGAGAAAGCAAGACGAGGCGACATCAAGAAGCCGCAACGGAACGAAATCCAGGGATAGGGTTTAGGGCGTCACCCAATCCGGAACGAGGAGCCGCCATTGTCAATCACGATGGGGGTGTTCGGGGAGAAGCGAGCGTAATCTTCCTGCCGCGACGGCCGCGTGATCGAATAGGACGGCATCGCCTCCTCGTCGTATTCTCCTCCTCCTCTCACTTATTCTTCTTCTACATGAGAGAGGTGTGGGCCGATAGCGGTGTCGAGCGATTAGGGTTTAGGATTCTTGATGAATCGGGGTGACAGACGGATGGGGCACCAATTTGAATTTGAGCTGGGCATTAGACACCCACAGAACATACCCAATATGACACCTAACCACAAAATTTGACACATATTTAAAGAAAAATACTGATAATTATAAATTTGGGAAATTATAGTAATTCCAATTAATTCGTATAAAAATAATTTCTCTTACCCACATAATTGCCGTATATGTCAACGATATTGCATAAACTTATATGAAAAACTTGTAATCAATTTTTATATAGGTTTAGTTAGTACGAAGTTTATCAACTCGGTTTATCTACTCGAGTCGAGTAGTGAGTACCAAAAAGAGATTTAAAATAACAGGAGAAGAATAATTTGAGGAAATTATTGCTTGATCATTCATAACAATTTGACGTAACGCGATATCAGATAAAATAAAATAAAAATTCATTCGAGATAGTTTGAATATATGACGACATAAATACTATGATAACAAGAGATAATGTGATAAATATTAATAGTGAGAGGAGTAGGTAATAAAAAGACTTTATTTGAAAGTATAAATCAGATCCAATTTCCTGTACATAGCTTGAAAGATGAAGACAAAAAATTCATGGTTTTTTTTTTTTTTTGCATCCTTTGACGCAGCAGCAGCAAGACTTTTATTTTCTTGTTTGTCCTTCGATAACGACACGGGGATTATTTTCACCGATCATCTGACACCAGAATCCTGCTGGTGGGACTTGACATTTGAATACTAGTAGAATTCCTCATGAGAACTCCTGCTAATGTCAACTAACCACGTCATCCTTGTGATTTTGATTGCAATATATCCTCCCGTCACTAACTTCAACATCAAATAAGCCTTACATGGCATAATCCCATTTTTTTTATTTTTTTATAGAATTTCAAGTATATAGTTGAAAGGAGTAATAAATTATCAGGGGTCGGGACATTGACGTTGTCTTCTGGGAAAGCATCTCTCGGTCGGTTGGAAGAAGTGCTGAAGCCGGCTGGATTAGGGGTCGGGACGTTGACATTGTCTTCTGGGAAAGCATCTCTCGGTCGGTTGGAAGAAGTGATGAAGCTGGTTGGATCAGGGGTCGGGACATTGACGTTGTCTTCTGGGAAAGCATCTCTCGGTCGGTTGGAAGAAGTGATGAAGCTGGTTGGATCAGGGGTCGGGACATTGACGTTGTCTTCTGGGAAAGCATCTCTCGGTCGGTTGGAAGAAGTGAAGAACCCGGTTGGATCAGGGGTCGGGACATTGACGTTGTCTTCTGGGAAAGCATCTCTCGGTCGGTTGGAAGAAGTGATGAAGCTGGTTGGATCAGGGGTCGGGACATTGACGTTGTCTTCTGGGAAAGCATCTCTCGGTCGGTTGGAAGAAGTGATGAAGCTGGTTGGATCAGGGGTCGGGACATTGACGTTGTCTTCTGGGAAAGCATCTCTCGGTCGGTTGGAAGAAGTGATGAAGCTGGTTGGATCAGGGGTCGGGACATTGACGTTGTCTTCTGGGAAAGCATCTCTCGGTCGGTTGGAAGAAGTGATGAAGCTGGTTGGATCAGGGGTCGGGACATTGACGTTGTCTTCTGGGAAAGCATCTCTCGGTCGGTTGGAAGAAGTGATGAAGCTGGTTGGATCAGGGGTCGGGACATTGACGTTGTCTTCTGGGAAAGCATCTCTCGGTCGGTTGGAAGAAGTGATGAAGCTGGTTGGATCAGGGGTCGGGACATTGACGTTGTCTTCTGGGAAAGCATCTCTCGGTCGGTTGGAAGAAGTGATGAAGCTGGTTGGATCAGGGGTCGGGACATTGACGTTGTCTTCTGGGAAAGCATCTCTCGGTCGGTTGGAAGAAGTGATGAAGCTGGTTGGATCAGGGGTCGGGACATTGACGTTGTCTTCTGGGAAAGCATCTCTCGGTCGGTTGGAAGAAGTGATGAAGCTGGTTGGATCAGGGGTCGGGACATTGACGTTGTCTTCTGGGAAAGCATCTCTCGGTCGGTTGGAAGAAGTGATGAAGCTGGTTGGATCAGGGGTCGGGACATTGACGTTGTCTTCTGGGAAAGCATCTCTCGGTCGGTTGGAAGAAGTGATGAAGCTGGTTGGATCAGGGGTCGGGACATTGACGTTGTCTTCTGGGAAAGCATCTCTCGGTCGGTTGGAAGAAGTGATGAAGCTGGTTGGATCAGGGGTCGGGACATTGACGTTGTCTTCTGGGAAAGCATCTCTCGGTCGGTTGGAAGAAGTGATGAAGCTGGTTGGATCAGGGGTCGGGACATTGACGTTGTCTTCTGGGAAAGCATCTCTCGGTCGGTTGGAAGAAGTGATGAAGCTGGTTGGATCAGGGGTCGGGACATTGACGTTGTCTTCTGGGAAAGCATCTCTCGGTCGGTTGGAAGAAGTGATGAAGCTGGTTGGATCAGGGGTCGGGACATTGACGTTGTCTTCTGGGAAAGCATCTCTCGGTCGGTTGGAAGAAGTGATGAAGCTGGTTGGATCAGGGGTCGGGACATTGACGTTGTCTTCTGGGAAAGCATCTCTCGGTCGGTTGGAAGAAGTGATGAAGCTGGTTGGATCAGGGGTCGGGACATTGACGTTGTCTTCTGGGAAAGCATCTCTCGGTCGGTTGGAAGAAGTGATGAAGCTGGTTGGATCAGGGGTCGGGACATTGACGTTGTCTTCTGGGAAAGCATCTCTCGGTCGGTTGGAAGAAGTGATGAAGCTGGTTGGATCAGGGGTCGGGACATTGACGTTGTCTTCTGGGAAAGCATCTCTCGGTCGGTTGGAAGAAGTGATGAAGCTGGTTGGATCAGGGGTCGGGACATTGACGTTGTCTTCTGGGAAAGCATCTCTCGGTCGGTTGGAAGAAGTGATGAAGCTGGTTGGATCAGGGGTCGGGACATTGACGTTGTCTTCTGGGAAAGCATCTCTCGGTCGGTTGGAAGAAGTGATGAAGCTGGTTGGATCAGGGGTCGGGACATTGACGTTGTCTTCTGGGAAAGCATCTCTCGGTCGGTTGGAAGAAGTGATGAAGCTGGTTGGATCAGGGGTCGGGACATTGACGTTGTCTTCTGGGAAAGCATCTCTCGGTCGGTTGGAAGAAGTGCTGAAGCCGGCTGGATTAGGGGTCGGGACGTTGACATTGTCTTCTGGGAAAGCATCTCTCGGTCGGTTGGAAGAAGTGATGAAGCTGGTTGGATCAGGGGTCGGGACATTGACGTTGTCTTCTGGGAAAGCATCTCTCGGTCGGTTGGAAGAAGTGAAGAACCCGGTTGGATCAGGGGTCGGGACATTGACGTTGTCTTCTGGGAAAGCATCTCTCGGTCGGTTGGAAGAAGTGAAGAACCCGGTTGGATCAGGGGTTAGGGCGTTGTTGTCGTCGTCTTCCAAGAGCGCGTCTCTCGGTCGGTTGGAAGAAGTGATGAAGCTGGTTGGATCAGGGGTCGGGACATTGACGTTGTCTTCTGGGAAAGCATCTCTCGGTCGGTTGGAAGAAGTGATGAAGCTGGTTGGATCAGGGGTCGGGACATTGACGTTGTCTTCTGGGAAAGCATCTCTCGGTCGGTTGGAAGAAGTGATGAAGCTGGTTGGATCAGGGGTCGGGACATTGACGTTGTCTTCTGGGAAAGCATCTCTCGGTCGGTTGGAAGAAGTGATGAAGCTGGTTGGATCAGGGGTCGGGACATTGACGTTGTCTTCTGGGAAAGCATCTCTCGGTCGGTTGGAAGAAGTGATGAAGCTGGTTGGATCAGGGGTCGGGACATTGACGTTGTCTTCTGGGAAAGCATCTCTCGGTCGGTTGGAAGAAGTGATGAAGCTGGTTGGATCAGGGGTCGGGACATTGACGTTGTCTTCTGGGAAAGCATCTCTCGGTCGGTTGGAAGAAGTGAAGAACCCGGTTGGATCAGGGGTCGGGACATTGACGTTGTCTTCTGGGAAAGCATCTCTCGGTCGGTTGGAAGAAGTGATGAAGCTGGTTGGATCAGGGGTCGGGACATTGACGTTGTCTTCTGGGAAAGCATCTCTCGGTCGGTTGGAAGAAGTGATGAAGCTGGTTGGATCAGGGGTCGGGACATTGACGTTGTCTTCTGGGAAAGCATCTCTCGGTCGGTTGGAAGAAGTGATGAAGCTGGTTGGATCAGGGGTCGGGACATTGACGTTGTCTTCTGGGAAAGCGTCTCTCGGTCGAGACAGCCATGCCTCCGGGGGTGGCCGAGTTCCTGCACACAGGCCCTGGTCAGGGGGTTCCTGACTTGGGCCCCTCATAGATTAAGTCAGTGATTTTTTTTTCTTTTTCCGTCACCCAGTCAGATGTCGGTCAAGGGCTTTTATACTGTTGCCCGAGGATCGGTCATAGGCGGATTTAGCGTGGTAACCGATCCCTGGAGTGACAAGATGGTACCGTTGTGTGGCCATCGCTCGGTATGCATAGAACGGCACCATGCGGCACTGTCCTGAGCTTTCTGGGATGGGACTCGCCGAGGGGGCACCTCCCTATACGGGCTTCGACTCGGCATGAGGAAGCACACCTCGGGGTCCTTACAAAAGGGCCAGTGGCATGCTTGGTTCATGGAAGTATAACATGTGGATCGACCGCTCATGATGGGTGGTCGGAATGATTTGTCACGAGGCGGCTCGACGGATTATGCTTTGCATCTCAAGCAAGGCCAGACCCGTCGGAAGAACGTCCAAACTTGGGCATAAGTGGAGCTAGTGAGTCATTGGTCAGTGGACCAAGCTACACGACTCGAGCAAGGACTGAACCTGTTGACCGAGCAACTGGACTCAGGCTTAGGTTGAGCTGGCGAGTCATTGGTCGACAGACCGAGCTGCACGACTCGGGCAAGGACTGAACCTGTTGGCCGAGCAACTGAACTCAGGCTCAAGTTGGACTGGCGAGTCACTGGTCGGTGGACCAAGCCATGCGACTTGGGGAAGGACTCAACCTGTTGGCCGAGCAACTGAACTCGGGCTTAGGTTGAGCTAATGAGTCACTGGTCGGTAGGCAGAGCTGTGACTTGGGCAAAGACTAAACTTGTTGGCCGAGCAACTGAACT
Source organism: Musa balbisiana (assembly GCA_004837865.1). Taxonomy (NCBI): domain Eukaryota; kingdom Viridiplantae; phylum Streptophyta; class Magnoliopsida; order Zingiberales; family Musaceae; genus Musa; species Musa balbisiana. Next base: position 26,776,050 of record CM017192.1, on the reverse strand, counting down.
CAGGCTCAGGTTGGATTAGCGAGTCGTTGATCAGTGGACCGAGCAACGCGACTCGAGCAAGGACTGAACCTGTTGGCCGATCAACTAAACTCAGGCTCAGGTTGAGTTGGTGAGTTGCTAGTCGATGGACCGAGCTGCACGACTCAAGCAAGGACTGAACTTATTAGCCGAGCAACTGAACTTGAGCTCAGGTTGAGCTGGCAAGTCATTGGTCGGCAGACAAAGCTACGTGACTCGGGCAAGGACTAAACCTGTTGGCCGAGCAACTGAACTCGGGCTCAGGTTGGACTGGCGAGTCGTTGGTCGATGGACCAAGCAGCGTGACTCAGGCAAGGACTGAACCTATTGGTTGAGCAACTAAACTAGTGCTCAGGTTGGACTGGCAAGTCATTGGTTGGCGGACCAAGTTGTGCGACTCGGGCAAGGACTGAACCTGTTGGTTGAGCAACTGAACTCAGGCTTAGGCTGGACTGGCGAGTCTCTAGTAGGTGGACCAAGCCGCATGACTTGGGGAAGGACTCAACCTGTTGGCCGAGCAACTGAACTCAGGCTTAGGTTGAGCCGGTGAGTCATTGGTCGACGGACCGATCTACGCGACTCGAGCAAGGACTAAACCTGTTGGTCGAGCAATTGAACTATGGCTTAGGTTGGAGTGGCAAGTTGCTAGTCGGTGGATCGAGTTGCGTGACTCGAGGAAGGACTAAACTTGTTGGTCGAGCAACTGAACTCGGGCTCAAGTTGAGCTGGCGAGTCGCTGGTCGGCGGACCAAGCTATGCGACTCGGGCAAGGATTGAACCTGTTAGTCGAGCAACTAAACTTAGGCTCAGGATGAGCTGGCGAGTCACTGGTCGACGGACCGAGCTGCGCGACTCGGGTAAGGACTGAACTTATTGGCCGAGCAATTGAACTTGGGCTTAGGTTGGACTGGCGAGTCGTTGGTCAATGGATCGAGCCATGCGACTTGGGGAAGGGACTCAACCTATTGGCTGAGCAACTGAACTCGGGCTCAGGTTAAGCTAGCGAGTCATTTGGTCGGCAGACCAAGCTGTGCGACTCGAGCAAAGACTGAACCTATTGGGCGGTAACTGAACTTGGGCTCAGGTTGGACTAGCGAGTTGCTGGCCGATGGATCGAGCTGCGCGACTCGAGGAAGGACTGAACTTGGTGGTCAAGCAATTGAACTCAGGCTCAGGTTGAGTTGATGAGTCGCTAGTGCGGCGGACCGAGCTATGCTACTCGGGCAAGGATTGAACTTGTTAGCCGAGCAACTGAACTCGGGCTTCGGTTAAGCTAGCGAGTCATTGGTCGACGGACCGAGCTGCGCGACTCGGGCAAGGACTGAACCTGTTGGTCGAGCAACTGAACTCGGGCTCAGGTTGGACTGGCGAGTCGTTGGTCAATGGATCGAGCCATGCGACTTGGGGAAGGACTCAACCTGTTGGCCGAGCAACTGAACTCGGGCTCAGGTTAAGCTAGCGAGTCATTGGTCGACGGACCGAGCTGCGCGACTCGGGCAAGGACTAAACTTGTTGGTTGAGCAACTGAACTCGGGCTCAGGTTGGACTGGCGAGTCGTTGGTCAATGGATCGAGCCATGCGACTTGGGGAAGGACTCAACCTGTTGGCCGAGCAACTGAACTCGGGCTCAGGTTAAGCTAGCGAGTCATTGGTCGACGGACCGAGCTGCGCGACTCGGGCAAGGACTAAACTTGTTGGTTGAGCAATTAAACTCGGGCTCAGGTTAAGCTAGCGAGTCATTGGTCGGCGGATCGAGCTATGCGACTCAGGCAAGGACTAAACCAGTTGGCCGAGCAATTGAACTCGAACTCAGGTTGGACTGGCGAGTCGCTGGTCGATGGACCGAGCCGCACAACTCGGGAAAGGACTCAACTTGTTGGCTGAGCAACTAATCTCGGGCTCAAGTTGAGCTGGCGAGGCGCTAGTCGGCGGATCGAGCTATGCGACTCAGGCAAGGACTAAACTTGTTGGTTGAGCAATTAAACTCGGGCTCAGGTTGGACTGGCAAGTCGTTGGTCGACGGACCGAGCTGCGCGACTCGGGCAAAGACTAAACCTGCTGGCCGAGCAACCAAACTCGTGCTCAAGTTGGACTGGCGATCGCTAGTTGGTAGACCGAGCTACGCGACTCAAGCAAGGATTGAACCTGTTGGGTGAGCAATTGAACTCGGGCTCAACTTGGACTAGCAAGTTGCTAATCGGTAGACCGAGCCACGTGACTCGGGGATGGACTCAACTTATTGGCCGAGCAATTGAACTCGGGCTCAGGTTGAGTTGGCGAGTCACTGGTCAGCGGACCGAGCTGCGCGACTCAGGCAATGACTGAACCTATTGGTCAAGCAACTAAACTCAGGCTCAGGTTGGACTAGTGAGTTGCTGGTCGATGGACTGAGTTGTGCGACTAGAGGAAGGACTGAACCTATTGGCCGAGCAATTAAACTCGGGCTCAGGTTAAGTTGGCGAGTCACTGGTCGGCGGACTGAGCTATGCAACTCAAGCAAGGACTAAACCTGTTGGCTAAGCAACTAAACTCAGGCTCAGGTTGAGCTGGCGAGTTGTTAGTCTGCGGACTAAGCTGCGTGACTTGGGCAAGGACTGAACCTGTTGGCCAAGCAATTGAACTTGGGCTTAAGTTGGACTAGCGAGTTGCTGGTCAATGGATCGAGCCGTGCGACTCGGGGAAGGACTCAACCTGTTGGCCAAGCAATTGAATGTTAGGACTCTAGCTAGGAGAGTCCTAATTGATTGGGGCATTCATGTAAAACCTACCTAAGCCGACCCTTATTAAAGAGGTGAAGAGGCCGGCTTGGGTTTGGAGGTTATTTCTTAAAGAAGAATTAGGAGTTGTAAAGGAATAGGAGTCTTGAGTAGGAGTCCTATTAGGAGTCTTGAGTAGAAGTCTTAATTGAGTAGGAGTCTTGAGTAAGAGTCCTATTAGGAGTTAGGGTTTAGAAACCCTATAAATAGTCATGTATTCTTACTCTTTTGAGGGCAATAGATGAATCATTTTTGCAGCCTTTGAGCAGCAACTTGGAGGAAGGAACCCCTATAGAGTTCCAGGAGGTCGATCCCCTAAAGAGATCAACCCCAAGCTTAGAATCTGCAAGGGTTCTAACACTTGGTATCAAAGCAGCGTTCTTGGCGTCTCGCTGCCCTTTCCACAGATGTCCATCTTCCCTCCACAGCCGCCCAAAGCAATTCCCACAATTGCTTAAAAGATCGTCACTAAATTCCGCCATCATCTCCACCACCGCAGATCATCCTTTGATCTCCCCGTGAATTGCAACAGGTTCTGGTTTCCTACCTTACTGCTGCTGCAATTTAGTTATCCTTATTCAAAAATCCAAAAAAAAAATTTTGTTCCTATATTGCTGCATAAACTTTTCGCCGCAAAGTTTTCATCTTTACGACGAAAGATACATTGCAGAATTCTAACCGCATAACACAGTCTGTTGATCTTGCTACTGCATTTTTTTCTATCCAAATCTCTACGAAATTTTTATAACAGATTTGACACTTCCTAACAGTAGATTTCCTTTTGGTTTTATCAAAAAATTATCAATATAAACCATTGATCTTTTACATCTAATCTGCTGTACCTGAAAATCTGCACTGTAAAATTTCAGCCGCACAACACAGTTTGTTTGATCTTGCTACTGCATTTTTTCTATTTAAATCTTTACAAAATTTTTATGACATATTTGACACTTCCTAAAGGCAGATTTCTCCTTGGTTTTGTCAAAAAATTCTTAATATAAACTATTGATCTTTTACGTCTAATCTGCTATACTTAAAAATCTGCACTATAAAATTTCAGCCGCATAGCATAGCTTGTTTGATCTTGCTACTGCATTTTTTCTATCCAAATGTCTATGAAATTTTTATGATAGATTTGATACTTCCTAATAGAGGATTTCCTTTTGGTTTTATCAAAAAATTCTCAATATAAACCACTAGTCTTTTACGTCCAATCTGCTATACTTGAAAATCTGTGCTACAGAAAATTTCAGCCGCATATTGTTGCCTTAACCGATCTATTTGTAATCTTTTTTGAACGAAATTTCTTCTACACTTTCTAGATCATCTTGGCTTCCATCTAAGATTGATCTATTGAGGAATTCATCTCTAAAAACAATTTTGTGTTGCTGCAAATTTTCATCACAAACCGCTGAAATTTTTCGACGAGAATTCTGCTATCGCAACTTACACCAATTTCCTTACTGTTATACTGCCGAAATTTTCTTGACTAAATTGGACATCCTTGCTGCCATATAAACTGAGATTTTGCTATCAATTCCCACCTCAAATCTCTTAAGTTTTTGATGGAAATTTCATCAAGAATCCGCTATTTCTTCGACGACAATTCTGCTCTTACAAGATAACACAATTCTGCAGCAAACTTCCACTGATTTCTATCGAACTTTTGCTGCCATCTAACATAGATCTAAAACCTTCATCGGTAGCCCTAAAACTCCACCAAACCACACCCTCAAACTGCACCCAAAACTGCCACAAAACAAGCCTAAACCGCAGCCTACATCCACCAATCCACCAACCCTTTCGACCATCACTTCTCTCAACCCATACTTGCCTTTAACCCGACAACAAAAGAGAGATCTAAACATCACAGATTTGGAGGCATATTCTATGGCATCTAGGGAGGCAATCAATGCTAAATTCGAAGCCTTGGAGGTGCGAATGGAGGATAAGATTCGGACTCTCTTTACCGAACTCAGTTTGGGCCGACCACTAAGCTCGAAGAAATCACATCAAGGAGAGAGCTCTAACCAATCGCACCAAGCCCGAAGAGATGACTTCCAAGAGAGGAGAGGTTCAATGACTGATCTCAACTATCCATGAATGAGGGTGGACTTCCCTAGATGGGAAGAAGGAGACCCGATTGGTTGGATCTCGCGTGTAGAGCGATATTTTCGGTACCACAAAACCGTGGATGCATCTATGGTGGAAATTGCAGCTATACATCTTGAAGGGGATGCCATACAATGGTTTCACTGGTTTAAATATGCTCATGGAGTTCTCTCATGGCGACAATTTAAAGAAGGACTATTGATCCGCTTCGGACCAACCGATTACGAGAACATTGACGTTCTAGCAAAGATCCGACAAACCTCTACCGTTCGGGAGTACCAAACCAGGTTTGAAATGTTATCTAATCAAACTCGTGATTGGTCTCAAAAATAGCTATTGGGGACCTTCATTGAGGGCTTGAAGCCGGAGATCCGGGGAGAAGTTAAAGCACGACAACCGTACACGCTTATGGCAGCCATCTCTTTCGCACGACATCAAGAGGAGCGATTGAACCATGAAGCCCGAAGAACTAGGATCGCTTCTCAACCTACAATGCAGAAGCCCTCACCCCCCCCTACTATCATTCAAGTTCTTGCACCAAAAATGATGACAAGAGAAGAGCTTCGGGAGCGATCTACAAAGGAGTTATGTTGGCATTGCGACAAGCCGTGGAGCCGCGAGCATCGCTGTAGAAAAGGGAGGCTTCTTATGATTGAACCAGTAGAAGAAGAGGTCATTGAACATCCAGAAGAGAGCTTTGAACATAATGAAGAAGATGTAGAAGAAGAGCCACAACCAACCGACGTTACGGTACACGCATTAGCCGGCTACTCCCACCCGCAAATGATGAAAGTTGGAGGCCTTCTCAAACAACAACCGATCACTGTTCTCATCGACACGGGCAATACTAATAACTTCCTAAATAGTAAGGTTGCTGCTCAGATGGCACTACATATAGAAGGTTGCAGCAAGTTCGATGTAAAGGTTGCTGACGGCAGAATCCTAAAGTGCGACCAAAGATGCCCGCAGGTGAAACTATTGCTGCAAGACCAAGAAATTATGACCAATTTCTTCCTCCTCCCTCTTGATGATCATGAAGCCATGCTTAGAATTGAATGGTTGATGACATTAGGTGATATTTCCTGGAATTTTATGAAACTAATTTTGAGATTTTACAGCAAAGAGAAACAGGTGATTCTACACGGGAAACGTGGGGGCGACGTAATGATGATTTGCACACAACAAATGAAGAAGGTTTTGCATAAAGCATGCAGCGGCTTTTTGGTACAACTTGAGCAGCAAACTAAGGGAGAGCCAATAGAATTTGAAGATCCAAACCTACTTCCTTTGTTTGCTAAATTTTCAGATATATTTGACGAACCGCGCAACCTACCTCTTGCCCATCGACATGATCATTGTATACCGATTCTTCTGGGCAAATCTCCTGCAAATATTTGGCTATATCAACATTCATATCTGCAGAAGGATGAAATAGAAAGGATTATAAAACAGATGCTCAAAACAGGAGTTATTCGACCAAGTTGCAGCCCCTACTCTTCATCAATGCTCTTCGTACGAAAGAAGGACGAAACATGGCGAATGTGCGTTGATTACCGAACCCTCAACGGAATAACCGTCAAGGATAAATATCCTATTCCAATAGCAGATGAATTGCTAAATGAAAGGGAGCACAAATCTTCACAAAGCTGGACCTTCGATCCGGGTATCATTAAATATGAGGGTGCAAAGAAGATATACCGAAAACTACCTTTTGAACACACAACGGCCACTACAAATTTTTGCTTTCTTCACCAGAAGGTGGAATATCTTGGGCATATCATATCAGAGGAACGTGTGATAGTGGACCCCTCTAAAATTGGAGCAATGCAAAACTGGCTCACCTCGAGGAACATAAAATCGCTACGTGGCTTTCTTAGTTTAATAGACTACAACCGCAAGTTCATGAAAAACTATGGAAAGATCAGTGCACCACTTATTCCCTTACTGAAAAAAGATATCTTCCAATGGATGGACAAAGCCTCCGCTGCCTTCGACAAACTTATGGCAGCCATGACGACGACGCCGGTGCTAGCACTACCAAATTTTAACCGACCCTTCATTATTGAGGTCGATGCATCTGGAATCGGAATTGGAGCCATTCTCATGCAAGATTGTCGACTACTCACATACACTAGCAAGACATTATCTCCCTTCCATCAAAATATATCAACATATGACAAGGAGATGCTTGCCATTGTGCGCGTAGCAACGAGGTGGAGACCCTACTTGATCGGTCGACGATTTCAAATTAAAACTGACCATAAAAGCCTCAAGTACTTTTTGGAGCAAAAGATATCATCCCCTGAGCAACAAAAATGGGTAACAAAACTTCTTGGATTTGATTATGAAATAACTTACAAAAAGGGGAAAGAGAATGTTGTTGCAGATGCGCTTTCACAACTACTTGAGCAAGCTAAATTTTTGATCGTTTCACTTTCGACTAGCAACTTCCTTGAGGATATTAAGATGGAATGGCAAGAAGATCCAGAGACTAGTAAGATTATAAAAAAATTGGAGGAAGCACTAAACTCCGTGGTTCATTACAATTGGGACTCAAAAGAATTACGCTATAAGGGACGCATTGTGCTTGTGCCAAATTCTACTTGCATCTTCACAAGCAGATTTTGGACAGAGTTATTTCATATGCAGGGCGCTAAATTAAAAACGAGTACGACGTATCACCCACAAACCGATGGCCAGACGGAAGTGATAAACAGGTGCTTGGAGACAGCCCAAAGCCACCCACCGAATATGACTACCCAAAGAGAACTCCAGACCCAGTTGAGTGTCATTATTAATCGACGGATCGTGACTCGACGACGACGACCCATTACTGAAGTGCTAATACAATGGGTGAACTTACTAGTAGAAGGTGTCACTTGGGAGAACTATGACGACTTGAAGATCAAATTCACAGAATTCATGGATTGTTAGCCTTGAGGACAAGGCTGATTTGAAGAGGGCGGGTCTGTTAGGACTCTAGCTAGGAGAGTCCTAATTGATTGGGGCATTCATGTAAAACCTACCTAAGCCGACCCTTATTAAAGAGGTGAAGAGGCCGACTAGGGTTTGGAGGTTATTTCTTAAAGAAGAATTAGGAGTTGTAAAGGAATAGGAGTCTTGAGTAGAAGTCTTAATTGAGTAGGAGTCTTGAGTAAGAGTCCTATTAGGAGTTAGGGTTTAGAAACCCTATAAATAGTCATGTATTCTTACTCTTTTGAGGGCAATAGATGAATCATTTCTGCAGCCTTTGAGCAGCAACTTGGAGGAAGGAACCCCTATAGAGTTCCAGGAGGTCGATCCCCTAAAGAGATCAACCCCAAGCTTAGAATCTGCAAGGGTTCTAACATTGAACTCGAGCTCAAGTTGAGCTAGCGAGTCGCTGGTCGGCGGATCGAGCTATGTGACTCAAGCATTGACTAAACCTGTTGGCCGAGCAACTAAACTCGGGCTTAGGTTAGATTAGTGAGTCACTGGTTGGGGGATTGAGCTATGTGACTCAAGCAAGGACTGAACCTGTTGGCCGAGCAATTGAACTCAGGCTCAGGTTAAGCTGGCGAGTCACTGGTCGATGGATCGAGTTGCATGACTCGGGCAAAGACTAAACCTATTGGCCGAGCAACTGAAATCGAGCTCAGGTTGGACTGGCGAGTCGCATGGCTCGGTCCAACAACCAGCGACTCGGGGAAGGACTCAACCTGTTGGCTGAGCAACTAAACTTGGGCTCAGGTTAAGTTGGCGAGTCGCTCGTCGACGGACCGAGCTGTGCGACTCGGGCAAGGACTGAACCTGTTGGCCAAGCAATTGAACTCGTGCTCAGGTTGGACTGGTGAGTCGTTGGTCGATGGACCGAGCTGCGTGACTCGGGTAAAGACTAAGCCTGTTGGCCTAGCAACTGAACTTGGGCTCATGTTGAACTAGTTTGAGTGGCAGCCACCGGGAGACGTGTCGAAACACACGTGCAGTAGCACACATGCGTGTCACAGCGTACGTGCCATAATGAGTGGAGCAATGCATGTTCTAGCGAGAAATTTCTTGTCATGAGTGGGCTTTTGGTGGGAGCTCGAAACTAGGGAATCTGGGGAGATCTAGGGAGTTATGGTAGGTTTAAATGCTACGATCATCTCTTCCCTCGGGTAGCCCAAACGTCGCCTTGAGGGAGAAGACCCCTTCCTTTATAAGTCTCTCTTCTAGGGCGGTTGCTATAACATCGTCCAGTTTCCTACTCCGCACCTCGGATCTCTCCTTCTAACCTCGAGGTCGGGATGTCCATGAGTCGACCTATGGAAGCCCTAGGATAGAAGTAATCAGTTCGTCCTCATGCTGCATGCCCCTAGAGGAGCTATGGGCTCCATGCTCCATCTCTTGGTCAACGTCCCTACGACCCATTTCCCGACGGATTCGGGCTAACCACGGATGCTCTTGAGGCGGGGCTATAGTTTCCTCTACATCCAGTCGTTGAGGGGTGCCTTCGCAGTTGGAGGATTTCGTCGTCTTAGGTGGCGCCTAACTCTTGGCGCTACCTAGTAGCCTTCCTCGGGGAGTGCTGGGGGGTGGGAATCGAGCCAACTTGGACACTCTTCTTGGCTTGCTTTCACCTATGCAAGGAGCAAGGAAGGTATTACCTGACCACCTGTGGTGGGTTCAAGATTAGTAGTGCACCCTCCAATAACAAAGGGTGGAAAACCTGTTATTTTTTCATGAGTCATAGTCGAGGGTGGGGCTTTAATGTTGGATGGACTTCTTGAACCATCGACAATGTTCCCCCGTTTCTTTCCATCGGAGAAGCCGAGATAGTGAGTCGTTTAAGGGAGATTCTGTCCTCCTCTTGGGTAATTAGGGGAATGATCGAGGAGTAGCTAGTTGAGGCGAGACTAAGCCTGGCTCTTAGGGATATGGTCATCTTTATGCTTTGGAGCGTTTACTTTGCTTCTGAATCTGCTGACCAACTGACTCTTTGTTTGCAGAGATGGTGAACCTCCAAGTGCTGAAAGGGATGCCTCGTGCCAAGGTCACTGCATAACTGTCTCGGGAATCCGAGGGTTCTGGCCTCGGGGATGCTTCAAAGAGGGGGACACCAAGGAAGAAATTGGGGTTGGCGGAAACAAGTCGACCAAAGAAAAAGGCCAAAGTGGGAACTCGAAAGATGTCCGAGGGCTCGTCGGTTCGCGATAGAGCAACCTAGGGGCTGTTCGGGGCGGGGGTTGATCCCCAAGGCAAGGGCTCAATAAGCACGAGAGGGAAAGGGGGAGTCGGATCATCCAACGATGACCCCTTGGGGAGATCATTGACCCACCCGAAGTCAATGCAAGACTTGTGCTGCGTCCGACCTCGATTCAAAGGCGAGTAGTTCTAGGCCCTGAGCATGGTCGACCTTCCAGAGGGGGAACTGGGGGCTCCTTATGCCTCGCGGTGGGCGACCTTAAAGACCAATAGTCAAAGGATCAAGGCATGGATATGCCGGGCGAGGTCCCTTTTGATGACAGCCCAAAGGCTCTCCGAACTGAGGGGTGTAACTTTTTTGTTTTGATCGGGTCGAGTTTTGGAATGTGACACCCTGACTGCAATGTATGGTCCCTTTTGATTAATGAAAGCTATCTTTTTCGAGTCTCGACTTCTTACTTTTATGGGTAAATTTTTTTCAAATTTGATGCATTCTAAGTCCTCAGCAGGGGGCTTCCTCCCATGGTCTCAAGGTGGTAAGTTCCTTCTTGGACCACATCACTGATATAGTAGGGACCTTCCCTCTTGCTCGGGTTAGGTCACTTCGATCTTTCGAAGGACGAGGTCTCTGGTCTTGATTGGTCATGGGTGGACCCTGCAGTTGTAAAGTCGGGCTTTGGCCTTTTTGTATGCTAGGGTGTGTAGGTGCGCCACGACCCTTCTTTCTTCGAGTAAGTCAAGGCTAGCCCTGAGGCCTTCCTCGGAGTTGTTCTCTTTGAAAGTGTTAGTGTGCCAAGTTGGGAATACCATTTCGGGCGGGAGGACCGCCTTGGTACTGAATGCTAGGCTAAATGGGAATTCCCTCGAAGTGGCCTTAGGGGTCATTCACAGCGCCTATAGGACACAAAGGAGTTCATCTACCCAGGCTCCGTGTGCTCCGATCACCCTCCTTTTAAGGCCTTCCAGAATTGCTCGGTTCATGACTTCGACCTGACCATTGGTTTGGGGGTGCACGATTGAGCTAAACTTTAATTGTATCATGTAGGACTGATAGTAGGCTTTAAACTTGGTGTTGTTAAATTGGGCTCCATTGTTGGTGATGATGGCCTTCGGGATCCCAAACCGAGTGATGATGTTCCTCCATGTAAAGCCTTGGAATTGTTTTTCCGTGATGGACCAGGGGTTCAACCTCAACCCATTTCGTAAAGTAGTTGACCCCGACTATAAGAAAGCGTCGTTACCCCGAAGTTGGGGGGAAGGGCCCAAGAAGGTTAAGACTCCATTGGGCAAAGGGCCAAGCTACATCCATCGAAGCGATGAGGACTGAAGGCTAGTGCTGTAACTAGGTGTGCCTTTGGCATTGTTGACACTGCTGCACGTATGATAAGGCATCTTGGCGCATGGTCGGCCAATTGTATCCCTATTTGAGGATCTTGAAGGCTAATGTTCGGCCATTGATGTGTTTCGCATAGATGCCCTCATGGAGCTCGGTGAGGACCATCTCAGCCTCAAGTGGTGCGAGGCAGCGTAGGAGGGGTTGAGAGAAGACTCTTCGGTACAACTTTCCACCAAACTCACAGTACTAGTCTTGGGCTCATCTTAGTCGTCACATGACCATGGTTTATCGGGTTGTGTCCCATCCCTCTTGAAGCAGAGGATTTCCTCCATCCAATTCGATGAGACCTCGGTCCCGATGACATCGTGGGTTGGCACTGTTGGGGCAATGAGGGATTCAATTGTTGGGGCTCCTACTAGGTTGCTAGCGGAGGCCAACCTGGCTAAGGCATCTGCTTGCGCATTCTGCACACGAGATATCCTTGTAATTGAGAGATGGTTGAAGCGGCGGGTGAGCCGTCTTACTTTCGCTAGGTATAGTGCCATGGTTGGGTCTCGGGCTTCGTAGCTCCCGTTGATGTGTCCCGCCACCAGCTGAGAGTCACTGAAGGCCTTGATATCATGCACATGCATTTCCAGGACGAGGCGTAGCCCATGGAGTAATGCCTCATATTCGACCTCATTGTTGGTGGCCCTGAATCGTAGCTGAAGCGCCCACTCATAGGTTTCTCCAGTTGGGCTCCTGAGGATGAGTCCGGCCCCTGCTCCCTTGGCGGTTGCTGACCCATCCACATACAGGGTCCATGTGCACTCATTATGTCCCTGTTCAATAGCATGGTCCTTGAGGGTTAGTTCGGAGATGAAGTCGGCCAATACCTGAGCTTTTATGGCAGTCCTAGGGGTGTATTGGATGTCGAATTCACCGAGCTCGATTGACCACCGTAGCATCCGACCTAATGCATCAAACTTTGAGAGGATTTGCCACAAGGGTTGGTTGGTTATCACCTTAATTGTGTGGGCTTGGAAGTATGGTCGTAGCTTTTGAGCCGTCTTTATCAGTGCGAGGATCAACTTCTCAATCAGGAGGTATCATACCTCAGGTCTGGCGAGAATGTGACCGACATAATAGATAGGTTGCTGTGCCAATGGCACCTCTCAGGTTAACACCGAGTTGACCGCTTATGCCGAGGCCACTAGGTAAAGATCGAGGACCTTGCCCGACTCGAGTGATGCGAGTCGGGGCAATCGAGCGAGGTACGCCTTCAGCTTTTTGAAGGCTTCCTCGCATTCCAAGGTCCACGTGAAGCTATCGGCCTACTAGAGAGTTTAAAAGAAGGGGAGACACTTGTCTCTTGAACACAACACAAACCTACTGAGCGCTGCCAATTTCCCAACAAGGTGCTACACTTCCTTGATCGAGTGTGGAGACTGCATCTCTATTATGGCCAGAACTTTTTTCGGGTTGGCATCTATTCCTCTCTAGTGGATGATGAACCTGAGGAATTTTCCCGAATGGACCCTGAAGATGTATTTCGAAGGATTTAGGTGCATGTTGAACCGCTTGAGGGTCCAAAAGGTCTCTGTTGGATCTGCCAAATGCGTGCTTGCTGACTTGCTCTTCACGATCATATCATTGGCATATACCTCTATGTTCCTCCCGAGTTGTTGCTTGAACACTCACTAACAATTCTTTAGTACATTGCCCTAGCATTTTTTTGGCTGAAAGGCATTACTCTGTAATAATATACTCCCTTGTCGGTAATGAAAGTGGTGTACTCTTGATCTTGCGGTGCTCTCCGGATCTGGTTATAGCCCGAGAATGTGTCCATGAATGTGAGAAGATCATAATCTATTGCGGCATCTACCACCTAATCTATTCTCGGGAGTGGATAGCAATCTTTGGGGCATGCTCGTTAAGATCAGTGTAGTCGACACACATCCTCCAGCTCCCATTGTGTTTCTTAACAAGGACTACATTTGACAACCATCGGGGGTATTTCACCTCGGTTATGAATCCAACCTCTCTAAGGCAGTCTACTTTGTCGCTGATTGTCTTTTTTTTGTTGGGGGTGAACTTTCTCAGCTTCTGCTTCATAGGTCATGCCTCAGGGTAGATGTTAATGTGGTGCTAGGCCACCCCCGGATTGATTTCAGGCATATCTTTTGAGGACCATATGAACACATCAGCATTTTTCTTCAGGAAATCGATGAGCTGGAGTTGGTTTGCTTCGGGGAGCGTCATTCTGAATTTCACGGTCATATCGGGTTGGTCCCTTTTCAAGGGTACATTGGCGAGTTGTTCAGGTGGTTCTAGGTATATTGGTATTCTGGCTTCCTCACGGGGATCCAAGGTTTGTTGGGGTTGCTACTTCTTTGGGAGAGTGACTGCTGTCAAATAGCACCGCCTTAATTCTCTAGGATCACTTCGGGATACCCTAACCCTGCTGATGTTGGAAACTTGATGGCTCGGTGATAGGTGGAGACTATCGCTTTTAATTTATTGAGTGTCAGGCGGCCAAGGATGACATTGTAGGCCAAGGGAAGGTCGACTACCATGAAGGTGGTCATCGTCGTCTTGGCTCTTGGTTGTTCCTCGATAGTAATGGGGAGGATGATAGTCGCGAGCGGGGAGATGGAATCCCCCATGAATCCAGTAAGCACCGACGCCATGGGGGTGAGGTCCTCATTAGTTAGGCTGAGCTTCTTGAAGGCGTCGAGGTACAACACATCGGCAAAGCTCCTGGTGTCGATCATCACTCTCTTCACCCGAGCATTGGCGATCTAGATGGAGATCACTAAAGCATCATCATAGTGGGAGCGTTCGACCTCTTCAGTTCCAAAGGTGATTTCGGGTTCGAACTCAAGTCTGGGATGCTTCTCCATTGTGTTGCGAGCGTAAGCCTTTCTTACTGTTGTGCTGCTACCACCAGAAGCCAGTCCACCAGTGATGACATCGATTTGCTTCTCAATAAGGCCCCTAGGGCACGGTGATGCTTCTCTTGGTTCCTTGAGGTAGCACCCGAGGTGACCTCTTTGGATCAACTCTTCAATTTGATTCTAAAGGTCATGGCAGTCCTCTGTATGATGGTCGTAATCACTATGGAACCTACAATATTTAGATCGATCCTTGTGAGTAGCTTTCAAGGGGTTGGGTTGTTGCAAGAGTCCTTTCTCCCTGATATGGAGAAAGATCTCGGTACGAGAGGTGTTCAAAGACAGAGGCGGGGGCCTCGGGAGTAATTGCTCGGGCCAATCGGGCCTCCTATGGAGTTGCATTACTGGTGATCTTGAAGTTGTTCCTCGGGCCTGTTCCATCCTCGGCCTCTTGCTATCCTCACGCCTTCTTGCCATTAGGGCTTCCATGACAATGTATTGGTTGGCGCGTTGGAGCATCTCGAGGATAATTGCAGGTGGCTTCTCGATTAATGACCAAAAGAACCTCGAGGGTCTTAGGCCCATCAAAAATGCTTGCATGATCAGAGAGGGATGAACATCTTTGAACCCCTGGATTTCAGCGGCAAAGCACGCCACGAATTGGGAAAGTGATTCGCCGTCGCGCTGGGATAATGCGAGCAGTGTGGCCATGGAAGGCCTAGGTCGCACGCTGGCCAGGAAATTTTGCTCAAACTATCTTGCAGGTTGATCAAAAGAAGAGATCGAAAGTGGCTATAGTCGGCTAAACCACACCCGCATCAATCATCTGAAGGCAGTCGGGAAAGCCCGACACATCAGGGTGTCGGAGGTGCCGTAAAGGGCCATTTGAGCTCGAAATGTGGCGACATATTCCGTGGGGTCAGAGCCTCCATCGTATGTCTCTAGCACCGGGAGTCTGAAGTTGATGGCATAGGCTTGTCCTAGATTTCCTGAGCAAAAGGGGATCTACTCGAAATACTTTCCCTAGTTTCGTTGCATGACTTCTGGAATTCGTGCTGGAACTCGTCTAGGTGACGGTTGACCACAGATAGCTGGACCATGAATGAGTCGTCTGCCGAGTCTGATGATAAGGTGTCAAGCTCGGGGAGTGATAGAACGGCTCGGCAAGGTGCAAGCGCGCTCTGCTCGGCGAGGTTTCTTGGGTTTACAATATGCTCTCAGGCTTCTCCTATCTTGACTTGTTCCCTGTTTGGCCAATGCGATGTCGGGTCGGTCGGAGGGGCTGCTAACTATACGATCTATGGGATGAGCGGGACAATTATTTGCATGATTCCTGTCAAGGTTTGCACTTGCTTGGCCAAGCCGAGGAATGCCTTAGGCGAAACGACCGAGGGTCCTGCAGTATTCCCAGGGGGAGAGAGAGTCTCGGATCATTGAACAGGTGCTAGTAGCGATCCATTGTTGGAGTTGGGATGCCCCTATCCCTAAGGATGGGTAGGGACTAATCACTGAGTCCGAAAGGGAGGTGAGTAGTTGGTGGTTCTCCCTCGGGGTGAGCTCCTGCGGGGTGCTCTTACGACATCAGCTCTCCTTCTAGTGCAAAAAATGTTAGTGAACTTATGCGCCGTGGCTGAGGAGTCAGCATGGCTTGGTCCATGAGTCGATGTCCGGAGTTCTCGGTTAGTTGGAAGAAGTGTTAATGCCGACTGGATCAGCGGTCAGGACGTTGACGCTGTCTTCTGGGAACGCGTCTCTCGGTCGATTGGAAGAAGTGTTGAAGTCAGTTGGATCAAGGGTCGGGACATTGATGTCATCTTCTAGGAGCACGTTTCTCGGTCGGTTGGAAGAAGTGCTGAAGTCGGTTGGATCAGAGGTCGAGGTGTTGTCACCGTTTTTCGGGAGCGCATCTCTCGGTCGGAACAGCCACGCCTCCGGGGGTGGCCGAGTTCCTGCACACAGGCCCTGGTCGGGGGGTTCCTGACTTAGGCCCCTCGTAGATTAAGTCAATGGTCCTTTTTTTTTTTTTTTTTTCTTTTTTCATCCCTTGGCCAAATGCCGATCAAGAGCTTTTATACTATTGTCCGAGGATCGGTCGTATGCAGATTTGGCGTGTCAACTGATCCCTCGAGTGACGAGATGGTACCATTATACAGCGGCCGTCTGGTATGCACAGAACGGCGCCATGCGACGTCGTCCTGAGCTTTCTAGGACAGGACTCGCCGAGGGGGGAGACTTGTATGGGCTTTGGCTCGGTGCGGGGAAGCACCCATCGTGCGACGTCCAAATACCAAATATTCTTACAGTATGAGCAACCGTACCAAGAGGATCATCCAGCAATTGCAGGGGAAAACAGATCACTCGAGATACAAACCACAGAAGAGAGCAGTTTTAGCGACGTCATCTCATGTGGATAGATTGAAGTCATCCATTTGAGGTCGATAATAAGCATACTGAACTGACGAGTCCTACCTACTAAATTGGACTAAAAAGTTGAGATGAGATGAATTTGATCCATCTCTTGTGTAAAGCACGTCACACAAACTTTTGAAAAAGTTGAGATGAATCCTACCTACTAAATTGGACTAAAAACAAAATGGAAGTGAGGACCATAATAAGCATACTGAACTGATGAGTCAACAAGGTGTCCGATTCTTTTTTTGGTTTCATAATTTAGTCCCTTTTATAGGATCGCAATAGAGCTGTTTTGGAAAATATAATGAGACCAAAAAAATTATAAGAAATATTATAGTTGAGCTGCCCGAACTGCAAAGGATCCTACCGTGTTGATGTGTAATGCAGCTTTGGACTTATTTTGCCCATATCACCATCACATCTCATGAACTCGAAGCAAGATGGAGAGGAGGCATCTCATGAACTGATTGCTTAGGAGGGTTGGCGACATTGCCTGGCATTTTGCTTCACAGTGAGGCATGTCCTGTGCCCACTGTACGTATCACTTCATTGACTCTTGCATGCTCTTCGAGCGTGGGGATGCAGTTTAAGGTCGCTAATAATAACCAGTGGAATAGTTGCAGATCTTTACGGATTCGATTGATCTTTTTCTTTGTTTGGTTTTAATTGAGCACTCTGCATGAACGATCATACAGCTTGTATGATCTTGTTTTGTCATGCATGAATCATATGATTCCTTGTTGTCCTGCTTTTGTTCTCTTCGAGATTAAGCGTGCCTTTGAAGTGGAAGCCAAGCAAACAAACTCATCATCGTCGTCATCATGCCATCGCAGCACTCTCTTCTTATCCCCTTGCACTCTATGGTTGCAGTGCATCGTTGGACACTGCTGCGCTCCTGCTACCATGGCGTTCGAGCCCGCTGAGGTCGACTCCACCAGTCCTTTTCGCTCCGTGAAGGAGGCCGTCGCGGTCTACGGCGATCGCTGTCACGCAGGCAACGCTAGTTCTCGCAAGACCAGCTCATCTGCCAAGCTCGACATCATCAGAAGCCCGGTCTGTTCTCTGCCGCCTCCTAAGCCTGTCGTTTCGGCCAACTCCTCGCCGCCCTCCCTGTCTTCCACGTTCCGCTTCGTTCATGAGCGAGACGATGAGCTCAGAGTCGTCAACGCTGTCAGGAAGCTGGAAGCGGAGCTGTACGAGGCAAAACGAGAAGTGAAGCTGCTGAAGGAGATGCAGTCGGAGACGAAGGTAGCGGTCGCTGCTCTGTGCCTCCAGCTCCAGAAGAGCATGTCCAAAACAGAAGCAGCAGCTTGGCGATCGAAGAGCGGCCCTGCAAAGTTCGAAGTGATCGATGGGGAGAGGAGAGGATCGGGAGCAGCGAGCGCTTGCCGACGCTGGCTCAAGCACTTAGCCTGGGAAGGATGGAAGATGAGCTTGGTGGAAGAGGAAAAACAAAGGTGGGGAAGAGGAGGCCTCTCATTCCACTGATTGGGGACTTCTTCCCCAAGAGGAAGACATCTCCTGATCTAAGAAACACTCGCAGTCCATCCTTTTACAGTGTGCTGAGCTGATGTTTCCGCGATTGATGTTTTGTGTTGGCCTTCTTTCCTTGTGTGCTGCAAGCTTGAGATGAAAGAAAATAAAACAAAAGAGAATGAGATGTAAAGATTTATGCTTTAAAGGTTTGAAGTGAGATGAATAAAATTGAGATTATTGGCAAGTGAAGTTCATGTTCCAGTGGAGTGCAAAGTATGTGGATCCATTAAATTGGTATTTCATCAACTAAAATGGAATGTAGAATCAGCCATTCATTAGTACTCTTTGTGCTTGCAAGGATCATAGCAAATGTGATGATCCAGTTTCAAGTTGAACACATTGGATCAATGCTTGAACTGGCCATGGAGGACTTGGGGATATAGTGCAACACAAACGAAGGTAACACCACAGAGAAAGGGAGAAGCTGGGTAAGATCTCTGCCAAAAGATCTAGTTGAGAGTACAAACGATGTATTCATTTATACCATGCCATTGCTTTTTGGTCACAGGTTATAAACTATAACAGAGGCTTTGCCTAATGTTTGGTGTTACCTCCATCTTTCATCAAATCCATCCAATTTGTGGTGCCAAACTCCTCTTTGGATTGCTGTACACAGTCCCTAGGCCTAGATTATGCCTGTTGCAAAGGCATTCATTCAACAAACATAATGTCATATCAACCATGAGCATATCCAGCTTTAATTGCAGGAAATCAAGGCTCTTCCACTGTAATCGGGAACGAGAATGGCCACCATCCATGCCACACCATACTCCCCCCGTCTCTATCTCAAGCTTCAGCACTTGCATGTACTGTTGCCACATTAGCACGTACATGAGTTGGTAAAATAATGACAGAAGATTGGACACCAGTCTCCTTCTGTCTCTATCTCAAGCTTCACCACTTGCGTGTACCGTTCCACATTAGCACTTACATGAGTTGGTAAAATAATGAGAGAAGACAACCTCTCAAGAAGATGCATGTGTGGATGCTGAAATGGAGCAGAAAACAATAACCACATATTGCTCAGGACAAGCTGGAAGGTAGAAGAGAACAGACAACAAACCAGAGTTACAGTACCATTATCAAGTACTAAATAGAGGAGAACCATGCCTAAACTGAAGTACATGTGCACAAGCTAAAGAGTGCACACTCTATCACTTCTAGGTTTGTTATAATGCTCTAAAATAATAAGTTTATAATGTATATGAGCTGATTCTGTGCTCAAACTAGGAGTTGAAGTTGGACTGCATCTTCATCAGTAAGCCTTTAAAGTAGATCAAATCACCATAAGGGCATGATTTTACATTAGTTTAAGCCTCGTATAATATCTTCGTTGATCAATAAACCACTAAGAACGAATCAGTGTGGCTGGTCTTCTATAATCTAAACCAATAGCCATCCATTGACACAAAGGTTAAACCCGTAGAAAAGGACACTAAAAGATTGGAGAATGAAACAAAAATCCTAAGTTGAACCCAATGACTCTTAAAAATATGATTGGATGATCATAATTCTAAAGTCTTAAGCTTTAAAAAAGTCTAAGCTAAATGAAGAATGAGAACTGTATGAATATATTTAAGAAAGAACTTAACGTATATATTAACATCCCATCTCCTCTTGCAAGTAGGTGAAGGAAACCGAGTATATAGTGTAAGCTTAAACGAAGAATGAGAATTTTATAAATATTTTTAATTAAACATCAAGAAAAATAATTAATATTTTTTAATCATCTTAAAGACTTGATTGAGTGATCACAAATCCCAAAAGCTTGAGAATTTATAACTTATGATCATTCAATCATTTTTCAAAATAAACTTATAATATTAATTTAATAATATGATTGAATGTTCAATATTATCAGAAGTTACTTTTTTAGATGACACAATAGTAGCGTTGGGTGAGGTCATTTGGCTACCAACCACCAAATTCCAGTCCAATGCATCCTTTTCTTTTCTTTGCTTAATTTGATGGGATCATATATATATATTTCCACCCATATGTATATGCCAAAAGGTCAGGCCAGTGGTGTGCTATAGACATCAACTCATCTTAATACACCATGAATACTCAAGTTCTCTCTTGACCTTGACGAAACATGGAGTTAACACATCACTATATAAACAAAGAATTCTAAGCTTTGTGATTCATAGTTCGCACCTAAGCAGGGAAGGAATTGCGTGTAGAATATTGAAATACTGTAATAAAAGATGAATAAAGAATGAGAGTACTTTTGTTAGAAACTCACCTTAGCGAACTGGCACAGTAAAATAGTGCCTTGCATGCTTTTATTCTTTTTGTTTTAACGGTTCATGAGTTGCAGTCTTCTAATTTTGTTTTTCTCTTCTAATCAAACCTAGACTTAGATCATTCAAAACAAATTATAACTTTCATCCGGAGTTATATAATTTAAGATGATGCATAATATTCATAACCCCTTTTTTCTTTTGACTATCTTGCTATTTATATTCTCTTAAAAATAATAAAATATTATTTTATTATCTACAGTCCTAGTATTATTGATTTTATTCTTTTTATTTTCACAATCTCGCTCTTATTGTCGAAGCCGACATTGCCTCGTGCTCTCTACTAACATTATTTTTTATTGTCACTCTATGCTCTTCGCTCAATGCTCCTTATGTTTTTTTGTCGATATGATCATCAATCATTATCTCATGCTTCTTGTTCACGTGATGCTTACCAGTTAGAGAAAAAAAAAAAAGAAAAAAAAAAGGAAGGAATAGAATGTGAGGGAAAAAAAGGATATTTAAGTCTATTTGTAAAAGTATAGGTTAAAAATATTTAAAAAAATTAAAATAGATTATAAATAATAAAGAGATTTTACAAATAAATCTTCTTTAAGATTAATCCTAGAGAAACAAATATTTCACTTCATTTGAAAGCAACCACAGGCATCCTTCCACTTTACACTGTGGGAGAAGTACCATCACATGGTAGAATCTCAACTAGTGTTAGCTCTTAGCAGACGTGGATTTTTGGTGGCGGGGCAACCACAAGCTTCACCGCTTTGGAAACCGAGGTGGCAGCACAGACGAAGGGGTTGAGCGCAGCTACTTGCTGCAGCTGTTGCTGGAGCAACTGAAGTTTGGGGAAGACGTTCCGGAGAGCGGCAAGGGAGGCTCATGGAGAGGCCGAGATCGAGGTCGACGCAGCGGTCGTCGTCTTGGCTGGCGCCGACGCTGCTGCTGGTCTTGTCGCAGCAATCGATTGGGGCTTCCGAGAGAATCATGTCTTGCGCCATGGTCGTGATTTCTTGTCGTCGCGGACCGGCGATTCCACTGGCCTGGCCGTGGCTCTGGGGATCGATACCCCGGCTGAGGAGCTTTCGCTTGATGTGCGTGTTCCAGTAGTTCTTGATGTCGTTGTCCGTCCTCCCCGGTAATCGCCCGGCTATCAGCGACCACCTTGATCGATAGAAACAACATTGCATGCATGTTTATGACCTGTAAAGGTAAAAAGAAGGTAACTTACTTATTCCCAAGCAGGCCGTGAAGCTCGATGACGAGTTCATCTTCCTCCTCTGTAAATTTGCCGCGCTTGAGGTCGGGCCGGAGGTAGTTTATCCACCGCAGCCTGCAGCTCTTACCGCATCGAAGCAAACCTACAAGTACAGAAAAAGATCAGCAGACAGAGAATTGTCCTTTGAGCAGATCAAACATGAGATGCTTAACTCAAACGAGTTGAAGTAGGACCTGCAGCTTTAGGGAGTGATCTCCAGCAACCTTCACCATGGGCTCTGATGTAGGAGATGAGCTTCTCGTCTTCCTCCTTGGTCCATGCTCCCTTGTTGGTGTGAGCCTTGTCGCAGCACGGAGATCTGCCCATTTCAGATGAAGAAGAAAGAGGATAAGGAAGATAGAAGAGAGTCGAAACAATTGCTTTGAGTTGGAGAGAAAGGAGGCCAACAAGGGAAGCCGGAAAGGGGAATGGATAGGAAAGATGACAGCTAGTCCACAATCCAACCCCAACAGTAGGTGTGTACTTCACTCTATCAATGCCTCTCTGCACCATTACACTCTTCAGTCTGCCTACTGGATATCTATCCATCAAGTGGCCTGTGACCCAGCTTCATGGAGAATCAAGGAAAGTTGGCTCATGTGGTACTGAAGAGGTGTCTCAAGGACCTACATGATAGGAAAGATGACAGCTTTTATTCTGAATCAAGTGGTCCGTCCATTGACTTTTCCAAGCTCAAAGAAGGTAAGGGCATCAAATGCCTCTTGACTACCTTTCTGAGTTGAGTCACCTCTTCTTAACTTATTCATCAGCTTCTCTATGAATAGGAGTATAGGACTACAAAAAACTACCCTAAATGCGAAAATGATACAGTCTCAATGGTCTCAATCTAAACCTACCATGGTGAAGCTTGGGAGTCGGAGGGCTTCTAGAGAGAGGAAAGGGACTCTTGCATTAGGGTTTGGTTGGTTTGTGTTGGAGGACAAGTAGAATAAATATCTTTACTGTCACTGCCGTGGACATTGTGGCCGAAAAAGATCCTTGTGGGAAGTCCAGTTGATGGCCTAAGGTCTCAGCCAAAATCTTCTCCACCTCAGTCATTCTCTGCCAGGTTGAAAGGCCTTTGTCTTTCCATTTTCTTCTCAAGTATCCTATACCAGGTTGATGTACATCCTGCAGTGCAGCCATGGGAAGCAGCTGAGGTATTACAGTAGAGTTCAGAAAGTCCTGCACATGGATCAGAAATTATATGTTTTTGAGACATGAGAACAATCTGGGCAGAGTGAAGCAGAAAAGAAGAGAATGATCATGTACAGAAGGGAAACGTAAAAGATAGTTATCAAAATAAACAAATGGAACAAGTTTTGGTTCTCTATATGTAAAGGAACACTAACCATTTCTGTGTGCTAATCAACCTTAAGCTTGATAGTTATTCCTAGATATGATTTAGGACCCTCATAATGTGCTTCCATCATCTTCCTATAGAAACTTCTTGTTCTGCTTATTGGAAGTTTGAAATACTAAAGTGCTTCAGACTTCAGATTGCTTCTCCTTTACATGCTTGAAAAAGAAACTAAATTAATTAGTGAGGTAGGTTGCAGAGCTTGATAAGTCGAAGCTGTGATTGAAGTTTTTTGTGAGGTGTCTCAAGGACCTACATGATAGGAAAGATGACAGCTAGTCCACAATCCAACCCCAACAGTAGGTGTGTACTTCACTCTATCAATGCCTCTCTGCACCATTACACTCTTCAGTCTGCCTACTGGATATCTATCCATCAAGTGGCCTGTGACCCAGCTTCATGGAGAATCAAGGAAAGTTGGCTCATGTGGTACTGAAGAGGTGTCTCAAGGACCTACATGATAGGAAAGATGACAGCTTTTATTCTGAATCAAGTGGTCCGTCCATTGACTTTTCCAAGCTCAAAGAAGGTAAGGGCATCAAATGCCTCTTGACTACCTTTCTGAGTTGAGTCACCTCTTCTTAACTTATTCATCAGCTTCTCTATGAATAGGAGTATAGGACTACAAAAAACTACCCTAAATGCGAAAATGATACAGTCTCAATGGTCTCAATCTAAACCTACCATGGTGAAGCTTGGGAGTCGGAGGGCTTCTAGAGAGAGGAAAGGGACTCTTGCATTAGGGTTTGGTTGGTTTGTGTTGGAGGACAAGTAGAATAAATATCTTTACTGTCACTGCCGTGGACATTGTGGCCGAAAAAGATCCTTGTGGGAAGTCCAGTTGATGGCCTAAGGTCTCAGCCAAAATCTTCTCCACCTCAGTCATTCTCTGCCAGGTTGAAAGGCCTTTGTCTTTCCATTTTCTTCTCAAGTATCCTATACCAGGTTGATGTACATCCTGCAGTGCAGCCATGGGAAGCAGCTGAGGTATTACAGTAGAGTTCAGAAAGTCCTGCACATGGATCAGAAGTTTTTTGTTCTGCACTAACTACATGTTAGGACTCTAGCTAGGAGTGTCCTAATTGATAGGGACATTCATGTAAAACCTATTTAAATCGATCCTTATTAAAGAGGTGAAGAGGTCGGCTAGGGTTTGGAGGTTATTTCTTAGAGAAAAATTATGAGTTGTAAAGAAATAAGAGTCTTGAGTAGGAGTTCTATTAGGAGTCTTAAGTATTAGGAGTTGGTTAGAAGTAGGAGTCCTGTTAGGAATTAGGGTTTAGAAACCCTATAAATAATTATGTATTCATCCTCTTTTCATAGACAATAGATGAATATTTTTTACAGTCTTTGAACAGCAACTTGGAGGAAGAAACCCCTATAGAGTTCTAGAAGACCGATCTCCTAAAGAGATCAAACCCAAACTTAGAATCTGCAAGGATTCTATCACTACATTTCATAAGCCAATTGCTAGAAGCTAATACTGAAAAAGTAAATGCGGAGTCATCCTAGGTATAGTAAAACTGTTTGGCCCTGCTAATTCACAAAACTAATATTTTCTGGCCTCACCCACAGTTTGATGCTAAACGCTGATAGTTTATTAGACCTTACATGTGACTGAAGTTTTTTATTAGACTGAATGCTTCTGTCACAGACTGGCCTTTACACAAGGCATGCATTCTGCAAACCAACCAAACAGGCCTCGATTGCCACACACACACTGTACCTCATCAACTGATCCCACTGATAGATACGTCAGTTGTATCACTAGCTAAACCAACCATTGTTTTCTCCTACATCACTACATTACAACCCAGACATAGCATTCCAAAAACTCAGTTCCAGACAAAACTTTTGGCTTGAAACGTGTTCATCACCGAACCCATGCATCTTTGAAAATAAACAACTTGTTGTTGTCATTTGAACTTTGAATAGCCAAATCTATTAGGAGGATGCGTTCGTTAGATTATGTGATATTATTTAATTAGATAAAATATATTATAAATTTAATTAGACTATGATTATAATAGAAAAAATGTTCAATTATAATATGATTTTTTAGAAGATGATCTTAACGAGGGATTCTTCTAATTATTTATCCTAGATTCTTTACTTTTACCTATAAATAGAAATGATTTTCTAGGGATTTAATACGTGGTGTTACGTTACAATATATATTGAGAGACTATATATCTTCTCTCATCTCCTCTTAGTCTTTATTTTATTACTTATAGTGGTCTTATGAATGATAGAAAGAGAAAATAATGCGAGTCTAGTTCTCCTTGCAGATCGGTATCACTACGATTAGATGATAGTGTAATTATAAATCAAATAATGATTTATTGAATCACTAAAAGATATGTAATCCTGATCTTGATATATCGTTATTTGATTCTGATTATGGTGTTAAAGTTTTTTCATATAATAGAAGCATGATTATAATTTTTATGTTTATAATTGATACCATAGCTATGTTTTGAAATCAAATACTTTAGATTATAAAAGTATGTTAAATCTGTAATCAGACTTGTTTATCAACACCGTTCGTTTTGATAGGTGTTATTCGATTTTGATTATATGATGCTTGAATGATCTTTTTGTACTATCGATCTTCTTTTCTATCTTATTCGATCTATGAATTTAGTCCTTTGTGCTCCTCACCTACTTACGGGTATTGTAATGTAATTAATTTGACATGTTGCTCGTATTTGTTTGGTGGGTTGCTATCGATCATAGTTCTTTGAGGGCGATGACTTTCGTTGGTCACTAACCCAGTCGTGGGCAATGATTGTGCAGATGACAACCATCATTGTATTGTTGCTGCTTACGTGCAATAGCCCAAGTGCTATGTCATTGTTGCCTATGTGCAGTAACCCCTTCCAAGCATCATGATGGCTTACTGTGGTTGTCAACATTGCACATGCCATAACTTTGCAATGACGTTGGGTGGTGTCACTGTTGTATATAGCAATGGGAATTGGCTATAAGTGATACTACACAAGCAATAACATCGACAATGGTAGAACGAGCATGGGCCACACCGAGGGGATTCTTCATGCTATCATCATAGGAGGACAAGTAGTGTATGCGACGGGATGGTGGTGGAGATGTCACTGCGACAATCAGTCAACTGCGAACACGTGCATTATCGATGTGGGTTATGTTGAATCTCATATTTTGATGATAATATCAATTGGTGAATTAATGATTTAATCCATATGTTGAGATAAGCGATGCAGGACTAATTATGATCATAAGAAAGGCAAAATGATTAAAGAAGAATCAATGTTGGGCCGGAATCAATAATTGGGCATTGGGTTGGATGACTCGAGGGATACACCAAAGGATCAAATGATACAGTGAAAGCTCACTGGAAGTTCACCAGGAATTCGCCGAAAGCTCACTGGAGGTTCACCGGGAGTTCACCAAATGCTCATCGAAAGATTGTAGAGGGTTCATTAGAAGTTCACTGAGAGTTTAGTTGAACCATTAACGTGCAGGACAACTTAGATTGCAAGTAGAATAATTGTTTTATCCTAACTATTGTAGTTAGGACTTTAATTTGAGTTAGTTTTGGAAGAAATCCTACTAACTCAAATAGGGGCCAACTGGGCTGAATATAGAGCTAAATTGGGCTGATTGGATGACTCATTCAACCACTTGGAGCCATGACAAGTGGTGGCACCACCTAGGCTGGGTAACGGAATTGCTTGGGGCTCAACCTCTTAGGTTGTCTGGGCGGTGGTGCCGTCAAGAGTTAATGTTGTCAGGTAGTGGTACCACTAGAGCCTAGTCTTCGAGGCTCTATCATGTGATAGTACTGCTAGACTGAGCGGTGGTATTACTTAGTATTAGTCTACAAACGGTGGTACTGCCCAATAATGATAGTGGTACTGCCAGTACCCCGAAAACCAGAAATGAAACACTTTTTGGCTCTATTTTTGAAGCCATTGGGGCCTATAAATACTCCACTCTTTCCTACATGAAAAAACAATAAAAGTGTGAACAAAAATATTGAGATTTTGGATTGTAAAATTACTAAGTGTCCTCCTCCTCCCTTTCTAGTTTTGTGATAATTCAAGAGAGGTGTGAGGCTTGTAAAGGATGTCTCCTAAACTCGTAAAAAGGAGAAAGTGTTGTAAAAGAGTGTTTGGTTTTTGTCCATTAAAGGAAGATCATTAGTGGATGTCAGTGGCCTCAATGAGAAGAAATCGAAAATGGATGTAGGTCATGATGACCGAACCATTATAAATCCGGTGTGATCTCTTCCTTGTCATCTCTATTCTTTTTTTCTTTATATTGCCTACTGACTTGGCTGCTTACTCAACTCCATACCTTTTTTATGTTAAACACATTTTTGATACGCTTTTAATTGAAACAAAGTTTTCCGACTTGACGTAATTTTAAGAAAAGCACTAATTTACACCCCCCCCCCAAACTATAATTCCCTCTTAGTGCCGACTTGATCCTAACAATTGGTATCAGAGCGAGGTTACTCTCTATTTGGTTTAAAACTCTAGAAAGATGACTTTTGCTAGTAATCAAGAGGGACTTTCTATTACTCGTCCTTTCATGTTCAATCGGATAGACTACACTTATTGGAAAACTATGATGAGAATTTTTTTTGCTTTCTATGGATTTCGAATTGTGGAATATTATTGAAAGTGATTTTGAGATGTCTTCCAAACTAATAAACAAATGGAATGATTTGGAAAAGAAAACATTCTCCTTGAATGCTAAAGTGATGAACGCTTTGTTTTGTGCTCTTGGTAAAAACGAATTTAATCGGGTTTCTATATACGAAACTGCACATGAGATTTGGCACACACTCGAAGTCATACAAAGGCATAAGTAGGGTTAAAGACTCAAAAATTAATATTTTGGTGTATAATTTTGAGTTGTTTCGAATGAAACCAAGCGAAACCATTGGGGACATGTAAACCTGTTTTACGGATGTCGTCAATGGTTTAAAAGCACTTGATAAAGGTTTTTCTAATATTAAACTTGTCAATAAAATATTAAGATCCCTTCCAAAAAGTTGAGATCCAAAAGTGACGATAATACAAGAAGCAAAGAACTTGGACAACTTTGCTCTTAAAGAACTTATTGGATCATTAATGACGTGCAAGACACATGATGAATATGAGAACTACCTTCCAAAGAACATGAAGGATATGACACTTAGAACTAAAGAAGACCACTTGAGCAAAGCTCAAGTGATGATGAGGACTTGACGCTTCTAACAAAAAAATTCAAAAGATTCAGAAGAAACAAAATAAATTTGTAAAATAAGATACTAAGAAAAAAAATGAACTAACAAATGACACAATCGTATGCTATAAATGCAAGAAGCCAAGATACTTCAAAAATGAATGTCCTCAAGTGAAAAAGAAGCTATAAAAAAAAAGACGGCACTTAAAGCAACTTGGGATGATTCGAGTGCATCTGAAAACGAGGAGCCAATCAACAAAGAAGAAGTTTCTAACTACGCTCTAATGATGCTTAATGACGAGGTAAGTGACTCAATTGAATCTCATTTAGCTTATGATGATTTACTTATTACTTCCAATGATTTGTATGATTTATATGATGAATGTAAGCTAGTTAGTAAAAAATATAAGTTATTAAAAAAGGAGTATGCTTCTCTTATTAGTGAATTTAATAAATTAAAAATTGAGCATGATGATAGTATATTAATTTCTTGTACTAAGTGTGATGAGATAGATCCACTTAGAAAAGAAAATGTCTTACTATAAGAAAGATTAGAAAAACTTAAAATAGATCATAAATCTCTAAACATGATCATTGCTAATAAGGGTCATATTCATAGAAAGGAAGGAATTGACTTTATGAGTAACACTCAATAAAAGTTAACCATCTTCATTAAAGAATCTACACTGCATGTTAAAGGAACCATAAATCACTCAATGATAGATAGATCTATTTATGAGAGACCCAAGATTAAATAAGTACCTAAAATAAAACCCTCTTTCTTGTAGATATGTCTACAATCATAAGCTAGGAGCAAGGGATGGTACCTTAATAGTAGATGTTCAAGGCATATAATTGGAGATTCAATATACTTCTCTAAGCTCACTAGCCAAGATGAAGGATTTGTCACATTCGGAGACAACAACAAAAGGAAAAATTATTGGCAAAGGAAATATATGTAACAAATCAAACTTTTTAATTGAAGATGTGTTATTAGTAAATGATTTAAAACATAAATCTACTAAGCATTAGTCAATTATGTGATAAAGAATATATCATCACATTTGAATCTAATGCTTGTATAATTAAAGTACCACACAAATATATATATATATATATATATATATATATATATATATATATATATATATATATATATATATATATATATGATTGCCTTAAAATATAATAATGTGTATACTATTGATATTGATGATTTTTTTGACGAAACATGTTTTTTGACTTTAGACAATGATGTATGGCTTTGGCATAGGAGAATTAGGTCATGTTAGCATGAAACTAATCTCTTAAATTTTAATTAGAGAACTTGTGAAAGGAATGTCTATCATCAAGTTTGTCAAAGACAAAGTTTATGATACATGTCAATTAAGAAAATAAATAAAAAGTAGTTTCAAATCAAAGAATCAAATAAGCACATTTAGACTACTACAATTGATCCATATGGATTTATTTAGACCAATTGATATAACAAGCTTAGGAGGTAGCAAATATGCCTTTGTAATTGTTGATGATTATAGTAGATACATTTGGACATACTTCTTGGCACATAAAAGTGATTGCTTTAAATATTTTTAAAATTTTTTAAATTAGTTCAAAATGAAAAGAGTTTTATGATTGCCTCTATTTGAAGTGATTATGGTGGTAAATTTCAAAACCATGATTTTTAAAATTTTTGTGAGTCAAATGGGTACAACCATAATTTCTCTATTGGGAAATCCATAATAAAATATAATATTTAAAAGAAAAAATAGAAACTTATAAGAAATGGTAAGAACTATGTTAAATGATCATAGCCTACCCAGATATTTTTGGGCCAAAGCCGTTAATACAACATGATATGTCATGAACAAGGTTCTTGTAAGACCATTACTTTCCAAAACTTCCTATGAATTATGGAATAATAAAAGACCAAATATTTCATATTTTAAAGTTTTCGGGTTTAAAAGTTTTGTTTTAAATGAAAAAGATGCCTTAGGAAAATTTGATGCTAAATCCGATGAAGATATTTTTCTTGGTTATTCCTCTATGCTTAAAGTTTTTCGTGTCTTTAATAAAAAACCTTTGGTTATAGAGGAATCTATTCATAATGTTTTTAATGAGCTTCCTAAATTTAAGAAAAATAATTTTGATGATAATTTTGATTTTGATGCTTTAAAATTGAATGAACACTCTCCTCCTCTAAGCAACTTGGATGCATCTTCTTCCAAAGAATCTTTACGTAAAGATTGGAAGTATATAAATGCTCATTCTAAGGTATTAATCATTGGAGACACATTAAAAGGTATTTAGACTCGTTATTCTTTTAAAAAATTTTGTGCGAATGCAGTCTTTTTATCTCAAATTAAACCTAAATGCATTGAGGAAGCTCTAAAAGATGATTCATGGGTCTTTGCAATACATGAGTAATTAAATTAATTTGAGAGAAATGAGGTATGGAAGCTTGTTTCTAGACCTAGTGACCATTTGGTAATTAGTACTAAATGGGTCTTTAGAAACAAGCAAGATGAACTTGATATCATGGTTAGAATCAAGGCTAAATTAGTGGCTAAATGTTTCAACTAAGAAGAATATATCGATTATGAAGAAATCTTCACTCTTGTAGCTAGATTTGAAGCTATAAGGATTCTCTCTGCCTATGCTAGTTGTAATAATTTTAAGTTATTTCAAATAGATGTTAAAATGACTTCATTTCCAAAGAAGTTTATGTTGAACGACCACTAGGATCTAAGAATATCACTTTTCCAAATTATGTTTTTAAATTATCTAAGGCTCTCTATAGTTTGAAATAAGCTATAAGGGCTTTGTATGAGAAACTTAGTTTCTTCCTAATTAAGAATAATTTTATGAAAGACAAGGTCGATACTACATTATTTATTAAATATTTTGAAAATAATTTTCTTATATTTTAAATTTATATTGATGATATTATTTTTGGTTCTTTAAATGAGTTTTTATGTGAATCTTTTGCCAAGTGTATGAGCCACGAGTTCAAAATAAGTTTAATGGGGGAATTAACCTTTTTCCTGGGTTTATAAATTAAATAACTTAGTGATGAAACTTTTATTAGTCAAACTAAGTATGCGTTAGATCTATTAAAATGATTTAATATGGATAGTGCTAAGGCTATGAATACACCAATGAGTACTTTTACAAAATTAGATATGGATATTAATGGAGAATATTTTGATCAAAAGATTTATAGGGGTATGATAGGTAGTTTATTATACCTCATAGTAACTAGACTTGATATTATGTTTAGTGTTGGACTATATACTAGATTTTAGTCAAATCCCAAGCAATCTCACTTAAAAGCTGTTAAAAGGATTTTTAGATACCTAAAAAGAACTTCTAATCTAGGATCATGGTATCCAAAAATTTAAAATCTAGAATTGATTGCATATGTCGATGCTGATTTTGCTGGTTGTCAAATAGATAGAAAAAGCACATTCGGAACATGTCAACTCTTAAGTCATGCACTTATCTCTTGATCTTCCAAGAAACAAAACTCAATTGCATTATCTACAACCGAAGTTGAGTATATAGCAGCAGGTGTATATTATGCACAAGTTATATGGATGAAAAACATATTAGAAGATTATAAAATTCACTTGAAAAACATATCTATAAAATGTGATAACACTAGTGTAATATGTTTAACAAAAAATCTCATTCAACATTCTAGTACTAAACATATTGACTTTAGGCATCATTTTATTAGAGATCATGTTAATAACCATGATATATCTTTAGAATTTATTAATACAAAATATCAATTAGTTGATATTTTTATAAAATCTTTAAATGAGGAACAATTTGATTTTATTAGAAGAGAATTAGGCATGTTAAATCTTTCGAATACATGAATTCCTTTATACATTTTTCGGATTTCTTGATTTTTCATAACTTGAGTTTTCTTTTTAAATCGAGATCGTTTCCTTCGTTCTTTTATCTTGTAATTCACCAAAGAAGAGAGTCTATTCATGGATTTTCGATCCTTCACGAAAGAAGAGTTTTTATTCATGACTTTTGGTATACTTGATCTTTTATGCGATAATCATTTCCTATGAATCATTTTTCTTTCTATTTATAAGAAAAGGGATTTGATTTATGAATTTTTAGTATGCACATTTTAATCTTTTTTGATGAATCCTTTCTCTTTGCGATAATAGAAGCTTGATTTAATGAAACTTATTTTTCATGGATTTGATTTGGTTCAAATCCTTTCATGGATTTGGTTCTTGATTTTTCTTGTGATAATAAATTCCTCCCTTATTCTTCTTCCTCTTTTTCTTATTTTTATGACAAAAGGAAGAAAGAAACTTGCACCAAAAAGTACTTGCACATCTAAAGCAGTAATGCTAGCTTTCCCATTTCAAGAAGCAAAAGGAGTTATCTTGCAAAGTTTTTGCTTGACTTCTCATTTCACAAATTTGCTAGCTTGCATAAATTGGTGTAAAACTTACTTGAATAGTTTAAAATATTTACATAAATTATTGAATAATTCTCTTTTTTGTTGATGATAAAAGTGGAGAAATGATGAATATTGTGGAATGTGGTATCATGCATAAAGTGATAAATAGTTAAAAAATGCTATAGTATCATGTATGTTATGTTAAATTTGGTATCATGCATAAGTGATAAATGGTGCTTTAGTATCATATATGTTATGCCCAAAATGATGTGGTGTTTTAGTATCATATATGATGCCCAAAATGATTGAAAATATGAATGCTTTAGTATCATGAATGTTATGCTCAAGATGATGTTAATTTTGATATCATGCATGAAGTGATGAATGCTTTAGTATCATATAGATTATACTCAAAGTGATTTATTATCATATATGAAGTGATAAAATTGTGCAGATGACTTTAATCTATGATGATGTATGATGTATGAAATTTTGATATATTATCGATCATAGTGATCGAAATTATTTAACTTGAATTCAAAGGTCATGATTCCTTTTGAATTCAAGTTTACTTTATCTGAATATGACATATAGATAGGGGGAGTTAGGGTTAACTTCGTCATTAATTGGTTGTCATCATAAAAAAGGGAAAGATTATTGAATCTCGGATTTTGATGATGACATCAATTGGTGAATTAATGATCTAATCTATGTGTTGAGATAAGTGATACAGATTTAACTACGATCGTGAGAAAGGTAAAACAATTAAAGAAGAATTAGAGTTGGGCCGAAGTCAATGATCGAGCATCGGGTCAGATGAATCGAGGGATACACCGAAGGATCAGACTATGTAGTGAAAGCTCATCGGAAGTTCACCAAGAGTTCGTCGAAAGCTCGCTGGGAGTTCGACGAAAGCTTGTCGGAAGATTGCCAGGAGTTCATCGGAAGTTCACCGAGAGTTCGGTTGAACCATTAACATACAAGACAATTTAGATTGTAAGTAGAATAATTGTTTTAGCCTCAACTATTATAGTTACGACTTTGATTTGAGTTAGTTTTGGGAGAAATCATACTAACTCAAATAGGGGCTAACTAGGCTGAAAACAAGACTAAATTAGGTCAATTGGATGGCCCATTCAGCCACTTGGAGCCACATCAAGCGGTGCCACTGCCCAGGCGGTGGAACCGTCTCGGGCTTAGCCTCCCAAGTGGTCTAGGCGGTGGTACCGCCGATAGTTAATGCTATCAAGCGGTGGTATCGCCCTACCAGGCGGTGGTACCATTAGAGCCCAGTCTCCGAGGCTTTATCAAGTGGTAGTATCGCTAGACTGAGTGATGGTCTCTCCTAGTGTTAGTCTGTAGGTACCACCCAATAATGGTGGTGGTACTGCCAGTACCCCAAAAACAGGGGATGAGGCACTTTTTGACTTCATTTTTGAAGCCATTAGGGCCTATAAATACCTCACTCTTTTTTGCATGAAAGAGCAACGAAAGTGTGAACAAAAATCTTGAGAGTTTAGGTTGTAAAATTGCTAAGTGTTGTCTCTTAAACTCATAAAAAAGAGAAAGTGTTGTAAAAGGGTGGTTGGCCTTCGCTCATTGAAAGAAGACCATTAGTGGATGTCGATAGCCTCAACGAGGAGGAATCGAGAGTGGACGTAGGTCACGGTAATTGAACCACTATAATTCTGGTGTGATTTTTTCCTTATCATCTCTATTATGCTTTTTCTTTATATTGCCTATTGACTTGGCTTCTTACTCCACTTCACACTTTCTTTATGTTAAATACATTTTTGATATGCTTTTAATTGAAACGAAGTTTTTTAACTCAACGTAATTTTTAGAAAAGCACTAATTCACCCTCCCCCTCCCCCTCTTAGTGCCGACTTGATCCTAATAGGTCACCTAGCGATTGTACGATAATCATAGGGCTCATTGATTGACTACAAAGGATATGCATGACCAATAAGACTCACGTGTTGATATAATGAAATGCCAATGATGACTAGTTGACCACGAAGGGAGTTCGAGTAGGTGGCACACAAGCAACAGATGGCGGCTCATAGGCGACGGACGGCACCACACCACGGCAATAGTAGGCTTTATGTAGGTGATGGACGATCGTGTATAGAGGTAATTGCATGCCTCGTGCATGTTGCGCATAAGAAGGGATTAGGCTTTTCACTTGTTAAAAAACTAATTTGCCCTTTTGAATTCTTTTAGTTCTACGATTCAAAAATCAGATATTTCTAATATATATCTTGATAAAATTATAGTTTTACCCTTTGGAAATCAAATATTTTTTACTTATATCCTCAATTATAAAATTAACCAATTTAACCTATTATTTTGATCAGACTTGTATATAACTATATTTTGATTGCTTGATTGGATTTAGATTCCATCAATCTCATTTTGATTATCCTAATTGGGCTGATACTTATGTTAAAACTAAAATTGACACTAAGAGCGGTGTGGGGGGTGAATTAGTGCTTTCGTAAAACTTATGTCGATTCGAAAACTTTATTCAATAATGCTGTATCGGAAAGATGTTTAACTTACGTCGATTCGAAAGTGTAATGAGCAAAGTAAGAGTAAGAAAGCAATTTGCAATGTTAATGAAATGCGTAAAGTAAATGCAAATAAGATTTTATAGTGGTTTAGTTGTCCTAACCTATATCCACTCTCGATTCCTCTTCACTCGAGGCCACTGACTTTCACTACCGATCTTCTTTCCAACAGGTGAAGATCAACTACCTTTATAATCCTGCCTCCTTTCCATAGGCTCAAGAGAGAACCTTTACACTTATCTCTTTTAGACCTCACTCCTCCCTTAGAAACCTTATAACTTTAGGAGGAAGAGACTCACTAACTTTAGAGAGATTACAATACTTTTTTCTCAAGTACAATTTTCCCTTTTTCCACTCAATTTTATGCTCTTTCAAGCAGAAATAATTGGGGTATTTATAGACCCCAAATGACTTCAAAAATGAAGCCAAAAAAGGTTTCATCTTAGGTTTCCCGAGTCCCAACGATACCACCACCTGTGTTAGGTGGTACCACCACCTGCAGCACTAACACTAGGTAGTACTACTGCCTAGACTAGCGGTACCACCACCTAACACAATATGAGAGACTGTGTTTGGGCAGTACCATCGCCTAATAGCTTAGAAAAGTGTGCTCTTGACTTTTTCCAGCTTATAGGTAATTCCACCTAACCTTAGATGACCGAACGAGCCTTTCACTTGGCCCAAAGTAGTCCCAACTCAAGGCCAATAAGCCCCTAATTGAGTTGGTATGGTTACACCTGAAACCAACTTAATTATGACCTAACTATGACTAATTAAGACAACTGATTACAAGACTAGAATTCTAAATTGTCCAACATGTCATTGGTTTATCCGACGCTTTGTTCGATCCTTCGGTGCATCGTCTTATTCTTCGACGTATTTCCCAATCGGCATGTTGACCTCCCACAACTTTCGTTCTCCTTATAGCAATGTCCGATCCTTCAGCCTGATGCCCGAACTCATGGCATAAAGTTCTTTTGTCGGCACATCGATCGATCCTTCGACCGACGTCCAATCTTTTGACATGTTCACTCTGACCTAATATCTGATTTTTTCTGCTTTAATTGATTTACCTTTTCTAATTGAAATTAGTTCTGTGTCACTCAAAATACAGATTAGATCATAAACTCATCAATTGATTTCATCATCAAAATATGAGATCCAACAATCTCCCCCTTTTTGATGATGATAACCAATTGTTGATGGAGTTTAAACTAAACTCCCCCTATCAACATGCCATAATTTTAATAATGAATTATATATAATACATCATATCATTACTTATATCATAAGTTCAAGTATTGCATCTAAACCATCATACATAATAAAATTTCATTATACCATGCATGATCATCATCATACATTCTCCATCTTTGTCATCAACAAAATAGAGAAATGCAATTAGCAAGTTTTTGAGATATAATTTCAAATAATTGAATTTATCATCATACAAGCTAGCAAGTTTTTCAAATATAAAAGTTAACAAAATTTTTACATCTTTTGAGATGTGCAAGATAGCATGTTTTTGCATCTTCTTAAAATGTACAAGCTAGCATTTCTCTTTAGATGTGCATGCACTTTTGGTTCTTCTTGAGATGTGCAAGCTAGCGTTTTTGTGTTTCTTGAGATACTAGCAAGTTTCTTTCTCCCCTTTATCATTGTAAGAAAGAAGAAGAGAGGAATAATACACTGATGTAATTCATTTCCCTTTATATCAATTCTCTAAGCATCATATAAAGTATACAACCATAAATATAAAAGAATTACACAATGAAAATCATGTCCAAAAAGATAAAATATCAAAGATCATGTGAATACCAAAAGACATTATTCATTTTGATCTCTAAAAAAAAAAAAGATATCTTAGGAGACCGAAAAGTAAGAAAAATCTTAAGTCATGAATTCCGAAAAAGATATTCTCTTTAGTAAATAGTAAAAAGAAACATAAGAGAATAAAATATCTTGATTTATATAAAATCTCAAGTTGTCAAGATCATCATTTATATATTAAAAATTTCAAGTTATAATTCCTAGAATTCAAAAAAAAATCATGATTCATTTAGATACTTCTCCTTTTGTAAATAGTAAAAAAAAGGAGATAAAAGATCATGATTTATTTAGAATAAATCTCTAAGTATCAAGTGAAAGATTTGGAAAAAAGTCATTCAAATTTAAATCATCAAAATCACTTTCATAGTTCAAGAGATTTATAAAATAACATAAATTCATCAATCTCTTATTGAAAAACTCGATGAGAAATTTTCAAGAAAAATGCTTTCCTTTTTTTAGTTGTTTTAATTTATGTGATTGATTTTTTACAAGCAGGCCCAAATGTTTTTTATATCAAAACCATACATCATGTTTAAAATCAAAAAATAAGATTTATCACAAAAATCATCAAGACTTCAAATCATCATGTATAATTAAATTATCAAGTATGATTTTAATAAACATAAAGCATTTTCAATCAAAATTATTTTGTTTCGGCTAGTGAGCTTTGTGAAGTGTGTTGGATCTCACTATCAAAATTTTATTTTTGCTCCTAGCTTTCAATTATAGAGATATCTATAAGAAAGTTGGGTTTCCTTCAGGTACCTATTTAACTTTGGGTCCCTCATAGTTATATTTATAACTCTTAATTTTTAGCATAAGGTCATTTATAGTTCCTTTAGGAACCCAAACTAATTTGTGTGAATTATACTTTTTGAATGAACATTTATTAGCAAAATGACCATATTTACCATAAAAATTACACTTAACCTTAGGGGTAATATGCAATATGGGTCATTTAACAAATGTGGTTGGCTTTTGTTGAGTGTTACTACTCACAAAGCCGATTCCTTCTTTTCTACGAATATGACTCTTATTGATAAGAATCATGTTTAAAGATTTGCTACCAATTTTAAAATTTTCTAATGTTTGTTTTAGTAATAAATTTTCCTTCTTGCATGGATCTAATTTTTTACATTGAGTGCAAAAGGTTAACATATAATTATCGTGCTCATTTTTAAATTTTTTAAATTCACTAGAAAGAGAAGCATGATACTTTTTTAACAATTTATAATTTTTATCAACTAATTTAAATTCATCAAATAAATCATGGAAAGTATCGAGCAATTCATTATAAGGTAAACGAGTTTTGGTTGAGTCATTTACCTCGTCGTTGAAAGCCATTAAGGCGGAGTTCACCACTTTGTCTTTATTGGTTTGCTCCTCGTCTTCAGATGTACTCGATTCATCCCAAGTCATTTTGAATACTTCCTTTTTTTTTGTAGCTTCTTCTTTTTAAGTTCATTTTTATTTTTTAATTCTTGTTTTATGAACCTTTTAAATTTACTTATCAGGAGTTCAAAGTCATCATTACTTGAGCTTTCGCTTAAGTGGTCTTCTTTTGTTCTAAGTGCTAAATCTTTCATGTTCTTTGGAAAGTCATTCTCAAGTTTATTATGTCTCATATAAGTCATTTCATATGTCATTAATGAACCGATGAGTTTTTCTAGCAGAAAATTGTTTAATTTCTTTACCTCTTAAATTACAATTACTTTCAAATCCCAATTTTTAGAAAGAGATCATAAACTTTATTAATAAGTTCAAGATTCGAAAAATATTTGCCAATAGCTTTTAAACAATTAACGATATCTGTAAAATAAGTGTACATGTCAACAATAGTTTTACTTAGCTTTATTCGAGATAATTCAAAATCATACATCAAAAGATTTATTTTATACTCTTTAACTTATGCCTTCATGTGTAATTTCAAGAGTGTGTCAAATGTTATGTGCAGTTTCATAAATCAAAATACGATTAAACTCATTTTTATTTAAAACATAAAATAAAGCATTCATAGCTTTCACATTTTTAAAAAAAGTTTTCTTCTCCAAATCATTCCATTCGTTCATTGGATTAGAAGACTTTTGAAAATAATTTTCAACAATATTCCATAAATGGAAGTTCATAAAAAGCAAGAAAATTCGTATTTGAGTTTTGCAATATGTGTAGTCCATCACATTGAATATAGCATGACAAGTGATAGAAAGACTCTCTTGATTGTCGATAAAAGCCATTTGTCTTGGGTGTTAAACCAAATAAGAAAAACTTTAGCTATGATACCAATTGTTATGACCAAAATCGGCACTAAGAGGGGTGAATTAGTGCTTTCATAGAACTTACGTCGATTTTGAAACTTTGTTCAATAAAGTCATATCAGAAAGATGTTTAACTTAAAAACATACGAAAGCATAATAAGCGTAATAAGAGTAAGAAATCAATTTGCAATATAAATAAAAAACGTAAAGTAAATGCAAACTAGATTTTATAGTGGTTCGGTCATCTCGACCTACGTCCACTCTTGATTCCTTTTCACTTGAGGCCACCGACTTTCACTATTGATCTTCTTTCCAACGGATGAAGATCAACTACCCTTACAACTATTTCTCCTTTTCACAAGCTCAGGAGAAAACTTTTACATCTTTCTCTTTTAGACCTCACTCCCCCCTTAGAAACCTTCTTACTCTATGAGGAAGAGACTCATTAACTTTGGAGAGATTACAACACTTTTTTCTCAAGTATATTTTTCCTCTTTTCTACTCAATTTCATGCTCTTCCAAGTAGAAAGAACTAGGGTATTTATAGACCCCAAATGACTTCAAAAATAGAGCAAAAAAATATCTTATCTTGAGTTTCCCAAGTCTTGGTGGTACTATCACCTACAACACGAACACTAGGCAATACCACTGCTTAGACTGGTAGTACCACCACTTGTGTCTGGATGGTACCACCACCCAATCTAGCAGTACCACTGCTTAATAGCCTGGAAAAGTGTGCTCTTGACTTTTCCAGCTTATAGGTGGATTCACCTAACCTTAGGTGACCAAATGGGCATTCCACTTGGCCTAAAATAATCCCAACCCAAGCCCAATGTGCCTCTAATTGAGTTGAAATGGTTACACCTGAAACCAACTCAATTATGACCTAACTACAACTAATTAAGACAATAATTACAAGATTAGAATTCTAAGTTGTCTGTCATGTCATTGGTTCATCCGACGCTTCATTCGATCCTTCAGTGCATTGTCCTCTCTTTCGACGTATTACCCAATCGGCATGTTGACCTCTCATAACTTCTGATCTCTTTGGCGCAATGTCTGATCCTTCGGCCCGATGCTCGAACTTATGACATGAAGTCCTTCTGCCAACGCGTCGACCGATCCTTCAACCGATGTTTAATCTTCTGACATGTTTACTCCGGCCCAACGTCTAATTCTTTCTTCTTTAATCGATTTACCTTTTCTGATCGAAGTTAATCCTACATCACTCAAAACACAGATTATATCATAAAATCATTAATTAATTTCATTATCAAAATCCGAGATTCAATAGTTTAGTCTAAATCTATTAGCCCATATTTGGGTAGGGTTGACTAGTCTAATTTAGGATTTTATGTAAAATATAAATAATAATTTTCTTTTATAGTTTTCTTATATGATATATTAGTAAATGTTTTACTTGTGATAATTAAAATTTAATTATTATTTTTTGTATATTTATATAATTATTCATATATATATATATTTAAAATTATAAAAATAATATTTATTTTTTTACAAAGGCATGATTTATATTTTATCAAGATTATAGTTATCATATGAGTTTTCTTTTATGTTGATTAATATTTAATAATTATTATGATTATTATTTTATTATTATGAAACTATTTTTGTATAAATTAGATTAAAGAAGATTTAATAAATATTATTTTTAACTTATGTCCCTAAGTTTTATCTGATCAGCAGCTACTAAAGTGACATAGAATGATAGGCTTATAAGATATGAATTATAATAAATATTTTATCATTCATAGAATATTTTAAACTCTATTTTATATTATTATACTAGTCTTATAACCACCAAAGTAGTCTAGATCAATAACTTATAAAATTAAATTAAAAAATTAATCCTAAATGATATTAAAAAATAATATTCATAATGATACACATAATTAGGAGATTTAGATAATCTCAACTAAAAATATACTTCAAATAATTATGTAATATGTATGATAATATTATTTTAGTTATCCTTATAGTTTAGAGTTGTATATCCAAAAGTAGTAACAATATTCTACAAGGATGATATTAGTCCTACATAAATAATTTTGAGTGAATACTAGATATATCAATATTTTAGCCAAATATAAAATATTAATGATATCAATAGTTCATCGTATTTTAAAAAATCAAAGTATTAATGTTATTTTATATTTTACAATGGTACTTCCTTGCATATATTTTTATACTTCTAGTATCCAAATAGTTTCTTGATTAATTGATTTCAAAGTACTTGAGTATATGCAATTTACACTTAGCATGTTAGATCTTGATTGGACTAGTTGAAAGAATTATAAACTTAACTATTAAAAGTTTTATAGAATAACTAATTAAGATAAATGATTAAAAATATTTAAAATACTTAGTTTTATGATAATTGTTAATAATATTTAGATTTCATTATAGTCTACAACCAGCACATTGGAATAATTAAAAATCAATTTAAATTTGCTAATAAGTCATTAGCTAGTATCTTATTGAAGGAATTAACTAAAAATCAATATGATGGTATTCAATGAATTCAAGATTATATTCTCAATATGGCTGATAAAATTATAATTTTAAGAACATTAGGCATGATTGTAATTGAGTTCTTTTTCCTACAATTTATTCTTGATTCTATTTCTTCTTAGTTTAGTTCATTTAAAAATTAAAATTATAAAATTAAGGATAAGTGAAACTTGAATAAGCTCATTAGTATAAGTACTTAAGAAGAATTAAGATTAAAATAAAAAAGACTCATAATATTTTTAGATACTATTCAAGGAATGAGTAACAAAAAACGAAAGTTGATAAGCAAATCACTTGAGTTTATAAACACTATATAAACTCATAAAAGAAAAATCTTTACGTAAAGATACTATTTATATGATAAGAAAAGTCATGTAAAAAAAGACTATATGGTTTAATTCAAAAAGAAAAGGTATAAGTTTGACATTTGTATGTTTGAAATCAAATGTTATAGAAGTTCTTTTCTAATATTTAGTGGATTAATTATGACACTTTAACTTATATTACTAATAATAGAGATTCATTTTAATATGAAAATCAAAAGAATATAAAATATTCATTATTATAGGGAATCATCTTAAAGCGAAAGTAATAGTAGTGAATTTTTATCGCTTACACTTAAAGACGATTTATTTGATGGATCTTGAGGATGTATAGTATGTTCCTACAATTCTCGAAATTTAGGTCTTTTAATCTAAAATTATCAAGATATTATCCTTCTTTTAGTAGTTATAAACTTAATATATTTATGATTCAATAAAAGTTAACTTTTAAAATTTATATAATTGTTTGTATAGAATTAATATGAATCTTGAGTTTGCAATGATCATATAATCAAATATTAGAATGAAATATAGTTTCATGAACTTCTTAAGATTATATTTGTGGGTCACTCTATATTCTTTATTTTAGTGGAGAGAAATATTATATATATCTTTATAGATGATGTATTGAGATATATATATATATATATATATATATATATATATATATATATATATATATATATATATATATATATATATATATATATATAATTCATATAGGGTTTTAAGCTGTTGATATCTTAAATGTACATAAATAAAATTGAGAAACAATTCTATAGAAAGGTTAAAATTATCAAATTTGATAGGGTGATAAATTTTATGATTTTTTGCTAGATTATTAGAAAAGCGAGATATTCAATATGTTTTACTAAGTGTGTCAGAGCAAACTAAGATTATTGAAAGGTAAAATCGTACTCTTACAGATATGATTAGGAGTATGATAAATTATTCTTTTGTACTTGAATCATTGTGAAGAGAAGTTATAGGGACGATTATGTATATGTTGAACACAGTTCTAAGTCAATTCCATCAATTTCTTTTATATTATAGACTTATAGAAGCCCAACTTGAGACATTTAAATATTTAGGGTTATCTTACAAATATAAGGGTCTTTAAATCATATGAAAGGAAATCGAATTCAATGACCATTTTTGGACATTTTATAATTTATCTAAAAAATTAAAGAGATACATATTTTATTGTCTGAATCATAGTTTGAGGATATAATATAGGAATAAAAAAGATTCCTCATTGTTTTCACATATTTTTGAAAGTGACAATTCTAAAAAATAGTTCGATGTAATAAAATAAAATTTAAAATCAATGGACCAAAATGATCTTTGAGAACTCATTGAATTATCTAATAATTATAATTTTTTTTATAGATAGATCTTTAAGATTAAAGATAACCCAAAGGACAATATCGAATGATATAAAATTAGACTTATGGCTAAGAATTTTACTCATTAAGAAAGCATAAACTATAATGAGATATTTTCTATAGTTTATCTAATAGACTTGTTAAGAATCATCATAATATTAATAACATTATGATTTTGAGTTATTTCAGATGAATATAAAAATAACCTTTTTGAATGGAACAATCTAAGCAATATGT
This sequence comes from Musa balbisiana, assembly GCA_004837865.1. NCBI lineage: Eukaryota > Viridiplantae > Streptophyta > Magnoliopsida > Zingiberales > Musaceae > Musa > Musa balbisiana. The sequence goes on along the minus strand of CM017192.1, from coordinate 26,732,193 downwards.
AGATAAAGAAAAGAAATATAAAAATTGATATATAAATTTAGAAAATCTATTTGTGACCATTAATAAGCTTCTAAATAGTGATATATAAAGTTTCATAATCTATTACTACTTTTATATTCAAGAATAATATTGTTGATTAGTATTTATATCTAAAGATCATAAGAGCAAGCTTGTTATATTGGTCCTATTTATGGATGATATTTTATTTATTAATAGTAATCTTGGTTTATTACATGGAATCAAAAAAATTTTCACTAAGAATTTTAAGATAATTAATATAATTGAGATAATTTATCTTATTAACATAGAGATATTTATGGATACATCTTAGTAATTATTAAAATTATATAAAAAAGGATATATTGATCAAGTCTTGGATAGATTTCGTATACAACTGTCTTTAAAAAATGATAAAAGTAAAAAATTTTAGTCAAAACAAGTGTTTTTTAAAAAATAATTTGGACAAAAATTAAATAAAAAAATATTCATTATGCATGTGTAATTGGAAGTCTATTATATGCTGAAGCCTATATCAAACTAAATATTAATTTTGAAGTTAGAATATTAGATATATATTAGAGTTACCTAAGAATTAAATACTAAAATACTACAAAGAAAATAATAAAATATCTGAAAGAAACGAAGGATTATATACTCACATATATAAAATTAGATCATATTGAAATGATAATATTTTCAAATATTGACTTAGGTAAATTACCATGATAGCAAAAAGTTCACTTTACATTTTATATTTATATTAGTTAGAGGGATAATTTATAAAAAAAATATAAAGCAATGTATTATTACATTATCAACAACATAAGTTAATTTTGTGACATACTTTGATGTTACTAATTAAGCTTTATTATTATAAAATTTTATCTTAGGATTTAGTGTGATCAGATTCAATTATCAAATCGCTAAAGATACTTTATGATATATCACAACAAGTTTCTTTTTTAAGAATAACAAGTATTTTAACAGTTCTATATATTATAGTATAAAGTACTTGATAGTTAGAGAAAGAGTACAAAAATAATTAATATCAATTAAAAACTTAAAATCTAATTGCTATTCATTCATTAAGGCCTTACAACCTAGAGCGTTTAAAAGAACATTTTTTTATGATTAGATTTGTTAACAATCTGGAGTGAACACTAATTAAATTTTTTACTTATATAATTAAAGTTATTTGTTTTTACTATTCTATTCATATTTATGTATATACATATTATGGTTGAATGTGATAGCATGATTCAATTATAAAAATTATTTTAGATTATATTAAGAAGAGCTAACAATATTGTGATATATAAAAGGAAATATGATATTAATGATATATAATTGTTCTGACACATATTGGTAGTCAAACTTAATATAGTATTATTATGTTTACCAGACTTATTAACCTATTTTATAAAATTTATATTCATGTGTAAAATATATTTTTTCAAATTTGAATCTAATTAAGTAAAATTATTTTAAATAACATTTTATTTGACTTGTTTTGATTTTGAATTCTTTTATGTCATATGATGAATCAGGTGGAAGAATGTTAAATTATGTAATCTTGTTTAATTGGTTAAAATATATTATAGATCTGATTAGATTATGATTATGATTATTAATTAATATAAAAAATCTAATTATGATAGAATTCTTTCGGAAATGATTTTAATGGGAGGGACTCATAATTACTTATCATAAATCATTTACTCTCGTCTATAAATAGATATGATCTCCTAAGGAATCAATACGTGATATTATATTATAATATACGTTGAGAGATTATAGATTTTCTTTAATCTCCCGTTAGTCTCTATTCCATCGTTTTTATAGTGATCTAGAATAAGAAAAGAAAAAAAAAAGAGTCTATAAGTAACAATTGATATTGTTACTTATAGATTAGATAAATATTTTTAAATAATATCAAAAGATATATCATTATTTGATATAATTATTTGATTTTAATTTTGATATTAATTGTTTTTTACAAAAATATAATTATAAGTCTTATCTTCCTTTCATTCCATTGCAAATCTGAAGGAGAATCCACCGGCCACCCGTGTGTTTGAGCTTTGTTTAGTTAGTTTACAAAGATTTGCACTTGCTAATTGAGAATATAGAGTACGAAGATAGACTAAATATAGAGTTTGAAGAATGAGACCAGAGAATTTGGAGTCTGAAAAGCGAGATAATGGAGTCACATATAAAGAATATTTTCCTCATAATTTTCATTTTCATATGCATATATCTAAGAAGCACTTGTGTAATATATTTTGGAAAATATTTTCAAAGAATATTGCACATTGGTTTCACCTGTCCTTTGAGACACGCAAGGGTGATTTCAAGTAACTTCAAGCATATCATTTTCTCTTGCATTCTTCTCATTTAGCCAAATTTTGATGTTGATTTCCAAAAATGTTCCTTTTTCCGAAAATGCATCATTCCCCCTTCTTTATCCTCTCTTTTGTGTGTGTCTTTGTTTCATGGCTTAACGAACAAAAGAAAGATGCATCTTAAAAAGGTAAATTATATCTATTAAAAATATTTTTTTTATTTTATAAATATAGTCAATATTTTTATCCATTAAGCTAACTTGCACTCTCAATTATGTATAAGGATAAGCAATAATTTCGTAATATAAATATAGTCAATATCATCTATTACTTATCACACAAATTAGCTACCTTTAAAAGGTTTAGCATACTTATAGTATTCTTTAACCAAAAAAATGAGTTGGTTAAAAAATTATCCTACTGTTTTAACAGAGATTTAAATATAGTTTTGTGTGCTTTGGATGGCAGAATCCTCATCTATTTTAATTTTTAATCACTAAAAATCATGATATTCTAATTTATTTTTATGTCAAACGTGAGATCGTTTTTAAGGATAAAGTACGTGTATTAATTATCTTAATATGAACTTAAATATTTTAGGTTAGAAAGATAATTAAGTCATATCAAGAAATATCTATTCCTTTCTTTTCTTTTCATGTTAATATTCCTCATATATCCTTAATTATAATATAATTTGACTTATATGCCATCTTTTAGATTCGCCAAAAAACCCAGCGGTTCGTTTTTATAGAATCGGATCCGGTTCATGAGTTCTCCAGTAGGACCGGCTGGTCCGATTCTGATAACTGTGACTCTCGGCTGTGCACATTTTGTTGCGAAAAACACTTTTCGCATGTTTAAGTTACGCAAATGATGAAGCACAATGACAAAAACACTTTTGGTAGTGCATTTGTTAACATGATCTCGAACTAATCACACAACGACAATAATCGTTTTTGGTAGCCAAACGGCCTAAAACAAAAACAAAAACAGAACTCGGTACCGAACAGAGGTCAGCGGAGAAGCCAGCCACCGCCACCACGCGAGGAAGCGACGGCGATGGCGACGACTCAGCCCCGCCGCCGGATCCCATATCCACCGCTGATCTCAGTTTGTGCATCCCTTTGGTGGCTTGCCGCCGCCGCGGCGGCATCGGTCCACGAGTTCCCGACGGACGGCACCGTCATCGAGCTCGACGACGCGAGCTTCGACCGGGCGATCTCCACCTTCGACTTCATCCTCGTAGATTTCTATGCCCCCTGGTGCGGCCATTGCAAGCGGCTTAATCCCGAGGTATTCATCCGTGCCATGATTCTTGTCTCCTCTCCTCTGTGTTCTGTTGGTTGAGCAGTTAATCCGAGATCTAAAGATCAGGCGACCTGCCGTTAGTTTTATGAGCGTAAGTTGGAATATATGCCCATTGAAATCCGGCTCAGGAATTTTTTTGCGGTTTGCTTGAAGTCATTTAAAACCCTATTATATGAATCTCAAGGAGGATTTCTGAATTTGGCACCATAATCTTTTCTTTGCCAGGGATCTAGTTCGCAAGAAATATGCTGTAAAATGATCTTGTTATTCCTTTAAATTTGTATGTTTTACATCATTTGAGGAGTAAAAGAAGTGATAACTTAATTATGTTTAGTTTAAAAGCATTGTTCCTTCGAATCTCTTACCATGAGACGCACCTTCCTTGAGCTTTGATAAGAAAATGCATGGTTTAGGAAATTGTCTGTCAGATTGGCATAAGAAGGAAGATTTGACCTTCTTTTTATTATCTGCTTTCTATGTGTTTCAGAACATTATGTACACTAATTCGAGACACAGCTGAAGCTTTTGAGGCAGAGATATCTTACATGGACACTGGACAGGCCATATGACGATTACATAGAAAAATCTAAAAGAAAGTTTCTATATAGGTTGTTAAGGAAGGAGATGCAAGTTTTCCCAGAAAATGACGAGAGAGCTAAAATATAGCTTTTGCATCAGTATGTGGGAATATCTGGGTTATGCAGCTGTTATTCCATTCCTTAAGTCCAGAAGTTAATTGGAAAAATCAGTTCCAATGGATGTTGATTGGCACAATGTAGTGACTGAGAAAATTGAACTGAGGGGTTTGCCATATTACTTCTTGGCTTCGGAAATTCAAAGAAGGATTTATGTTGTTTCACATATTTTCTGTAACCTTTTAATTTAATATAAACTGCTTAGAGTATGATAACTAGAATCAAATGCAAGCAACAGATTCCTTTAAGCCTTTTGGTTTGGGATTACTGGATGTTCTACATATATTTGGATCTTGAGATATTTGTGACAGAATGTCATGCAATTCTCTAGGCAGTGTGTTCAAAGGTGAAACTAAGATGCACTTAATGGTCAAGGCCCACCAAGGCCCTAATCTTGTTCCCCACTTGAGCTGAGGCTTAGAAGCTCCAACAAAGACGAACAATAGCTGTGCACCTCATGGGCCTCATCAAAAAATTAGGGCACAGAAAATGCACACCTTCTGATGTATGGCTACGATTAGGTTTTTGTGTACTAGCTTAGGAAATCATTGATGGAAACAAAATAATCATTTATCTATTAGGATCCTCTGATAGGTCTGAAAAGAAGAATCAAGCATTGCATTCCTCTTCCATTTTTATACTTGAAAAAAGAAAAACCCATTCTGCTTCATCTTGGAAAAGGATTTGATTTATATTGGAAAAAAAACAAGTTATCTTATTTATTTTGCTCTTTTATTGAAAGGCATACCTTATGTGTATAGCTATAAATATCTCTTTTATATACTAGTGCAGGATTTCATTATGGAAATAAAATTATTGGATCGGTTCATTTGTTATTTATCTTTTCAGGATTTCCTGATAGGTCTGAATAGTGGAGGAATCAAGTATAGCAATCATTCCCCTTCCATTCAAAAACAGAACTCGGTACCGAACAGAGGTCAGCGGAGAAGCCAGCCACCGCCACCACGCGAGGAAGCGACGGCGATGGCGACGACTCAGCCCCGCCGCCGGATCCCATATCCACCGCTGATCTCAGTTTGTGCATCCCTTTGGTGGCTTGCCGCCGCCGCGGCGGCATCGGTCCACGAGTTCCCGACGGACGGCACCGTCATCGAGCTCGACGACGCGAGCTTCGACCGGGCGATCTCCACCTTCGACTTCATCCTCGTAGATTTCTATGCCCCCTGGTGCGGCCATTGCAAGCGGCTTAATCCCGAGGTATTCATCCGTGCCATGATTCTTGTCTCCTCTCCTCTGTGTTCTGTGGTTGAGCAGTTAATCCGAGATCTAAAGATCAGGCGACCTGCCGTTAGTTTTATGAGCGTAAGTTGGAATATATGCCCATTGAAATCCGGCTCAGGAATTTTTTTGCGGTTTGCTTGAAGTCATTTAAAACCCTATTATATGAATCTCAAGGAGGATTTCTGAATTTGGCACCATAATCTTTTCTTTGCCAGGGATCTAGTTCGCAAGAAATATGCTGTAAAATGATCTTGTTATTCCTTTAAATTTGTATGTTTTACATCATTTGAGGAGTAAAAGAAGTGATAACTTAATTATGTTTAGTTTAAAAGCATTGTTCCTTCGAATCTCTTACCATGAGACGCACCTTCCTTGAGCTTTGATAAGAAAATGCATGGTTTAGGAAATTGTCTGTCAGATTGGCATAAGAAGGAAGATTTGACCTTCTTTTTTATTATCTGCTTTCTATGTGTTTCAGAACATTATGTACACTAATTCGAGACACAGCTGAAGCTTTTGAGGCAGAGATATCTTACATGGACACTGGACAGGCCATATGACGATTACATAGAAAAATCTAAAAGAAAGTTTCTATATAGGTTGTTAAGGAAGGAGATGCAAGTTTTCCCAGAAAATGACGAGAGAGCTAAAATATAGCTTTTGCATCAGTATGTGGGAATATCTGGGTTATGCAGCTGTTATTCCATTCCTTAAGTCCAGAAGTTAATTGGAAAAATCAGTTCCAATGGATGTTGATTGGCACAATGTAGTGACTGAGAAAATTGAACTGAGGGGTTTGCCATATTACTTCTTGGCTTCGGAAATTCAAAGAAGGATTTATGTTGTTTCACATATTTTCTGTAACCTTTTAATTTAATATAAACTGCTTAGAGTATGATAACTAGAATCAAATGCAAGCAACAGATTCCTTTAAGCCTTTTGGTTTGGGATTACTGGATGTTCTACATATATTTGGATCTTGAGATATTTGTGACAGAATGTCATGCAATTCTCTAGGCAGTGTGTTCAAAGGTGAAACTAAGATGCACTTAATGGTCAAGGCCCACCAAGGCCCTAATCTTGTTCCCCACTTGAGCTGAGGCTTAGAAGCTCCAACAAAGACGAACAATAGCTGTGCACCTCATGGGCCTCATCAAAAAATTAGGGCACAGAAATGCACACCTTCTGATGTATGGCTACGATTAGGTTTTTGTGTACTAGCTTAGGAAATCATTGATGGAAACAAAATAATCATTTATCTATTAGGATCCTCTGATAGGTCTGAAAAGAAGAATCAAGCATTGCATTCCTCTTCCATTTTTATACTTGAAAAAGAAAAACCCCATTCTGCTTCATCTTGGAAAAGGATTGATTTATATTGGAAAAAAACAAGTTATCTTATTTATTTTGCTCTTTTATTATTGAAAGGCATACCTTATGTGTATAGCTATAAATATCTCTTTTATATACTAGTGCAGGATTTCATTATGGAAATAAAATTATTGGATCGGTTCATTTGTTATTATCTTTTCAGGATTTCCTGATAGGTCTGAATAGTGGAGGAATCAAGTATAGCAATCATTCCCCTTCCATTCTTATACACGAAAAAAGAGGAACACATTTTGCTTCATCTTGGAAAAGGATTTGATTTATATTTTAAACAAGAACAAGTTATCCTACTTTGTCGCTCAGCTATTAACTTCATCTTTCCCTCTTTTATTTTTTCTTGTTCTTTGTGGTTTTCTTAATCCTGCTTCTTCATTCCTTTTCTTTTTTTTTCTGCTACTTTCCAGTGTTTATGTAGCAATCTTTTTAATTTTCTTCTTGTCCTGTGTTCTGCTGTTGTTTGGCCTGTGTCTTTCTTCCAAAAAAGGAAGAGTACTATAATGGAATGGCAGTGGTCCAGCGGCAGGCTCATTCTAATTTTGGATGGGGTACATGGGAATCAAAAAACACCACCATGAATGCGACCACACATGCACCTGCAGTGTGGTAAAGCACTCCAATTAACATTGTCATCAGGGCCAGAATTTTGGATTTACAAGACCACGGTCAGATCCAAATTGGTGAGACTTCCTATGAGGCCTTATCCAACTATTTTAGTTCCCTTCGTCACATTAATTTCAAAAGGATCTCCTGCTTGAGAAGAAGGGGGACTTCCATGTCCTTTTCTTTCTGCTTTGAAGTGAGTTGAAATTGCTTCTGCTGATGACTATCATGCTTGTCGATGTGGGCGGGGTGTTCTCTAGTCGTCACTTTGGCTCACTCTATTTTCCTTCTAGCTGTACTGTGTGGAAAAAGGATTTTGATTATTTGCATTATCATGGAATGGCAGATAAATATTGATTCTTGATTTGATTAAATTTTAGCATCATAATTTCATTAACTAAGTGCCCTTTGCTTTGGTAAAGCATGTGTTTTTTGCATAGTCCTGCAGTGTTCCTGGAGCAATAATTTTGCTTCTAGAGAGTTTTCTTTCCATATAATGTTAGGTTGGAGCTTACTTCATGTTTGCTATTCCTAATTTTACAGTAGAGACGTGTGAGATCCTCCTCATATGAGCCCCAGAATTGGGATCAGCTTTATGACAATACTTTATTCTCCTAGAACTGAAAATGTTTGCAGCTTAAATTGTGTATCTTACTTTTATTAGTTATGTAGAGTGACACTAATAATGCTTTTCTCTGATTTGCAGTTGGATAAAGCTGCCCCAGTTCTGGCTCAGCTGAATGAACCTATCATGATTGCTAAGATAAATGCTGACAAGTATACAAAACTCGCTGCCAAATATGAAATAGAGTATGTGCTTTTCTCCCTTATCATGTTGAATCCCTTGACAAGTCTGAATGTGTAATATCAGACTTGGTAAATACTGTTTTGATGATAGCTTGAGATAGTGAGATAGACCTATGGATCATTACTGGAATGTGAATCATTTAGCCAGTGTATTATACATAATACTAGGCATTTCTGATGTTAAACCTAGTTTTTATTATTATGCTAAACTGCAGCGGGTATCCTACAATGAAGCTTTTTATGCACGGAGTCCCTATGGAGTACACTGGTCCAAGGAATGCTGATTTGCTTGTACGTTTTCTAAAGAAGTTTGTTGCACCTGATATTTCTTTCCTTGAGTCTGACTCGGCGGTCCAAAATTTTATTGATATGGCTGGTGCTAACTTCCCTATGTTCATTGGCTTTGGCCTGAATGAATCTGTTATCCTGGAACTTGCCCGCAAGTACAAGAAAAAAGCCTGGTTTTCTGTAGCAAAAGATTTCTCAGAGGAAATTATGGTGGCATATGATTTTGACAAAGTTCCAGCATTGGTATCTCTTCATCCTGAATATAATGAGCAAAGTGTGTTCTATGGCCCTTTTGAAGGTGAGTTCCAGTAGGTCTTTTAAACAAATTAAGGATGACATTTTCTATTATTAAGCTAAAGAAGCTAACTTAGTGATTAAGTCAAGTACTATAAAAAATAAAACTCAGTTAGAAAAATCTGTAACTTCATTTTCTAACTCACTGCCTGCTTGCTATAGACATTCATCAGGGTTCAGCAATGGTCTTGTGATCATGGGTTCAATGTTCTTTTTTCTATTATTTTAAATGGGTTAGGTACTCTTGAATTTTAATTATAGTTTGCATCTTTATCTGTCATTGGTTTCTGGTTCTTCTGCATTGAAATTAATTAGGCTCATAATGATTTGTATTCCTCTTGGTATTTGTTTCTCTTTGTAAAACAGTATTGTTGGAAGACTGTTACTAAGATTTTTAAGTTAAAATTACAGGAGAATTCTTGGAAGATTTTATACGACAAAATCAGTTGCCTCTTACTGTACCCATTAATTCTGAAACACTCAAGTTGGTGAAGGATGATGAGAGAAAAATTGTTCTAACAATAGTAGATGATGAGTTAGATGAGAACTCACTAAAATTGGTTAGAATTTTGAGGTCTGCTGCAACTGCAAATCGTGACCTAATATTTGGATATGTTGGAGTCAAACAATGGGGAGAATTTGTTGACGCATTTGATATCAGTAAGAGATCAAAACTGCCAAAACTTCTTGTTTGGGATGGAAAAGAAGAATACCATATAGTAAGTTCATTTTTACATCCATTAAAATGCACTCATTCCCTGAATACTAATTCAATAATATATGTTTTGTATGTCATGTTATATGCTTATTATACGATTTTCCTTAATTTTTTGTATTTGTTTAAATTTTTTAGTTTCTAATTATGTAGTACAATCAATTAGATTAATTTTTTATCTGCTTTCTTGCTGCAGTTGCTGATATCTTTATTACTTTCTGTAAGCATATACATTGTATAATTATATGCGTGGAGATGTAATATAAATCATCAAATTGGTGATTTGTTAGAATGAGCTATCTTTTCAAGTCCTCTTATGCTATGAATATCTGATCATATGTTCCATGTCTATTAAGTCTAATCTGCAATTGTGACGATACCAGAGCCTCCTAAACATAACTTGATGCTATACATAGAACATATTACACAGTATTCCAATACTTCAAGTGTTGTAGTTCATAGCTGAATGATTCATCAAGACATGTTTGGGAAATTTACTGCTCGAAGTTATAAAAGATGCACCCAGTTCACATGTCTTGGCATATAATTTTATAGCCACCTTTCTTCCTTCTAGATTGGATAAATGTTGACCAAATTTTACAAAATTGATGCTTCAGACTTCTCTTGCCTTCTTTTTCTTTACGTGTCAAGGTATGTAGATTTTTTTGTCAAGATTTACAGAGCAAACAAAAATCTTATAAATAATGCTGAATCCCTAGAAAGTCGATTTTAGCAACTGCTCAAAACTATAGTTGAACCAAAATCCACCTGCAGTCACATGCTAGTGTTTGGAGATTCTTGTCCACCCTGTTGATCAACAAGAAGGATATTCAATTCTGAACAGTTTCGACAAGTCAGGGGCTGATGGTATTCCCCTGGTGGTATGTCGAAAAATTCCTCATTTTTTTTTTTTTTTTGCCATGATTGTTTAAGGGCAAGGTTGATATAACATATCTCTAGGCTGATCTGCCCAATTTTACCAGGCGTTGCATAAGAGATCTCTGCCTAAATCCATCGTGTTAATTATAGATGGCTTAGGCATTGGTAGACAAAAGCATATGACTGTACCTAGTCATTTAGGTCTTTAATATGTTGATAAGAACACTGTGTTATTCGGATGTTCCATTTTTCCTGATTAAAGTCCCAATCCTCTTTTTAACAAACACATTGGTAATAGAATTGCAAGAAAATGAATTCAAAGAAAACCACAAGAACACAGAATTCAAAATGAATGTGATGGTCTCTATAATTAACAACTATTATTGCATCTCAGAAATTTCATCGAAATTTTAACCTCCTGACAATTGACCAATAACCATAATGATATAAAACAGTCTGTACATAACATACAGTTAATTGAATGATTTATCATTACAAATAGAAATTATCAAATTGATCTTTCAAACAAAGCCACTTAATCTTATGACAGATAGGAAATAATTTTATGAATATAAACTAGACATGATAAATTCCAAAATTTCAAGTGATCTGGTGTATAGTTGGGAATGTTATTTCATTGTAGTTCCCTAACTTAAGCTGTAAACTCTTGGTAAAAATTTGTCAAGCCAGTAATTGTTCTTAAGTTAATAAATGAATCGTTCTCTTGATTATCAATATCTATTAGTGAAAGGTAAACATTTCTTAAAGTAGAACATGAGTCAATTACATGTTCATATGTTGAGCAGCAAAGCAACTCACTTTTGTGAAGCATAGAGTATTCACCTACTTATTCGAACCACAAACTGATCGTGTTTAGCCGGGTATTATTTGAGTCCCAAGTTCCTAAACATGAACCACCTTTATTATCATTATAGTGGCAACAATGGATTAATTTTTAATGGTTTGTTTAATAAATAGTTAAAAGCATTCTGGAGATTAACTTAAACTTCTGATTTCCTTGAAACCTAAAATTAGAATTCATTGTATATAAAGTGAAAAAAAAATCCCAGGTTTGAAGTATAACTCTAGTCTCACATGTGGCAAGTAGTGAAGGCAAATTTCTTTCAGGAATAAGCTCACAACTAACAGTAAGTGCAATCATATCATTTGTAGCAGTAAATTCTTTTTTCCATGCATTCACATTTTTGAAAATGATAACTAGATCTTAGCAATTTATTTGCTACTAGTGGTATGTATGAGGAAACCAACAATGGGATAGGCAGACTTCATCATTGTATCAGGCTATGCAGGACTTTCTTTGTGAAGTTTATTATGTTATGAATTTATGTATCAGTAGGGAAGCATCACTCGGAATGGCCAAATATGTTGGATGTTGGCTTGTTTTTCAATCACATTTTGGTTCACAGCCTTCTTTAATTTGGTTTCATTTTGTAGTGTTATTTATATGACCAAGAAGCAGTTCCAATACTTGTTGATTTTGACCATTCTCATATCCTTTATGCTGAAGGTTGTAGGTTCAGAAGACGTAGACGACAATGATCAAGGATCTCAAATTAGTCGTTTTCTTGAAGGATATAGAGATGGAAAAACAATAAAAAAGGAAATGAATGGCCCTTCACTGATTGGCTTCATTAACTCGTTAGTCAGCATAAGAACAGTCTACCTTCTTGTCTTCATAGTTGCTGTTCTAATGGTCATTCAGAACTTTAGTCAAACTGAAGAGAACCCCCAATTTAGAGGAATCCAAGATGGTGCAGAAGGCACAGATGCAAGCACTTCACATATCGAAAGCCGCAGAGATTATCAACCAGGGAACAAGGAAGACTGATGGTTGATGCATTTTTTCTCAGAACACTCAGATGGTTGCATATCACTGCAATTTTGTATCTGTGCACCGCCACTTCTGATATTTATATAGCATCAACCCAAACATGGAATCAGGATTGTATTAAAAATTGTTTTCTTTCATTTATCCACAAAACTATTTTATTTGACATCGTAGAGAGCCCCATTCTCCTGCAGCTTTTAGCTTATGTATGTGCTTGATATGTATGTTAGATCGAACTGACTTGCACACCTCACACTTTACCATGCTTTCATTGTTTGGATGCTAAATCTTTCCTAAAGCAATTTTGTCTTTAAATGTTATACAACATAGTGAATTGCCTGGTAATGGAGATTGTTTTGTAGTTTGTTTGTAATAATACTATATTTTTTTAAGGTAACCAAAAGGATTACATAAACTTAACAAATAGTAAAATATTCACCGTGCTCCTTAGAGCACAAGAAAGAGGAGGTGAATCATGTTAAATTTGAGAACTTTATATTTTGATGATATCAATTGATGAATTTAAAAATTAATATTTTATTTAAAAAAATTAGATCGTTGGAGGGTCAAATGTCATGCTAAAGAATTTGTCTTGGAAGATCATAGGTTTAAGAATTGGATGTTGAGTTAGAAGAACGATCGATGTGTCAGAAATTAAATAGCATCTCGAAGGATAGAGCAAATGAGCCAAAGGATTAGATGAATTGTCATTGGGATGAAATCGAGTTCAGTTATTATGACAACTTACTATTGAGCTTGAATTTGAGTGAGACTTAGGCCATATGACAACTTGTCATTGGTAGTAACAGCAATATCAACAATTTGACATGTTAAAGGCTACAGTGATGGTATACCACTTATGACTACGATAGTGATACCACATAGGGTGGCAAGTGTGTTATGGAGGGAGTGATCGATATAGGAGATATGCAAGTGTGTTGGGATGTGCTTGTTTAAGCTATCTACGTAGTGAGTGTCACACAAGGGAGGGTGTGAGAGCGAGGCATACTATCTTTAATTGTTCATGCAAGTAATACAAAACGCAAGAGACACATGAAAACTTTAATTGTTAAACAGTAACATGCTAAAATCATGAATAATGTCATGTTCTCAAAGTGTTCAGCCTGCATGCACCGTAAATCTAAATTTCATGTTATTCTTGTGTGGCCATGGAAAAGATTGTACACAACAATCCATGGAATACTATAAACAACAGTGAACAAGCAAACAACTAATATTGATTTCATTTTCAGTATATTTCAACTTGATGCACTAAGTTCACCCGCCATTTCCTCAGCTCAATTCTCCATGTCCATTTTGTATATATATATACTTGGTATAGTCTCGTCAGTTTTGTGGTGAGAATGGCTAATTATTATGTTACAGTGAAGAAGGAAGGATGCTGCTTCCTAGTTTAATGGCTAATTATTATGTTACAGTGAAGAAGGAAGGATGCTGCTTCCTAGTTTAATGGCTAATTATTATGTTACTGATTCCATTTGTATATATATATATATATATATATATATATATATATATATATATATATATATATATATATACTTGTTTTAGTGCATTCGAATATTTAAGACTGTCAATTATGGTAACTTTATAGAAAAATAAAATATCTGGAGACATCTTTATTTTTATCAAACATTTCAAAGCTCAGACTGGATTTTAGAGAAAATATTTGGAATGGGAAGATTATATGGTATCCTTATTTGTCAAGTGCTTGCTTGCGTAGGTAGGATAGATACATTTATCTTGTCCGAATCAAATTTTGAGAGAAGAAAACAGGAGTGAGGCAAACCCTTTTACATAATATGTTCTTCACAAACAACCTGTGTGTTTTGTACTACCATGGTATTTATAATAGTTCTTGTGAATTTTGCGACATTAGTTCTTTGTGGTTTAAATTCTCATCACATTGTTGAATCTATTCCTTCCCTAAAGAACCAAGTACAGAATAAACAACCCCCCTCATGTTCCTTTTCAAGTCATTGCCATCAACAGTATTCCGTGCCACCTGAACCATTACAAAAAAATAAATTAAACATTCCCAAAATTTTAGTTATTCATCACCTTCTTTGTATTATCTAGCAATCGCTATTCTTCCACATCAAACAATTTTTGCTGTTGATGCATCTTTTCTATTTAGGACTGCTGTGGAAGATAGGCTGTTTTTATATATAATGGAGTCACGAAGATAATGGTATAAATAGGCATTGCAAATGCAAATCATATATTACATGAGCTAAACTATCCCGTAACACTAAAATTCTGTGAACATATTAGAACATACTTTGATTTATGGACCTCATCTTCTTCCTCTTGTGCTGTGAACACAAGCATTTCTTTTTGATAATCTATGACAAGTGACTCGCACTTTCCATAATGCGAGTCATTAGGAAATTGTGATCGTGTTCTTTATCGTAATTAACATGTACCTTCATTTGTCGCGGGGAGTTTTAGCAATGGAAGGAATACATGATGCAAATGTGGAACCAGTTATAATGTGTTCCCTTGATGACCACAGTGTTCAAATGTAGATGGTGTCTTGGGAGAACCCATTCCAACGAGAACTCCGTCGCTATCGTCCATGCAGGCCATGAACAGACCGATCCTAGAAATTTTTGACACATACTGGTCATGAACAATAGAATCAATTTTGTGCATGAATAGAAAAAAAAGATTAACATCACAACCACCCAACACATTTAAAAATGTACTGATTCCATTACAAAAACTAATGGATATCATAATAAAATTTTAAGAAAAGCCGACAAAAACCTGAAGGCTGTTAATTACTCTCTTAGAATGAAATCTCATCAATTGAGTTTGTTTAGGAATATTTATAGAGTCTAAAGTATCTTAAAGAGAGCTTTGGAAGAGTATGTTTTTGATCAAATTTTAAGTTTTCTATAAAAATCTTCTAATATATATATATATATATATATATATATATATATATATATATATATATATATATATATATATATAATGCTATTATATTATTTTTAACTAATCCAGTAATACAACTAATTAAGTACCATAATATTTTATCATATATGTTCCTGCTTTATGATTATTATATATTTTATGATTATAAGCATTATTTACAATTATTTTACGTTTTATATTTGTTTAATTCATTTTTAATATATAATATATATGGGAATGATTCGATACCAACATTACTTACCACCAAGCCGCCAATGTCCTGATTTATGATATTTCTGTTATAAATTGTTCAAATTAAAAAGGAAAAAAAAATTTCTTTTCAAAAGATTTATTTGAAAAGGTGGTTTCTTTTGTAGTTATTTTGGTAGTTATTTTTCAAAGGTTGTGTCTTTTGAGAAAAATGTCTATAAATAGGTATTTGAGGGTAAATAATGGATACATCTCTTTCGTACTTTTTTTCTTTACTCTCCAAGTGATTGAATTAGATATTCTCTAATTCCTCTTTGAAGATTCTTTATTGTTTGCTCAATACATATCTTCTAAAGGCTTGTCATATCCACTAAAACTATTTGCATCAAACCCATAGTAATCTTATTGAGAAGAGGGTGTAAATATTATTTTTAGGAAAGTGTTTATACACGTTTCAAGCCTATATATATTTCCTATAGTATTCTTGATCTTGTGTTTGTTATTTGTTTCTATAGTGTTTTCATCCTCTTCTTTGTCGTATTTTTTCCAATAATCTAAAAATGATATTTGTGAGTTTATATAAATTCACCATGGAGGCCACAAATACCATCAAATTATTGAATCATGATTTTGTTCGTTTGGATCGTTTTGATGGAACAAATTTTACCCGTTGGCAAGACAAGATGAAGTTCATATTGACTGCTTTAAAGATCTTCTATGTGCTTGATCCAAATCTTCAACCAATTCCTGATCCAACTGACGATGACATCGATGAAGTCAAGACTGAACAAAAGAAGAGAAATGAAGATGAAGTTATGTGTAGAGGACACATTCTCAATGCTCTTTCAGACCGCCTTTATGATCTTTATACGGTGGAACCATCTGCAAAAACAATTTGGAATGCTTTGGAATTCAAGTATCATGTCGAGGAGGAAGGTACAAAGAAATTTTTAATTTCTAAATATTTTAATTACAAGTTTGTGAATGACAAGCCAATTTTGGCACAAGTGCATGAGTTGTAGGTCATTGTTAATCAATTGAAGGCTGAAAAAATCGAACTTCCTGAACATTTTCAAGTAGGGGCTATAATAGCCAAGTTGCCTTCATCTTGGAAAGGGTATAGGAAGAAGATTTTGTATGACTCCAAGGATATCACTTTGGAGCAAATTCAAAAACATCTTCGAATCGAGGAGGAATCGAGGATGAGAGATAAGAGTGAGAACTCTTTTAGTAATATAAAAGCAAATGCTGTGAATCGGCCTAAGAATTCCAACAAAGGCAAACAAAATAAGAAGAATCATTTTGGCCCAAAAAGGGATCAAAGAAAATTTAAGAAGCCAAAAAGTGGAGACTGTTTTTTTTGTGAAAAACCTGGTCATTTTGCTAGGGATTACAGATTTAAAAAGGCTAGAAACCGGAAGTCAACTCCGTTGAGAGAGATGATAATATAATCGCAATGATGAGTGAAGTGAATGCCATATTTGGTAAGGTTTTTGGTTGGTGGTACGATACTTGTGCTACCGTTCATATTTGCTATGATAAGGCACTCTTCAAGACTTACAAAGAAGTTATAGAAGGGCAAGATATTCAAATGGGAAATGAAGTTCGTTCGAAGGTGATTGGCAAGGGAAATGTGGAACTCATTTTCATTTTGGGTAAGAAAGTCACTCTTACTAATGTTCTTCATGTACCAGATATGAGTAAAAATTTAGTGAGTGGGAATCTCCTTGGTAAACCTGGAATTAAATCTGTATTTGAATTCAGAAAGTTAATTCTATCCTGTAATAAACTTTTGTTGGAAAAGACTATTCTGCTGAGGGAATGGTCAAATTATCTATTGTTGACAATGATTCTAAATTTAATAAAGATGTCGCTTCTATTTATATTGTTGATTCTTATTCATTATGGCATGATAGATTATCACATATTGGAACTAGCACCATTAGAAGAATGGTTAAGTGTGGCTTAATAAATTATCATTTTGATGATCTTAATAAATGTAAAATTTGTGTTAAATCAAAGATGATGAAGAAACCCTTCAAAAGTGTTGAAAGATATACTAATTTATTAGACTTAATATATTCTGATATATGTGAATTAAATGGCATATTAACAAGAGGAGGTAATAGATATTTCATTACTTTTATAGATAATATGTCTAGATTCACGTATGTGTATTTATTGAAACATAAAAATGATGCTTTTAAGGCATATAAAGTAGAAGTTGAAAATCAATTAGGGAAGAAAATTAAAGCTTTAAGAAGTGATAGAGGAGGAGAATACTTTTCTAATGAATTTAACTTGTTTTGTGAACAACATGGCATAATTCAGTGAATGTTCAGCACCTAGAACACCTGAGCAAAATGGATTAGCAGAAAGAAAAAATAGAACTTATCTAGAGATGATTAATGCTATGTTGTTGCATGCTAAATTATCTTATAATTTGTGGGGAGAAGCTTTATTGATTGCATGTCATATTTTAAATAGAATTCTTTTTAAAAAGAATAAGATCTCTCCATATGAGTTATGGAAGGAAGACAACCTAACATTGGTTATTTTAAAATTTGGGGGTGTCTTGCATATTGTAAGAATAATGATCATCAAAGGACAAATTATGACCTAGAGGAATCAAATGTGTATTTATAGGCGATGCCTCAAATAGCAAAGCATATAGACTGTATCCTCCAACTAGTGAAGAGTCACCAATGGAGACATCTCAAAAGGTTGGTGAGCAACCTAATAATCCTTTGATTGGACATCAATCAAGTTCACAAGAGGTTGGAGAGCAATCTTATGAATTAAGGAGAAGCACTCATGTACGAAAAGCAAAAACATTAAGATCGGATGAGATTGATTCTCAAAGTATTCTCTAAAAGGTTGGTGAGCAACCTAATAATCCTTTGATTGGACATCAATCAAGTTCACAAGAGGTTGGAGAGCAATCTTATGAATTAAGGAGAAGCACTCATGTACGAAAAGCAAAAACATTAAGATCGGATGAGATTGATTCTCAAAGTATTTCTTTTTACCTTGTAGAAGGAACTAATGAGAGAGTCTTAAAAATAATTCCTCTTGTTTTACAAGTGGAAGATGATCCTAAAACGTTTAAAGAAGCTATGGCCTCTCGTAATGCTGATTTTTGGAAAGATACTATTAATGATGAGATAGATTCTATTATGTCAAACCACACTTGGGAACTTATCGATTTACCTTTTGCCTCTAAACCTATTAGTTGTAGATGGGTTTTTGTAGGAAGTATCATACAAATAGTACTCTCCAAACGTTCAAAGCAAGGTTAGTTGCTAAAGGATTTCGACAAACGGAAGGAATAAATTATTTTGACACATATGCTCCTGTGGCTAGGATCACATCTATTAGAATTATTTTTGCTTTAGCATCAATTTTTGATCTTTATGTTCATCAAATGGATGTCAAAATGACATTTCTAAATGGAGACCTCGATGAAGAGGTATATATGGAACAACCCGAAGGTTTTGTTCTACCGGAAAATGAACATAAAGTGTGTAAACTTATTAAGTCATTGTATGGTTTAAAGCAAGCTCCAAAACAGTGGCAAGAGAAATTTGATGCAATAATTCTTTCTAATGGATTTGTTCATAATATTACAGATAAATGTGTTTATCTCAAAACTTGTGATGATTATATGGTGATAGTTTGCCTTTATATTGATGATATACTAATAATGAGCAACGACATAAAAGGTATTGTAGAAATAAAGAGGTTTCTATCTTCAACATTTAAGATGAAAGATCTTG
Source organism: Musa balbisiana (assembly GCA_004837865.1). Classification (NCBI taxonomy): domain Eukaryota; kingdom Viridiplantae; phylum Streptophyta; class Magnoliopsida; order Zingiberales; family Musaceae; genus Musa; species Musa balbisiana. The sequence continues at coordinate 26,712,859 of CM017192.1, read as the reverse complement.
GGCAAGTTGATACTATACTACGTATCAAGGTAAAAAGAAATAATATGGGATATGTTTTGAGTCAAACTCATTACATAGAGAAAGTACTGAAAAAATTCAATCACTTAAAAATCAAAGAAGCAAATACCCCGTTTGACCCAAGTATCAAATTAGTCAAGAATGTTGGAAAAACAGTGGCTCAATTAGAATATTCAAGTGCTATAGGAAGTCTTATGTATGCAACGCAATGCACAAGACCTGATATAGCATTTGCAGTTAGTAAATTGAGTAGATTTACTAGCAATCCAAATGTAGAGCATTGAAAGGCTATTGAAAGAGTTCTTGGGTACCTTAAACGAACCAAAGATTATGGCTTACAATACTCAAAATTTCCTGCTATTTTAGAAGGATATACTGACGCAAGTTGGATATCGAGTTTTGGAGATAACAAATCCACTACTGGTTGGGTGTTCACCTTGGGAGGTGGCGCTGTTTCTTGGAAGAGCAAGAAACAAACGTGTATAACTCACTCAACTATAGAATCAGAATTTGTTGCTCTAGCAGACGCAGGAAAGGAGGCTAAATGGTTGAGGGACTTTCTATTAGAAATTACATTGACTTCTAAGAGTGTGAATTTAATTTCTATACTTTGTGATAGTCAAGCCACTTTAGCTCATACGTATAGTGAAATATATAATGGAAAGTCAAGACATGTAAGTCTTAGACATGATTATGTGAGGAAATTAATCAAGAGTGGGATTATTTCACTCATATTTATGAAAACAAGTGAGAATTTGGCTGATCCATTCACCAAACCTCTTACAAGAGAAGTTGTAAGATCAACATCAAAATGGATGGGGCTAAAACTTCTTGAATAAAAGATCCACCAATGATAGCAACCCTACTCAATATTATGAAATAAGTAATGAAGAGTTCAAAGGGTAAGAACAAATCATTGACATGTGGAGTGACTCAGCACTTTGAAATATTTTACGAGTCCTATCTAAAGATGTTAAAAGTGCTGGTTGTCACCGAATGAGAGTTGAGTTAATTATACTCTTAATGAAGTTTAGTCAAGTTAGGACAAGTATCTTAAAGAGTGACAAAGATACTATAAGAACTTCACCTATATGAACTTAGAAGTGGTGCCACTTCGATTAAGAGTTGGAGTTTTCTCTCATGAAAGTTCATGAATTTGGATGAGCCTAAGGCCATATTAGGGCTGAGCGAGATTTTATGAGAAATACAAGAATGTTATATTTATGTGTGTGGTATCACTGGTGTTGTCATTAGGAATAACAAATTCAAAGCTTTTATGCTATTTGGGATTTTGACTTCACTTTGTGATGCTTACACTAAGGTAATATTCAAATCGAAAAATATATTACTTTATTCATAAATATTATTTAATCACTTGGAGAAAATTTTAAATTTGAACAAGTGGAGGATTGTTATAAATTGTTCAAATTAAAAAGGAAAAAAGGATTTCTTTTCAAAAGATTTATTTGAAAAGGTGGTTTCTTTTGTAGTTATTTTGGTAGTTATTTTTCAAAGAAGGTGTCTTTCGAGAAAAATATCTATAAATAGGTATTTGAGGGTAATAATGGATACATCTCTTTCATACTTTTTTTCTTTACTCTCCAAGTGATTGAATTAGATATTCTCTAATTCCTCTTTGAAGATTCTTTATTGTTTGCTCAATACAGATCTTCTAAAGGCTTGTCATATCCACTAAAACTATTTACATCAAACCCATAGCAATCTTATTAAGAAGAGGGTGCAAATATCGTTTTTAGGAAAGTATTTATACACGTTTCAAGCTTATATATATTTCCTATAGTATTCTTGATCTTGTGTTTGTTATTTGTTTCTATAGTGTTTTCATCATCTTCTTTGTCGTATTTTTTCTAACAATTTCAAATCCTAAATATACTTATAATATACCAATAATAATACGTACATGTGTGAACTCATTCTCTCACCAACTCAACTACATGGACTTGTTTCCGTAGATTCTTATCGATCACAATTGAGTTTAGTGACTCGGAGTTCTATCGTCTTAGATGATCCCAACACAACTTAAACATTAAATACGATGAACACATTAACCACAACACTTGGATTAATTAAAATTAAGATGCCTCGAAAAGGCTATAATTACTTGCTGAGAACACCTTAAAAAAAATTCATTATAGTCTCGTTTTTGGACATCAAATGACATAGTGAAATTGCCCGATTTAGACTGTTTTCCAAATGTTGTCACACCTAATTTACCTTTTAAGAATGTCATAACTAAAAATTGGATTTTTTTTTAATTTTAAAGAATGTTTGAGTTATCTGCTCCTTCCATCCCAACCTCTTGATAGTGGATTCCTTGCAAGCTAAAGGATCTTGCAAAATTGCAAAGATGGCATATCTAATAAGGCTATTCGATATTTAAGTCAACAAAAAAGCTCAAGAAATGAGTCTAGCTCAAGAATACGTCATCGTGTGGTAAAATGGGCTCTCATCATCAATTGGATTCCACATATATTGATAAGTAAATCTAGTCATATCATTGTAACCATATTGTGCTTGAGACGAAAGGCTTGCGTATGCTAGTGCACAACATTTAACTTGAGAACTAGATGACAATCACATGTATGGAAATTTGGTTATGTCTATGTGCTTCACCCAATTAAGGTGAATAGGACACAGAGATGCTTAAGGAGCATCGTACTATGCTGATTTTAATTATTTGAGTATAGAGTACGAAATCTAAGAGATGCATGAGGGTGTCAAAGATTACTAAATTGAATTATCTTGTAAGAGGCATTAGACATAAGAGATGCACAAGGATACTATGGCATGCCGACTTGATATGCTTGTGTATGGAGCATCATATGCAAGATACGTATGATGTTGTTTAGGCATGACAACTCAAATTACTAATACATAGAGTATCAGATGTGAGAGATGTGTGAGAGCATTATAATATATCGACTTGAACTATCTGTGCAAGGATAATTAGACGAGAGAGATGATATATTGATATCATTATCAAGACAAGTTTACTTTTATTGTTCGTGCAAAAGCATCAAACATGTGACACATATGAGACCATTAGGACATATTGATATGAATTGCTTATATACATAAACATCGAACATAAGAGTTGCACAAGGGTGCCAAGGCGTATTAACTTAAATTACCTATGTATAGAGCATTAAACATAAGAGACATACAAGGGTGTCAAAGTATATTGACTTGAACTATTGATGCAAAAAGTATAAAAGATGCTTGAGAGCATATAGGTGTATTGAGCTCAAGAGACATACGAGGACATCAATGATACACAAGGGTATCATGTCATATTAACTTGAACTAACTACCCATAAAAGGAGTGTTTGACTTAAACTATTCCATCGTTGATTATTTTCAGAAATGATAATATTTAGAATATTGATATTGATAATTTTCATGATATAACTCATTTTTTAGGTTTTGATTGATGATATACAACTATGACTTAGGAGATTAGGATATACTAACCTAAAATTAATTACTCAAATTAAGACTAAAGAACTTATATGATACAACAATAGTAAGAACAAAGTTGTAAGTTCTGATGATTTGGGATCGATTACATAAATTTTTTATTGTCATTGAGTTATGTAAAAAGTCATATGTATAGTTAAGTTCAAAGTACTTAAATTTTTATTTATAATTTCTATTAAAGTCTTATTATGTCTTCCTTTAGCTTTCCTTATATCACTAATATTAATTATTTCACCTCTTTTTACTATTACATATGAAGGTCTCTTCAACATATGCCCATACCATCTTAATTATTTTTCTCTTATCTTATCATCTATCGAAGCGATGCCTAGTTATTCGTGAATAAAAATATTTTTTATCTTTTTTAATAGCTTGATACATCCATCTCAACATTCTCATATTGGTAACATAAATTTTTTATATATGGTTTTTCTTAACTACCAAAAACTCATATCTATAAAGTATTGTTGGTCTCACATTTGTCTTATATTTTTTTTTTAATTTCAAAGGTATCCGATGATCACACAAGACTTTTAACACCCCTCACCATTTTAACCATCCCATTTTTACTCTATAAATAATATATTCATCAATCTCTCCATCTGTTATATAATTGATTCAAGATACCTAAAACTTTTATTTAAAGAGATTTTATTATCTATCCAATTTAACTATATTCTTTTATCTATTTCTAAAATTTCTAAGATTATATTTTATATATTTAGCCTTAGTCTTACTTAATCTAAAACCTTTAGTTCTCAAGGCTTACTTTTATAGCACCAGTTTATAATTAATTTCACTTAGTCTCTCATCAGTTAAGACAATATCATTAGTAAATAATATACACTAGGGAAATCTATTATGTAAGTGACTAATAAATTCATCTATTATCAATACGTAAAAGTAGAGACTTAATATGGATCTTTAGTGTAATCCTATACTAATATAAAACTCATTAGACACACTCCCTATGGACATTCCTTGAATGATATCATCTAAGTTTTTCCTATTATTTTTATTTGATTATCTAATCTAACTCGACGGCATAAGTACTAATAGTATTCAAAATATCTTATCCTTTCATAAATTTTAAAACTATAATTCTATCTTCAAATCATTTTACATTATAATATTATTCTTAATATCATTATCAATAATAATGTCTACACTTTTTTGTGTTTTAACTTTTCTAGTATATCACATTTTAAATCTAGTATTATCAATCTCTTTATATTTTTTCCTTACCCACTTAGTCTCTTGTAAGCAAATAATATTTATTCTTCTTTTTATCATAGTGTCTACCAATTTTAATCTCTTCCAAAGTGTTCCTATATTCTAAGTTGTTAACTTAACCTTTTATTTTTGGATTAACTATTTTACTCTCATTTGCCCAAAACAATGAGAGAACTCTTGTTTACTTGACACCACATTCGGGTGCTGGTGTGATGGGCCACTTCCTGGCATCCTTTGAGCTCATCGTTTGTAATTCGGGATACCTAGGTAGCGAAGGTGTCTTGCATCACTTCTAGGTGATAATCTAGCTCTATACTGAAATCAATTAAGATCCATATTCATGAGATCTAACATAGTTTTACACTAGTTATTAGTAACCTAACGTAACCCTTCACCTTTATTATCCGGGCTTAAAACTAGTATTGGTAATGTTAAAAAACTTATAAGATGAATACTTAAAATTAAATTTATTAAAGACAAGATTTATGATACATGTCAATTAGGAAATCTAAGTGAGTTTCTTAAGACCACTATAACTAATTCATATGTACTTATCTTAGTTTTATTAGTATAACAAGTTTATGAGATAGTAAATATACATTTATGATTATAAATAACTTTAGGAGATATATTTCTTGACATATAAAAATGAATATTATAAATGCATTATCAAGTTTTATAAATAAATTTAAAATAACATCTAGTCGAAGTGATTATAACGGTGAATTTAAAAACCACAATTTTAAGAATTTTATAATTCAAATGGGTATGCCTATTGTTGAATCGCGGATTTTGATGATGAAATTAATTGATGTGTTTATCATCTAATGTGCATTTAACTGACGCAGGACTAGCTTTGATCAGAAAAGACAAATCAATTAAAGTAGGAGGAATCAGACATTGGGCCAGAGCAAACATGTCAGAAGATTGGATGTCAGGTCGAAGGAATGGTCGACGTATCGACAGAAGGCTTCGAGCCATGAATTCAGATGTTGCGAGAAGACATGTCGGATCGGACGATGCACTGAAGGATCGGATAAAGCATTGGATGAATGACATGCTAGATAACAAGGATTCACTTATAATCGATTATGTCTAGATTGAGTTAGTTTAGAGTCTAATTAAGTTAGTTTAGAATGTAATTAATCTAATTCAATTAGGGACCAATTGGATCCAAAATAGGGCTATTCTGGGCTAAGAGAAAGGCCCATTCAGTGACCCAAAAATTGGGTCAGGCGGTGGCACTGCCGATCTAAGCAGTGGCATCGTTGATGGATTAGTCTACAAGGCACAATCTCCGAGATAGTGTCAGGCGGTGGTACCTGTTGGGAAATTTTGGTGGCGACATCACATGCACAGCGGAAGAACAAAAACAAAACCCCCTATTTCCAAAGAGATGTTCATCGTCGTGCGAAGATTGATGTACAAAAAGTCCATGAAACAAACTGCGTATAGAATAGATTGTGTTACCTAGGGAGATCGTATATCCCTGTTTCCTTGCAAATCTCTAGGAGAGGGTGAAGGAGGTCAAGCGTCCTCTTCTCTAGCGGTGATCCACACAGTAGAGCTGCGACGACACTCCTCAAAACTCCAGGCATGCTCTGAGGTGGAGAGGAGGAGAATAATAGGGGGGGCAAGCAAAGGCTAATGGATCCTTTTTATTTATAGAGGTCCTCTATCAAAACCCTAATGGATCATCCCCTATTGGGTATTGGATCTACATCCAATTACCCAAGCATCTTAGATTAGTGGATTTCTATCTAATAATCTCTCATGGGCTTTTATTGGATCTCATCCATAGGATCAAATAATTCAGGGGCTCCGATGGATATCTCATATCTGAACATCTACTCATCGCAACATCTACCATATGTGTGTGACCCTCTAGGCCTAATATCGAGCTAGTCGTAAGTCATACCTATTAGAACTCCTTCTGGCTTAGTGAATTATTATCTCCATAATAATTCATTCGACTCATCGACTACGGACGTACTATGCCACTACGTCGTAGTCCCCATACGATACAAGGGAATCTAATCTATTGGATTTGTCTATCCTTAGTTACCATGTACCTATAGTCCCTCATCCATCTAATATTTCAAAGACCATATATCGGGCATGATTTTGTCAAACCCATACGGTTTCTACTCGAGTCTCGCTCTAATTGAATTCTCCCGGAGAATTCTTTCTCTCTCAATCTGAATGACCCTGGCCAGGGATTTGTTTGAGCAAGAACACATGAGAAATTCCTCTCATAATGCTGAGAGTAGATGATCCTCTATTAAGGTCGACTACCACTCTCAATGACCGGCTGTACTAGATCTGGGACATCCAAATCTATAAGTCTGGTATCAAAGAATGGAGCACTCATACAAGACATCCTTGATGTCTCAAGTCTAAGGACCAGATACACCACTGGGACTATGAAATCACTGTATGACAATAAGGCATCATCAACCATCCAGCATTCTGTAAGCGGATCAATCAGTAAACTCATTCTCCAATGAGCACTTGTACTGTATCCCTAGTGTCTCCACACAAGCAGTTATGAGACTAGCTGTATCCATCATATGGACGAGTATACAGCACACCAGTCTGTCCGGTTATCTCGATGTCCCTCTCGAGTAACCTATGACTAGAATTATTTAGGATCTGTGTTTAAAGGTGAATTATTCTTATTATTGTGATCTCCTCATGATCCGATTCCCATTGTATAGATCCAAGGACATCACAATATATACATGCATATATGCAATTGTCAATATAAAGTGATAAATGCCAAAATATAATAAGAAAAAAGATTTTGTGTCAAGTCACATGTGCCATTACTCACGTGATTGGCTTGTTGGGCACCTATGACTAGTAGTATCATCAGTTTGAGCGATGGTACCACCCAAACACAATCTCCTAGGTGATGGTACCACCAAGTATCAGGCTGTAGGCGGTGGTAGCACCCATTGCAGGCGGTGGTACCACCCATTGCAGGCTGTGGTACCGCCCGTACCCCGAAATCTCGGGGATTTGAATTTTGGCTCTAAGTTTTGAAGTCATTTGGGGTCTATAAGTACCTCAGCTATTCTTGCATAGAGTAGCAAAAAATATTGAGCAAAAATCTGTGATTCTAAAGTTGTAAACCCTAGTAGAAAGTTGAGTTCCCTCATCCTAAAGCTCAGAGAGAGTTCTAAGGGAGGTGTGAGAGGGATACCTTATAAAAGAGGGTTGTAAAAGGTTATCTCCTAAACCTGTGAAAAGGAGAAGAGGGGTGTAAAAGGGTAGTTGATCTTCGTACGTTGAAAGAAGATCGTTAGTGGATGCCGATGGCCTCGACGGAAGAAAAATCAATAGAGTGGATATAGGTCACGACGACCGAACTATTATAAAAATTTGGTTTGTATTTCTTTTGAGCAATTTACTTTAACTGCAAACTACCTTACTTGCTATACTCTTCCATATACTTTTAATTTAAGCATCTTTATGAAATGGGTTTAATTGAAATGAATATTTTTTGAAATTAAAGTTTTTATCGCTGCAATAATTAATCCCCCCTACCTCTCTTAGTGTCAACTTGTACCTAACAATTGGTATCAAGTCTCATTATTTCTCATTTGGTTTAACAATCAAGAGAAATGATTCTTTTCGGATTTCAAGAGGGTTTTTCTATCATTCGTCCTCCCATGTTCATTGGGATGGACTACACTTATTGGAAAACTCGAATGAGAGTTTTCTTGCTTTCTATGGATTTAAACTTATGGAATATCATTAAAAACAGATTTCAAAAGTCTTCTACTCCAATGAAAGAATGAAATGATTTAGAGAAGAAAATTTTTTCTTTAAATGCTAGAGCTATGAATGCTCTATTTTGTGCCTTGAGCAAAAATGAGTTTAATCGGGTTTCTACTTGCGAAACGACTTTTGATATTTGGCACATTCTTGAAATCACACACGAAGATACTAGTAAGATAAAAGATTCTAAGATAAATCTTTTAATGTGTGATTTTGAATTATTTCGTATGAAACCAAGCGAAACCATTGGAGACATGTACACATGTTTTATGGATGTCCTCAATGGTTTAAAAGTACTTAGTAAATATTTTTTAAATTTTGAACTTATTAATAAAGTTTTACGATCACTTTCTAAAAATTAGGATTCATTAGATTCGAAAGTAACGGCAATACAAGAATCAAAGAACTTAAACTATTATTTGATTGAAGAACTTATTTGGTCTTTGATGACCTATGAAATGACATGCAATGCACATGAAGAACTCAAGAACAACATTCCAAAGAACAGGAAGGACTTGACACTTACAACAAATAAAGACCACTCGAGTAAAAGCTCAAAGTGATGATGAACTCAAACTTCTCATTAAAAAATTTAAAAGGTTCATTAAACAATAATTAAAGAATAAAAATAAACTTAAAAAGAAGTTATCAAAGAAGAAGAGAGCACTTAATGTAGCTTGGAATGAATCAAGTTTATCTAAAGATGAAGAATAAACCAACAAAGGTATCTATATATATATATCTATATATATATATTATATATATATATCTATATATATATATCTATATATATATATAGATATATATATATATCTATATATATATATCTATATATATATATCTATATATATATATATATCTATATATATATATATCTATATATATATATAATATATATATATATAGATATATATATATATTATATATATATATCTATATATATATATATCTATATATATATATCTATATATATATATATAGATATATATATATATATCTATATATATATATATCTATATATATATATCTATATATATATATATCTATATATATATATATAGATATATATATATATCTATATATATATATCTATATATATATATTATATATATATATTATATATATATATATATCTATATATATATATTATATATATATATCTATATATATATATTATATATATATATCTATATATATATATATCTATATATATATATATTATATATATATATCTATATATATATATAGATATATATATATATCTATATATATATATAGATATATATATATAGATATATATATATATATCTATATATATATATCTATATATATATATTATATATATATATTATATATATATATCTATATATATATATCTATATATATATATATAGATATATATATATAATATATATATATATATCTATATATATATATATCTATATATATATATAGATATATATATATATAATATATATATATATCTATATATATATATCTATATATATATATAGATATATATATATATATCTATATATATATATATATATAGATATATATATATAATATATATATATAATATATATATATATAATATATATATATATAATATATATATATATCTATATATATATATCTATATATATATATCTATATATATATATAGATATATATATATATCTATATATATATATATATATATCTATATATATATATCTATATATATATATATATAAGGGGATCATGCTTTTATTTTTCTAACTAATTTTGAAAATAATAATGACAATTGCATGTTTTATGAAAATACAATAAAATGTTAGATTTAAATCTAATGATTAATTCTTTGTATGTTTTTAAGAAAAAATAACGTGTATCTAAATTGATGATTTCCGATTTTTGATTGAAAATGCTTTATGAAATCATGTTTGATGATATCATGCTTAATAAGTTTATAGTTTAAAATTATGCATGTTATACCTTGAAAACTTAAAATCCTATTTTGGTATGATGCCCAAAGTAATGATGTATAATAATCATGCTTACGAGTTTTATTTTGAAATTATACATGATGATTCTTGTGATTTATGGATTATCGATATTTGTCATAATGAAAGGTCTTTTTCGTTTTAAACATTGATACTTGTATTTGGCATAAAAAATTAGTGCATACTTATATGAAATCAATCATATAAATTGAAACAACTAAAAAGAGAAAAGTATTTTTCTTGAAATTTTTTTTCTATCTTATCAATTTTTCACTAAGAGATTGATAAAGTCATTTATGCCATTTTGAATCTCTTGGAAGTAATTTTGATGATTTCATGTTTTGAAATTAAATAAATTTTATCTATATCATGAGCTTAATTTTTTGAAATTATAGCTTGGGATTTTCTCTTATGTGAATCAGCATCTCTCATTTGATCTTGTCTCTTTTTGTCATTCACTAAAGATAATATCTCTTTTTGAATTCATGACTTGAAATTTCTTTTGAAGATCTTTTACTATTTGATCTCCTATGATTCTTCTTGATATATATTAAAAAGAAGCATTATTGAAATCATGATCTTGAATTCTCGGAATTAAAACTTGATATATTTTTTTCCTATGTGAATCAAGATCTCTCACTTTTTATTCTCGAATGATTTCTTATATTTTATTAATGAGAATATTTGTTCAAATGAATCATAATGTTTCCTTGATTATTTTTTTTATACTCATAACTTGAGATGTTGTGCTTTGATGTTTGGAACATTGTATATACAAATTATTTTTTCTTTTATATTTTGATACTCCCTTGTTTTTATGAAGTATAACTCATAACCAAATTAATTTTTCTTGTTATTCTTTATATGATGATTTGAAAATTGATGAAAGGGGAAATAAATTGTACCATTATATTATAATTTCCCTCTTTTTGCCTATGACAAAGGGGGAGAAAATAAATGATGAATGTTTGGTACCAATAATCATGAAGTGATAAATTCTTAAAAATATTGAATGTTAGATCCATTCTCCTACATGTTCACAAATTGTTTAAGGAACAGGGAAGGACTCAACGATATGAGATATTCAAGAGCCTCTTCCGCGCTGGGATGACTGAGGGGACACCGGTTCAAAACCATGTCCTAAAGATGATTAAGTAGATAGAGAAACTCACAGGTCTAGGAATGGTCTTAAAAGATAACTTATGTGTGGATATTGTACTTCAGTCTCTACCAGGTTCCTTTCCACAGTTCATAATGGATTTTAATATGAACAAGCTTGAGGTGACTCTCCGAGAGTTCCTTAATATGTTGAGGGAGGCAAAGAGTACTATCAAGAAAGAGAAGCCAGTTCTTTACACTAGTGAGACCAGAAAGAAAAGGAAAGCAGAAAAGTCCCTTAAGAAGGGCAAGGGCAAGGGTAGACCAGGTAAAGCAAATGTTACTAAGAAAGACCCGATAAAGGACAAATGTCAGTACTTCCACTGTGGCAAAAATGGGCATTGGAAGAGAAACTACAAAGAGTACCTTATAGAGAGGGCGAAACAGAAGCTTGGAGGAGCTTCAGATGTATTTATGATTAGTCTCTATTTGTCAGACTCTTTTGATAACACATGGGTATTGGATACCGGTAGTGCTTATCACATATACAATTCGTTACAGGTTCTGGCAAGGCCTAGGAGACTAAAGAGAGGCGAGATGGACCTCAAGATGGGCAATGGAGTAAAAGTTGCTGTAGTAGCTATTGGCAAGGTCACCCTACATCTGCCTGGTAGAGCTTTTATTGCATTAGATACATGTTATTTTGTTCCTTCAATTATCCAAAACATTATATTCATTTCATGTTTGATAGTTCGTAGATATAAATTAGTTTTTGAAAACAATGGTTGTTCGATATTATTAGATGATGAGATCATCATGAAAGGAACATTGCATAATGGTTTGTTTATGCTAGACACTACTCCACATATCATGAATGTAAGTGTGTCTAAGAGGAAACGAGATGAGGTGAACAGTTCTTACTTGTAGCATTGTAGGCTAGGTCACATCCATGAGGGAAGGATTCAAAAGTTGCTAAAGGATGGATATCTAGATCCATTCGACTGAGTCATATGCAACTTGTGAGCCTTGCCTTCATAGAAAACTGACCAACTCTCTATTTAGTGGAATTGGAGAGAAAACCACCGAGTTACTAGAACTCATACATAGTGATGTATGTGGACCTATGACAACTCATGCCATTGGTGGTTACTCCTACTTCATTATCTTTACTGATGATTTCTCAAGGTATGAATATGTATACTTAATGAAGTATAAGTCTGAGGCCTTTGAGAAATTCAGAGAGTATAAGAATGAAGTGGAGAACCAGACTGGAAAGAGTATCAAGACTCTTCGATCAGATCGAGGAGGCGAGCTTAAATACAGAGCTTACTCAGTTCCTCAAGGACCATGGGATATTATCCCAATGGACACCTCCTTATATATCTCAGCTCAATGGTGTGTCTAAAAAGAGAAATCATATGCTGTTAGACATGATGAGTTTCGTTGATCTACCCATCTCATTTTGGGGATATGTCCTAGAGACCGCAACTTACCTTTTGAACAGAGTTCCAATTAAATCAGTAGTATCTACACCATATGAGATATGAAAAGAGAAGAAGTCCGATCTTAAGGTTGTTAAGATTTGGGGCTGCCCTGCCCACGTTAAAAGATACAACCCCGATAAGTTGGAATTGAGGACAAAGCGGTGCAAGTTCGTGGGATACCTCAAGGAAACTTGTGTGTATTATTTCTATCATCTCAAGAATCAAAAGGTCTTTGTAGCCAAGAGAGCAGTATTCTTTGAGAAGGAACACATTCTTGGCGGAGACAGTGGGAGCATGATAGAGTTGAGCGAGGTTAGAGAACCTAGCTCAAGCACCACTCTACAGCTCGAGTCTGTTCAGGTACCTAATATACAAGTTTCAACTTTACGTAGGTCTGGTAGAGTATCACATCCTCCTGAGAGATATGTGGGATATATTAAAGGAGAGGATGTTGAGGATATTGATCCTCAGACCTACGATGAGGCTATTATGAGTATAAACTCTGGGAAGTGGCAAGAAGCCATAAATTCTGAGATGGATTCTATATACTCTAACAAGGTTTGGAACCTAGTTGATGTGCCTGAAGGTATTGTACCCATCGGTTGCAAGTAGATTTTTAAGAAAAGATCAAAGTAGATAAAAAGGTAGAGACCTATAAAGCAAGGCTAGTGGCTAAGGCGTATCGTCAAAGGCAAGGTGTGGACTATGACGAAACCTTCTCACCCGTGGCAATAATAAAACCTATCCGAATTCTATTGGCTATTGCAGCGACTATGATTATGAGATCTGACAGATGGATGTGAAAACTGCATTCCTCAATAGGAACCTCGAGGAGGAGGTGTATATGATATAACCCGAGGGATTCGTGTCCAAGAACTGCCCAAATAAGGTGTGCAGGTTGCTTAGATCCATTTATGGACTAAAGCAAGCAAGTAGATTTTTAGAAAAAGATCAAAGTAGATAAAAAGGGTAGAGACCTATAAAGCAAGGCTAGTGGCTAAGGCGTATCGTCAAAGGCAAGGTGTGACTATGACGAAACCTTCTCACCCGTGGCAATATAAAACCTATCCGAATTCTATGGGCTATTGCAGCAGACTATGATTATGAGATCTGACAGATGGATGTGAAAACTGCATTCCTCAATAGGAACCTCGAGGAGGAGGTGTATATGATATAACCCGAGGGATCGTGTCCAAGAACTGCCCAAATAAGGTGTGCAGGTTGCTTAGATCCATTATGGACTAAAGCAAGCTTCCCGAAGTTGGAACATAAGATTTATGAGACAATCAGATCTTATGACTTTGTTAAAAATGAATATAAGCCTTGTGTGTACAGGAAGGTAATGGGAGCGCTATCACCTTTTTGGTGTTATATGTGGATGACATCTTAATCATTGAGAATGACGTAAGAATGCTATCCATAGTAAGGACTTGGATATCTAGACACTTTTCCATGAAGGACTAAGGGGAAGCATCCTATATCTTGGGGATTTGGATCTATAGAGATAGATCCAAGATGATGCTTAGGCTTGTCCCATTCCAAGTACATAGAAACCATTATCAAAAGCAAGAAAATATGCATTCTATAAATTGGCTTATTCCATTCATTCATTGGTTTAGAGGATTTTTAAAAATTATATTCAATGGCATTCTATAAATTAAAATCCATAAAAAGCAAGAAAATATGCATTTATGTTTTCCAATACGTATAGTCCATCCCATTGAATATAGGAGGACAAGTGATAAAGTAATTCTCTTGATAGCCAAAAAAAGTCATTTAACCTCTCTTATGTGTTAAACCAAATTAGAGAACTAGGCAATGTTACCAACTGTTAGGGAGTGAATTAGTGCTTTTGAAAAATTATAATTTGAAAACTCTCATTTGATGAAACTCGTATCGAATATGCATTTAACTTAAAATGTGCATAAGAGTAGTGAACAAGTAAATCAGTTTGTAATAGAAATGAAAAGCATAAAGGAAAATGTAAACTGATTTATAGTGGTTCAGTCATCTCGACCTACGTCTACTCCTGATTCTTCTTCACTCGAGGCCACTGGCTTCCACTACCGATCTTCTTTTCAACGGGCAAAGATTAACTACTTTTGTTATAACTCTTTTTCCTTTTCACAAGAGAAAACCTTCACACCTCTATTTTATAGTTAGACCTCACTCATCTTTTAGAAGACTTCTAAGACCAAAGAGGAAGAGACTCAACAACTCAAGAGAGTTTATACACTTAAATCACCAAGAATTCCCCCCCCCCCCCCCCCCTTTTTTTTTCTTTTTCTCTTGCTATCCCAAGCAAGAATGTGTGGGTATTTATAGGTCCTAAATGACTTCAGAAATATAGTCAAAATTTAAATCCCCGAGTTTTTGGGTATTGGTTGTACCATCACCTGTCACTCTATGTATTGGCAATATCATTGCCCAATTTGGGCGATACCACTGCCTGACAGTTTAGGAGATTATGTTTGGATGATACCACTTCTAGTGTGAGTGGTACCACTACCTAACACTATGCGATACCACTACTAACTCAATTATCGGGTTTTTTGGAAAAGTACATTTCGTACTTTCCAACTCATAGGTGGTTCCACCGCCTAGTTGGTAATGCCATCGTCTAGCCTAATTTTAGGTAACTGAATTAGCCTTCCAATAGGCCCAACTCAACCTTGATTCAGGCCCAATAGGCCCCTAGTCAAGTTAGCATGATTACACCTAAAACTAACTCAATTAAAACCTAAACTACTTCAATCAAGATACAAAAGATTACAAATATGAATCCTGTGTTGTCCAGCATGTCATTGGTTCATCCAGCGCTTAGTTCTAACCTTCAACGTATTTCTTGATCTATCAGCATGTTGACTTCTACAACATCTAATCTTCTTAGCGCAATGCCCAATCTTTCTGGCCCGATACCCAAACTCATTGCACGAAGTCTATCTTTCGGCATGTCAACCAATCCTCTGGCTTGACATCCAATCTTCTGACATGATGCTCTTTGGCCCAACGTCTGATTCTCCTACTTTAATCGATTTGCCTTTCCAGAATCGAAGTTCATCTTGCATCACTCAAATGCTCATTAGATCATAATTTTATCAATTAATTTCATTATCAAAATCCAAGATTCAACAACTCTAGGCGATGATTGTCCTTATACTATCGATTGGTGACCTCTTCGGTTATCGTACAGTGTTGTATTATCATGCCCACATGTAGTTATGCACACACATCGTTCATAGCTTTTACTAAGCTTTGCACTCTTTCTTTACATAAAATCTTTCACCTTTTATAATTTACAATTACAACCTAACTTAAGAGAAGGAGAAGACTTAAAATATGCTTAAAATGAGAACTTATAATACTTCAATAGATTAGAAATGAATGCTCCATCAACTATAAGCCTGAGAGAGGGTATTTATAGGCCTCAAAAGATTTCAAGAATGGAGCCAAAAATTTAAATATCTAATATTTTAGGGTACAAGCAATACTATCATCAACATTGGATAGTACTACCATCATAATTTTTGACACAGTTATAATTCTAAGCTCTAGCGGTATTACTATAGGAAAATCTAGGGGCGACATGCGTAGTAGAAGAACAAAAAAAAATCCCTAAATTTCTTATAAATTATGTTCATCATCATACGAAGATTGATGTAAATCCATAAAATCAAAACTACATATATGAAAGATTGTGTTTTACCTAAGAAGATCGTATATCCTTGAATACTTACAGATCTGTAGGAGAGGATGAAGGAGGTTAAGCGTTCTCCTTTCTAGTAGTGATCCACACAGCAACGTTATGACAATACTCCTCAATCTCCACATCTGCTATTTGAGAAGGAGAAGGAAATAGATAAATAGGAGGTGGCAACCAAGAAACCTCTAGCTTATGAGCCTTTGGTTCCCTCTTATTTATAAAGTCCCTTGTCAACTTAACCCTAATGGATCCTGCCCTATTGGGTATTAGATCTCCATCTAACTATCCAAGCCTCTTAAATTAGTGGATCCTATCCAATAATCTCTTATTGGCTCTTATTGGATCTCATCCATAGGATCCAATAATTCAAGGGCTTATTGGATATCCAATAAGATAGGGGCTTCGGTGGATATCTCATATCTGAACTTCTACTCATCACAACGCTTATCATATTGTGACCCTCTAAGCCTATCAATACAGTTTATATACATATGTATATATATACATATGTATATATATATATCTATATATATATATCTATATATATATATACATATGTATATATATATATATAGATATATATATATACATATGTATATATATATATCTATATATATATATATGTACATATATATATATATATATATATGTACATATATATATATACATATGTATATATATATATATGTACATATATATATATATCTATATATATATATATGTATATATATACATATGTATATATATATATATGTACATATATATATATATGTATATATATACATATGTATATATATATATGTATATATATATATATATATATATATATATATATATGTATATATATATATATATATAATATATATATATATATAATATATATATATATATAATATATATATATATACATATGTATATATATATATATATATATATTATATATATATATATATTATATATATATATATAATATATATATATATAGTACATATATATATATACATATGTATATATATATATGTACATATATATATATATGATACATATGTATATATATATAGTACATATATATATATATACATATATATATATATACATATATATATACATATATATATATATATATATATATATATATATATATATATATATCGTCCTTTGAGGACAAAAACTCCTAATGGATTTGTTAATGTTCCTAGTATCAATAGTGCACTTTATTTTGTCACTTTTATAGATGACTTTTCTAGGAAAGTTTAGGCTTATGCTATAAAGACCAAAGATTAAGTTATTAATATCTTCAAATAGTTTCATGCTAAAGTTGAAAGGGAGACAAAAAGGCAATTGAAATACATAAGATCATATAATAGTGGTGAGTACACAATATTATTTAATGATTATTACAGGTCATATGGCATTCGACATGAGATGACAGTTCTTGATATACCTCAGCATAATGCAATTATAGAGAGGAAGAATCACACCATCATAGAAAAGATCAGATGTATGCTTTTATAGGCCAAGCTACCTAAAAAATTTTTGGATGAAACTTTGAGGACTATAGTTGATGTGATCAACTTGTCACCATATATAGCCCTAAATGGTGATATTGCAGTGTATGTATAGTTAAAGAAAAATATTTCTTATAGGTATTTAAGAGTATTTGATTGTCATGTATTTGCATCTGTTCCAAACAAATGAGAGGTTCAAGCTGGATGGTAAGATAAAAGAATATATTTTTTTTAGCTATTCACATGATTAGTTTGGTTATAGGTTTTGGGATCCAAAAAAGCAGAAGGTGTTTAGAAGCAGAGATATGGTCTTCTTTGAGAATCAAACTCTTAAGGATTTGAAATAGAAGGCACCAGCCATGACTTCTACAAAAGGATTAGCATATTGTGACCCAATTACTCCTCCAATACATCAAGGTGATGGGGGAGATGTGCAAGAAGATGGTGTATAGCCCGATGTTGATCTACTTGTAGGGCATGTTAAGCAAGAAGAAGTTGGGGAGCAACTTACTATAGAACCTCAATTGAGAAGATCTTCTAGATAATGTCAACCTTCTAGAAGATACTCTATAGATTAGTATGTGATGCTTACTGATATAGGTGAATCAAAAAGTTACTAGGAAGTAGTTGAAAGTAAATAGAAAAAGAAGTAGTTAGTTGCTATATAGGAAGAGATGGATGCTCTACAAAAGAACCACACATATGATTTAGTGCAACTACCAAAGGAAATGAAAGCCTTGAAGAACAAGTGAGTTTCCAAATTGAAGACTCAAGAATATTATACTCAACCAAAGTACAAAGCTAGATTAATTGTGAAAGGATTTGGTCAAAAGAAATGTATTGACTTTGAAAAGATTTTTTCTCATGTTGTTAAAATATCTTCTATTTATGTTGCTCTTGGTATTATTGTCAGCCTGGACTTAGAGGTTGAGCAGTTATATGTGAAGACAGCTTTCTTTCATGGTGATTTAGAGGAAAAAATTTATATGAAGCAACCAGAATGCTTCAAAATCAAAGGTAAAGAAAATTTTGTTTGCAAGTTAAGGAAGAGCTTGTATGGGTTGAAGCAAGCTTCAAGACAATAATACAGAAAGTTTGATTCATATATGACTGAAAATGGATACAAAAGAATGGCTTTAAATTATTGTGTGTATATTAAATGATTTGGTGAGAATTTTATTATTCTATTACTTCATGTTAATGATATGCTTATCTTTAGGAAAGATATGTTTAAAATTGATAGGTTGAAGAAAAAACAAGAAGATTTGGTTATCACAAGAGAAATATATTGAGAAGGTATTAAAAAGGTTCAGTATCAGCAATGCAAAGTCAATTGGTTCTCCTCTTATAAGTCACTTCAAGTTATGCTCAAAACATAGTCTGTCAAGTGATAAGAAGAAGGAGAAAATACAAAAAGTTTCATATGCTTCAATAGTTGAAAGTTTAATGCATGCAATAGTATGTACGAGGCCAGACATCACATATATATTGGATGTAACTGATAGATTTCTTACAAATCTAAGCAAAGAGTATTGGGCAGTAATGAAGTAAATCTTTAGATATCTCAAAGGGAGCTCTAAAGTTTATTTGAGCTTTGGAGGTGAACCACCTATGTTAATAGGTTACACTTATGCAGATATGGCAAGAGATATAGATATAATAAAATCAACATCAGGTTTTATACTTTCCTTTGCAGGGGAAGCTATGTTAAGGCAATCTAAATTACAAAGATATATTGCTCTCTCCACCACAAAGGCAGAATATATTACTGCTATAGAGGTTTACAAAGAAATATTATGGATGAAAGAATTCTTATAAGAATTGGAGCTGAAACAGAAAAACTATGCGGTGAATTGTGATAACTAGAGCACCATCCCTTTATATAAGAACCTAACTTTTTATTCTAAGTCAAAGTATATAGAAGTTGTTAGATACCACTGGATTCGAAATATACTTGAAGAGAAGCAATTGCAACTTCAGAAAATTCATACAAATGATAATAGAGTAGACATATTGACAAAGACCTTACCGAAAGAAAGATAAGAGATGTGTCAACAGTTGATCGGTATGGTTTCACATTAAGGAGTCATGGAACAGCCTCCCTTATGTGTTAAAGGGGGAGGTTATTGGGCTGATAGCCCATGAGTTCAACCCATAGTGGGCTTTAATTACCCGCAACCCACTTTAGCCTTAACTTTTTCTCATTTAATCTAAAACCCTAACCCTTTTAACTAAGATTTGTGGCAGCTAGGGAAAGAAAAAAAGAGGGCAATGCTGGCTATGAGAAAGAGAGAAGCACCAATAGCAAGAAAGGGTAGAAAAATAAGAAAATGAAAGGGAAGAAGACAATAATAATGTAGAGAGATTATTCTCAATCATCTAGACAGTGTTCTTATCTCAAGTTAGATCAGATCTATAGTAGATTCTTGTTGTGATTAGTTGAAGAGATTTTGAATATTATGCATAATCCTTGCATTCTAGTTATTCTCTTGGGTCTTAGACAAGAGACTTTGAGATTTGTATATTCATTATTTTTATAATAGATTTTTTCTAACTTATCCCGTGGTTTTTCCTTTCACGTTAAAGGAGTTCTCCATATAAATCTTAGTGTTTTATTTTATTATAATTTTTATTTAATTATACTTTGTGTTATGACCTACTTGTACTTATTCATATATAAAGTTTATTCCTCTTTATATCCTATCGACCGTCAATGCAGTTTCTGGATTAAAAATTACTTTCAACCTACACAAATATACATTCATCTAAGAGACTTATGGACAAATCACAAATATAAAATATGAATATGAACCAAACATTTATAGTCTCCCCCAAACGTCCAACTATTTAATTTATAGTCTTCCAAAACACAGCATCAAACAAACACAACCCTCCGAAAATGATAAAAAACTAAAGGATGTCCAAAATCATCAAAGTTGTCCAAAATGATCAAAAGCTATCTAAAATCACCAAAGACGGTCCAAAATGATCAAAAGCTATTCGAAAAATCACTGTTTTCTTCTAACTTGTAGTGAAAGAAACAAACAAGAAATCAGATAATAATAGCAATTGAATCAGAAACAAACATATAATTACCTATAATTTGTTCCTTTATATTAGAGGATGTTCATTATCTGGAGTTAGCATTAGTGTCCACGCTACAGTCCACCCAATGCTACAAACCGAAGCATTCACCTGCTAGAGTGGATCAACAACAACTAGTCGTGCCTCATTAGTAGGATGGTTGTGCTTTAGCATGATGTTTTGCAGTCGTGCCTCATTAGCAGGATGGTTGTGCTTTAGCAGGATGTTTTGCAGTCGTGCCTCATTAGCAGGATGGTTGTGCTTTAGCAGGATGTTTTGCAGTCGTGCCTCATTAGCAGGATGGTTGTGCTTTAGCAGGATGTTTTGCTTGTGTTGTTGCTAAAAATGCTTGCCTTTTTCTATATTTTTTCTGTTGTGACCAGGCTAATGGCAAAGACTACAAGTAACTATGGTATTCTCCCTTTTTAGTTTAGGACCCTTCACTGACTCAAGAGGACCTCTCTTTCTTTTTTTTTCTTATTTTCTAGTTTTTCTTTTAGGAAAATCAAGAGATTCTAGTGGTTTGTGATTGCTAAAGAGTCATATCTCCTTACTATCCAAAAGATTGAGGAGATGACTATAGACATCTAAGAAATTGGCTCTGATAATATCTATCTACTTCCATCTCTACATCCTTTCATAAATAATTTAAATATGATATAGCATGAAAACAAGGGATATCAATTAACTCTCATTCCCTACAACTACAAGTATAGTAAGCAATATCAATTATTCTTTTATCTCCCCTTGTTCTAGTAACCTCAAACCTATCACCACCTTCTAAGCAAGTATGTAATTGATGGAATTTATTTTATTTTCCTTAATGATAGTTCTGATGTTGGGATAAAACAACCCATTAAACTTGATTAATGAATTTTGTTGTATATGGATCCTTTCCATTAACTTGATTTGAATCATCTCAAGCATCATGATGATTAGCTTATGGCGAGCTTCCAATATAACTAAATTAAAATTCATAGAAGTTATTTAGTTGAATATCACACTTCGCTGTTATTCTAAAATGTAATTTTGCTCAATTTGTATATGATATATCTATTAACCAAATATATGCATCCTTATCAACCTTTTGAAGTTTATCCATTACTTGCTTAAACTCCTGTACTCGTAACTCTCCAAAATAATTTCTTCTGCTAATCTTTGATGTTTTTCCTTAAAATTATTATATAAGTATTTTAGACAAAATCTATGCTCCATACTAGGAAATAAGTATGCAATGGCTTCCAATATACCTTTTTGTTTATCAAATATGAATGTAACTATTAACTGAGATGTTTAAATCCCTAACTAATAAACTAATGAACTGATTATATACATCATTGTTCTCCTTCTCAACAACTGCATATACAAATGAATACATCTGATTATTTCGATCAATTCCAACAACAATCAATAGTATACTTTTCAATATACAACTCAAATGATATCCATCAAAACCTATCATATCATTTTTCCCATCAAATCTATATTTTATAACACGCGTTCCTCGAATTTTTGTTGTATATCTCCTCGCAATAATTCTATAACAAACCATATTCCTCTCTTTCGATACTTATGATCATCATCAATACTTCATCCTTCACTCTATATACTTTCTATATAGGAACATTCAAAGTATATTTTTGTTAGATTATTGCCTTCAAAGACTTTGCTGGCCAAGTAGGATTCATTCTAATCCTATCACAATATTTATTAGCTAACCATTTAACTGTAGCTAGAGGATTGTCAAATGATCTCGCACGTAAATGTTCTGCATTCAAAATTTTTATTTGCGAGTTGTCTATCCTTGTATTTTCGATGCATATATTATCCAATCACATCTAGCTTAGCATACCACCCTAATTCTATCTTTATTATTCTTTATATATCTGAGTTATTTGTCCAAAATGATATATAACTTAATAGAAGCACAAAACTCTTCAATATTAGCAAAACCTAATTCCAAGTTAAAAGTTATGGTTATTCTTGTCGCCTCCAACAACAAGGTATAGATATTATATTTTATTTTTATTTTTATCATCTACTTTAACATCAACTATTACGTCTTCACCATTATTATTATCCTTTTCTTAATAATATGATGACATAGTATCTAAGCTAGTCTACTATATATATATATATATATATATATAACTCGAATAAGGTCTTCCTTATAAACCATAAGCTGTTGATCAATTTTCTCGACCTCTACTTGTACTATTGTATTTTCCAACCTTTTTTCTATTCCATCTCCTTCATTCTCACTTTCACTGGAACCATTATCATACTTAACAAAAGGATTATCTATAATAAGAGATAAAAACACTATCAACATAACAAAAATAAAGATAATTGACCTATTAAATAAAAATATGTAACTCAATTAACCTATTAGCTCAATAAATAGCATTGTGTTAACACATAATGATGAAGGTAATATGTTTAGTCACAGGAAAAGAAAAAGTCACTTCTTAAATAGCTATCAAATAGATTTTGCTTCTTACCCTATTTTAGCTATGAAATAGATTTTGTTACACTTGGTGACTTTTTCTGACTTGTAGATGTAATGACAAAAGAGGCTTAAAAAATTACCACATTGTAAAGGCAAAAGAGGCAACTGTTGGGAAATGCTTAACATTTAACAGATATATGTCTATTTATAGAGAGAAAAAAGATATAGTTATTTATTTACTTTCTAAAATTCAAACTAAAAAACTACCAATAATTTTCTTTCACTTCCAAGAGCTAACTCCTAATGCTTCAGTATTTTTAAATCATATAACTTGTAGAGTTCTATCATTCTTTACATCAAAAGATATAACTATAAATTATAAAATTTTCATCATAATATCTATCATTCTATACATCTAATCATATAACTTATAGGACTAATTGTAATGGAATCCAAAAGAATATTGACACAATTCCATTGTAATGGAGTAATTCTATTGACACAAAGAATAAATAAGAAACTATTTGAAAATAAGAGATAAGTTGGAAGTAATTGTCACTTGAAAGCCAAGTGTTTGTGGTCCCAACATTTGAGTATTCCTTGATGGAAAAGTATCACCAACACATATAAACACAATAGCACATTCCCACATTGGGGCAACCTCTTTTTTCTTGGGAGTTGGAACCACACACATCAGAGTACTGTAGTTATGATTCCACCGCTCTTAATACAAGGATTTATTAACTCAGTAAACAATAAGGTAAATAGGAGTCGGAAGCACATCACAGCACATAAAATAATAACACAGTGACCTATTAACTCAATAAACATCAATAAACAGGTGTTGGAAGTACATCTCAGCACACATTCTTAACTCATGGATCTATTAACTCAGTAAATAATAAGGTAAACTATGTTTCACCAAAGTGATTCAACAAGGTGATTAAACAGCGAGATAAATAATCACTCTTTCAACACAGTGATTCAAGTTAAAGAAGAGTTGAAAACTATGATTCAACAAATCTATATTTAACGTAGTCATTCAAAATAAAAAAAATTTAAACGTTTATTGAAGTCTTCATTGTTTGACATATCAATAATAAGATCTTTATCTGGACCTTATCTATACTAACAATACCCTAACCCTCTTGAACCCTTGAACAATATCTTCATTAGCAATTGCTCGAAAAAATTATTATCCTCCATCTCTCGACAAACCTTAATTAAAATTTTTTGATAATTGAATGATTAAGAAATTTTAATTAAGGCATAACAAAATAAAACCTAACTAAGATGTTGAAATTATCTTTTTGCTCATTGTTTTCATACCATTCATGCATGTGCTGTCTTGTGTTGTATCGGTAAAACTAATAACATTAGGAGAAATAGGATTAAATGTTTTACTTTTATAATTATAAAAATATCAATATAAAATTTTGAGGTTTCTGGAATGTTAAAAGAGGTCAAACTACAAGGATACTCTATAATTTACCCCTATTTTATGTTAAGATAGTCCCTTATTTTATGTTAATATGAATTAGAATTGGATTACCTATCTAAAAAATTGAATTAAAAATTTGATTTCGATATCTACTTTCTTATTATTACTATCAATAATTATAATTGTGATCAATAATAATAATGATTTCGTTTTAGTTAGTATCCGGATCTATAATCTCTCAATACTCAATAATAATAATATTATTATTATTATTAATATTAATATTAATAATAATAATAATAATAATAATAATATATTATTATTATTATTATTATTATTATTAGTAGATTGTAGATTTTCTCTTATATATCTTTTATCCTTAATCCATTACTCATGGTAGTTTGAGGATAGGAAGAGAGAAAAAGGTAAATCTAATTTAGATCAAATAAAAAAATTTTAAATGATATGAAAGATACGTATCATAAATTCAAATATATTATTATTTAATTTCAGATTTTATCATTAAATATTTTACAAAACAGAAACTTTAGAATGATTTTTATACTCTCATTTATTAGAGAAGGTTTATCGGAACACCTCACTTGTAATTGTTTACTTTCTCTCACTCGCCTTCCAATAGCGAACAAGAACCCTTGGATAATTTTATTAATGTTATTAGTGTAGAAGTGATTAGAGTAGAAGAAGAAGAAGACACTTTTAAAAGGAAGTGCATATCCAAAACCTAACGTTGGATTTATGGAGAAAAGGATATTCTTAGATGAATTAACAGCATGACCATTATATATATTGGTGGAACGCGTCTACTGCATGAGCTATTCATTCAATCCAATAAAATAATATAAAAAAAAGATTATATTAAGACTAGTTTAGCACTCACGAAAGTCATAGATTTGCAAGATTGTGGGCTCAACTGCCCACCTTAAACTATTACCAAAACTCTCAGTCATCTGTTGTCGTAAGGAAACGTAACAATTATTTTTTTAGGGGCAAAGGGCGAGCCCCTAAAAAATGTAATCATTATTACTATCAATAATTGTAAAGGTTCGCATGTATCAAGATGGATCATTATCCTTCTCTTAGTTATTAACTTACTCGCAATCATTTTATATCTGCTAGCTAGCTTGATATAGGAAGGTTTAAACATTATACTCCACCTTTCACTTATCACTTCTCATCTCCCAATAGATTCTTTATATATATAAAAAGGATATTTTACGTACACCACTCTAAAATATTGTTAATATTTGAAGTACTATAATAAGTTTTGAATGATATCAAATATAAATGGAAATTTCAGTACCCATAATTTTGCGAGGATCAGAAGACTAAGTTATCGGGAATTATTGACCTTGGAAAGCGCCGGTCATTGTGGAGGTCTTGACGAGAAGTGTCAACGGATGGGACCTATTCCTGAGCTGTAGCTTACGTGGCAGAACGGATAAATAAATAAATAAATAAATAAATAAATATGGCTTGATTAGTGGGGCCAACGTGAACAGGTCAACCTAATGGCCTAATGGGCACAAATAAATTTGAATTCAACTTTTAGATAGGTAATCCAATTCCAGTTCATATTAACATAAAATGAGGGAGCATCCCATCCATTGTCATTCCTAAGCCAGATAAAGTCAAACTCAACTTCTATAAATCCATAGATGAAACAGATAATTTGACAAGTCAAATCTATCCAAAAAATTATTTTCAGATTTCTTTAAACCTAATCCGTTGACTCTGGTCAATTTATAAAGGTTATGTGTCTGTTTATTTCAATAAAAATAATAATAATAACCCCAAGTAGGTGAACCTCATTAACTACATAAATGGATCACTCACTATATTCTAATCATTTTTGTATTAGGCAAAATGATTACCGTGTGTTAGTAGTTATTAAGGCTACAAAGTCTTAATTGAATATTGAATTCGAAAACTCTATTTATTCAAAATGGAAATAAATACAAATTAGATACGAGATATAAATGTTGATATGATTTATGTGTTTCCAAATCGAATTTAAGCTATGATTGATTAATGCAGGTCAGTAGAAAAGTAGGTCAGGTCGGTTAGGTGGGTGGGACGGAGAAGCTGTTGTAAGCAGCCTTGTTTTCTCAGTTCCGTTCCCACGCCCCCCAAAAAGTAAACGCGTTTAATGGATGCGGACCGGGAACTACCGGACACCACTCTACCAAGTCTACCGCTCCGCCCAACCCCACGTGCCTTTTACCCGGTTTGACCGATTGCGAAATTTTTGGTTCTCTTCCCCACCTTGATTCGTATATAGCTTTCTTCGTCCCTCCCTCCAAAAGCTCTGTTTCTTCTTCTCCTCCCTCTCCTCGTTCTCCTTTGCTCTCTTGATTCGTATAGAGCTTCTTCGTCCCTCCCTCCAAAACTCTCTTCTTCTTCTCTTCTTCTCCTCCTTCTCCTGATCTCCTTTACTCTCTCCTCGGCCTCATTCCGGATCTCCAGGGTTCCGTTTCTCCCTCTCGCTCTTCGCGGATTTGTCCGGTTCGTTTTTTTTCCCGAATCTCCTCACGTCCTGCGTTCTTTTGAGGCAGATTCTGCTGCGGTTTTGGATTTCGCATTGCTTTGAATCGGGAATTCCTTGTTTTCCGATGTTTTGGTGAAGAAATGTGGCTCCTTTTGTGAAAAGTCGCGAGTTTTCTGTGCAGATCGCGAAGGTTTCCTTCGACAAAGGCGGAGTCAATGGACGGGGTACGCGAGAGGACGGGCCTGCGGAAGGTGGAGTCGCGCGCTTCCATTACGGAGGCGGACGACCTCGACCTTTCCCGGCTGCTAGAACGGCCGAGGCTAAAGCTCGAGCGGAAGAGGTCGTTCGACGAGCGGTCGCTCAGCGATCACGCCGCGGCGGGGAGCCTCCGGCCGGTCGACAGCTACGAGAGCGTGCTGTCCCTCGGCGCAATGAGGTCGGTGCTGGACACGCCGACCTCCTCTGCCCACAACTCGTTCGAGCCGCATCCCATGGTCGCCGAGGCCTGGGACGCCCTCCGGAGGTCGATAGTGCTCTTCCGCGGGCACCCGGTGGGCACGATCGCCGCCTACGATCACGCCTCGGAAGAGGTCCTTAACTATGATCAGGTGATGACTCCATCTTGGCCTCTTGATCTCTCGTTCTGGCCCTGTCAATGGCGACGAGATGGTTTAGATGATCTTGTTTCCGCATTGGCGTGCAGGTATTCGTCCGCGACTTCGTGCCAAGTGCTCTGGCTTTCCTGATGAACGGGGAACCCGACATCGTCAAGAACTTCCTCTTGAAGACGCTCCAGCTTCAAGGCTGGGAGAAGAAGATCGATCGGTTCAAGCTTGGCGAAGGAGTGATGCCAGCGAGCTTCAAGGTGAGCCACGATCCCATCAGGAAGACCGACAACCTCACCGCAGATTTCGGCGAGAGTGCAATCGGAAGGGTCGCCCCTGTCGACTCTGGTTTCTGGTGGATCATCCTTCTCCGCGCCTACACGAAGTCCACCGGCGACTCAGCCCTGGCGGAATCGCCGGAGTGTCAGAGGGGGATGAGGCTCATTCTAGCTTTGTGTTTGTCCGAAGGCTTCGACACCTTCCCCACCTTGCTCTGCGCAGATGGGTGCTCCATGATCGATCGTAGAATGGTAAGTCTCGTCGAGAAAGGAACCTCTTTTCTTGGCTTGGTTTGATTGCTTCCGCTGAAAAGACCGATCTTGCAGGGAATCTATGGCTATCCCATAGAAATCCAAGCCCTGTTCTTCATGGCGTTGAGGTGCGCTCTGTCGATGCTGAAGCAAGACGCGGAGGGGAAGGAGTTCATAGCGAGGATAGTGAAGCGCCTGCACGCGCTGAGCTACCACATCCGGAGCTACTTCTGGATCGACTTCCAGCAGCTGAACGACATCTACCGCTACAAGACGGAGGAGTACTCCCACACCGCCGTCAACAAGTTCAACGTTATCCCCGACTCCATCCCCGACTGGATTTTCGACTTCATGCCGGCGCGCGGCGGGTACTTCATCGGAAACGTCAGCCCTGCGAGGATGGACTTCCGGTGGTTCGCACTCGGCAACTGCGTCGCCATCCTGTCCTCGCTGGCCACCCCGGAGCAGTCCGCGGCCATCATGGACCTGCTCGAAGAACGTTGGGACCAACTGCTCGGCGAAATGCCGCTGAAGATCGCGTACCCTGCTCTGGAGAGCCACGAGTGGCAGATCGTGACGGGCTGCGACCCCAAGAACACCAGATGGAGCTACCACAACGGAGGAACGTGGCCTGGTGAGTGCTTCTGCAACATCCCTGTGGAAGACTGGATGCAGTGAGGTTGAGGATGGATTCATCGTGTTGGTCTTCCATCGCTTGCAGTCTTGCTGTGGCTGTTCACCGCAGCGTGTATAAAGACGGGGCGGCCGCAGATTGCGCGGAGGGCGATCGATCTCGCGGAGAACAGGCTGTCGAAGGACGGGTGGCCGGAATACTACGACGGGAAGCTGGGGCGGTACATCGGCAAGCAGGCGAGGAAGTTCCAGACGTGGTCGATCGCAGGGTATTTGGTCGCCAAGATGATGCTGGAAGACCCTTCGCACCTGGGCATGATCTCTCTGGAGGAGGACAAGGCCATGAAGCCTCCCATAAAGAGGTCAGCTTCGTGGACCATTTGAAGACAGCAGCTTGGAAAGAGTTCGTTCCTTGGCACCAATTCTTTGACAGCAATTCATTCTTCTTCATCCCTCAGCAGCAAGACATCCTATATGTATAGTGGTAGTATGGAATCAATCATACATCAAATTTATCTGCAGTAGAAGAAGCAGGTTAGGCTCTGCATTCCTTCATCTCATGGTTGCAAGAAACCCAACCCACGCTTGGGTTGGTTCAAAGTGTACCAAAAATCACAACAAAAACAACGTTTGAAACCTCTTTATTTTACCAACAGTGATGTTGATGATAGAGGTTGGTTTTTTAGTTTATATTTCAGAAAAATTATTGGCTCACTCTGAGTTTAGAAATTTGTATTATTTATAAGCTGTTAGGCACTTATGAACAGAATCCAATTAGATGATCCAAATTCAAACGGAGAATGATATTGTACAAATATTTTTAATTAAATACCAAAATGCAGAATTCGAATTCATGACTTTCTCCTAACAACATCATATTTTATAACCTTTAACACCAAAGAGTAAACCTTCATCTCTAAACAATAAAAAGGCTATGGAAACTTATAGTAAACTTGATACATCAATTTCCATGTGTAATCAAGGGCGTAGTTAAATCAAACTTCACTCGAAGCGTGTGGAAATTTAGATTCTCGAGCAGCTGGAACATAAATTGCACTTCAAAATACAGTTTTTCTCTAGTTCATAAGAATGTAAAGGAAATTCCACTTCAAACACTACATAAAATTAAGAATAAGCACTTGCTGGCATCATTAGGTACAAGTTCGAGCAGCT
Source organism: Musa balbisiana (assembly GCA_004837865.1). NCBI lineage: Eukaryota > Viridiplantae > Streptophyta > Magnoliopsida > Zingiberales > Musaceae > Musa > Musa balbisiana. The sequence continues at coordinate 26,682,128 of CM017192.1, read as the reverse complement.
TTCTGTGTTGAAACAACAATTCTTTACAGCGTTCATCTTGCGTACTTGATGGAAGCAATGCAATCTGTCTCTCACAGGCAAAAAGGGTTATAGGTTACTCCGACATGCAGGCTCAAGTGACTGAAATATCCAAGTCGGCCTCGAGGCTGAAAAGGTACAGTTTTCACACAAATAATTCACTTTAGCAACAGACCAAGCAACTACAAATCCAGTCTTGGAGAGCACAAAAACAGAAAAAGAATCTAATTTAAAGCTGTGATAGTCCCATCCTTGACGTATTGATACAAAGCATACAATTGTTTATGAATTAAGGCTAAAGATCAAAACCCTACAATGCTCTTGCATTCCTCCCACCTTTCCTGCTAACAAACTCACACAACCTGCATGGTAGTGTATCAAGGCTAGTGGCACGAGTCTTCCCATAGTTTCCCATCACACCGCACCTCCTCCAAGCATGGTACTCTGCATAAGCAATCGGATCATCTGCTAATTCTTTTACATATGAAGCCAATTCCTCTAGAGAACTAAACTTCGACCCATCTATTATAGAATTTGGCGGTACAAAATCCCAAACATTGGGCGCACCAAAATAAATGGGCACAGCACCAGAATCAAGAGCATAGTAAAGTTTCTCTGTAACATAGCTCTCAGTCATGGTGTTCTCAATGGCAAGGACAAATTTGTAATGTGACATCGCACAATGTAGGTGGTCCCACCAATGTGGAACAGAGTTCTCACCCATAGAACACTTCGGGTAGAGAGAAAGTGCAATGTTAGGACCCCCAACATTATTCAAGCATTTACCAAATGAATGATAGGATACGAGGGAAAAGAATTTTTGAGCAAGTTGGTTTCGTTGGGGAAGGCACCTTGAAGAAGACCAGTAAACAAGGATGTCCTGATAAGATGTGAAAAAAAGAGCTTAGTACATTCATATTAATTTATGATTTTCATTGTATTTGAAAACCAATTGTCCATTCCTAAAATTTACAACATAACACCATGCACTCTCAATAGAACAACTATGTTGATTGGTATTAGTGCCACAAGAACTGCTTTCTACCAGTATGTGGTATCTTTACATGGAAAATATGTAATGCCATGAAGCACACCGTCCACATATTTCACGAAGGACCTGCACAAATGCATCTAGGCATGTCTCTTATCTAGAACTTTGATGTTATGAACAACCTACATGGGTTAGGCATGCCAAGATAACTGTGATTCAATTTGTTACTTGGTGCAGAACCAAAGTTGAGAAAATAGAAAAAGGTTATTAGCTTAAAAAAATAATGATGACCAATGAAGGAAACATGTAGAATATAAATCTTTGAGCATGATTTGAATAAGCAATACCATCAGGAATTGAAACTGAAGTATCAAATTTAGCCATTTGTGGCTACAGAAAAAGAATTCTTGAAGTGTAGAGTGAAAACTTACATTTCTTTTTTGAGAGGAGACCTGGTAATTTCGATTCTTATGAACAGAATCCAATTAGATGATCCAAATTCAAACGGAGAATGATATTGTACAAATATTTTTAATTAATACCAAAATGCAGAATTCGAATTCATGACTTTCTCCTAACAACATCATATTTTATAACCTTTAACACCAAAGAGTAAACCTCATCTCTAAACAATAAAAAGGCTATGGAACTTATAGTAAACTTGATACATCAATTTCCATGTGTAATCAAGGGCGTAGTTAAATCAAACTTCACTCGAAGCGGTGTGGAAATTTAGATTCTCGAGCAGCTGGAACATAAATTGCACTTCAAAATACAGTTTTTCTCTAGTTCATAAGAATGTAAAGGAAATTCCACTTCAAACACTACATAAAATTAAGAATAAGCACTTGCTGGCATCATTAGGTACAAGTTCGAGCAGCTTTCTGTGTTGAAACAACAATTCTTTACAGCGTTCATCTTGCGTACTTGATGGAAGCAATGCAATCTGTCTCTCACAGGCAAAAAGGGTTATAGGTTACTCCGACATGCAGGCTCAAGTGACTGAAATATCCAAGTCGGCCTCGAGGCTGAAAAGGTACAGTTTTCACACAAATAATTCACTTTAGCAACAGACCAAGCAACTACAAATCCAGTCTTGGAGAGCACAAAAACAGAAAAAGAATCTAATTTAAAGCTGTGATAGTCCCATCCTTGACGTATTGATACAAAGCATACAATTGTTTATGAATTAAGGCTAAAGATCAAAACCCTACAATGCTCTTGCATTCCTCCCACCTTTCCTGCTAACAAACTCACACAACCTGCATGGTAGTGTATCAAGGCTAGTGGCACGAGTCTTCCCATAGTTTCCCATCACACCGCACCTCCTCCAAGCATGGTACTCTGCATAAGCAATCGGATCATCTGCTAATTCTTTTACATATGAAGCCAATTCCTCTAGAGAACTAAACTTCGACCCATCTATTATAGAATTTGGCGGTACAAAATCCCAAACATTGGGCGCACCAAAATAAATGGGCACAGCACCAGAATCAAGAGCATAGTAAAGTTTCTCTGTAACATAGCTCTCAGTCATGGTGTTCTCAATGGCAAGGACAAATTTGTAATGTGACATCGCACAATGTAGGTGGTCCCACCAATGTGGAACAGAGTTCTCACCCATAGAACACTTCGGGTAGAGAGAAAGTGCAATGTTAGGACCCCCAACATTATTCAAGCATTTACCAAATGAATGATAGGATACGAGGGAAAAGAATTTTTGAGCAAGTTGGTTTCGTTGGGGAAGGCACCTTGAAGAAGACCAGTAAACAAGGATGTCCTGATAAGATGTGAAAAAAAGAGCTTAGTACATTCATATTAATTTATGATTTTCATTGTATTTGAAAACCAATTGTCCATTCCTAAAATTTACAACATAACACCATGCACTCTCAATAGAACAACTATGTTGATTGGTATTAGTGCCACAAGAACTGCTTTCTACCAGTATGTGGTATCTTTACATGGAAAATATGTAATGCCATGAAGCACACCGTCCACATATTTCACGAAGGACCTGCACAAATGCATCTAGGCATGTCTCTTATCTAGAACTTTGATGTTATGAACAACCTACATGGGTTAGGCATGCCAAGATAACTGTGATTCAATTTGTTACTTGGTGCAGAACCAAAGTTGAGAAAATAGAAAAAGGTTATTAGCTTAAAAAAATAATGATGACCAATGAAGGAAACATGTAGAATATAAATCTTTGAGCATGATTTGAATAAGCAATACCATCAGGAATTGAAACTGAAGTATCAAATTTAGCCATTTGTGGCTACAGAAAAGAATTCTTGAAGTGTAGAGTGAAAACTTACATTTCTTTTTTGAGAGGAGACCTGGTAATTTCGATTCTTATGAAACAGAGTCCCAGCATATGTGGATTGAACATCATCCTTGGCATGATAACCAATAAATATGTCTTCAAAGCCTGAAGGTTTTCTGCTGGCCTCAAGTTCCATATAAACACGAAGTGGATCACCTTTTTTCCTCTGGTAAATGGAAATAGCATATGGCCATTAATAACATAATTATATTTCAAATCCGAAAATATACAAAGCTAACAAATATTTTTGCAGGTCAAGAGCTCCGCATATGTGTTGCCATTTACAATGCATAGATGCATTTATTGTGTTGTACAAGAACTGAGAAGACCATGGACAATACAGCTTGTAACTTACTATGTGAACCTCCTGTAAGATTGTCATTTAAGTAATAACAGAGATGCATTAATTTTACTTCACAAATTTTCAATGATTTAAAGTTCTTGAAGCCCATTATTGATTCAATGTACCACATAGATTCTTCAACATGATCAATAAGAAATTTATTAAAGATTCCAGAGACCTTTGCAAAAGTTTATCTTCAGAATAAGCAAGCAGAGATGCAGGGGAAGAATGTTCTCTAAAGTTAAGAGCTTAATGCATTGAAACAGATGTTCAATAATTCTTAAACAATGACAAACATTTATATGAATTAAACAGATCAGCGACATATTTTGGTAGTCACATCATGCACTAACCTTTTAAACTTTGAATTTACAAACAGCTCGGAAAATCTGGGTGTGAAAACATCAAATCCATGAACATTCTACAAGATCAACCATTATTTAGTGTTGTAGGCAAAAACCATATTCAAGTTGTCATCGTCTTTTCAACCATGTAAGGATTGCATTTCCTTGATTGAAAGGATAATTATAACCAAGCTACATCATTAAGAATTCCTAATTTGTCATCACATTTTTTCTTTTCAACCATGTTACATTTCCTTCCTTGGAAGAACAAATACTCGACAAGCTAAAACAACAAGAATTCATTTCCGAACATTTCATTTCAAATTATACCACTACCAAATTTTACTGGTGCAATCTGTTTTATGTTATGCTTTTCCATCATGGTTAATCATCACAACCCAAGAATGAAACATCCATAACACAAATAAATTTGTTTTTCAGTAGCAGCAGTCATCTGAAATACCAAGTAGCACATGGAGAAGGTTTAATATGTGCCTGCCTAATGGGCAAAAATAAATATAAATTTTGAATTCATTTATAATCTTATGTTCACAGATCAATAATGTTACTTTTTATTTTCACACTCAGTTGCAGTAACCAAGTGTAATAATTAAAGCACATAGGGTGCTTGGCACAAAGATGTATCATGTATATCATAAAAATATAACTGGGCATGTGGAAACCCAAAATATGTACCCACTGAAGCACTTCACCATAGTAGTAAAGGTACAAAAAATAGTTGTTGATAGAATGTAAACAAAATATCTGAAAGGATTGCATTTTAACTGTACCTGCACATAATTCAGATTTTTGGTGGTTTCTTCATATCATAAAACCAAATAAATTAAAATTAAAGACATAGCAAAAGAAGATGATGTGTTGGAAGAAAGGAAAAAGAGGAGGGGTTTTAACATCTGTTATATCAAGGGTGTTAACTTCTAATTGTGGGTTTCTCTTGGAGGGTTCTTATCCCCTTGTGCTACATATTATGAAACTCCTATAATTGAATGTATCACTTGCCAAGAAAGTTGTTAATTAACTTCATCTTAAAAAATGTCAAGATCGTGCATCGGAAAATCTGAATTTTTTTCATCTTCTTCACTGTTTTGTTCTCATGGACAAGTTGTTTGGATCAATGATCTGTCTAGTCAATGAAACCAAGATTCGCAATTTCGTACCATACCAGAGTATCAAGATCAACTTGGTACAATACAGTACGAGTATATCGAGCGGTATGTTCTGACGTACCACTCGGTGTGTGTGTGTGTGTGTGTGTGTATATATATATATATATATATATATAATAAAAAGTTAAAAATAAAAGAAAGGGCGACATTGCCTAATTTCTTCTCTCCATGTGGGGAGAAGAAGTTTCTTCTCCCCGTGCGGATGAGGAGAAGTCGCCGATGACACCGAGGTCTCGTCGCCTCAAATAAGGAGGCAACATCTCATCTGCAACATCCGACGAGGGAGGGCGATGATGAATCGGGATCATCGAGGGAGAGTGGCGTCGGATCTCGAGGTTCTCCCTTTTCTCTCCCTCGGCTAATATCGTCACGTAGCGGGCGACGACGGTCGAAATCGACCATCACCAACCGATTTCGCGTGGTAACGGGGCGGAAACAACCCCAATCGACAATATCGTCCGGTAATGGGCGATCCGCGTACCAGTCTGTTGGCTGACCGATAGGTACAGTCTTCATGCAAATTTCATATAATTAGCTTGCAAGTTCCGTGATAGAGGTCCATTAGATGGAAAATGGTAAATTTGTGTGATAATGAAAGAAGGTGCTTACTGAATTTGATGTTCTAAAGAAGCTATATGAAGCTCAAGAAAATGTCAAGCAAGTCTGAACAATCACGTCAAAGGAAACTACCCTAATTTCCAAAGTACCTTTGATAAGGTGGTGCTTCATGGATGCCACTAAATATTTTAGGGTGCTTTTAGACGAAAAGATTCGAGTTTAAAGCACCAACCACTGTGTGAAATGCATAGTTGAGATTATTAATGGATGATTAATGGGTTCATAAGATTAGTGATGATAATCAGCAATGGACAAATTAAGAGTAATTAGAAGTATATTGACAGCCTTGACTAGCTGATTCAAGCTGTGGGATCATTGATTTCAGTGTTAAGCTTGTTTTAACTTTGTCAACACAAATAATCTACGTTCTTCAGCTCTGTATTTTAAGTTTTTACTGCAGCGATGTCTTATCTCTTGTTCTTCCTAACCACTGAATATTTTTAGCTAATCTCATTTTTGGATTTTTATACTAAAATTAACTGTCCAAAATGAGTCAACATGTCCACGAGCTGATCGAAATAACTTAGAATCCCAAAAGACAACATGAATTACAACTGATCCCATCTCAAGAGACATGTGAAGAGCATATACGCTGATTCCGTTTCTAAAGCTACAACTCGCCAAAAAATCACACTTTTCTGCTTTACTGCTCAAAATTACAGACAAAATTAAGAAGTAATAGTAGCAAGAGGAGAAGTCGTCGCGAGAATTATTCGATCTTAGGTAAGTTAATGCATTTGTACGACGATAATTACCGTCAACGGAGGGGTCACGCTCTCGAACAGCATCGCATCGGGATGATCGGCAAGAACGGGCGATTTGGTCCAGAGGCAGGTCATCCCGCAGCGGCACGAATACAGATTGTCCATGCTATCGGGGATCCAAGTCCACCCCTTGACGAGCACGCTGACATGGTCCATACCCGCCGCCGCACAATCGCCGCCGTCGGCCTGTATGGCCGAGGCGTTGGCCGCCCATCTGGCGTGCGCCGATCGGAAGCGGTCGCAGCCGACCTGGGAGTCCCAGAGCTCGAACGCGGCGGCGAGATCGGTGAAGGGTGACTTGGGGCCCCTGACGCGGACGGAGGGGGTAGGGATGGGGATGGGGGAGGAGAGGGAGGGGAACTCGAGGTAGCCGGAGAAGAGGACGAGGAGGAAGAGGGCGGAGACGAGCATGGGGGCGAGGTAGTTGATAGGCTTTAGTAACGGCAGCATAGAGACGGAGACCGCAGAGATCTCCGTCGCCTACCGTTTCTCTCTGAAAGTGCGGTTTATGCCGAGGTTAACATAGGTTTTTATTTACTTTTTTGGACTAAAAATATTGAAATTGTGCAGAGAAAAAAATCCAACTTTTTCTTTTTCCGAATAGCAAAGCTTTTTGAATTTTCCGCAAAGTAAAGCGTCTTATTTTATTTTATTTTTTCCTTTTCAGATACGTCCGCGCACTATTTCCCCTCATTTTTCTCGTTGGAAGAAATTTCTGATTTATTGTTTGAGAAGGTATTTGAGCAGTTTTCCAGGCAAAGCCTCGCATTTGTGGATTAACAACTTTGAATGGAAATTGGAGATGTCTTGATATTAAAAATTAAAAATTAAATTTTTAAGTTTCATAAAATAATTTATAAGGTAATCATAAATGTTTCGGTTTTTCTAAAGTGGTTTCTAATAGACATAAAACTTGAAAAACCTTCATAATATTTGTATTCATTACATGTCTTTGGTTAGTAAATATCAGACCTGTCAATCATCTGACAATGAACACTATAGTTTTATTCAAAGATATATACAACCAGATCGATTGTCATTTTGTAAACAAGTGTGAAATTTTATTTTAATCATTTTGTAAAGAGAGTGAATCGCTACATGTAAAATGGCAAAAAAAAGGAACTTGATTCAAAAAAAATTCTAGAAATATAATGTTTTTATTTTCGAAAACTCATCTCAGGTTAGATCAAATTTCAGTAGATTTTTACTGTCATTACTTGGGGAGAATTAGGGAGGCACAATGACATGATCCTTGTATCCCAATTATTCTCTTGTGATTATTGTTAGGGTTTTGAACAAGAGATTGAGATTTGTATATTCATTATTCTTATAGTGGATTATTTCTAGTTTGTCCCGTGGTTTTATCCTTTACGTTGGAAGGGTTTTCCATGTATATCTTGGTATTATATTTGATTGTGATTCCATTTAATTTCGTTGTGTGTTATAGCCTGCTAGTATTTGTTCATATACAAAAAATTATTTCTCCTTATATTCCATCAACTAGTATCAGAGCAAGAGTTATGATGATTTAATTTTTATATTTGAACATGATTAGTTTGAATGGAAACAATTGGATGATATGAAAATCAAGAATAAAAGATCTCTTGTATTGCAAAGACATGTATAGACTTTTGCAGGGAGATAGTGCAAAACTCATAACTATGACAAATGATGAGTGGAAGAGGTTAGATCGAAAAATAATTAGATTTATTCGACAGTGGCTTGATGATAGTGTCTTTCACTATGTTTCTATTGAAAGTTTTATATATTCTCTTTGGAAAAAATTAGAAAATCTCTATGAAAGAAAAACAACTGGTAACAAAGTTTTTTTTATCAGAAAACTTGTGAACCTAAAATATAGAGAGGGTGCTTCTATTGCTGAGCATTTGAATGAAATGTTGAGTATCACTAACCAGTTATCCTCTATGAAAATGTCTTTTGATAATGAGTTACAGGCATTGTTACTTCTTAGTTCATTACCAAAAAGTTGGGAGACACTAGTGGTTTCCCTCAGTAATTTTGCGTCAGATGGTGTTGTCACCATGAGTCAAGTAACAAGCAGTTTTGTTGAATAAAGAGTTGAAAAGAAAGAATTCAGCAACATCTCAAAATGATTCACAGGCACTTATCTCAGAGAATAGAAGAAGGTCAAAGTCTAGAAGCAGTTCACGCATGAGTAAAAGCAAGTCAAGATCAAGAAAAGATATTGTTTGCTATAACTGTGGTGAAAAAGGATATTACAAGAATAAATGTAAGCAATATAAGAAGAGCAAAAAAAAGGAAAAAAGAAGTGGAGTCTACATAGTTAAAGGATAATACTACAGCTACAGTGCATTGTGGTGATTATTTGATTTTGTCTCATTCTGATGATATTTTTTTTTTATGTGTGTCAGGATCTTGAGTGAGTAATTGACACAAGTGCTTCTTATCATGCTACACCATGGAGGAAGTTTTTTGCTACATATAGGTTTGAAAATTTTGGTGTCATTAAGATGGGCAACTATGACACAACAAACATCATTGGCATGGGTGATATTCATTTAAAGACCAACCTTGGCTATAAGTTGGTGCTTAAGGATGTGAAGCATGTGGTTGACTTGAGGTTGAATTTAATTTCAGTTGGCAGACTAGATGATGAAGACTATGATAGTAGATTTCACAAAGGACAATAGAAGCTCAGTAAGGGTTCTCTTATTGTGGCTAGTGGAAAGAAATGTCATACTTTATACAGGTTGTAGGCTAAAGCTTATGATGAGCAGTTAAATGCTATAGAGAAAGGGGCTATAGGATCTTTCCAAGAGAAAAAGGGCTACAGGCTAAAGCTTATGGAGTTGTGGCATAGACGACTGTGATACATGAGCGAGAAGGAGCTACACGCTCTTTCAAAGAGAAAGGTATTGTCAGACCTCAAAGGTACACATTTGAACCCTTATATTGATTGTTTAGCTGGTAAACAATATAAAGTTTCATTTGCTAGTCCTGCTATGTCTAGAAAAATACATGCCTTAGACCGTGTTTATACAGATATATGTGGTCCTTTGAGGACAAAAACTCTTGGTGGATTTGTTGATGTTCCTGGTATCAGTGGTGCACTTTGTTTTGTCACTTTTATAGATGATTTTTTCATAAAAGTTTGGGCCTATACTTTGAAGACTAAAGATCAAGTTATTAATGTATTCAAAGAGTTTCATACTACGGTTAAAAGAGAGATAGAAAGACAATTAAAATATATAAGATCAGATAATGGTGATGAGTATACAAGATTATTTAATGATTATTGTAGGTCACACGGCATCCAACATGAGATGATAGTTCTTGGTATACCTCAGCATAATACTATTGCAAAGAGGATGAACCACACCATCATGGAAAAGATCAGATATGTGCTTTCACAAGCTAAGCTACTCAAAAAATTTTGAGATGAGGCTTTGAGGACTGCAGTTGATGTGATTAACTTATCACCATGTATAACCCTAGATAGTGATGTTGCAAAGTGTATATGGTCAGAAACGATGTTTCCTACAAGCATTTGAGAGTGTTTAGTTGTCGTGCATTTGCTCATGTTCCAGACAATGAGAGGTCCAAGCTGGATAGTAAGACTAAAGAATGTATTTTTTTTGGCCACTCACATGATCAGTTTGGTTACAGGCTTTGGGATCCAGAAAAGCAAAAAGTGTTTAGAAGTAGGGATGTGGCCTTCTTTGAGGATTTAAAGAAGAAGGCACCAGCTAAGACTTCAAGGATTAGCAGATTGTGACCTAGTTACTCTTCTAGTATATCAGAGTGATGGGGGAGATGTGCAGGAAGATGATGTAGAGCCTGATGTTGATTTACCTGCAGGACATGTTAAGCAAGAAGAAGTTGGAGAGCAACTTCCCATAGAACCTCAGTTGAGAAGATCTTCTAGACAATGTCAACCTTCTAGAAGATACTTTACAAATGAGTATGTAATGCTTACTAATGCAGGTGAACCAGAGAGTTATCAAGAAGCAATTGAAAGTGAGCAGAAAAAGAAATGATTAGTTGCTATGCAGAGATGAATGCTCTTCAGAAGAACCATACTTATGATTTGGTGCTACTACCAAATGGAATGAAGGTCTTGAAGAACAAGTGAGTTTTCAGGTTGAAGACTCAAGAATATTGTTCTCAACCAAAGTACAAAGCTAGATAGGTTGTGAAAGGCTTTGGTCAAAAGAAATGTATTGACTTTGAAGAGATCTTTTCTCATGTTGTTAAAATGTCTTTTATTCGTATTGCTCTTGGTATTGTTGCTAGCTAGGACTTGGAGGTTGAGCAGTTAGATGTGAAGACAACTTTCCTTTATGGTAATTTGGAGGAGGAAATTTATATGGAGCAATCAGAAGGCTTCAAAGTCAATGGTAAAGAGAACTTTATCTGCAAGTTGAAGGAGAGCTTATATGGGCTAAAGCAAGCTCCAAGACAGTGGTACAGAAAGTTTGATTCTTTTATAATGGAAAATGGATACAAAAGAACAGTTTCAGATCATTATGTGTGCATCAAATGGTTTGGCGAGAATTTTATTATTCTCTTACTTTATGTTGATGATATGCTTATTCTTGGAAAGGATATGTCTACAATTGATAGGTTGAAGAAGGAACTGAGTAGTCTTTTACAATAAAGGATATGGGGCTAGCAAAGCAAATACTAAACATGTAGATTTCCCATGACAGAAAAACCAAGAAGATTTGATTGTCACAAGAGAAATACATCGAGAAGGTATTGGAAAGATTCAGTATAAGCAATGCAAAACCAGTTGGTTCTCCTCTTGCAGGTCACTTCAAGTTATGTTCAGAACAGAGTTCGTCAACTAATGAGGAGAAGGAGAAAATGCAAAAGGTTCCTTATGCTCAGTAGTTGGAAGTTTAATGTACGCGATGATATGTACGAGGTCGGACATCGCATATGTAGTGGGTGTTACTAGCAGATTTCTTGCAAATCCAAGCAAAGAGCACCGGACAATAGTGAAGTGGATCTTTAGATATCTCAAATGGAGCTCTTTTGTTTAAGCTTTGGAGGTGATCACCTGGTTGACAAGTTACACAAATGAATATATAACAAGAGATGTAGATACGAGGAAGTCCACTTTAGGTTATGTACTTATTTTTGCAGGGGGAGCTGTGTCATGGCAATCTAGGTTGTAAAAATGTATTGCTCTCTCTACCACAGAAGCAAGCTTTAAGCTTTGGAGGTGGATCACCTGTGTTGACAAGTTACACAAATGAATATATAACAAGAGATGTAGATACGAGGAAGTCCACTTTAGGTTATGTACTTATTTTTGCAGGGGGAGCTGTGTCATGGCAATCTAGGTTGTAAAAATGTATTGCTCTCTCTACCACAGAAGCAGAATATATTGCTGCTATAGGGGTTTGCAAAGAAATATTATAAATAAAAGAATTCTTATAAGAATTGGGGCTCAAACAGGAAAATTATGTGGTGCATTGTGACAGCCAAAGTGTCATCTATTTATGTAAAAACCTAATGTTTCATTCCAAGTCAAAGCATATAGATGTCAGATACCACTAGATTCGAAATGTATTTGAAGAGAAGCACTTGCAGCTTTAGAAAATTTACACAGATGATAACGGAGCAAACATGTTGACAAAGAACTTACCAAAAGAAAGATAGGAGATATGCCGACAGCTGATCGACATGACTTCACATTGAGGAGTCATGGGACAACCTCTTTTATGGGCTGAAGGGGGAGGTTGTTAGGCTGACAACCCATGGTTCAGCCCATAGTGGGCTTGAACAGCTCATAGCGTATCTCCTTACTTAATCTAACCCTAATTCATACTAGGGGTGTGTGGGGGCTATGAAAATATATAATTTTTGGCAACCACGTGATTTCAAAGAAAATAAGGAGAACAAGACAGAAAAGGAAGAGAAAGAAAGGGAAGAAAACAAGGACAATGCAGAGAGATTATTCTCAATCATCTAGTAGTGTTCTCATCTCAGGTTAAATCAAATCTATAGTAGATTCTTACTGTGATTACTTGAAGAGAATTAGGAAGAATTTAGAAATTTGTGCGCAGTGACATGATCCTTGTATCCCATTTATTCTCTTGTGATTATTGCTAGAATTTTAGACAAGAGATTGAGATTTGTATATTCATTATAGTGGATTATCTCTAGTTTACTCCATGGTTTTTACCTTTCACATTGGAAAGATTTTTCACGTATATTTTGATATTCTATTTGATTATGATTCTATTTAATTCCGTTACGTGTTATAAGTATTTATTCATATATAATTTTTTTTAATATTCCATCATTTTCGGTGCCAGTATCTCTCCCAGCACGGCAGTTGACATGGTGAATGGAGACGTTCTGAGGCTTAGCACCACGACGAGGGTTTACAGGCGTCGAGATGGAGAAACCATTGGCTCCTTTGGTTGAAGACAAGCAAGTCCATCCAAGTCTGCAGCTGCCCTTTCTTTGCAATCGTTTCGCCCTTTGCTCTCTCGATAAGTAACTACTGTGTGCGAGTACAATGCACTCGATCGATGCTCTGATTTCTATCTCACAGGATTAGGAGTAACATGAATGAGTGGTGAGCTGGTCAGAAAGGTATGAGGAGGAGGAGGAGGATAAATCGAGCTTCTTCTCTGCCACCAAGATGATGGAGACTCTTGAACGCCAACAGCGGCAGAGAGACGAACTTCTTGAGTGTTATCTGCTGCAGAGTGTCTTCAGATTCAAATAATCTGGAAACTAATCAAAGTCATTTGCAAGCAAAACAAAATTTGTTTTGAATTCACCTTAAGTGAAAAAAAAAAAAACAAAGATCATCATTTTCTTGTTATTTTCATCCTATCTTCTCTTGGATTCTACCATATGATTGTTTTCTTATCTGTGTGTAGATAGTTTATTGGGATGTGATTTTTCCATTAAGCCATTCCTCTGGATCTTACAATGAAAAATTGATATTCTACTCTTCAAGAATATTAAAGTGGTTCAAGAAAACGATTGTATAATACGTATTGAAATAGTTTGGCCATATATATCGCTCATAAATGGTTGGAGAATTGATGTTAATGGAGCTTTGTATGATTTTTCTTCTTTTTTGTTCAAATTGATGTCATAGATAGCTCATATTTTGTGTTGTGACCATAACACGTTCTTTTGTAGATCGATTCGACCTTAGTTTTTATTAATGAATAATTATTTTAAAAAACAATAATGTTAATGTTTGAATTGTGGAAAAACCCAATAATGCCGTAAAATTTTTTTTTTATCATTTAACAAATTGATGCATATAGTTGATAGATAATGTTAAAAAAATCAAATATTTACTTCGCAGCTAATTTGTAATAAGCCAGCTAAAAATAAATATGTAGGCATGGATATATTATTTTATCTCACTACAGCAAACACATCCCAGATGAAACATAACAATACAAATATTATTGGAATATTTTGATGCCAAAAATATGACTTGTTATTATTATTATTGATAAAGAATATTCCAACACCAACCCGGGTTGCCAGTTAACAATCAATGTAAAACACAATCTGACAATTGATTAACATGGAAGGAAGCTAACTTAACAAGCGATGTCCCTCCCGTCGACTCTACATCACGTGGGATTATACAAATCGATGTCACACCATAGAAAACAAGTTAAATCTATCTACACTGCCACAAGAGACGTATGGGTTAACCATTCACATAACCATGTCGCATGAGATACCGATGACCATTATCAATCATCGTTCTCTCATGCCATCCTTATAAGTATAAATGTCGATTCCCTATACTTTTCACACTTTTTCACTTGTTAACTTAATCAGGAATCTAGTCGAGAACCCTTCACATGCTAACCCCACGTTGGAGCCAAACCCCCCAAGTTGACCTCCCTCTCCAGTCCATTTGAACGACCTTACGTTTTCGAGATAGGGCTATGCAGTGCCGACGACGATATATAGGTGCAAAACAATTATTATTATCGTTATTATTATAATCAGTAGACATTAGATATGAATTCGAAGGCAATAAGGCGACGACAAAAAATGAGGTGTCATTGTTTATCTATGTAAAATGACAATTACACCCACATGTATCATTAAATCCTTGTTAGACACCGTAAGTTTGATGAGATCAAAGGGCTTTTCCGGAACCTTCACGATCACTATTAAACCATTCGTCGTCGGCTTCCTTCCTCCTCCATTGACACCAATAAAACGAAGTCGACGAAGGAATCGAGATCTGAAGCTTAGGGTTTCGTAGGATCTCTTGGGGCTTCTTCGATCTCCGGGGCACGATGTCCACCTTCAGCGGCGATGAAACCGCCCCCTTCTTTGGCTTCCTTGGCGCCGCGGCCGCCCTCGTCTTCTCCTGTGATGCCCAGATCCCCCGTTCTCGAATCTTTTCATCTGTTGTAGCGCAGATCCAGGTCGTGTGTTCTGATGCGGTTTCTCTTCGGCCGTTAACAGGCATGGGAGCGGCGTACGGGACGGCAAAGAGCGGCGTCGGAGTGGCCTCCATGGGCGTGATGCGGCCGGAGCTGGTGATGAAGTCGATCGTGCCTGTGGTCATGGCCGGAGTGCTCGGGATCTACGGGCTGATCATTGCTGTGATCATAAGCACCGGGATCAACCCCAAGGCGAAGTCCTATTATCTGTTTGATGGGTATGCTCACCTCTCCTCTGGGCTTGCTTGTGGTCTTGCCGGTTTATCTGCCGGCATGGCAATCGGGATAGTCGGTGATGCTGGTGTCAGGTAAATCTCTTTGGATCTGTTCCCTAGGCATTCTTTTCTTATTGATGGATCTGAATTTTGTTGCTATTCATGGATTGAATCAGATTCATGAGCCTCCCTGACCCAGGATGGAACAATAAGATAGGGCTGTTTACTTCAACTTATGGAAACTTAATAAGAAATTAATCGATTTTGAGATATTATTCAACATGAATTGTTGAACATTGCTTACGATGACAGATGTTACTCAAGATGAGTTGTTGAACCTTGCTTACAGACATGAGATGCCTTTTTATAGGATTACATATCTTTTTCTGAAAGAACAATGATATTACAGAATATCTTAACTTAGAAATTAACTTGACAGAATTCTATCTTAACTGCTGAAATCCTCAAGACACTTAAAAACAAACATATAAAATCCTATGTA
Source organism: Musa balbisiana (assembly GCA_004837865.1). Classification (NCBI taxonomy): domain Eukaryota; kingdom Viridiplantae; phylum Streptophyta; class Magnoliopsida; order Zingiberales; family Musaceae; genus Musa; species Musa balbisiana. The sequence continues at coordinate 26,666,382 of CM017192.1, read as the reverse complement.
ATTTAGCAGAATCATAAGTTAAATCCCCTGGATTTGGTAAGTTAAGACATTCTGTGTCACTCCCTTGTGAAGGATTGTATCTTTTCCATCGATGTGTTTTGCCTGTATCTATAATAAGTGATTATATTGATTTGAATATTGCATGTTAACATGTGATATAATATGTCATTTTCATAGTTGTTGAGTGAATTATTTGAAAGTTCATCGATGTTGATTGATTTGAGCTCATTTTGATGACAATGCTGTGCTTTTGATATCTTGCTTTTGTTTATTAATTAATTTATGGTGCTTGCACATGAAAATAAGTATACACCTGCAAGCAGTGAATTGCTGGTACCGTGAATAAGCATGTTAAGAAGGAAGCCTAAGTTTAAAGGATCTAAGTTCAATTCGATATAGACAGCTGTTTCCTTGATAACCTTACCCTTTATGGGGGTGACTGAGCAAGCAAATGCTGTTGGACTGACTGTATGATAAGAATAAGTAATTCAGTTTGATTTTTAGTTGATATATTAATATTATAAACTTCTCTTTTTTCTCTCTTTCCACTGTGTGCTTTCTTCCCTCTCTTGATGCTTGTGGGTCTGTAGAGGAGCAACAGCAACACATAAATCATGGCAGCAGCAGACAACAACACAATAGCAATAAAGGCCTTTTTTAGGCCAATTGCAGAAGCAAAAAAGATCAGCTGCAGTGATCACATCAAGCTGGACTATTTTGTGTCTGGAGCAGACTGACCCGGCTCATTCAGAGGAGTGTTGAATCCATTGTCCGATGTGAGAAAGGAGTCCCAGGACTCCTGTTCTCGTGCAGAAAGGAGCCATCCGATTCCTTTCCTCAAACAAATGGGGTTGAGTGGCCAATTTAAAAATAAACTTTGATCAACATCCAAAAGTAGTCATATTTGACTCCTTTTCTTAGAAGAGAATAGGCACTAATTACTAATAAATAAGCTTTGTATTTATATTTACAGTATCTTTTGCTCAATATTCTCTATTTCATCAACAATAACATTTTTTTTAGTTTTATTTTTTGTGTGGGAGATTTACTCTCTTCCCAGGCTAGATAAGATCTGGTTGTGGGTCCAATCCCTAACATGATACTTGTACAGTTTCCTCTAATGACAATTGTTGAGGAACATACCAACAGTTTCTGAAGTATATTGTAGTATAAAAAGTGTTGGGTTGCATCATGGTATGAAATATGGGTCAGACAAATATGTAGGCATTTATCAGTTCAACAAGTACCAATGATCAAAATGTATAGCTTGATATTTGTACAATATTGCTTATTTTAGATTTTTTATTTTATTCGATGACAATATAAAAGTCTGATAGGTTATTGAATCAGTATTGACTGGTATTTAAATCCTTGGGTCTGTTGTTGGGTAACATACCAACAGTTTCCGAAGTATATTGTAGTATAATAAGAGTTGGGTCGGATCATGGTATGAAATATGGGTCAGACAAATATGTAGGTATTTATCAGTTCAACGAGTACCATGATCAAAATGTATACCTTGATATTGGTACAATATTGCTTATTTTAGATTTTTTTATTTTATTCGATGACATCAGGCAATATAAAAGTCTGATAGGTTATTGAATCAGTATTGACTGGTATTTAAATCCTTGGGTCTGATGTCTTCTTAGCTGATGGATTGGTTGGATGATTTTGAAGTAACAACAGAAGGCTATGGAACTAAGATTATTGTCTGAAATATGTGAAGAATGGTCGTTCTTTAAAGGAGTTATAGAACAAGACTTTTCCTATCATGTGAACTTATAGAAATAGGAAGATGCTTTTATTTTTTTGAATTAGTTGTTTGTACACTGGAGGATCGATTTGTGATATTATAATTGATAAAAATGATGGAAAGATTGGTAATGTTGTGAAGGTATTAGTCTACATATATGGTAAAGAAAGAAGATTCACATGGAGAGTGGTGAGTGAACTTATGCTGAAAACCTATAATGAGCAGTTTCAGGAAATGAGGTTGCAAAGAACCAACTGAGATGAAACATGTTATGGTCCATCCTTGCCTATCTGGTCTGAAAAAGCTAACCAATCTTAAAAACTGAACTATGTTAGTAGTTTATAGAGAAGCGTGGGATATGTGACAATCCTTGCCTATCTGGAGTAGGCTGTGAGCTTGTGATGAAGTATTTCATGGAAGCTGGTTGTTTATGGTCATCTGGATTGGGGAGCTGTGGTGGTTGCAGCGTTGCTCTCTGTTTACAGGAGAACAGATGGTTGACCAAGATTGTTGCGTGATGCAATCTTGGTGCTTTGCCAGATAGCATCTTTGGGTTAAATATCTCTGCTACAATTGCTACACATCTAGCTTTTATCTCACAGTCTAATCACTTTTGGTAAATGGCTACAAGCATAAAGGCAATGATCTTAGGGCACTTAACATGTTCTATGCTTTTTAAACCATTGTAGCATTGCATTTAATGTGACCCTTGAGTGTAGAAAACTTGTATGCTTTAAATTTTTTTCCATGATATAAATAATTAATGATTTTAGGGGATTATTTATGTGTTGATTTCAGGGCCAACGCACAGCAGCCAAAGCTCTTTGTCGGCATGATTCTGATTCTCATTTTTGCTGAAGCACTTGCGCTGTATGGTCTCATTGTCGGCATCATTCTCTCCTCTCGAGCTGGTCAATCTAGGGCGGAGTAAGAAAGACGAGCCACCATATTTTGCGCCCAATATGATCCTGTCATGTTCATATGGAACATGCACTCGAGGTCTTTTGTTGATTTCGCACTGCCCAAGTGGTTGGTATGCTTGGACTGAGAAGTTTTCTCATACTATATTTTCTTTGATTCTTAAATTTCAAGTTATCAGTTGCTTGTCTGACTTGCCAGCATCTGTTTCCATGTTTAAGCATCTTTGTGGACTAAGATTATTGTCTGAAATATGTGAAGAATGGTCGTTCTTTAAAGGAGTTATAGAACAAGACTTTTCGGCCTATCTGGAGTAGGCTGTGGCTTGATAGTTTCATGGAAGCTGGTTGTTTATGGTCATCTGGATTGGGGAGCTGTGGTGGTTGCAGCGTTGCTCTCTGTTTACAGGAGAACAGATGGTTGACCAAGATTGTTGCGTGATTGCAATCTTGGTGCTTTGCCAGATAGCATCTTTGGGTTAAATATCTCTGCTACAATTGCTACACATCTAGCTTTTATCTCACAGTCTAATCACTTTTGGTAAATGGCTACAAGCATAAAGGCAATGATCTTAGGGCACTTAACATGTTCTATGCTTTTTAAACCATTGTAGCATTGCATTTAATGTGACCCTTGAGTGTAGAAAACTTGTATGCTTTAAATTTTTTTCCATGATATAAATAATTAATGATTTTAGGGGATTATTTATGTGTTGATTTCAGGGCCAACGCACAGCAGCCAAAGCTCTTTGTCGGCATGATTCTGATTCTCATTTTTGCTGAAGCACTTGCGCTGTATGGTCTCATTGTCGGCATCATTCTCTCCTCTCGAGCTGGTCAATCTAGGGCGGAGTAAGAAAGACGAGCCACCATATTTTGCGCCCAATATGATCCTGTCATGTTCATATGGAACATGCACTCGAGGTCTTTTGTTGATTTCGCACTGCCCAAGTGGTTGGTATGCTTGGACTGAGAAGTTTTCTCATACTATATTTTCTTTGATTCTTAAATTTCAAGTTATCAGTTGCTTGTCTGACTTGCCAGCATCTGTTTCCATGTTTAAGCATCTTTGTGGACTAAGATATATGCATCTCTTAGTTGCTCTTTTCAGCGTTGGTCCACTAAACTGCTTGATAATTGTTATGGATGGCCCACATTGGACTACATTCTTCATGAGCTGCTTCTGTTAATTATGTTTTGTTTTGAGGTGTAGCTAAATTTTGGGGTTTGACCACCATATCTAACGGTAGTAAGGAGGTTTCGTCTTTTCGTGAGATATATTGAATTTACAAATTAGAGAAGGGAAAAGAAGCCCACCCAAAAAATAAAAGAATCCTAGGTAATAGGATGTGACGTACTAATTAAGTCTCAAGCACAAAAGTGAGGATGAATACGATTATATAGATGGACTACATGGTTTTAGATGTATCCAATTTATAAGTGTTTATATGTATCGTTCACATTCTTGTAGCAATATTTACCTTCACCAATAAAAATATCAAGGATCGGAGAACTTAAGAATCAAGACGATGATAGCTTTCAGATGTGTATAGGAATTAGCATGCGATTTCATCACAACTATGGACAAGAGGAAACAGACCAATAAGCAACAAGCGTGGAGAAGCTGCACTTACAGTGCCCATAAAATATGGGTACGGACACCATCGGCTCCAGCAAGCCCAAAAACATTCTTTTACAGGTTGCGTATCATCGTTACACGAACGGTGACCAGAACCCAGGACGCGGCGCGGCCGAAGGAGACTGAGAAGATGAGGAAGTAAAAGGAAGGACGGGAATAGAGGAAGAGGAAGAAGTTTGAGGTATGGAAATAAAATAAAGAAAAGGAAGAGCATGGACTGGGAAGGAAAGAAGAACGGTGAGAAGAGAAGAGAAGTTGAAAAGGGGGGATTCAGAAAAAGGAATAAATCCAAAAAATAAAATATTCAAAAGGATTTGAAAGAACGGTGATTTCGTTAGAAAACATTTTTTTTTCAAAAGACGTCCCGTTTTAGTTTGTCTCAAACAGTGTTCTTAATTTATATGCTTAATTCAAAAAATCAAAATTATTCCTCAACAAGTTGATTATATTTTTTTCATCTGTTATAGTATTTTGACTTATTATAGATGTTTAAGCCACCACAAAAAAAAAAAAACGTTATAAATGAATCAAATAGAATCACAACATACCAAAAACTATTTGATATATAATACTAGAATTCAAATATATATTTATAATAATTTAGGAATAACTCCATCCAAATAAGAATTAAAAATTGACTTGTTGTGGTGTTTTGATCATCACAATAAAAATATCATAAAACCTACTAGAAAATATTATAAATAACCCAAATAGATTCGTAATCTTAACCAAATTAACTACAAATATAAAAATATGATATCTTCATGATCTACAAACAATAACTAAAGTGACATAATATGATGTCACCTATAGTATTTTTTAATAGTTTTATAATATTTTTAATACCTCAATAAAAATACTATAAACATTATAAATGAGTTAAATAAAAATATTATAATGATTTAAAACTGATGAAAAAATTGTAAGAAAAAATTAACGGGAAGAATTGGTGAGGGATACTTTGATTTTTTTTTTTTGAATCATGGGGTAGTGTTTGAAAAAAATAAAAAAGAGGATACTTTTAAAGAAAAATGAAAAAGGTATCTTTTCTAAGGAAATCAGAGAAACAAATTGCTCTCGATTCATATCACGAAATTATCAAAGAAATTGCTATCTTCACCGTCCGCTTTGAGACGGACGACTCCAGTTTGATGGGCCATCATGGAATCTTAACAAGATTGACGGCATCAACATATTTTTGACGACCGTAAATAGAGCCCCACGTTCTATTTTATCCCCCTCTGCACCGTGCAACTCAATAGCAATATACGCATGCACGAGCAGCATATATATATATATGTATATATGTATATATGTATATGTATACATATACATATACGTATACATATACATATATATATATATATGTATGTATATATATATACATATGTTGATGTATATATACGCATGCACAAGCTCTATTTACGGTCGTCAAAAATATGTTGATGTCGTCGATTTTGTTAAGATTCCATGATGGCCCATCAAACCGGAGTCGTTCGTCTCAAAGCAAACGGTGAAGATAGCAATTTCTTTGATAATTTCGATTTTTTTTCTCTGATTTCCTTAGAAAAGATACTTTTTTCATTTTTCTTTAAATGTATCCTCTTTTTTATTTTTTCAAACACTACCCCATGTATATATATATATATATATATATATATATATATATATATATATATATATATATATATATATATATATATATATATATATATATATATATATATATATATATATATATATATATATATATATATATATATATATATATATATATATATATATATAATGCTTAAGTATGTCCTTCCTTAAATTCTCCAATGGCTATGTGTCGAAAGTGATGGCTTTTTCTACTATTCACAGTAATTGATGTCCTGTAATTTTTAAGCTCTGAATCAAGTCATGAAGAAACACATTTTTTGGACTGAATTGAATTGTGAATCAATCCTGATCAGACAGCTGATTGAATTTGGTCTAGTTTTGGGCTTTCGAACATGTGGAGACAGGTTTTTTTTACTACATCAACTCTCTTTTTCTTCAAAAAAAAAATACTTCTCAAATTCGAATGACCGTTCTCTTTTACTAAGATATCAATTCTTTTTTTCTTCAAAAAGCTATGTCTCTAGTTTTGAACACCACACTTAAGATTGCACACATTTGACCGTTCTCAAATCCGATCCTGATAGAAATTTAATGCATTAGATTATTACATATATTTAATTATTTAATATCAGTATTATGTTTTTTTTTTTCTCTCTTGTCGTTAATAAATTCTCCTCATTTGTTGAAGATGTACTGATAAGATTTTATGCTACGATTATCGCTATGCTACTAGTTTTTAACTATGCATGAACTTCTTCTACTCCATAACATGATAGAAAATATAATGAAGTAAATCTTGACTAGGTAAATTTAAAAAAAAAAGAGGAAAAATCTGTTTTTTTAACATAAAATAAAGTAGACCATATTATTGTTTATTTCATCGTTTGATGCCAATCCTTTACTCTACCGCGGCCACCAATATCACCAGTCGTTCAATGCCCTCCATCGGGCCCACCTTGTCCACCTCTCACAGCAAAGCAAACCTAGTCGCCCACGTAGAAGCACGGCTCACACCAAACATGCGATCCACTCACACTGCCTCAGTCACAACCTCTCCGCATGTGAACGACCGTAGTCGCGCATTGCCGTCAACCTCCATCCTCGCAACAATGATAACTCTCTTACCCTCTCCTCCTCCTCGCTGACGTATATATATATATATATATATATATATATATATATATATATATATATATATATATATACATGATTATGGTGTTGCTTTTGGGTTACTTGGGAACTGTTTGATCTCTCACTCTTCTTCTTTAGATCAATGCGATATAGTCTACGAATCTCTTGCAGGACTGATTAGTAGTTCAGGTTTTGGTGGGGAGACGACTGTGATTTGGACTCCATTTCGGTGAAGATTGCTTGTCGATGGAATGAGCTTTTGGCATAACGCCCGCCGCAGAAGCTGATATAGATGATTCAGGTGAAAGTTTCGCGTGGTGAATTGGTGATTGCTATCGCTGCAGTCGCTTCTACGTTTCCGTACACTTCATTTTATCTTATCCTTCCATACCATGATTAGAATGCATGCAGAAAGACGAGATAAAGCCAAAAAATAAAAGGGATCATAAAGAGCACCGTCATGAATGTCGTGATCATCATCTGATCGTCAGAGGAGAATAGAATATAAAAATGACTGAAGAAGCTATATTCGTATTGGCATGTCTACTCCTATTTATACAGGTTAGGAGGGAAGATTTTTTTAAATAGAGTAGAAAGATTTTCTCATATAGTTAGGAAATCTTATCTGCTATCATGCCCTCGTAAGATGGTGCTCCTATCAAGGATACCAATCTTGGATCGATGCAATGTAAAATGTTTACGAGCGAGAGGTTTCGTGAGCGAGTCAGCTAATTGATCAGTCGTATGTATGTGAGAAACACGAAGCCTGCCCAATCGGCATCGATAAAGGCATGAAGATGAAGTGAAGAGTGTTTACGAAGAAAGAGACCATGATTAAGAGTCCCTTTAAGATATCGCAGAATTTGTTTGACCGTAGACCAATGCATAGTAGACGACCTCTACATAAATTGTGATAATTTGTTGATTGTAAAGGAGATGTCCGGATGGGTGAGAGCTAAGTACTGTAAAGAGCCAACAACTTGGCGGTATTGAGTGTGTTCCGTAATAGGACTTCCATCAAATAATTTGAGAGAACCACTAGCAGAGAGAGGGGTTGTAACCACATTTGCATCCTGTATGTTTGTCTTTAATAATAAATTTTAAATGTACTTTCGTTGTGATAAAAAGAGACATGAAGATGTGAATGTAGCTTCTATGCCCAGAATGTAGTTCAAGGGTCCTAGATCTGTAAGCGAGAATCAATCTAGCAACTGTTTGATGAACGCTTGGATTTCTACGGGATTGCTGCCTATGACAATAATGTCATCCACATATACCAGGATAAATATTGTGTCTCCATGGTATTATCGTAGAAATAATGAGGTGTTAGATTTGGAGTTGAGAAAGCCAATTGAAGTAAAAAAAGAGCTAAGTTCAGTGTACCAAGCTCTTAGAGTCTGAGAAGTCCATAAATAGCTTTTCGAAGTTTGCAAACATGCTTTGGATATTAAGGATGAGTGAAACCAGGAGGTTATTGTATAAAAATAACTTCGGTTAGAGACCCCTATAAAAAATGCATTATTAACATCCAATTATTATAATTGTCAGCCCTTAGTGGTGGTTAGACTCAAGATAAGTTGGATTGTAGTGGGCTTAACAACGGGACTAAACGTCTTAGTGAAATCAACTCAAAATCATTGATAAAACCCTTTGGCGAGGAGGCGTACCTTATATCGAGCAACAAAGCCATCTGGATTCCGCTTAATTCGAAAAACCTACATACACCTGATGATGTTTTGTGAATAATGAAATGGTACTAGATCCCACGTTGAGTTATGAAGGAGGATATTATATTCCTCACACATGGCGATACGCCAATGCGGAGATTTTTGGGCTTGAGTGAAGGTGGTGGGTTCAACGGTGGTGGATGAGAAATCAATGATAGCATGTAGGTCAAGGACTTGACATGGTTTGAAAATACCACTCTTAGAGCATGTGGTCATAGGATGGTTTGAGACTACGGGATCGTGAGGCTGTGTTGTTGGAATAAGCGGTTGAGGGTCATTGACACAGATTGGGTTAGGTGGAGGTACATTAGTGTCACTTAGACGAGAAGGAGGTAAAGATAACAGTTCTATTTCTGAACTTATTACCCCATCATTTTGAGAAGAAAAGAGTGGAGTAGGAATGAAGGGAATGAATAATTGCTGAATTGGAGGAGTAGTATAGTGTGGATCATGAGGGGAGGAACTGGACGATGTTATGGGAGGCTTGTCCGATTGGATCGGAGGTATACTCCGATGAGGAATGGTCCACATAGTAGGATAGGTATGGTTTTGGAAAGAAAATATAAACTCAACAAAAATAACGTGACATGATATAAAGATTTTGTGAGTGTAGAAATTATAGCAACGGAAAGCATTATGTTCAAGAGAGTAACCTATAAAGATACAAGGATTAGATCGTAATGTTAACTTATGAGAGGCATAGGGATGTAACCATGGATAACATAAATAATCGAATACTCTAAGTTTACGAAGGTTTGGGGGTTTGTGAAATAGTGTGTTAAAGGGGGACTATTATTGTAGGACTTACGTTGGCATTCTATTAATAAGATAGACAACAGTTTGAAAGGCTGCTATCCAAAAGTTTGAAGGTATGGAGGTTGATGTAGAAGTGTGAGCCCAATTTCTACTATATGCTGATATTTGCGTTCAGCGGAGCCAACTAGCTGAGGAGTATGCGGGGGAGACTTGAGGTGTTGAATACCATAAGCTGAGAGATAGGATGCCAGGGCTTGATATTCACTGTCACTATCAGATAAACTATTTTGATTATAGACTGAAGTGATTTTCGATCAGCTTTCAAAAGGTGGCAAAGATGGTGGAAACGTCAGATTTATGGTGAAGAGGATATACATGTGTATTTAGTGAAGTGATCGACAAAAATGACATAAAATCTGAATTTATCAAAAGATAGGATTGGAACAGGCCCCAAACGTTGATATAAATAATTTCAAATGGTTTAGAGGAAGAAATGGAAGATGAGCCAAAGGGTTGTCTATGACTTTTATTACTAAGACATACATCACAATACGTTATAGAACTATGCGATTTAAAAATAGGAAGAGAGTAATGAGAAAATAATTTATACTGAATAAGGGACGAGGGATGACCAAAACGACGATGCCATACATTAACTGGAGCCACAACGGAAGAATGAACAGTGGGTTGGGTTATTTATGGAGCTTACGGTCATTCATAAATGTTACCTCTATTCGCGCCTTGGACCAAGGATGCCCCCATGCTCAAGTTCTTAACAAGAAAGGAATTATGAAAGAATTCAATTGAAGTATTGTTATGTTTGCAAAACTAAGAAACAGAAATGAGGTTACGTTTAATATGAGGGGCGCATAAAACATCATTGAATGTAAATGTAGTAGAATCAGACGCAAGCGTTGTGGAACCAGTATGAGTTATAGGAAGTCCTTTACTATCACCGATGATGATATCTTCATCACCGCCATAGGTATTATGAAGAGACAAATTCTAAAGATCAACGGTGATGTGATGGGAGGCACCAAAGTCGACAATCTAGTTTTGCTGGTTAGTCATCAGAGCAGTTAGGAGATTTGCTTAAGGCTAGTGTGACGGAGCAAGGAGGTGGGGTCAAGAACAATAAACTTTAGTGGAGTGGTCGATTTTATCACACGGTTGGCAGACGACCCGTCTTTGTTGGCTTGAGGGGTAGGATGCCAAGACGGATGATAATTGGAGTTGTTATTTTACGAGAAGTTATGATTAGAAGGATAAGGGGGGTTTCGCATGGGATCCATAGGATCAAGATGTGTATTGGTCAAACCTTTGGAGATGTTCAGAGAGTATCGAATGTCCTTCCTCTTAGACTTGTGACTGACTTGAACTATGATAATTGATCCGGACAACTTATCCTCATGCTTCAAATACGTTTCATAATTAGTCAACTTGTCACATGTAAACCTTGAAACTTCTTTATGCTATTAGACACCACTTCTTTCTGCATAAATATTATATATTTAAGAATGACTTGATCGATGAAAATACCGTTGATGACAGCACTCAGCTGCGAATTTTCATGTCATCCAGTTGATGGAATAGTTTACTTGTCAGTTGGCAAGTTGCCGTGTTAAAGATAGGGCAGAGCAATTTTCTCTGACAAGGAACCTAACGAGGAACAAAAAAGTAGCCTGAACAAAGTTAAAGCCTGTTTTTTACTTCATCTATATCTCCATGCTTGATCAAAGGACTTAAAAGAAGTGGAGGAACAACGGTAGCAGATCTCCATGATTGAAGAAAAAGAAGGATTGATACGTCCATTGCCTGTTCCTAATTTAGGGGCCACAGATATCACCAGGAGCTAAACTGTGATGATCGATAATTTTTTTCTTAATATAAATTAATTATTATAAATAATATATTATTTTATTATTAACTTTTATATTTATGTACTATAGTTAAAACAATTATATTTGATTTCCTTAATTTTGTGGACAAGTTAGAAATTCTATTAATCAATTAAATTATTAATTAATTTATTTCCTAATGAGTGATTTAAAATTTAGGAAGTAAAAGTTTATGTTCTATTTTCATGTGTAAACCATAACAAATGAATATTATATTTTACTTATGAAAGTAAAATATATAAAAAATTAAATTATTACTTATTTTTCGAGGAGATATCATCTTTTTAGGGGACTACTATCTCATTTCTTATGGAGCCTCAGAATGGGAGGAGAGGACTTCCCGAGGAGATGATCTCAAGGAAAAGATAACCGAGGAGAGGTAGAATCCTTTCTTTTTTTTATTAGCTTTAATTTATATTTCAAAATCTTGATAATAGGATTATTATAATTTTATGATGCATAATAATGTTTTAATTTTAAAATTTCATTATTAGTATATAATGATAATTGATTTGTGATTTTAGAATGATTATTTGATTTATAATAATTTTTTAAACTTAAAATAAATTTCAAGATTGATTTAATTATTAAACTCTTATTTTTGGATTAACATAATAGTTTTGATTTATTTAATTAGATATATTTGTGTTTCGTTTCAAAAATTATGTGTGAATTTATATGATTTAATTAATTTTTAATTTATATATTTAAGTGATTATTTTAATAATTTAAAATATTGAAATCTAATTTGATAAGCGGAGTCTAATTAGGGTCTAACCTAAGTCAAGTTGATCTATCAAACCAGGTCGACCCAGCCTATGATACTAGGTACGGTCTAGCCTATAGTCATATACAACCTAACCCATATAATAAGATATAACCCAACTTATGTGGTCAAGCATGACCTATCCCATGTGGCCGGGTATGATATAGCCTATATGGTTATGTACAATCCAGCCCAAGTGATAAAGTACAACCCAACTCATATCGCCAGACATGGTCTAGCTTATGTGGCTAGGTACGACCCAGTCCATGTGATATGATATGACCCCAACTCATGTGTTTAGGTATGATCAACTCGTGAGTCAAGTATAGCCCAATTCAATAGTAAGGCTCTGCCCAACTTATGAGTAAGGCTTAGTTTAGTATATGAAGTTAAGTCTACCTAACTATGCGATTAGCGTTAGATATATCATCACTCCTTTATCTAGTCGTTGTACCTCAACTCAACTTGTTATTTAAAACAAGCATGTGCAACGCATGTAAGCCATCTAAGACTTAGGTGGGTTAGTTTGGTTTGGACTAGTACTATACGACATAGCCAATTTTCTTTTCTTTTATATCAAATCTAAATTAGACTTGTCTAAGATGATTCCAAACTGGTTCTATAAGGATTTGAGGTTGGTTCCGTTAGGTCATAATCGAATTTAGTTTGGTTTAAGTCAATTGAGCTATTCCAATTAGTGTTGATTGAGGACTATTGAGATATTGAAATTTCATGCTTTTATGATTTGATGAATTTAAAAGTTTTATCTAAAGATGTCATTTAAAAATAATTATTGATTTTTTATTTATCTTAAGTTTATGATACTGATATGATTGTTACCATGCAATAGATGTATCTAAGCTCGTGGCTTACATTGAAAGTGTAACATATGAAAATAGCTGAGAGTCCATCACAATGCAGAGCCACCAATGAATATAGTCTAGCAGATCATACATAAAGCATTGTCTTTCATAATATTTGATAATATCGACTTCTTGATGTATGTATGAGTGAATGGATGAATGTAAATGAATGATCATGGATGTTTATGTATCCATACCAAGGGATACCACTCCATTCGTTGTTGAGAGTGCGATATGGATTATCTCCATCAGTCGTTGAGAGGAATACATCCCGTGAAATATGACTCTCCATCTGCTGTTAAGAGAGTGCACCATCGAATATGATGTACGCTTTTATTATCTAGTTTTATGTATTTGTTGTATGTGATTGATACATGATTTTATTTATTATGTAAAAAATTATCATCATTTTTTATAAATAAATTTTATGATGAATCAATATATTATTATTATTTATTAAATTATTAATATTTATTTATATTTCATAAATATTAATGATTATTTTTATATTTTTTTCAAGATTCCTACCCGTATATATGATTATTGATATATTTTTATCTTATATTTATTTTTAGAATAATATACTACTTTATAATAGATCTGAAATGAATATTTTTCTAGTTAATATAACATTTACTATTGTGAGAAGAGAAAAAAAATTATTACGTAAAATATAAATAATAAAATAATAATTTATTATATTTTATAAATCTAGGATGTGACATAAACGATGCAGATGTCAGCTGACATTCTTCCAAGTTTTTGAGTAACAATAAATTAACCAACAAAACTAGGTAAAAGCATTCCTAGATAATCGATGACCTCCTCCAAGCTCAGGCGAAGACTGCGTTGTCTTCATGTTTTTCTATCAGTACACAAATGCTTAAGTCGTGATAGCTGAAGAAAGATTGCAACCAAGTAGAAAACATGCTTGCTGCTGTTGTTGCCGTCAAGCTTCTACTAACCCTCCGAGGGAAGAAAGATTTACATATTCCGGGTGCTCATGAACAACCTCATTTCATGGCACGACCAACACTATATTAAAAGTTTGCCAAAGAAGGTTACGGTCTCACTATTAATAGTTATGGTGGCTTATACGTGTGTCTTTTTGTCTCTCACCCATGTCTTCATCTTGCTCAACCTGTTACAGAAAAAGAAGTAATATCAGCTTGTTAGCCCCCCATGTTGATGTACTGATTCATCTGTATAATAATTTTGATATGCAAATCATTCTAAGTCGGATAGTCTAATATTATGACAAAAGCCTATAATGCTTAACAAGATATGTGTTAAGAGAATTAAACCTAATTAAAAGAGAGGATTAAAACCTCTATCATAATCATATGGGTGAAAACAACTCTAACCTCTAGAATTTAGTGAGAATAGAGAGGTTACACCATCATAAAGATCATCATAAAGAAAGTTATGAAAATAATAAACCACTAATAAATTAGATATGTTACATATAATAAAAGCATATGAATATAGTCTTAACAATTTTGTTTTGTAAATCTCATCTATGGCCCGATAAATTGATGAGTTTTGTCATGGGAAAAAGGGAAGAAAAGTGTAAAGACTTATATACAAGAAATAAAAATTTTAGTTTACCTTTTGTTTCATCCTTCAATTCTTTCTCTCTAACTCTCTCTATCTCAACTTTTCTTTTCCCTTTAAAATGTTATCAAAGCCAAGTCAAAATGATTAATGGCATGCAACTTTAAGTGCCTTGCCTTACAAAAGACAACTATGAAAATTGGAGTATCCAAATGAATGTCTTGTTTGGATCACAAGACATATGGGAGATGATAGAGAGAGGCTACGAGGAGTCTCAAGATGATATCATCCTTATAGCGAACCAAAGAGATTTCTTAAAGGACATGAGAAGAAAAGACGAGAAGGTGCTCTTCCTCTTCTACAAAGGGTTAGATGAAGGCAACTTTGGAAGGTTGCAGTTGTCGACACATATAAAGACACTTGGGAGATTCTTTAAGACTCTTTCAAAGGAGTTGAAAAGGTGAGAAAAATTTGACTTTAATAACTTAGGGTTGAATTTGAAACATTGCAAATGAATGAGTCTGAGACTATTTTAGGTTATTGTTATAAGAGTTCTTACCATTGCCAATCAACTAAGAAGAAATGGCGAGAATCTAGAAAATGTATGCGTGGTTGAAAAAGTACTTCGATCACTAGATGAAAAGTTCAACTTTATCGTGATCTCTATCCAAGAATTCAAGGATTTAGACCAAATGACTATTGATGAGCTAATGGGTTCTTTGGAAGCACATAAACATTTAGTCAATAAAAAGAAACCAGACATAGTGGAACAAGTTCTCCAAACAAAACTCACTTTAAAAGAAAGAAATGAATGCTCAAGTAATCATAGTTGAGGAAGAGGCTAGGGACGTGCAAGAGGCCATGGACATGGCTAACGAGGAAGAGAAAAAAGTAATGAATAAGATCAAAATCTTAAACAAGAACAAGAAAGAGGAGATACAAGAGGCCAAATGTATAATCATTCCAAAGTTTAATGCTATTGGTGTAAAAAATATAGTCATTATGCTTCCGAAAGTAATTAAAACAAAAACAATTAAGTTAAAGAAAATACTATGTTGAAAAGAACGAAGAAGATTCTCTTTTAGTGTTAGCACATAAAGAAGAAAATTTCGTCACGTAAGACAAGTGGTACTTGGACACTGAAACTAGCAATCATGGTTACTAAAATCTATTTATCGAGTTGGATGAAACGAAAAGTATAATTTGAAGACTCATCAAAAGTATGGATGAGAGACAAAGGTAACATCTTGATTTGCCTCAAAAGTATTGATGAGAGACAAAGGTAACATCTTGATTTGCCTCAAAGATGGAAGTCATCAATCTTTTTTAAATGTTTATTATATGCTAGATATGAAAAATAATATTTTTAGCCTTGGACAACTATTAGAAATGGTTATGATATTCGGGGTAATTACAAATTATCCCATATAGTTAACTATGGTTAGCATCTCGGTTTCTATACTTTAAAAAGTAACATTGGGATCCCTACATTTATGAAGGTGAAACATTTAACCTCAATTCTTCTTACGTCATTAATTTCGTTGACAAAAAAAATTGCACATGTTATCACATGCAAAAAAGAGTACAAATGAAAATGATAAAAGCATAATTTTATTATTTTTTAAATTATTAAATTTATATCCACTTCTCACCTTATCGATTTTTCTTCCTCTACTTATTTTTCGCTGCTCGCCTACCGCACCCGCTCGACCGCCGCCGCACCTGCATTACTCTCCCTCGCCGCTCCTGCACCACTCAACCGTTGCCTCTCCTACACTTGACCCCGTCGCACCTGACCTACTCAACCGCTGCACCTACACTGCTTGTCGCTACCACACCGGACCTAGCTCACCCGCCACACCCTGCTTGCACACCGCCCTGGCTAACAATAGTCTCGTTGTTGTTAGAGAAGCTTACTGCATATGCATCTCCACTTCAGAATGGACTCGATAAGA
Source organism: Musa balbisiana (assembly GCA_004837865.1). NCBI lineage: Eukaryota > Viridiplantae > Streptophyta > Magnoliopsida > Zingiberales > Musaceae > Musa > Musa balbisiana. The sequence goes on along the minus strand of CM017192.1, from coordinate 26,649,818 downwards.
ACTTTATGTTCTAGCCATGCGCCGATGCCAAGGTCCAACGGTGGGAATTTAATATCTCAACCCGTTTATCTCTTCTATTGAATTTAATATCTCAACCGAGGTAATAAATATGCTTAATTTCACTTTGAATATAACATTAAATCTGTTCTTATATTGTTAGACAAATGCATCATCAACTGGACTACTACTTTGCTTTCCAGATCAATAGTGGAGGATTCATGGTGGCATTTGCTGGCAGAAAGCATGCAGCAAGGTCCTCTCTCGTCTTTGTTGGCAATTGTTGGCAATAGTTCATATGCTCCGAAGCTACAGCAAACACACCCAATTGTTGGTGGGCGAGCAATGGGCAATCTAGGTCCGATGTGATACCGAGGAGGATAAAAATGAAGAATGGATTTCGAAAGAAAACTGATAGAACAGTAGTTCAGAGAGAAAATGTCGAGGAGAAAAGGAGCGAATTCTTGACGAAACTTTGATAAAATGAAAAATAACTCACCACCCAATTTAAAATCAAAAGGGATATAGAAAGATCACCACCCTAATGATAATAAACAAGGATACAGAACTAAAAGCAAAAGACTCACCACTTAAGGATGCATCCAAGAGATACAAAGTTCAAAAGAGCACTCCAAGAGAGCTTCTGCCAATATCCTCAGTTTTCTAAAGACCCTTTTAAAGCCCTAAACATCAAAATAAATACTAGTGCATGAAACAACCCTTCATGCATAGGGAATTTCGAAATTAAGTCCTTTACAGCTGCCAACCACCTCCTTTAATCGAAATTAAGTCCTTTACAACTGCCAACCACCTCCTTTAATATATTCCTTAGCCATGAAGAAAAGCACCATGAGACAGCTTTACTTTTGTGCAGGGAATATGCTGATGAGCTGTCTTATCTAAGTTGAGTGAGTTGAAGATTATGGGGCAATATTGTTGGCTAAAAAAAATATAATATTATCAGCATCGTCTATATGAACAGATTGTAGTAAATTAGACACTCCCGTGTCAATCTCCCCTGGTTGAAAAAGACTTGTCCTCAAGTCCTAGTTCGTTTCGTCAATAAGATTATGAAAAGGACTTAAATCAGCTACATTAAATGTTGGGGATACTCCGTAATCTTTAGGTAGCTCAATCTCATAAGCATTTTTGCCAATTCTCTTAAGCACCTTGAATGGACCATCAGCCTTTGGTTTCAGTTTTCCAAATTTGTCCGGCGGAAACCTCTCCTTCCTTAGATAAATCCAGACCAAATCACCTGCATTAAACTCCACATGTTTTCTGTGTTTGTTGGCAGCTTGCATGTACCTCTCATTTTGCTTCTCAATGGTTGCTTTCACACCCTCATGCAGCTTCTTTATCTGCTTAGCTCTTTCATCAGCATCTCCACTAAATTGCTTTGTTGTAGAATGAGGGATTAAGTCCAAAGGACCAGTAGGATTAGCACCATAAACTACCTCAAAAGGACTCTTACCAATACTATGATGCATAGAACGATTATAGGCAAACTCAATTTGTGGAAGAATGACATCCCATTGCTTAATATTCTTGCCAACATAGCTTCTAAGCAAATTTCCCAAGCTTCTGTTTGTTACCTCAGTTTGCCCATCGGTTTGTGGATGATGCGAGCTGCTGAAATTCAAAGAAGTACCCAGCTTCCTCCAAAGAGTTCTCCAAAAATGACTTACAAATTTTGAATCTCAATCAGAAATCATAGTTCTTGGAATACTATGCAATTTAACAATCTCCTTAAAATATAAATCAGTAATATGCGATGCATCATTTGATTTATTGCATGGAACAAAGTGAGACATTTTTTGAAAATCTATCAACAACAACCATAACAGAATCCTTATTCCTTTGAGTTCTTGGCAGTCCCAAAACGAAATCAAGATTCACATCCTCCCATGGAGCATTTGGCACTGGCAATGGAGTGTACAAACCAGAATTTTGACTTCTTGTTTTTGCCAAATGACATAATCGGCATCGCTTCACATGTCTATCCACATCTCTGAACATTTTAGGCCAGTAGAACTTTGATTGAACAAGAGCTAAAGTCTTGTCCCTACCGAAATGTCCTCCCAAAACACCACCATGAGCTTCAGCTAGAATTACTTGTCTCAAAGAACAAGATGGAACACACAAAGCATTAGCTCGAAAAAGAAAACCATCAAAGATAAAAAAATTGTTGAAAGGAACCTGATTTACAATTCTGTCATATTGAGCCGAAATTCATATCATTCTCATAGAGATCTTTGAATGTTTCAAATCCAACCACTTTGACTTCCATTACTGATAATAAATAATGTTTTCTGCTCAATGCGTCAGCAACTACATTTTGAACACCAGATTTGTGCTTGATTGTAAAGTTGTAAGATTGTAAAAACTCCACCCAAGCTGCATGCCTCTTATTTAGCTTGTATTGGTGATTAATAAACTTTAATGCCTCATGATCAGAATATAGAACAAATGGCTTGGCAGAAGATATTGACTCAATGAGACAAAGCTCGATAAATCGCATAAAACTCCTATCATAAGTAGAGTATTTCTTTCTTGTATCATTCAGCTTTTCACTAAAAAATGCAATGGGCTTTCCGTCTTGACTCAAACAGCACCAATTCCCATATTAGATGCATCACATTCAACTTCAAACACATTGTCAAAATTTGGTAGAACTAAGATAGGAGCTTCGATCACATTTCTTATGAGCTTCAGCTAGAATTACTTGTCTCAAAGAACAAGATGGAACACACAAAGCATTAGCTCGAAAAAGAAAACCATCAAAGATAAAAAAATTGTTGAAAGGAACCTGATTTACAATTCTGTCATATTGAGCCGAAATTCATATCATTCTCATAGAGATCTTTGAATGTTTCAAATCCAACCACTTTGACTTCCATTACTGATAATAAATAATGTTTTCTGCTCAATGCGTCAGCAACTACATTTTGAACACCAGATTTGTGCTTGATTGTAAAGTTGTAAGATTGTAAAAACTCCACCCAAGCTGCATGCCTCTTATTTAGCTTGTATTGGTGATTAATAAACTTTAATGCCTCATGATCAGAATATAGAACAAATGGCTTGGCAAGAAGATATTGACTCCAATGAGACAAAGCTCGATAAATCGCATAAAACTCCTTATCATAAGTAGAGTATTTCTTTCTTGTATCATTCAGCTTTTCACTAAAAAATGCAATGGGCTTTCCGTCTTGACTCAAAACAGCACCAATTCCCATATTAGATGCATCACATTCAACTTCAAACACATTGTCAAAATTTGGTAGAACTAAGATAGGAGCTTCGATCACATTTCTTTTTAAAAGCTCAAAAGCATCATTAGCTTCATTAGTCCATTTGAATTTATCACATTTCAGACATTCGATGATTGGAGCGACAATAGAGCTGAAACCCTTGATAAATCTTCTATAAAACGAAGTTAAGCCATGGAAACTCCTCACATCATGCAATGAAGCAGGTGTCGTCCAATTGAAAATAGCCTCTACCTTACTTTGATCCATCATGATTCCATCTTTTGAAACAACATACCCCAAAAACACCACACTAGAAGTAAAGAAATCACACTTCTTTAGATTAGCATAAAGCTTTTGCTGCCTCAAAATAAGAAAGATCTCTTTCAGATGATTCATATGCTCCTCTTTGCTCTTATTGTACACCAATATATCATCAAAATAAACTATAACAAATATTCCAATGCATGGCTTAAGTATGTGATTCATAAATCTCATAAAGGTGCTCGGAGCATTAGATAGCCCAAATGGCATAACCAACCATTCATATAAGCCTTCTCTAGTTTTAAATATTGTTTTCCACTCATCTCTGGGCCTCATTCTTATTTGGTGATAGCCACTCCTCAAATCAATTTTAGAGAAAATATAAGCACCACACAATTGATCAAGTAAATCATCTAACCTTGGAATAGGAAAGCGATAGTCCACTGTGATTTTGTTGATGGTGCGACTGTCCACGCATATTCTCCAAGAACCATCCTTCTTAGGCACCAACAAGGCTGGAACCACACAAGGACTCATGCTCTCCCGAATTAACCGTTTTTTCACCAATTCATCAACTTGCCTTTGAAGTTCTTCATGCTCCTTGGGACTCATTCTATATGCTGCCTTATTAGGTAGAACAGCCCCTGGAATGAGATCAATGTGATGTTGGATGTCTCTCAAGGGTGGAAGGCCATGTGGAATCTCTTCTGGTATAACATCTTCAAATTCTTCCAGGATTTGTTTCATGATTGCTGGTGTCTCCTTGTGTTGTTCATTTTCCTCTACTACTACTAGAGCCATAATTTGACCACCCTTGTCTAATTCACCTTTGCATTCACCATAGGACATAAAAACGCTAAATTTCTTCTTTGGTGCACTGATTTTGGATGGTTGTAATGGAGCTAAGATAATCTTCTTTTTATTCACCTTAAAAGAATAAGTATGTTTGTAGCTGTCATACAACACCCTTCTATCATAATGCCAAGGTCTTCCCAACAACAAATGACAAGCATCCATAAGAGCAACATCACACCATACTTCATCTTTATAATACTTGCCAATAGAAAATGAAACAAAACATTTTTTAGTTACATTGATGTCATTGCCTTTCTGTAGCCAACATAACTAGTATGGATGTGGATGAGGGATGATGTCCAACTTTAGCTTCTGCACCATCTCCAAAGATACTACATTCTCAAAGCTGCCGCTGTCGATGATCACCAAGCACACCTTGCCAAAAGAAGTGCATTTAGTGTGAAACACATTTTTTCTCACCCAACTTTCATCGTCGGCCACATAGGACACTTGTAAACTACGTTGCAATACAATAGACAAACCATGATCAGCATAAGTAATCTCTTCCTCATCATCATCGTATTTTGGTTCGTCCACAGCTTCATCCTCTCCTCCATCACTATGATCTTCAACCAAAGTTACAATCCTCCTATTTGGACAATCTGAAGCAATATGCCCAAAACCATGACATTTGAAGCATTTTCGGCCACTTGAGGTAGAAGAATTAGGTGTTTTTTTGTTGACAACAGATTCTTCACCCTTTTCTTGTACCTTCGATATCACCTTGCTTTGGACAGTAGGCTTGGAACTTCCTCCTCTTGTATAGCCTTCTTTTGAGCCGTACCGAACACTCTTTTTAAACTTCTGTTGCTTTTCAACTTTTAATGTCAGCTTGCTCACATCATTTAAAGACCAATATGGCTGTAGTTGAACAACTTTAGCAATCTCATAGTTCAGACCTCCTAAGTATCTTGCGTTTGTTTGCTCTTCCGGTTCCACAAGCTCTCTTTTCAACATCAAATTATCGAATTCTGTAGAGTACTCCTCCACACTAAGATCTTTTTGCTTGAAATCATGTATTTTGAGAAAGATCTCTTGCCTATAATTATGAGGTAAATATTTTCTCTTCAGCTCCCTTTTCATTTTCTCCCATGTAACGATCTTACTCTTCCCCTCACGTTCTCTTTATTTTTTCAAATTTTCCCACCAAAAAGATGCATTTCGTCTAAGTTTGAGTGCCACAAGTTTGACCTTCTTTGTTCTGATGGTTCATGAAAATCGAAAATTCTTTCTATTGTATTAAGCCAATCGATAAAATCATCAACATTTATTTTACCTTCAAATTCTAGAATATCTAATATGGGGTTATATTTATTCTGCCACTCGTCTTGGACTTCATTTCTTCTCTAATATCTTCTCGACTCCCTTGGAAGACGAGGTATATCATCATCAGAAGTAAACTCTCGAACGTCATTTTCATGCTGGTTATGTCTACTTTGAAGTTCGTTGATTATTTCATTTTTTTCTTGTAGACTACGCAGTAATTTTCGTAGTTGTAGTCTCAACGACTCAGCGTCATCTTCATGGTCACTACCTTCACCAACTACATCTTTTCCATTCTGCCTTGTCATGATCTCTAGCCTTTAGCTCTGATACCAAACTAATACCGAGGAGGGTAAAAATGCAGAATGGATTTCGAAAGAAAACCGATAGAACAGTAGTTCAAAGAGAAAATATCAAGGAGACAAGGAGCGAATTCTTGACGAAATTTTGATAAAATGAAAAATAGCTCACCACTCAGTTTAAAATCAAAAGGGATACAGAAAGATCACCACCCTAATGATAATAAACAAGGATACAGAACTAAAAGCAAAAGACTCACCACTCAAGGATGCATCTAAGAGATACAGAGTTCAAAAGAGCACTCCAAGAGAGCTTTCTGCCAATATTCTCAGTTTTCTAAAGACCCTTTCAAAGCCCTAAACATCAAAATAAATACTAATGCATGAAACAACCCTTCATGCATAGGGAATTTCGAAATTAAGTCCTTTACAGCTGCCAATCACCTCCTTTAATGTATTCCTTAGCCATGAAGAAAAGCACCATGAGACAGCTTTACTTTTGTGCAGGGAATATGCTGATGAGTTGTCTTATCTGAGTTGACTGAGTTGAAGATTATGGGACAATATTGTTGGCTAAAAAAAATATAATATTATCAGCATCGTCCATATGAACAGATTGTAGTAAATTAGACACTCCTGTGTCATGATGTAATAGCGACGAGTGATGCAGGAGCGACGATCGAGCGATGCAGGTGCAATAGCAATAAGAAGTGCAAGTGTGACAGCGACGAGTGTTGCAAGTGCGACGCCAGTCGAGTGGATGCGATGGGCGAGTAGAGGGCAAGTAGGTCAAAAAAAGAGCGAAAAGAGGAGGAAGAGAAATTGGTTAGGGCGAGAAGTAGATATAAATTTAATAATTTAAAAAAATAATAAAATTATATTTATTATTATTATTATTATTGTATATGACAATAAGTGCGATTTTTTCTTTCGACGAAGTTAATGACATAAAAAGAATTAGAGTTAAATGTTTCACTTTCATAAATGTAAGAACCCCAATGTTATTTTTTAAAGTATAGGAATCGGAATGCTAATCATAGTTAACTACAAGGGATAATATGTAATTACCATATAATATTCATATGAAAGACAAATAGCTCTTTATTAGAAGTAATGTAAATCACTTAATTGTACAGATGTCAAAGGATAGATTATTTATCTTAACCATTGATTATGATGTGGCAAAATGTTTAAAGACTTGTGCGAAGGACTTCTCATGACTGTGACATTTGAGGTTTGAACACTCGAACCTTACGGTTCTCAACATGCAATCAACACTTAGAACCTTACAATTCTCAACATGCAATCAACAAAGAAAATGATAAATGGTCTTCCTTATGTACAACACCCAAGTCAAAGAAGGGTGTGTTTTGGCTAAACAATCAGGAAAACTGTTTTCCAGATGAAGCAAATTTTAGAGCAGAAGCCACTTCAACTTATTCACACCGTTGTTTATGGTACTATTTCTCCAACATCTTTTGGTAAGCATCACTATATTCTAACTTTTATGGATGATTATATAAGAAAAACTTGTGTTTATTTTTTAAAAGAAAAAGAGGAAGTCTTTAGCATATTTAAGAAGTTTAAAATTTTTGTGACAAAATGAAAGTGGCTTCTATATCAAAACCAACTGCTATGATCGAGGTGGTGAATTCACCTCCAAAGCATTTGAAGATTTTTGTAACGAACATGACATTCGACATCAGCTAGAACTGGACAATTCTCAACATGATGATAAGCATGATCAAAACAAAAAATATGCCCAAAGAATTTTGGGCCGAAGCAATGACTTGTGTCATCTACATCCTAATTCGGTGCCTTACATCAAACCTAAAGAACAAGACTCCACAAGAGGCACAGATTGGAAGAAAACCGAGTATCTCACATTTCAAGGTATTTGGGTGCATTGGTTATGCACATATACCAAATTAAAGGAGAACAAAGTTGGAGGACAAGAGCTCAAAACTCATTCATTGGGTATGACACTAAATCCAAGGCCTAAAATTTTTTTAATCTTAACAATTCAAAAGCTGTTATAAGTAGAGATGTGGAGTTTAATGAAGGTGTATGGAATTGAGAGAAAAACATTGAAAAGTTGACAAACAAAAACAAACAGAGATTGAAATTACTTCACCATCTTCACCACCATCATCACCAACATCTTCTTCGATACAATCATATCTAGAAGATAGCCTAGTACCTTAAAGAACATAAGTAGAGATGTGGAGTTTAATGAAGGTGTATGGAATTGAGAGAAAAACATTGAAAAGTTGACAAACAAAAACAAACAGAGATTGAAATTACTTCACCATCTTCACCACCATCATCACCAACATCTTCTTCGATACAATCATATCTAGAAGATAGCCTAGTACCTTAAAGAACAAGAAGTCTAAGAGATTGATATAAAGTAACAAATGAATTACGTTTTATTTGCCTCATTGTAGATAGTAAACCACTTCATTATGAAGATGCCATAAAAGATAAAAGGTGAAAGAATGCTATGGATAAAGAAATCAACTCCATCATCAAAAACAAAACTTGAGAGCTAGCATCATTATCTCATGGATAAATTCCTATTAATGTGAAATGGGTTTACAAAATCAATAAAAATGTACAAGACCAAGTTAAGAAGTACAAAGCTAGATTGGTGACAAAAGGTTATAAGCAGAAATCTAGTATCGACTATGATGAGGTATTTACCCATATTATTCAAATGGAAACTACTAGATTGATCATTTTCATTACCGCATAAAATAATTGGATAATTTATCAAATGAACATTAAATCTATATTTTTAGATGGTTTTCTAGAAGTATACATAAAACAACCATTACGTTATATTAAAAAGGGGGGGGGGGGGGGTTTGGTTAGAAAAAAAATTAAAGAAAGCTTTGTATAGATTAAAGCAAGTACCTACAACCAACTTCATTTAAAATGATAATGAACAAAAATGAAAACATCTTACTTATTTGATTGTACGCAGATGATTTTATCTTTACAAGAAGCAACTTACTTATGTTTAAAGAATTCAAGCAAACAATGGTCCAAGAATTTGAAATGATCGACATTAGGCTCATGTCTTATTTCCTTGATATGGAAGTAAAACAAAATAAAGAAGACATCTTCATTTCGTAAGAAGGATATGCAATAAAGAAGACATCTTCATTTCGTAAGAAGGATATGCAAAGGAGGTATCAAAGGATTCAATATGGAAGATTATAAACCGATTGACACAACGATTGAATGTGGCATTAAACTTTTAAGTCAAGATGATGGTGATATAATTGATCCAACATATTTCAAAGGAAACTTAAGATAACTAACTTGCATGAGACCATATATTCTATAAGGAACCATATTAGTAAGTCGATTTATGGAGGAACCAAAGTCGATATACATTAAGGTCATTAAAAGAATTTTATGCTATATCAATAGTGATTGGGTGAAGCTCTAAAAGATTTAAAAAGTATAACCAACTATGTTTTTTATATGGGCAATATCGCTTTCACTTGGTATTCAAAGAAGTAATCCATTGTGACGTTATCTACATGTGAAGCGAAATATACAGCGACATCATCATGTGTATGCCATGCTATCCGGTTAAGGAATCTCTTGAACAAAGTCAATTATTCATAAGATTAAGCTACAAAAATAAATATTGATAACAAGTTGACAATTACATTGACCAAAAACCCAGTTTTCATAAACAATGTAAGCATATTGACACTCGTTACCATTTCATTTCAGATCAAATCAAAGAGAAGAAAGTTTCATTGTGCTACATCAAATCCAATGATCAAGTTGCGGATATTTTCACCAAACCCCTCAATTCAGAGGTTTTTTCAACATGAAGACATCACTTGGAATTTTATAAAAATGAATTAACTTTGAGGAGGTATTAGGAGAATTGAACTTAATTAAAAAAAAGGATTGAGACCTCTCTCATAATTATATGGGTAAAAACAATTATAACGTCTAGAATTTAGTAAGAATAGAGAGGTTACACTATCATAAAAATCACCATGAAAAATGAGGTTCTAAAAATAATAAACCACTAATAAAATAGATAGGTTACATATAATAAAAGTAATGTAGTTTTAACAATTGAGTTTTGCAATTCTCATCTATGACCCTAAAAATAGATGAGTTTTATCATGAGAAAAAAGAGAAAACATAAGTGCAAAAATTTATCTACAAGAAATAAAAAATTTAGTTTGTCTCTTGTTTCATCATTCAATTCTTTCACTCTAATTCTTTTTATCTTATGTTTTCTTATCCACTGTAGCACTACTATAGCATGACCCAATTATAAAAATCATCCATGCTTACTAAAAATAGAAGTGGAAGGAGACAAGATGAGGGGATCAAAACAATCCATTACTTATTGCGCCAAAGTGTGTACCCCACACTATTCTTCGTGAGCAGATATGAGCTTGCAAGCTCTATTCGCCAAGGCCGACTGCAGGGCAGCCTGCAAAGAAACACATCAACAATTCCTTCTTTAATGATTTCTTAGCTTGTCATGCAAGCGAACTTTTCAATCAATTGCAGACAGATTCTAGGAAGGAACGCATTGTACCTCCCGAGTACCCTCCCCTTTATTTTCAGCCTTGTACCAAAATCATTGCTATCAATCTTTCTTGACTCAGATCCAGATGCTTTTCGTATTTTCTTGATAGCATGTTGATTTGATGGTGCTACTTCATCGTCATCATCCATTTCATCTGTGCCAAAAATTAGTTCATTTAGTAGAAAGTTTCAACGTCCAGATGATTACGACTGTCTAACTGATATCACAGGTAACGATCCAGTATAACCCAAGATTATAACATTTTTGGTTTCGATCTCAAAAACAGCCACTCTAAGTGACTAATAAAATGTAGCCCATCACACTAGATTTATAAATAATGTCTCCAGAATTCTATTGTTATTGCAGTAACTAGACAATCAATCTAAAGAGTGAAGACTAAATATTCTGGGTAGCACAAGGTTGGTTGCAACATATGTTTCTGAATGATCTGAAGAATGTTTACCATGGTCATCATCCATCAAACTCATCTTTCACAAAACCACCAAAGTCCATGTCCTCTTCCTCTTCAAGTTCATCAAAACCTTCTACATGTTCTATTTCAAGCTCCTGGTAGGATAAAGGTATACCCAAGTTACTATAAAGCAGCCAATAAACCAGGAAATTAATCATAAATTGATGCCATATACTCCTACTTCCTCATCTTCCTCTTCAGCACTTGGTTGTAGGCCTTCCATTTTCAGGACATTGTTATATGCCTAAACAGGATAGTTATAGATCTCACATAAACACCTTTCTTTAGACGTTCCAACAGTTCATTTCGATACTCTGCAAAATACTAAAACAAGAATTACCAGCTGAAGCAAACATACATGGCGACAAAATAAATGATTTAACTGTAAGGGAACATCCTTGTCCGGAGTTGCAGCTTTTTCAACTTTCTCATCCCTTCTGGATGAGCTAGAGACAGTTAAGTTAGAGAGGAAGAATTGAGGGACGAAATAAGAGAAATTAAATTTTTTTTTTCTTGTAGACAGGTCTTTACAATTTTCTTTTTTCACTTTTTCTCATAACAAAATTTATCTATTTATAGAGTCATAGATAAAAATTATAAAACTCAATTATTATAGCTACATTCATATACTTTTATTGTATGTAACCTATCTAATTTATAAATAGTTTATTATTTATATAGCCTCCTTCATGGTGATCTTTATCATAGCGTAGCATCTCCATTCTCACTAAATTCTAGAGATTACAATTGTTTTCACCCATGTAATATGAGAGAAGTTTCAATCCTCTCTTTTAATTAAGTTTAATCCTTTTAACGCCTCCCCTTAAACTTAATTTATTTTCATCACACATACCAAGTTATGTCTTCATCTTGAAAAATATCTTCGAATTGAGGGGCTTGGTGAAAATATCCGTAACTTGATCAATGGATTTGATGTAGTCCAATGAAACTTCCTTCTTGATTTGATCTCAAATGAAATGGTAATGAACATCAATATGCTTACTTCGTTCATAAAAGACCAGGTTCTTGGGCAATGCAATTGCCGACTTGTTATCAACATTTATCTTTGTAACTTAGATCTTATGAATAATTGACTTCATTCAAGAGCTTCCTTGAACATATAATATGGCAAACAAATGCTGATGCTACTACATATTCCACTTCACATGTAGATAACATCACAATGGATTGCTTCTTCGAATACCAAGTGAAAACGATGTCACCCATATAAGAAACAAAACCGATTATACTTTTTCGATCTTCTAGAGCTCCACCACAATCACTATCGGTATAGCCAACAAGTTGAAAATCATTAGAAAATGAATATAGCAAAACATGAGTTTTGGTACCTTTGATGTAGAGTAAAATTCTTTTAACAACCTTCATGTGTATCCACTTTGGTTCTTCTATAAATCGACTTACTAATCCGGTTCCATATAGAATATTCAATCTCATGCAAGTTAGGTATCTCAAGCTTCCTACTAAGCTTTTGAAATAGGTTGGATCAATTGTATCACCATCATCTTGTCTTGAAAGTTTAATGTCACATCCAACCAGTTTACAATCTTCCATCTTGAATCTTTTAAGAACCTCTTTTGCATATCCTTCTAGTGAAATGAAGATACTTTCTTTACTTTGTTTCACTTCAATGCCAAGGAAATAAGACAAAACCCAATGTCAGTCATTTCAAATTCTTGAACCATTGTTTGCTTGAATTCTTCAAACATAAGTGAGTTGCTTCTTGTAAAAACAATATCATTTGCATACAAGCAAACAAGTAGGATATCTTCATTTTTATTCATCTTCTTATAAAGGGCAATTTTAAGGACATTGTTCATAACCATTTTGCTTGAAGTAGGCATCAATTCTTGCATTCCACACTCTAGGTGCTTACTTTAGCCTATACAAAGCTTTCTTTAACTTAAGAACCTTCTTTTCATGCCCCTTTTTAATATAACCCAATGGTTATTCTGTGTATACTTCTTGATAAATTGACCAATTATTTTGTGCAACAATAGGTATAGTCAATCTAATAGTTTCCATTCGGATAACAGAGGTAAATATCTAATCATAATCGTTGCCTGATTTTTGTTTATAACCCTTTGCCACCAATCTAACTTTGTATTTCTCAACTTGGCCATGTGCATTTTTCTTGATTTTGTAAACTCATTTCACATCGATAGGATTTTGTTCATTAGATAACGATGCTAGCTCCCAAATTTTGTTTCTGAAGATGGAGTTATTCTCTTCATCCTTCCACCTTTTATCTTTCATGACATATTCACATTGAAGTGGTTCACTATCTGCAAGGAGATAAACAAGATTCAATTCATTTGTTACTTAATATAAATCTCTTAGACTTCTTGTTCTTTAAGGTATTGGATATCTTCTGGAGACACGATTGTGTAGAAGAAAAAGATGTTGACAATGATAGTGGTGAAGACAGTGAAGCAATTTCAAACTCCGTTTATTTTTGTTCATCTTCATGCAACTCTTCGATATTTTTCTCCTAATTCTATGCACCTTCTTCATTGAACTCCACATCCCTTCTTATAACAACCTTTGAATTGTTAGGATTAAATAATTTATAGACTTTGGATTTAGCATCATACCCAATGAAGATGAGTTTAGAGCTCTTGTCCTCCAACTTGGTTTTTCTTTGATCGGGTATATATGTATAACCGATGCACCCAAATACTTTAAAATGTGAGACACTCGATTTTCTTCCGATCCATAACTCTTGTGGATCAGTTATACACAAGATTCTAGGACACCGATTTAGGATGTAAACGACATAAGTCATTGCTTCGACCCAAAATTCTTTCAACATATTTTTATCTTAATCATGTTTCTAGCTATGTTAAGAATTATCCGATTCTTTCTCTTTGCCACACCATTTTGTTGTGGAGAATATGGTGCTATGAGCTGATGTCGAATGTCATGTTTCATCACAAAAACCTTCAAATTCTTTGGAGATGAATTCACCACTTCAATCAGAGTGGATGGTTTTGATGTAGAAGTCACTTTCATTCTCCACAAAAGTTTTGAACTTCTTGAACATGCTAAAGACTTCCCCTTTTTCTTTCAAGAACTAAACCCAAGTATTTCTTGTATAATCATGAATAAAAGTTAGAATATAGTGATGCTTACCAAAAGATGTTGGAGCAATAGGACCACAAACATCGGTGTGAATAAATTTAAGTGGCTTATTTGCTTTAACATTTGCCTCATGTGAATAACTTCTTGGTGGTTTGGCCAAAACACACCCTTTACATATCTGACTTGGGTGTTGTATATAGGGAAGATCATTTATCATCTTTTTTATTGATAGCATGTTGAGATCTCTGAAGTTCAAGTGTCTAAGCCTCAAGTGCAACAACAATGAGGAGTCCTTTATATTAGTCTTTAAACATTATATCACATCATGATTAATGGTTAAGATAAATAATGTATCCTTTGACATCTCCACTTAAACTATTAAGCGATTTGTGTTGTCTCTAATGAAGAGTTATTTGTCTTTCATATGAATATCATAGCCATTTTCTAATAGTTGTCAAGACTAAGAATATTGTTCTTCATATCTGGCACATAATAAACATTTGAAAAGGATTGATGACTTCCATCTTTGAGGTAAATCAAGATGTTACCTTTGCCTCTCATCGATACTTTTGAGGAGTCTCCAAAGTATACTTGTCCATTCATTGTTTCATCCAACTCCATAAATAGATTTTTGTAACCACACATATGATTGCTAGCTTCAATATCCAAGTACCACTTGTCTTGAATGACGATATATTTTTCTTTATGTGCTAGGAACAAAGGAAAATGTTCTTCCTTCTTTTCAAAATAGTTAGTTTTTTCCTCAACTTGATTGTTTTTGTTGTTATAGCATTCAGAAGCATAATGACCATATTTTTTACAACAATAGCATTGAACCTTGGAGCGATTATACCTTTGGACTCTTGTATCTCTTCTTTCTTGTTCTTGTATTAGACTTTAATCTTTTTCACTGTTTCTTCCTCTTCCTCCTTGGCCATGTCCTCTACCACGACCAAGGCCTCTTGCACGTCCTCAACCTCTTCCACGACTATGATCACTTGAGCCTTCATTTCTTTCTTTCAAAGTGAGCTTTGTTTAAAGAACTTGTTCCACTACATTTGGTTTCTTTTTGTTGACTAAATGTTCATATGCTTGCAAAGAACTCATTAGCTCATCAATAGTTATTTGGTCTAAATCCTTTGATTCTTGGATAGAGACCACGATAAAGTTGAACTTTTCATGCAGTGATTGAAGTACTTTTTCGACCACACATACATTTGCTAGATTCTTACCATTTCTTCTTAGTTGATTGACAATAGTAAGAACTCTTGTAACATAATCCACAATAGTCTCAGGCTCAATTCATTTGCAATGTTTCAAATTCAGCTCTAAGTAATTGAAATCAAAATTTTCTTATCTTCTCAACTCCTTCGAAAGAGTTTTAAAGAATCTCTCAAGCATCTTTAGAGGTGTTGGCGGCCACAACTTTCTCAAAGTTAACCTCATCTAACCCTTGGTAGATGAGGAAGAGCACCTTCTTGTCTTTCTTCCTTATGTCCTTCTAGGAATCTCTTTGGCTCGTTGTAAGAATGATATCATCTTGAGGCCCCTCATAGCCTCTCTCTACCACCTCCCATATGTCTTGTGATCCAAACAAGACATTCATTTGGATGCTCCAATTTTCGTAATTGTTTTTTGTAAGACGAGGCACTTGAAGTTGTATGCTATTAATCATTTTGACTTGGCTTTAATACCACTTTGATGAAGAAAAGAAAAGATGAGATAGAGAGAGTTAGAGAGGTAAGGGATGAAACAAGAGACAAACTAAAATTTTTATTTCTTATAGACAAGTCTCTACACTTTTCTTTTCTCACTTTTTCCCATAACAAAACTCATCTATTTTTAGGGCCATAGATGAGAGTTACAAAGCTCAATTGTTATGGCTACATTCATATACTTTTATTGTATGTAACCTAACTAATTTACTAGTAGTTTATTATTTTTATAACCTCCTTCATGGTGATCATGGTTTAACCTCTCCATTCTCACTAAAAAGGTTACAATTGTTTAACCTCTATTCTCTCCATTTTCACCCATGTGATTATAAGAGAGGTTTCAATCCTCTCTTTTAATTAAGTTTAATTCTCTTAACACTAGCCTCTCTTTTTTTCTCTTTTCTAGGCACAGTCATTATCTTCTCTCTACATCAAACAAACTAACTGAAATATTAAAAATGAACTTTGTTGTATCATAAAGTTACATGAATGTAATAAAAGCTCACAAAGAATAAAAACATATCTTTATGTTAATTGTGCAACTCACGATGTTCAAATAGGCAGCTATATCAATAACTAATAAAAACTTTTTAGTAACAAACAGGAGCTAAAATGTATGTTCATAGATTACCCTTCCTGTCTAGGGCTCCAGTAGTCTCAAGAAATGAAAATGCATCTACAAAAAAATTCTATGAAAACTCATAAAACCAAAGCTGCACCAGCAATATGATAGAGAAGTAAGAGTTGATTTTCACTCTTTAAGAATATGTCTTAAATTACTTTGACTGTCTCAGGAGGAATAGCATATGGCAACAGAAAAGTTCTTCATAATTAGTGATTTGGTGCTTTTAATCTTTCCAAAAAAAGGTTCGCAATTACTATGAAATAGCATTATTGTTGAAGGAAAAAGTGCAAAAGTTTACTAAAAAGCTTAGCCGATAAGAAGAAATGAAGAATTCTTGGTATAATAACTGAGACTCCTTTTCAGATGGAGCATGGTGCTAACTCTTTCTTGATGGAGAATATTACAAAACATTATTCTCAAGGTTCACTATTAATAATTTTAAATGTGCAGGATAAACTTGATAGACACGAATACATTCATCAAGAGTGAAGTTGATAAAAAGGAAGAGTGCTAAAAAGTTTTTAGGAGACACACTGTGATATGTAGCTCTTTATAAATAAGGCTAAAGAATGAAGAAGTCCAATCAAGAACAAGAATATGATACATTCATCATGATGCTGTTATATATGAGGAATTTACTATATAATAAATGTAAATATAAAGAAAGGAAAAGGAATGAGGGGGGAATAGTTATGGAAACTGCTTGCAGTTTAAAAATTCAATTTAATGTGTTGTTATGGTTCATAAAAGGTCTAACTGTTCAGGATAATTGAAAGAGAGCTTTGGCATCTTTTCAATGTCTATATAAACTCCTCTAGACTAAAGAGCAAAGTAATGCAAAATTCTAGTACAAACAAAGGGCTGAGTTCTTTCTTTCTCTTTATTTTTCTCATTGATTCTGATACTTCTAAGTAATTAAAAAGCGCAATCTTGATTATTTTGGGTAATAGGAAATTTGTATTCTAGAAATAGAATCTCTGTGAAGCCATCCATCTGCATCGTAATAGGAAAATTAACTATCTTGGGGACAGTTTCTTGGAAACTCCTTGCCTAATTCTGTTTTGTTTAAGATTTACCCAAATATGTGTCTACTACAATAGATGCCAATAAAGATATCTCGAAGATCCAGAATCTTGGTAATTAAAATACATCTATACAGAAAATGATTTGACTATTGTACCCTCAATTTCTTTGGAAAATAAGTCTAAGTTACACAATTGTTTATGAGAATGTACTTCCAACATTATGCATGAAATAATCCTCATATTACACAGGTCCATGTGTGGACCAAAACACCAAGTCCAACAACAGTACTCACAATCTGTTGTTTTGTTGTTCATCCCATGTGTGAGAAACAGCATTGCCTTTATCTATCAACTACCACATAAAGAACAAAGAAGTCAAATAGATAATGGTTTTGAATAATCTAGCAGTTGCTCAAAGTCACAGTAATACCCTAGACCTGAATATTGCACTTCATTTACCACTACATGCTTTGGTTCCTAGAGTACACAAGTACAAAAAACACCAGGAGATAGATAAATAAGAAAAGAAAATTGGAGGAGAAGAAACCAAAATAGTTGAACATGAACAATTATCCAAACATAGGAATCTTCAACCTTTGCTTCTCCACTGTGTATCATTTAGAAGCTAAAGACGTATCTGAAATAAACATGTACCTCACTTTCAATTCCAATTTCCTCATGCCAATACGATATTGAGTCATTTTAATTAGGCGCTGCTTAATTTTGTGCACAAGTAACTTAGGCCAGTGTTCCTATAAAATCAAAAGGATGATTGATGAATTAGCACTTTTAGAAATCAAACTAATACTATTTAGTGATTAAAATTATCAATTACCGGATGCTTGTCTAACGTTTTTTCATAGTTTCCAGGAAGTTTTAACTCTTTGCCACATTTCATTTGGTTTATGAGCCTTTTCGATAGTTCTCACATATAAGTAAAACACCCCTGCATAAGACATCAAGTTAAGATGCGCAGGTAAGAGAGTTCCCTCAACAGAAAGGCTAGAAGGAAAAGTAAAATCACCATGCATACGAAGAAGTAGCACTTGGACTACATCTAGAGACTGAAACCTTCCTGCTTCTGTGACTGTAACATGGCTGTTAATGTTGCAACGTAGTGTAGCATGAGACAGTCATGGATCATCACTACCTGGAAGCAAGATAAAGAACAAGCATGGATTGACTACGCCGTGACAACTGCAATATCCCTAATATTTCTGAGAATCTATTTGTAAATATAGATATTCCAGGGAACTAAATTGCAAAAGGTACAAATAATAATAATAATAAAGGTTTCACCCACCGCCTTTCTCGATCGCCGTCTCTCCTTTAAGCGAGGGAGGGCTTCGGATGATGACAGAGAGAATGAAACAGAGAAGGGGAGGAGGAAAAGAAAAGAAGAAAAAGAAGAAAGAGAAGAGAAGGAAAAGAGAAAGGAAAGAGAGAGAAGATCTCGGGGCAGGAAAAGGGAAGAAAGAAAAGAAGAAGAAGAACGAAGAAAGAGGAGAAGGAAGAGGAAAGGAAGAGAGAGAGGGAAGCGATCTGCCGTGAAAGAAAGAGAAGAGGAGGAAGAAGAAGAAGAGAAGCGAGAGCAGTAGAAAGGCAGGCGTGTCAAAAATAGAGGGATAGGTAGATAAGCCCAGAAAAATTATAGGTATGATTTTGAGATCGTTTATATTCTTATTAATTAGATTTACATTTTAAATTATAAATCGATGAATCCTGACGTTCTTTAGTTAATTTAATATTTATATTATGAAGAAATAAAAAAAATTATATCAAAAAATAAGAAAAAAATTAGAATATATTTCTATCAAGGATATGCGATTCTGTGAAGTATCAGATGACTTCAACTAACCTATTTTTAAAAATAATAATATACATATATATATATTTTTATTTATAGATATACAATTTACATAATTTAGAAGTTATCTTATTATTTAAAAGTATTAAAAAATATTTAAATATTGATAGTTTGGAAAAGCATATGGTTTGAACTATTATTTACTGTTTATAAGCATATCTCATCATAATTTATTTAAAACTCTTTGTCCAGTATTATATTTAAAAAAGATTTAAAGAATAATATATGATTGTAGAAATATATAAAAATAATTTGCTTAAACTCTTAATTTTGTAAAAAAATTGATTGATATGTTATTTTTTATAATATGGCAGTTGCCTAGTTAGTATAGCTATGATGTGGATCCATATTAATGGAGGTTATATATTGATATTTGTTTAAAAACTAATTGAAGTATAATTTTATGTCTTATCATGGGGATATAATATGACTGTACCCATTAATATCATATGTTATTTGCACCATGGGGATTAAGTAAGAGTTAATTTTCACTCTTTGAGAATAAATTTGAAGTAGCAATCATAATTAAGAAATTATGGAGATAGTTTATAGTTAACCCCTCTGGAAAAGGAGGGGATGGGGCAAGGGGAATGAGTACGGACGATGATTGAATAGGTGTAGTAGAGAAATTGTAAAGGATTGGGGAACAGTTCCATCTCATTTATGTTCAAGCTAGTGGATTCAAGGACCACAAATGCATTAGAGACGAGTGTTCAACCAACGTGCCATTTCCCCTTTGTCTCGATTACTTTCCTTAGGGCGGAAAAATAAGGTTTGTGGTCGGTGGAAAGGTGTTGTTGCCAGTGTGAGATCCCATGTCACTGTCGAGAGCAAGTATAGGGAGTAGGGAAGACGCCAGACGGCATGATCAAGCGGAGTCGGCGATAACAACGAGAATAGAAGCCTTAGAGAACGTCGAGGCGATAAGACGTTTGGGTTAGAAACAACCCCGAGAAGGCATAGGGTGATGAGAGGCTTCGAAACCATAGTAGAATGAACTGATTGAATTGAGTTTTTCATCGAGCTATGACTGCAATTGGTGAGTTTTTGAGACCGGTTGGGGTCTATGATTTTTGCTTAACAAGATGTTTAGGTTTTTCCTGAACACGGACCCACAGTCCATAGACTAAGTCATTGGAATGAGTGATGTGGTTGAGCTTTTAGGAGGATTGTGAGCGGAGTGGAAACGATCCAAGTAAGAAAAGTTATTAGTAGCGGAGAACAATTGTCACATTAAAATATAGATTGGGAATGTTTTCAAAAACGATAGATTTCAAGAAAACTAAAGAGTTTAAACGATAAATGTTTCTTTAGATATTGTTAGGGTAACTATATCTATTTTGAAGAGTTTACTGATCATGAAGGCCATTTCACTAAGAATATTGGATTGAATAAGTTCGATCGGAAGACGAATGAGTTAGATCTAAATCGGAAAGAAAGGCTCAATTGGGAAGACATGGAATTGAATCTAAATCGAAGAGGAAGATATGATTTCCTTAAAAAGTTAAAAATTGAGTTAATCCGTCTAAATACCATACAATCATGCAGCTTGAGTCCATGGGTATTTGTGCATGTGTTCTGGTGTTTATAGTGAACTTTTCTATAAGGATTGATCAATTAAATATGGTTATAGATAAAAATAAAGAATACTATTATAAATATTAAGCTATGGATTAACCTATATCAACAATTCTCTGCCCGAATTTTTCATAGGGAGGATAATTAAGTAGCGACCCTCAGCAGCTTTAACTGAGCATGTAAATGGTTTAAAGATCATTAGGGTGAATGCTTACATTTCAAACAATTCTTTTCCAATACTTTGTTTACATATATTAAATCGCATTGGCTTAAAAATGTCTTCTAACTCATATCTCAGTAACACAAAGAAGACGACAACATCAACACAGTGAAAGACATTAAGAAGCTCGCCACCCCACTCATGGCCTCCTCTTGCTCGCAGTGGCAGAAGGATTGCCGTCGAATAGCTCGTCGATCATGTTCTCGAGGTCCTCCGGCCCGAACTTTATGTACTTCTCCGTCTGCCTCCCCGGGTCGAGATACTGCGAGAACCGGCCCAGGAAGGAGCGGTACGCCGGCACCACCACTGCCGACACCGACACCCGCAGCTCAGACTGCAGCTGCTCGTCGCTCACCACCCACGTACTCTGCGTCTTGTGGATCTCCTCCATCATGGCATTGAAGCTTTTGAACCGCTCCTTGAGCACCGGCTTCGCCACGCTGCCCTTCACCTGCAGGCCGTCGTCGCGCAGGCAGGCAAGAACCCGCGACCACGTCTCCCGCTGGTAGTTCTTGTGGTACTGCCGTAGTTCCGACGACCGCCTGCGGTACCACGTCTCCCCCAGAAGTTGGTGGATCTCTGGCGACCCCTTCACCTTCTTCGCCGCGTACCTACCGTTGTTCATCAGGAAGATGTTGCACAGTGCTTGATCCTTGTAGAGCCTCGACTTCGACATCAGGTTCGAGTGCAGCAACTTCAACGCCTGCATCAATTGAGCTGCAAACGGATTGTGATCGCAACTGTTGTCTCTGTTACCGCTGTTGTTCAGATCGGTACCGCCGCCGCCACCTTGCCGAGCAACCTTGCCGTCCTCGTCATGGGATGTCGTCTTCTCGGAATGCTTGTGCTCCTTGAAGACCTGCTCCAACGTGTTTTTGTACTCGCAGGCGTACTTGAGGTAGTTCATGACATAGCGAGTGAGAGGGTGGACCGCGCCGCCCGGTACCGGGATTTTGCTGTTGTCAGCCTTGATCGAGCTCTCCAGGTCGCGGAAGATCGCCACGGCCATCTCCCCCAGACGACACCGAACCGAGGAAATCTCTTCCTTGGGATCGGCGATAATGGAGTGTTCGTCCTGCTCGGCTTGGTCGGGAAGCAGGACGTCGACGGCCGGCGTCACGTCGCGCAAGGTCTCGTAGATGTCGATCACCTTGAAGAGCTTCTCGGCGGAGCGTTTGGTCATCGCGACGGCCTCCGCGAAAGTGAGGAGCTGGGTGGTGGCGCCACGGACGAAGCCGCGGAACAGGCGGTCGGAGACGGCGTGGTGGCCGTCGAACACTGCCTCGCAGAGGTGGCGCTCCACGGTGAAGGCGGCCGTCACGATGTGCCGGAAGGCCCTGATCCACGTTGCGATCTCACTTTCCAGGGACTCCCACGCCATCTTCACCACGTCGTCGATGCTGACCTTCTCGAACCCGAGGTTCGGCAGCCCTGCTTCGAACGCGTTCCGCCGGGCAACGGCGAACACCTGGCAGCACTCGATGTGATACCCAGCGGAGATCATGGCGTCCGCGATCCCGTGCAACCGCTCGACGGTCTCTGGTGGATACGCAGGGGAACATTCGCCGGAACTGGATTCGGACGACGGCGGCACGCTGCGTTCCGACTCCTGAAGGCGGCTGAACGACGATTGCCGCTTGCTCTTCAAGCTCAAGCTACCGGCGTCCTGCTTTGCTCTGGGATCCTGAAGCAACGAGTAGAATTCATCTTCGAGGAAGCACATGGAGTGGTGGAGGAGGCTGCCAGATCGGTTCATCGCCTGGTTGTACTTGGACTCCGACGAGAACCTTGTCATCGCTGATGCCAGCTTCGAGATCCTGTCGATCGCATCGAGAAGCGAGAGGTCGTCTCTATCCGAAGACCACTTGGCGTCGCCGGCTTCGTACTTCACGATCTCCTTCTCCGCCAAGGCGACAAACTTCTCGATGGTGGATTCAGGAATCTCCGGCGGCTCGCCGCTCTGATCCTGTCCATCATCGATGGTGAGAACAGAGATGAACTTATCGATGTCCTCGGAGATGGTAGCGAAGCTGGCTTCGGCCTCCTCACCATTGCGGGTGCCCTCCTGCTTTGCGGCCGCCTCCTCATCCCCTTCCTCTTTTATCGTGTCCTCACCGTGCTTCTCCTTCTTCTCTCTACCTTGTTCCAACTTTATGGAGCCTAAGGAAAGGTTGCGGTCGATCTCGCGGTGCTTCTCGTCACGGGTTGAGGAGAAGCTACTGGATTTCTTAGGAAAATGAGATTGATTACCTTCCATTAATGACCACCACCTCGTCAGTTTGATTTGTGGTTCTCTTCAGACAAACAGAAAAGGAAGCTAATGAGAAGGCAAAGCAGAAGAGAAAGGGGCGTGCAGAGAGAGACGGAGGGCGAGAAAGAGGAAAACAAAGGAGAGGAAGGAGAGGCAAAGGGTGGCGGAAACGGAGCAGGAAGAGCTGAAGGGGATTTGAAATGGTCATTGCATTAGGAAGGGTGATTGGACCGAGTCTCTTTTGGGTGTCTCCACATGCAAAAGTTGGAGCCACGTAAAAATAGCAGCTCATGTTGCACCGATGCAGACCTGTCACCGGTTGGCTGTGGGTCCAAGCAATAAAATTAAGGATGATCTTATAAGTATAATCATTGTCTACCCTTTGCAAAAATTTAAAAAAACTACAATTATTGTTTGCGTGAATCTTTAAAAAATAGTTAAGATTTGCGTTATGTCAAAAATAATTGAATGCCTTCTAAGCTAGCAGGGGATATAATTCTAATTACCTCTAAAAAAGTTTTCATTGTTTATTTTTTAATTAGATGTTGTCGTTTTAATTTATTTTTATTTGGGGCACCTTTTTTTCTCTTTGGATAGAAATACTTGACCTTTTATGTCAAATGATATTAAAAAAAATTTATAGTTTGATTTTTTTTTTTTTTGAATCGATTTGGTCCGGTTCAAATCCTCCACCTCCTTCCTCTCCTCCTCATCCTCCCCTTTTTATCTTCTCCTCCTCATCCACCTCCACTTCCTTTCCCTTCTATTCCTCCATAGCATGCCTCCTCTTCCTCCATATGTTGCCTTCTCCTCCTCCCACAACCGCCTCCTCCTCCCTCTCCCTCTCTTCTGGCTCCTTCTCGTCTCCTCCCCTTTGTTGTCTCCTCTTCATCCATCTTTCCCCGTCTCCTCCACCTTCTCCACTATATTGTCAAAGCATTCATGAGCATCTATTTATGTTGTCAAATTGTTTGAGCAAGACATCGTTGCTGCTTCACTGAAGCCTTAGCAACGTCACTAAAGCCTCGACTGCATTGGTGAATCCTTCGTTGCATCATCAAATCATTCGATAAAATCCAAGGTATTCTTTGAGTTTTTTTTTTAAACCAAATTAATATATTATTCTAGAAGGTTAAACATTAGTCTTACAAAGATTGTTTTCGAGGTGAGGTGAAAATTAAGTATTTTGTAGAGGAGAACATATGAACACTATTGAAGTCCATCAATTGGTTGTCATTAATTGATAGGAGGAGTTAAGGTTAACTCCGTCATTAATTGATTGTCATCATAAATAAAAAAAAAGATTATTGAATCTCAAATTTTGACGATGAAATCAATTGATGTGTTTGATCTAATCTGCGTTTTAAGTGACACAGGACTAACTTCGATCAGAAAAGATAAAACGATTAAAGTAGGAGAAATCAGACGTTGAGCCAGAGCAAATATATCAATAGATTGGACGTCGAGCAAGAGGATCGATTGACGTATCGGTAGAAGGCTTCGACGAAGTGCAAAAGAGGACGATGTGTCGAAGGATCGGACGAAACACCAGATGAACCAATGACATGCCGGACAACAAGGATTCACTTGTAATCGATTATGTCTAGATCAAGTCAGTTTAGAGTCTAATTGAGTCGATTTATAATATAATTAAGCCAACTCAATTATGAGCCAATTGGGCCTAAGTTTAAGCTATGTTGGCCAAGTGAAAGGACCAAACAGTGACCCAACATGTGGCACAATCTTCAAGACTATGTTAGGAGATGGTACCATCTAGACATAGTCTCCAAGATATTGTCAAGCGGTGGTACCGCCTAGTGTCAGTACTGCAAGCAATGGTACCGCTCAACATAGGCGATGGTACCACTAGTACTCCAAAAATCGGGGATGAGACTTTTTTAGGTTTCAAATTTGAATCCACTTGAGGCTTATAAATACATCTTTTATCCCTAGATAAGAAACACAAGAATTGAGAGTAAAAAAGGAAGAAAACATTATTATAATCTTGTGTGAACTCCTCTAAAACTCTAAGTGTTAGTGAAGTTTAAGAGAGAAGGTTGTGGGGGTGTAAAGGTTCTCTCCCGGGTCTACAAAAGGAGAATAGAGTTGTAAAGAGATGGTTGATCTTCGTCTATTAAAGGAAGACCATTAATGGATGTCGGTGGCTTCGAGGGAGGAGGAATCGAGGGTCGATATAGGTCACGACGATCGAACCACTATAAAAATATGGTTTGCATTTACTTTTTGCTATTTATATTTATTGCAAAGTGAATTCCTCCTTCATTATGTTTTCATACGATTTCAAGTTAATATCTTTCCAAAACGAGTTTAATTAAATGAAAAAATTTTAACTGACACGATTTTATCTGCTACACTAATTCACCCCCCCTTTTAGTGCCGATTCATTCCTAACACTCCTAATGTAACGTGTCACACACATACATATTTAATATATATATACATCATATGTAAATATATACACATATCTAGTAGGTATATAATCAATCACATATCATATAAGCAATCACACTAGATGATTATTGACCACATCCTAATAAGATCAAGCCCGAGCCAGCGAGCTTGATCACTCACATCAAGATCTATGTGTGCAATGACACATCTCTGATCATCTATCTCGTCCTCATTGATTCCATTGTCAGGGCATTTCCATACATTGCGATCGTCCGTCTTAACTTCGTGGGTTCCGCTATCACTTCCACGCTCTCGCTGCGCCTTCTTATATAATTACAACTTAATCATAGGCACGCAGCCTGACAATAAATAAGAAATAAATTGAAGACTCGCCCTAATAATAATAATAATAATCACATCACGTATATACACATATCACACGGTCTATGATCATCTGTCTATATCATACATCACATGTACACATTACCATGTAGGAGTACTAGATAATAATAATTAATTAAACTATTTTAATTAATTATATATAGTATTTTGGGAATCCTATCATAGGGTGCCCCATATGGTAGGTAGTTCCTTCTTAAGTAAGAAAATCTTACCATATAGAGACTCTCTGAAAATTAAGAATCCTAGGCCATTGGACTACCTTGTGTGGCTAGGAAACCTTAGCCACAAAGGAGTCCCTTGCAATAGGAAACTATGGCTATAGGTGCCCCATGCAGCCAGAACTCCTAGCTGCATAGGTAACCCCTATGGTTAGGAAACCTTAGCTCACCAGGGGTGCCTCTTGTAACCAGGAAACTTGGTTATAAGGGCTACCATGCAGTAAGTCGAGGGCAGCCATGCTACTCTCATTCCTGCTACTTTTGGCCAGGCCAAGAGCAGTAAATTGGAGCTCTTAGCCAAGGTTGCAAGCAGCCTTCAGCCAATCCAAGAGGCAGCAATAGTTGCTGCTCTTTCTTCCCCTTTTGTGTCAACAAATTTAACATCAAAAGCTTTATCTATAACACCTCTTAATAGCAAGAAAAGGTGCAACATAGATTTGAAAACTACAATAAAAAAATCATAGTAATCACACAAAATAATTTCAACGCAATTGAACACAACACATACAGTTTAAAAGCTAATTTTTTGCATAAGCAACCTGGCTCTGATACCACTATTGGGAGATTTAGGATGACATCACATATGTAGAGAAAGAACAGAAAAATAAAATCTCATAATTCCCACAAAAAAGAAGGTTTCATCATCATACAAAAGTTGGTGCGTAAAAACCCACGAAATCAAAAAACTACGCATAAGATAATCACCTAGGGAGATCGTATATCCCTGAAAATCAATAGATCTATGGGAGAGGATGAAGGAGGTCAACTATCCTCCTCTCTAGCGGTGATCAAGAAGGGGCTGCCCCTTCTTGCTATCCACATGCCTCAAATAGGAGCTGTAGTATAAGGAGGAGAGCGAGAGAGAAGAATAGGAGAAGGCAGCCAAAAAGAACATCTAGCTTGTGGATCTTTGGTTCCCTCCTACTTACAGAGATCCCCTATCAACTTAACCCTAATGGATCTTATCATATTGGGTATTGGATCTCCATCCAACTACTGAGTTTCTTAGATTAATGGATCTCTACCCAATAATATTTCATTAGCTCTTATTGGATCTCATCCATAGGATCTAATAACTCAGGGGGTTATTAGATATCCGATAAGACAGGGGCTCCAACGGATATCTCATATTCGAACCTCTACTCATCGCAACGCCTATCATATATGTGTGACCCTTCAAGCCCAATATCGAGCTAGGCATAAGTTATACCTGTCAGAACTCCTTTTGGCTCAATGAAATATTATCTTCATAATAATTCACTTTGCTCATTGATTGCGGATGTACTAGGATACTACGTTGCAGTCCCTAGATGATACAAGAGAATCCAATTATTTGGACCTATCTGTCCTCAATTACCATGTATCTATAGTCTCTCATCCATCTAATACCCTAGAGATCATATACTGGGTATGGTACTATCAAGGCCATATAGTTTCCACTCAAGTCTCGCTCTAATCAGATTATTCTGGAGAACTTTCTCTTTTAATCTGAATGACCCTGGCCAAGGATTTGTTTGAGTGAGAATATATGAAATATTCCTCTTATGACACTGAGAGTGGATGATCCTCTATCGACACTCAATATTCCTCGTAAGGTTGACTACCACTCCCGATGACTAGTTATGCTAGATTTAGAACCTCTAGACCTATAAGTCTGGTATCAACGAGTTGAGTACTCATACAGGACATCCTTGGTGTCTTAAGTCTAAGGACTAGCTATACCATTGCGACAACGAAATCGTTTACTGACAATAAGGTATCATCAACCATTAAATATTTCATTAGTAGATCAATCAGTGAACTTATTCTCCAATGAGCACTTATACTATATCACTAGTGTCCTCACACGAGTAGCTATGAGACTAACTGCATCCATAATATGGATGAGTATATATCATATCAGTCTATCTGGTTATCTCGATGTCCCTCTCGAGTAACTTATAATTGAAATTATTTAGGATATGTATTTAAATGTGAATCAGTCTCATTATCATGATCTCATCACAATCTGATTCCTATTATACAGATCTATAGACATCACAATATATTCATACAAGAAGCAATATAAAGTGATAAAATATCAAATAATAATAATAATAAGCAAAAAGACTATGTCAAGTCATACGTGTCATCACTCATATGATTGGCTTGTAGGGCACTTATGACTAGCATTTAATACCAAATTTATAGGCCTAGAAGTTCCAAATCTAGCACAATCGGTCATAGAGAGTGGCAGCCAACTTTATGAGTGCTATTGAGTGTCGATAAAGGATCTTCAACTATAGATATCATGAGAGAAATATCTCGTGTCCTAGCTATAGTCATTCGGATTGAGAGAGAAAGAGTTCTCTGGAAGAATTTGATTATAGTAAGACTCGAGTAGAAACCGTATATGCTTGATAGCACTATGCTCGGTATATGGTCTTTGGGATATTATATAGACGAGGGACTATAGATACATGGTAACTAATGATAAGCAAGTCTAATAAATTATATTCCCATGTATCATCTAGGGACTATGGCATAGTGGCTTAGTACATCCGTAATTGATGAGTTAAGTGAATTATTATAAAGATAATAATTCGCTAAGCCAGAAGTTCTGATAAATATGACTCATAGACAGCTCGATATTAGGCCTAGAGAGTCACATATATATGGTAGATGTTGCGATGAGTAAAAGTTCCGATATGAGATATCCGTTGGAGCCCCTATTTTATTGGATATCCAATAAGCCCCTGAATTATTGGATCCTATGGATGAAATACAATAAGAACTAATGAGAGATTATTAGGAGAGACCCACTAATCTAATAGGATTGGGTAGTTAGATAGAGATCTAGTACCCAATATGGTAAGATCCATTAGGGTTAAGTTGATAAGGGAGCCTTTATAAATAGGAGGAAACTAAAGAGTCATGGTCTAGGTATTTTGGCTACTACCTCCTATTTCTCCTTTCTCCCTCTCCTCCTTAGCCAATAACCCCTATTTGGGGCATGTGGACAACAAGATGGGGCAACCCCTTCTTAATTGTATTGTGTGCACGAAAATGAGATTTGGACAATGATTTAAGGAATGTCTTCATAGCTCCTGCCATGTGGATCACCGCTAGAAAGGAGGACAGTTGACCTCTTTCATCCTCTCTTGTAGATTTGTAGGAATGAAGGGATATATAATCTCCCTATATAACATAATCTCTCATGTATACATAGTTTTTCGATTTTATAAGTTTCTACGCACCAATCTTCGTATAACGATAAGAGACCATTTTTCTATAAAAATTTAAGATTTTTATTTTCTATTCTCCCGCTAATATTGTCCAAGATTTTCTAATAGAAGTATCATAGTTAGGTTGCTCATGCAAAAGATTGATTTTTAAATTATATGTATTGTATTTAATTACGTAGAAATTATTTTGAGTGATTGTTATAATTTTTTTTCATAGTTTTCAAATGTGCTGCAACCTTATTGCTATTAAGAGATATTTTAGAGAGAATTTTTTATATCAAATTTGTTGATACAAAAGGGGAAGAAAGGATAACAATACTCTAATATGAAAGGATTTTATATCAACTCACATCACTTGACGTGCATTCTTCGAAACTACTACTTTCAATCTTTCAAATCATTTGAACTACCATCTTTCTCTAAACTATTTGTGTAATCCACTAGAACCCTAAATTCAGAATATTTCTAAAATTAAATAGGAAATTAGGAATATTTCATCTCTAGGAAAGTATTTTATTCCTTTTTTAACTAGATTTAATAATAACTTGACATAAAAAGAAGTTTTAAGTTAGTAATTAAATAAAATTAGATTAATTAATGATTAATTTAATTTTTTTTTATTGGAGTCAAGATTCCGTTCCTCCCCCCTCTTCCTTTATAAGATTTGTGCTAGCGAAGAGGTGCGAGACATCCTCGGAGAGATAGGTGCTATGACTTTCCCACTTTAATTACTATTATATATAATCATTAAATAAAACTTGTTTTAGATCTACTACAAATTTCTAATTTGAAGTCAATTATTTCTTAATATTTTTTATTCATGTAAAACAGTTTAGGATTTTATCAATTATGTTTATGTTTTTATTATTGTCTGAAACGTCGATCCCTTTATTCTGGAATTTCTGATCAGTTATTAGATTTACTATGGAATTTAAGAACTCTATGTGAACATGTAAACAAAAAGGGAGAAAATCAGGATCAGAAGGGGTCCAAATCGGCTAGACTCAGATCTGATCTAAGTCAGATCACAAATTCGGACTTGGTTGGACCTATAGCCAACCCATCTTGCTTGGTACCTGACTTATGGCCCGGCCCGACGTGATTTGGAGCCTACGGGTTAAGGCACAGCCCAACCCACTTGTGCGGCCCGAATCGGCTTACCTTCTGTGGCCCAGCATTACAGCCCAGCTCACGTATCCTGGCCTGGGCACGTGCAGCACACGTTAGACTACTTTCAGCACAAGAGGTGGTCCACTGTCTGCAGCTTGGTGCGGCCCATTGCTTGAAGTCCAGGCTCGACTCACAGGCACTAGCCGAGTCTATTGGCCCGTCCTCTCCCTAGAGCATGTGTCTTATATCTGAGCTTCTTATGGGCTGCTCTAAATCCAAACTTGTAATGATACAATGATATGGATTCAGGTCTAGGTTGGACCAATAGCTCTTTTTTTTTCTTTACCATTTTTATGAGTTTGAGTCAGCCTTCAATTGAATATGAACCGAATCATTTTGGAAAATTTTGATTGGTTCAAGATGATTCTCTATTAATTTATATTAACTTAAACTTTTTTAACATCATAATTAAGTTCAAATTATACCGATGATTTTAAACTAATATAAGAGGATTACAAGTTGGTTCGATTAGATTCTGATTGAATTGAACTTATTTTGAATCAATTGTATTGATTCAACTTGGGTTTAAATTAATTGAGGATTAAATAAGATATGATTCTTGATTTGATATTGTTTTAAGAATTTTTGGTTTGATGAACGCATGTGATATTGTGTTTAGATTGATATGAGATATGAGATTGATATAATTAAAGGACTTAAATAATTTTTATAGAGAGATATTGCTAAAGGATGATTCTGTTTTGGTATTAGTTGGATGATATAATTAGATAGTTCCTTTATATATTATTGAGAGGAATGTATGTCTATTTTAATGGGTGAAAGATATTACTTTATTGATTTACTTCATTTGTCGTCCGGAAAGGATACATCTCGAAGGATAAAATATCTTTAGCTCATATTAAAAGATTATGCTCAATTGGCTGTCTAACCTAAGTCATGTATGAAAGTATGATTTGTGATTGACTTTAATTTTTTAATTTTATCTCTGTTATATTATTTTTATATATGTTTCTATGGGACATTTTTACTTAGCTTTTTTTAATTCTATATTATTCATATTTTCGAAAGTAATTATCTGATCCTATTACAGGCACTGATACGAGTAGCATTAGCTATCTCTTGTTAGTGCTGTCACGAGACGTTTAAGTTTCATACAATTTTTAGTTTTAACCAACAGGATTTGATTTATTTTTTATAAAATAATATTATTTATAAATATTTAAAATTTATTTTTATTATCTGGTCTCTATTGTGAATCCATAAAAAGCATATCATATTATGTATGTGTTGAAATTAAAAAAAAAAAAAGGCTCAAGATGTAACAATCATGACTTTTGTCATGTATATCACAGTGTAATTTTGCAGAAATCCTACCAAACTCTTCCATTTCCTATCAAATACTAAACCCAGGTTCGCTCGAAATCGCCCATACATCTAACAACCTATAATATTTTGATCAAATATCTAAACTTGATTTAGACAAATCACCAATTCTTTATTATTATTTAATAATAAATAAGCTTTCATAAATTTCATCTTACTAGTTATCTAATAATCCTAATTTTGGATATTTATTTTTTATATTTAAATTTAATAAATGATATGACATTCTAATTAAAAATATAACTCATTAAAATGATAGTGGAACTGGTTAAGTTTAAAATGATAGTAGGTCCGAAGATCGAATTAGAATCCCATCTTCCTCACTAATCGCTGGTAAATTTTTTTTCATAATTAATAATTAAATAAATAAATAATAATTTTTTTAAAAAAATATTAACTATATAATAGTGGTTGTCAAAATCACAATAAATATATTTATCATGTCAATAATCGCAATATAAGATAATTATAAATTCCATGCTCGCATACAACAGAAATGTTCTAAATTCCACGCTCGGTTACATTATCAATGCTTGTAGGGTACTTCAGGAGCAACAGCTCAACCCAAGATGCTTGGCTACTCCGCTGGCGGCAGATCCCCGCAATCGTATCCCCGGATGGCCTCCACGATCCTGGGATGAATGAACCTGTAATAGATCCTGCGCCGGAACCACTTCGCCGCCCATCGCCACATCCCGGCGTTGCCTCCCTGCTGCACCCACCCGGACAGGTAGGCAGCGGCGACCACGCCCGCCGAGCGCCACCTTCGCTCCTTCGTGTAGCCCTCGACGCCCGCCGCGAGCTGGGCCGAAGACCGAGCCCGGGCAAGGCTGCGGGCGAGGACCACGGCGTCCTCGAGCGCGGCGCAACCACCCTGGCCGATCTCGGGGGTCATCGGGTGCATGGCGTCGCCCGAGACCGCC
Source organism: Musa balbisiana (assembly GCA_004837865.1). Lineage (NCBI taxonomy): Eukaryota > Viridiplantae > Streptophyta > Magnoliopsida > Zingiberales > Musaceae > Musa > Musa balbisiana. Next base: position 26,616,771 of record CM017192.1, on the reverse strand, counting down.
ACGCACCCCCTGTGGATCCGCCCCAGGAGGATGTTCCACGGTGCCCGGAACAGCAGCGGAGCCCAGCTGACGGTGGCCGGGTCCAAGTGGCGCACTGCCATCTGGACCTCCGGAGGGAAGTCCTTGGCTAGGTTCTCTGTTACCTCAATCAGGGTCAGCTCGGCCTCTGCGGCCATCTCTTTCTCTGGAAAGTAGAATCAAGCTCACGTTAGTGAATCAATCTCTTCGTAGATTACCGTGAAAGACGATGGAGGTGACAGAGGCTTGCCTGCAGCGGTGGAAGTATGGGTGATGAAGAAGTAAAGCTCTTTGCTGTTGAGAGGAACCAACCCAGCCCTCTTGCCATCGCCAAGGTACTGCAGGGCCTCGTTATTGATGAGCTCATGGCCTTCAGGGAACACGGCGAGGCCTCGGATGGCCGACCGGCCTGAATCAATAGCCTCCGCCAGCCCCAGCCACCGCGCCACCACCGAGTGAACACCGTCGCAGCCTATCACTACCTGTGCGTTGCCAACACAGCGTCATGGAACCTGGTTCACAAATTACTGGTTCTCTTCCGTAGGATAGATTGCATACCTTGGCTTTGATGACAGACCCGTCATCTAAATGCAGGGCTGTGAGTAAAGATGATCCTTCTTGATCAATGGAGGTTATCTTCGAGGAGAACCTTATGGTGCCCGGTTCCAGTTCCTCGGCAAGCGCCTCTAACAGGGCCTTTCTGTGCACTGATCTAATTCCTGTGTCACCCCTGTGTGTTCAACAAAGAACATGTTACCAATTGGATCTTCTGCATCCTAATGACCTTCTACAAATAAAGGAAAAAGGAAAACCCTCAGTTTTGCAAGTTGGAATAAATTTCTGTCCATTTATGGAGATCAATATGTGATTCATCGAGGTTTTTAAACGATCTTCATAGAAACATGGAGAAATATACCAAGCTAACATGCATCAAAAGGACTAGATTTTGGAGCGAGCCATGCATGAGATGATCTGCTTCAAGCTACATGGCTATGTCAGGGACCAGAACCTGTTCGTCCGGCTAAAGGGCACCTCTCTTGTAGTTCCACTTGAGAGGTCTGTGATGCGCGATCTGGAAGAAGCAACAAGAATCATCATACATGGACTGGGCATTATAACAAACAGAAGAAGCAAAGAAAAGAACAGAGAAGAAGACGAAGACGAGGCGTACCTTTCGATGGCGTGGTACAAGGGGGTGAGCTTGTGGGCAACGCCGAGAGCTTCGAGGGCGCGCCAGGCGTTGGGGAACAGCGTTAACGCAGCTCCGGCGGCGCGGAGCTCGGGGTACTTCTCCAGCACGAGGCTCGGCAGCCCCACCCTCTTCAGCCCCACCGCCGTCGCGAGCCCTGCGATCCCCGCGCCCACGATGGCCACCTCGTGCTGCTGCTCCTTCTCCATGGGAGTGTGTGTTGCAGCTCTGGATACCATGACCGGTTATAAAGGCCGCAACCGGGCACCGAAGCGACGTTTCTTGGCAGTTCCACTCAATCATCTGGTAGCAGCGGTGGCGGTCGAATTTGGTCGGCCGCTGAGGTTTCTCGACGACCAAGAAGGTTGCTTCTTGTTGACCAGGAGATGACAAATGGATGGAGGCGCAGCAGCCATCGCCTTGGGTAACTGCAAGACTGATCAATGAAGTTCCGGAGTCCGATCTGATCTGATGTCGACCAACCCATAAATCATGGTCCAAAGCTCCCTCTGATGTGATCATGTGCATGAACAACAATCTTGTGTGCTTTTCTTCCAGATGTTAAAACGGTTTTTAACCATGTCACATCACTAGCAAACTGACTTCCCCTATTAAATCAAATAGGGTTCGTTTGCACTGAAGATCCATTAAATCAAAACCAAAAGTTACATTTTGGGGTTCATTTCCCTTGATTTTTGGCCATAGTTGTTTTTTGCAAGACAGCTACACATCTTGTACATTGTGAATCCTACTACATCGTGAAGCATACTGTCACAGATACTAAGTGAAATCTAAAAAAGTAGCACTTAAGATGTGTTCAACCACAATGCAGATATATCGTGAGTCCTTGCAAAACGAAGTCAAAGTCTTGACAAAGACTGCATCTAGTATTTCTTTGTCATTTATGCAAATAAGATGTTCATTACATAATACAAGAAGAAGCACAATAAATTGCAAAGCTTGGTAGTGGTTGAGCTACATGTTTAAAAAGATCATGCAATTATAACTTCTACCAGAAGAAGATTATATATAGATTATGAAATAATAACCACATCTCTTGTTTCAAGACTGTTTACACATGAACAAATCGACTGCCAAGCAATTTTTTATCTCTCCATCAACAAAGCATGTGCCACGTGAGTTCCACAGAGCAAACAACCTTCCGCACCGTATAATAAAGTTAAAAAGTTCAAGTATGACCACTGACCATGTTCCAGCAATGCTTAATAAATTGTGTGTAGATCTGAATAGCCCCCAAAAAAAATTATACAAAGAACACTATAATATAATATAGCATATGTTGAATCTTTGATGATAAAATCAATTAATGAGTTTATGATCTAATTACTGTTTAAAAAATGATCTAAAATTAACTTCAATCATGAAAAGATAAATCGATTGAAGCAGGAGAATTAAACATTAAGCTGAAATAAGAGATCGGGCATCGAGCCAAATGGATCAGGCATTACGCTAAGATAGGATGTTACAGGAGTCAACATGCCGATGGATTGGATAATACATCAAAGGAAAACATGATGTGTTGGGAGTTCTAGTAAACCAATGATATGCTAAATAACATAGGATTTTTGTTTTGTAATCGTTTGTGTCTTGATCATCATAGTTTATGTTTTAATTGAGTTAGTTTTGCATGTAACTATGCGCTCGTTAGGCTTGAATTAAGGTTAATTTGGGCCAATTGGAATGCCCATTCAATGACCTACAGTTAGGTCAAGCGGTGGCATTGCCAAACCAAGTGGTGAAACTACCTATGAGCTGGAACGTATTAAATGTACGTTTTCCAGAAGACCCGATGGTGGTACCGCCAGTGTCTGGTAGTGGCATCACATAGACTAGCAGTGGTACCACCTAACACACGGTTTTCTAGGTTGTCAAACGATAGTACCGTCCAGATTGGATGATGGTACCATTAGTGCTCAATGCTACGTCCCAACACTAGCAATAGTACCACTAGTATCCTGAAAACCCGAGAATAAGATTTTTTTGATTATTTTTGAAGCCATTTGAAGCCTATAAATACCTCACTCATTTTTGCTTGAGAGAGCAAGTAAAAAGCTCAAAAAACTTGAAATTCTAAATATGCAATCTCTATTGAAAATGTTGAGTCCTTCCTTCTTAATCTTCTAAGTCAATCAAAGGGAGTTGTGAGGACTACCTATAAAAAAGAGTTGTAAAGGTTCTCTCTTAACCTATAAAAATGAAAAGAGTGACCTATAAAATGAAAAAGAGTTGTAACAAGGGCAGTTGATTTTTACTTATTGAAAGAATATCGTTAGTGAAAGCCAGTAGTCTCTATGAAAGAAGAATCTAGAGTGGACATAAGTCACGATACCGAACTACTATAAATTTAGTATGCATTTCTTTTTATGCTCTGCATTTCTATTGCTTTCTAATTTAATTATTTATTACACTTATATTCTAAGTCAAGCACATTTTCGATATCAAATTCATTGAACGAATTTTCAAATCATAATTTCTCAAAAGTACTAATTCACTCCCCCCCACCCCCCCTCTTAGTACCTTTACAATCATAACAGTTTGTATCAAAGTTCTTTCAATTGGTTTAATACCCAAGAGAGATTTAATGACTTTTTTCGATAATCAAGAGGGTCATTCTATCACTCATTCTCCTATGTCCAATAGGACGGACTACACATATTGGAAAACACGAATGTAGATTTTTTTTTATTTCTATGGACTTTGATTTATGGAATGTCATTGAATGTGATTTTTAAAAATCCTCCATACTTATGAATGAATGGAATGATCTAGAGAAGAAAATACTTTTCATAAATGCTAAAGCCATGAACGCTTTGTTTTGTGCTTTAGACAAGAATGAGTTTAATCATGTTTCTAAATGTAAAACTGCACATGATATTTGGCATATACTTGAAGTTATACTTGAAGACACAAGTAGAGCTAAAGAATCTAAGATTAATCTTTTGGTACATAGTTATAAATTATTTATAATGAAGCTAAATGAAACCAGTGGTAACATGTACACCCAAAGGTAACTGCTATTCAAGAAGCAAAGGACTTAAACTATTTTCCTCTTGAAGAACTCATAAGATCATTAATGACCTATGAAATGACTTACAAGACATATGATGAATATGATAATGACTTTCTAAAGAATAGGAAGGATATGACACTTGGAACTAAAGACCACTCGGGCGAAAGCTTAAGTGATGAAGATAACTTGGCACTCCTTACAAGAAAATTTTAAAAATTCATAAAAAAGAATAAAACAAATCTTATAAAATAAGATACCAAGAACAAAAATAAACTAAAAAAATGATACAATCATCTATTATGAATGCAAAAAGTTGAGGTATTTTAAAAGTGAATATCCATAACTGAAAAAATATTAAAAAAATTTAAATTTAGAAATAACTTATTAAACATGATCCTTGTTAACAAAGGTCATGTAAATAGAAAAACTCAACAAATGCTAACTATATTTATTAAAGGACCTATATTGCATGTTTTTTCCTAAAATTAAATATAATTTTATGATAAATATGATTATTATACCTATGAAATGACTTACAAGACATATGATGAATATGATAATGACTTTCTAAAGAATAGGAAGGATATGACACTTGGAACTAAAGACCACTCGGGCGAAAGCTTAAGTGATGAAGATAACTTGGCACTCCTTACAAGAAAATTTTAAAAATTCATAAAAAAGAATAAAACAAATCTTATAAAATAAGATACCAAGAACAAAAATAAACTAAAAAAATGATACAATCATCTATTATGAATGCAAAAAGTTGAGGTATTTTAAAAGTGAATATCCATAACTGAAAAAAAAGAACGTACTTAAGACGACTTGAGATGAATCAAGTGCACCAGAAGATGAAGAACAAACCAATGAAGATGAGGTGGCGAACTACGCTCTGATGGCTCTCAATGATGATGCATGTGACTCAATTGAAACCCCTTTATCTTATATTGAATTACTTAATATATTTTATAATTTATATAATAAATTTAAATGAGTTGGTAAGAAAGATAAATTATTAAAAAAGGATCATGCTTCTCTCTCTAGTAAATTTAAAAAATTAAAAAATAATCATGACAATTACATGCTAACCTCTTATACTAAATGTGAAGAGTTAGACTCAGTAAAAATAAATATTAAAAAAATTTAAATTTAGAAATAACTTATTAAACATGATCCTTGTTAACAAAGGTCATGTAAATAGAAAAACTCAACAAATGCTAACTATATTTATTAAAGGACCTATATTGCATGTTTTTTCCTAAAATTAAATATAATTTTTATGATAAATATGATTATTATACCTATAAATATTCATTTATAAAATATAGCTCTCATAAATTAGTTTGGATTTCTAAAGGAACCATAAATAACTTAATGCCAATAGTCAAGATAGGTATATCTATTTATGAGGAACCCAACGTTAAATGGGTACTTAAAACAAATCCCTCTTTTTTGTATTTATGTTTACAATCAAAAGTTAGGAGCATAAGATGATATCTTGATAGTGGATGCTTAAGGCACATAATTAGAGATCCAATATATTTTTCTAAGCTTACTAGCCAAGACCTTTATATGTCACATTTGGAGACAATAATATGGCAAAGGAAATATGGATAACAAATAAAACCTCTTAATTGAAGACATTTTATTAGTAGATGATTTAGAACATAACTTACTAAGCATTAGTCAATTGTGTGATAAGGGATATGATATTAAATTTGAATCTAATGCTTGCATTATAGAGATACCACATAAAACTAGATTTATGATTACCTTAAGGACTAATAATGTATATACTATTGATCTTGATGATTTTTTATAGGAAAATCTAGGGGCAACATCAAATATAGAGTAGAAGAACAAAAAGAAAATCTCAGATTTTCACAAAAATGTTTCATCATCGAGCGAAGATTGGTACGCAAAAATTGTAAAATAAAAAACTACGCATATATAAAAGATACGTTTTATCTAGGGAGATCATATATCCTTGAAATTCTACAAATTTATGGGAGAGGATAAAGGAGGTCAACTGTTATCCTCTCTAGCGATAATCCACACGATAAAGACTATGAAGATGCTCTTCAAATCACTGCTTAAATCTCCATATGCCCTAAATAGGGGTTGTTGGCTGAGGAGAGAAAGGAAGAGGAGAATAGGAAGTGGCAGCCAAAAAGGCTTAGCCTACGGCTCTTTAGTTTATAGAGGCCCTCTATCAACTTAATATTAATGGATCTTACCCTATTGGGTACTGGATCTTCATCCAACTACCCAAACCTATTAGATTAGTAGATTTCTACATATTAATATCTTAATAGCTCTTATTAGATCTCGGTTCCAATAATTCAAGGGCTTATTGGATATCCAATAAGATAGGGGCTCTAGTGGATATATCATATCCGAACCTCTATTCATTGTAACACTTACCATATGTGTGTAATCCTCTATACCTAATATCAAGCTAACCGTGAGTTATACTTGTCAAAACTCCTTTTGGCTTAATGAATTATTATCATCATAATAATTTACTCGACTCATCGACCATAGATGTACTAGGCCACTATACCATAGTCCCTAGACGATATAGGGGAATCCAATCCTTTAGATCTATCTATCCTCAGTTACCATATATCTATAGTCTCTCATCCATCTAATATCCCAGAGACCATATTTTAGGCATGGTGCTGTTAGGCCCATATGATTTCTACTTGAGTCTTGCTCTGATCGAATTTTCTCGGAGAACTTTTTCTCTCTCAATCCAAATGACCCTAGCTAGAGATTTTCTTGAGCAAAAATATATGAGATATTCCTCTTATGACACTAAGAGTGAATGATCTTCTATCGACACTCAATAGCCCTCGAAGGTTGCCTGCCACTCCCGATGACTGATTGTACTTGATCTAGAACTTTTAAACCTATAAGTTCGATATCAAAGAGTGACATTCTTAGTATCTCAAGTCTAAGGACTAGATATACTAGGTGGTTGGTCTTTACCTATTGAAGGAAGATCGACAATGGATGTCGGTGGCCTCAACGAAAGAGGAATCGGCGAAGTAGATGTAGGTCACGACAACTGAACCACTTTAAAAATTTTGTTTGCATTTTGTCTTGAGTAATTTACTTTTTATAGCAAACTGCCTTTCCTATTTATTGTGCTTTTACTATGCCTACACTCGCATACACTTTCAAGTTTTCGAGATTGGTTTTCAATGTACGAAAGAATTTTTCGAAGCCGATGTGATTTTACCACTGCACTAATTCACCCCCCCTCTTAGTGCCAACCATTTTCCTAACACAAGTTTTCTTGGGATATCTCACGAACTTACATTGCTCCATCTTGGATTTTAACTTATTAGGGTCGTGTCTTTTAACGTAGACAGGGTAGCCCCAAATCTTAACAGCTTTAAAATCAAACTTCTTTCCTTTCCATATCTCATATGGTGTAGACACTACCGACTTAGTTAAAACTCTATTTAGAAGGTAAGCTATGGACTCTAGGGCATATCCCCATAATAAGATGGGTAGATCGACAAAACTCATCATAAACTACACTAAGTCTAACAACATGCGATTTCTCCTTTCGGATACACAATTGAGCTGAGGTGTATAAGGAGGTATCCACTAGGATAGAATCCTTTGGTCCTTAAAAAATTGAGTGTACTCTGTATTTAAGTATTCACCTCCTCGATCTGATAAAAAAATCTTGATACTCTTTCCAATCTAGTTCTATACTTCTTTCTTATACTCCTTGAATTTCTCGAAGGCTTCAAACTTGTACTTCATTAAATACACATGTCTATACCCAAAGAAATCATTAGTAAAAGTAATGAAGTAAGAATAACCACCTCTGGCTTGAGTTAATATGGGATCACATACATTATTATGTATAAGTTCCAATAACTTAGTGGCTCTCTCTCTAGTTCCATTAAATGAAGAGTTGGTCAACTTTTCAATGAAGGTAAGACTCGCAAGTTGCATATAACTCATAGTCAAGTGGATCTAGGTATCCATTATTTAGTAACTTTTGAATTCTTCCCTCATAGATATGACATAGCATACAATACCATAGGTATGCACTGTTCACCTCATCTTGTTTCCTCTTAAATATACTTACATCCATGATATGTGGAGTAGTGTCTAGCATAAACAAACCATTATACAATATTTCTCTTGTGATGATCTTATCATCTAATAATATTAAATAACCATTGCTCTTAAAAACTAATTTATATCCACTAATTGTCAAACATGAAATAAAAACAATATTTTTGATAATAGAAGAAATAAAATAGTATGCATCCAATACAATAGTAGCTCTACTAGGTAGATATAGGGTGACCTCACCAATAGCCACTGTAGTAACTTTAGCTCCATTGCTCATCTTGAAGACCATCTCGCCTCTTATTAATCTTTTATGTCTTGCTAGAATCTGCAACGAATTGCAGTTGTGAGAAGCACTGTCAGTATCCAATACCTATATGTTATTATAAGAATCTGACAAATAAAGATTAATCATTATCGAATATTAGATTTTGATGATGAAATCAATTGATGACGTTATAAACTAATATGCATTTAAGACAAATGATGCAGGAAAAACTTTGATCGTAGACTTGAATCATGGAAGTAGAATATAACATTGGGCCGACGAATATAATGTCGGATGATTAGTTGACGTGTTGGAGGATAAACTTTGTGCTATGAGTTCGAGCATCGGGCCAGAAAAATTGGGCATTATGCCAAGATGATCGAGTGTTACGGGACATATCAATTAGGCAATACGCCGAATAAGAGAACAATATATCGAATGATCAAATGAAGTGTCCGATGTACTAATGACATGTTGGACAACGTAGGCTTCATGATTGTAATTAAGTCTTGGTCGAAGTTTAGAGTCTAATTGAGTCGGTTTTGAGGTGTAACTATGCCAACTCAATTAGGGGCTCATTGGGCTTGAGTTGGAGCTGTTTTGGGCCAAGTAGAAGGCCCAACCAATGACCCTTAGTTAGCCCAAGTAGTGGCACCACTTAAGGCTCGACCTCCTAGGCTGCCTAGACGGTGGTACTGCCCAGACACAATCTCCTACACTATGTCAAGTGGTGGTACCACCCAGTGTCAGTGTCAGACCAAGCGATGGTACCACCTAGTATCAGACTGATAGGCGATGGTACCGTTAGTTAGTGCTAGTCATAGGTGTCCTGCAAGCCAATTATGTGAGTGATGACACGTGTGACTTGACACATAGTCTTTTTGTTTATCATATTTTAGTATTTATTATTTTATATTACTTATTGCATATATGCGTATATATATTGTGATGTCCTTAGATCTGTGTAATGGGAATCAGATCATGATGATATCACGATAATGAGATTGATTTACCTTTAAACACATACGCTAAATAATCCTGGTCATAGGTTACTCGAGAGGGACATCGAGATAACCGGATAGACTGATGTGTTATACACCCATCCATGTGATGAATGCAATTGGTCTCATAACTGCTCATGTGGGAACACCAGGGAAATAGTACAAGTGTTCATTAGAGAATGAGTTCACTAATTGATCCGCTTACGAAATGCTGGATGGTTGATAATGCCTTATTGTCAGATAATGATTCTGTAGTCATAGTGGTGTACCTGGTCCTTAGACTTAAGATACCAAGGATGTCCTGTATGAGTACTCCATTCTTTGATACTAGACTTATAGGTTTGGAGGTTTCAAATCTAGCACAATCGGTCATCGGGAGTGGTAGCCAACCTTATGAGGACTATTGAGTATTGATAGAGGATCATCCATTCTCGATGTCATGAGAGGAATATCTTATGTATTCTTGCTCAAACAAATCCCTAGCTAGGGTCATTCGGATTGAGAGAGAAAGAGTTCTCCGAAAGAATATATAGATTATGAAATAATAACCACATCTCTTGTTTCAAGACTGTTTACACATGAACAAATCGACTACCAATCAATTTTTTATCTCTCTGACACGGGAGTGTCTAATTTGCTATAATCTGTTCATATGGATGATCTTGATAATATGATATTTTTTTTAGCCAACAATATTGCCCCATAATCTTTAACTCAGTCAACTCAGATAAGACAACTCATCAGCATATTCCCTGCACAAAAGTAAAACTGTCTCATGGTGCTTTTCTTCATGGCTAAGGAATACATTAAAGGAGGATATTGGCAGAAGCTCTCTTGGAGTACTCTTTTGAACTCTTTATCTCTTGGATGCATCCTTGAGTGGTGAGTCTTTTGCTTTTAGTTCTGTATCCTTGTTTATTATTATTAGGGTGGTGATCTTTCTGTATCCCTTTTGATTTTAAACTGGGTGATGAGCTATTTTTCATTTTATCAAAGTTTCGTCAAGAATTCGCTCCTTGTCTCCTGTGACATTTTCTCTCTGAACAACTATTCTATCGGTTTTCTTTCGAAATCCATTCTGCATTTTTACCCTCCCCGGTATCAGTTTGGTATCAGAGCTAAAGGCTAGAGATCATGACAAGGCGGAATGGAAAAGATGTAGTTGGTGAAGGTAGTGACCATGAAGATGACGCTGAGTCGTTGAGGCTGCAGCTATGAAAATTGCTGCGTAGTCTAAAAATTAAAATTAAAATAATCGTCGAACTTCAAAGTAGACACAACCAGCATGAAAATGACGTTCGAGAGTTTACTTCTGATGATGATATGCCTCATCTTCCAAGGGAGTTGAGAAGATGTCGGAGAAGAAATGAAGTCCAAGACGAGTGGCAGAGTAAATATAACCCCAGATTAGATATTCCAGAATTTGAAGGTAAAATAAATGTTGATGATTTTATCGATTGGCTTAATACAGTGGAAATTTTTTTTGATTTTCATGAACCACAAGAACAAAAGAAGGTCAAACTTGTGGCACTCAAACTCAGACGGAATGCATCTTTTTGGTGGGAAAATCTGAAGAAACAAAGAGAACGTGAGGGGAAGAGTAAGATCATTACATGGGAGAAAATGAAAAGGGAGCTGAAGAGAAAATATTTACCTCATAATTATAGGCAAGAGATCTTTCTCAAAATACATAATTTCAAGCAAAAAGATCTTAGTGTGGAGGAGTACATTGCAGAATTTGATAATTTGATGTTGAAAGAAGAGCTTGTGGAACCGGAAGAGCAAATAATTGTAAGATACTTAGGAGGTCTGAAGTATGAGATTGCTACAGTTGTTCAACTACAGCCATATTGGTCTTTAAATGATGTGAGCAAGCTGACATTAAAAGTTGAAAAGCAACAGAAGTTTGAAAAGAGTATTCGGTATGACTCAAAAGAAGGCTATACAAAAGGAGGAAGTTTCAAGCCTACTGTCCAAAGCAAGGTGATATCGAAGGTATAAGAAAAGGGTGAAGAATCTGTTGGCAATAAAAAAAACCTAATTCTTCTACCCCAAGTGGTCGAAAATACTTCAAATGTCATGGTTTTGGGCATATTGCTTCAGATTGTCCAAATAGGAGGATTGTAACTTTGGTTGAAGATCATAGTGATGGAGGAGAGGATGAAGCTGAGGACGAACCAAAATACGATGATGATGGGGAAGAGATTACTTATGCTGATCATGGTTTGTCTATTGTATTGCAACATAGTTTACAAGTGTCCTATGTGGCCGACGATAAAAGTTGGGTGAGAAAAAATGTGTTTCATACTAAATGCACTTCTCTTGGCAAGGTGTGCTTGGTGATCATCGACAGCGACAGCTTTGAGAATGTGGTATCTTTGGAGATGGTACAAAAGCTAAAGTTGGACACCATCCCTCATCCACATCCATACCAGTTATGTTGGCTACAGAAAGGAAATGACATCAATGTAACTAAAAGATGTTTAGTTTCATTTTCTATTGGCAAGTATTATAAAGATGAAGTATGGTGTGATGTTGCTCCTATGGATGCTTGTCATTTGCTGTTGGGAAGACCTTGGCATTATGATAGAAGGGTGTTGTATGACGGCTACAAACATACTTATTCTTTTAAGGTGAATAAAAAGAAGATTATCTTAGCTCCATTACAACCATCCGAAATCAGTGCACCAAAGAAGAAAGTTAGCGCTTTTATGTCCTATAGTGAATGCAAAGGTGAATTAGACAAGGATGGTCAAATTATGGCTCTAGTAGTAGTAGAGGAAAATGAACAACACAAGGAGACACCAGCAATCATGAAACTAATCCTGGAAGAATTTGAATTTGTTATACCAGAAGAGATTCCACATGGCTTTCCACCCTTGAGAGACATCCAACATCACATTGATCTCATTCTAGGGGCTGTTCTACCTAATAAGGCAGCATATAGAATGAGTCCCAAGGAGCATGAAGAACTTTAAAGGCAAGTTGATGAATTGGTGAAAAAATGGTTAATTCGGGAGAGCATGTGTCCTTGTGCGGTTCCAGATTTGTTGGTGCCTAAGAAGGATGGTTCTTGGAGAATGTGCGTGGACAGTCGCACCATCAACAAAATCACAGTGGACTATCGCTTTCCTATTCTAAGGTTAGATGATTTACTTGATCAATTGTGTGGTGCTTATATTTTCTCTAAAATTGATTTGAGGAGTGGCTATCACCAAATAAGAATGAGGCCCGGAGATGAGTAGAAAACATCATTTAAAACTAGAGAAGGCTTATATGAATGGTTGGTTATACCATTTGGGCTATCTAATGCTCCGAGCACCTTCATGAGATTTATGAATCACATACTTAAGCCATGCATTGGAATATTTATTGTAGTTTATTTTGATGATATATTGGTGTACAGCAAGAGCAAAGAGGAGCATATGAATCATCTGAAAGAGATCTTTCTTATTTTGAGGTAGCAAAAGCTTTATGCTAATCTAAAGAAGTGTGATTTCTTTACTTCTAGTGTGGTATTTTTGGGGTATGTTGTTTCAAAAGATGGAATCATGATGCATCAAAGTAAGGTAGAGACTATTCTCAATTGGCCGACACCTGCTTTATTGCATGATGTGAGGAGTTTCCATGGCTTAACTTCGTTTTATAGAAGATTTATCAAGGGTTTCAGCTCTATTGTCGCTCCAATCACCGAATGTCTGAAATGTGATAAATTCAAATGGACTAGTGAAGCTAATGATGCTTTTGAGCTTTTAAAAAGAAAGGTGACCGAAGCTCTTATCTTAGTTCTACCAAATTTTGACAATGTGTTTGAAGTTGAATGTGATGCATCTAATATGGGATTTGGTGCTGTTTTGAGTCAAGATGGAAAGCCCATTGCATTTTTTAGTGAAAAGCTGAATGATACAAGAAAGAAATACTCTACTTATGATAAGGAGTTTTATGCGATTTATCGAGCTGTCTCATTAGAGTCAATATCTTCTTGCCAAGCCATTTGTTCTATATTCTGATCATGAGGCATTAAAGTTCATTAATCACCAACATAAGCTAAACAAGAGGCATGCAGCTTGGGTGGAGTTTTTACAATCTTACAACTTTACAATCAAGCATAAATCTGGTGTTCAAAATGTAGTTGCTAACGCATTGAGCAGAAAACATTCTTTATTATCAGTAATGGAAGTCAAAGTGGTTGGATTTGAAACATTCAAAGATCTCTATAAGAATGATGTGGATTTCGGCTCAATATGGTAGAATTGTAAATCAAGTTCCTTTCAACGATTTTTTATCTTTGATGGTTTTCTTTTTCGAGCTAATGCTTTGTGTATTCCATCTTGTTCTTTGAGACAAGTAATTCTAGCTGAAGCTCATGGTGGTGTTTTGGGAGGACATTTCGGTAGGAATAAGACTCTAGCTCTTATTCAATCAAATTTCTACTGGCCTAAAATGTTCAGAGATGTGGATAGACATGTGAAGCGATGCCGATTATGTCATTTGGCAAAAATAAGAAGTCAAAATTCTGGTTTGTATACTCCATTGCCAGTGCCAAATGCTCCATGGGAGAATGTGAGTCTTGATTTCATTTTGGGACTGCCAAGAACTCAAAGGAACAAGGATTCTATCATGGTTGTTGTTGACAGGTTTTAAAAAATGTCTCACTTTGTTCCATGCAATAAATCAAATGATGCATCGCATATTGCTGATTTATATTTTAAGGAGATTGTTAAATTGCGTGGTATTCCAAGAACTATGATTTCTGATCGAGATTCAAAATTTGTAAGTCATTTTTGGAGAACTCTTTGGAGGAAGCTAGGTACTTCTTTGAATTTCAGCAGCTCGCATCATCCACAAACTGATGGGCAAACTGAGGTAACAAACAGAAGCTTGGGAAATTTGCTTAGAAGCTATGTTGGCAAGAATATTAAGCAATGAGATGTCATTCTTCCACAAATTGAATTTGCCTATAATCGTTTTATGCATCATAGTATTAGTAAGAGTTCTTTTGAGGTAGTTTATGGTGCTAATCCTGCTGGTCCTTTAGACTTAATCCCTCATTCTACAACAAAGCAATTTAGTGGAGATGTTGATGAAAGAGCTAAGTAGATAAAGAAGCTGCAGAGGGTGTGAAAGCAACCATTGAGAAGCAAAATGAGAGGTACATGCAAGCTGCCAACAAACACAGAAAACATGTGGAGTTTAATGCAGGTGATTTGGTCTGGATTCATCTAAGGAAGGAGAGGTTTCCGTCGGGCAAATTTGGAAAACTGAAACAAAGGCTGATGGTCAATTCAAGGTGCTTAAGAGAATTGGCAAAAATGCTTATGAGATTGAGCTACCTAAAGATTACCCCCAACATTTAATGTAGCTGATTTAAGTCCTTTTCATAATCTTATTGATGAAACAAACAAGGACTTGAGGACAATTCTTTTTCAACCAGGGGAGATTGACACGGGAGTGTCTAATTTGCTACAATTTGTTCATATGGATGATGCTGATAATATGATATTTTTTTTAGCCAACAATATTGCCCCATAATCTTCAACTCAGTCAACTCAGATAAGACAGCTCATCAGCATATTCCCTGCACAAAAGTAAAGCTGTCTCATGGTGCTTTTCTTCATGGCTAAGGAATACATTAAAGGAGGATATTAGCAGAAGCTCTCTTGGAGTGCTCTTTTGAACTCTGTATCTCTTGGATGCATCCTTGAGTGGTGAGTTTTTTGCTTTTAGTTCTGTATCCTTGTTTATTGTCATTAGGGTGGTGATCTTTCTGTATCCCTTTTGATTTTAAACTGGGTGGTGAGCTATTTTTCATTTTATCAAAGTTTCGTCAAGAATTCGCTCCTTGTCTCCTGTGACATTTTCTCTCTGAACAACTGTTCTATCGATTTTCTTTCAAAATCCATTCTGCATTTTTACCCTCCCCGGTATCACTCTCCATCAACAAAGCATGTGCCACATGAGTTCCACAAAGCAGATAACCTTCCGCACCATATAATAAAGTTAAAAAATTCAGGCATGACCACTGACCATGTTCCAGCAATGCTTATTAAATTGTGCGTAGATCTGAATAGCCCCCAAAAAAATTATACATCAAAGAACACTATAATATAATATGGCATAAATCTTTGATGATAAAATCAATTAATGAGTTTATGATCTAATTAGAAAAATGATCTAAAACTAACTTTAATCATAAAAAAATAAATTGATTAAAGTAGGAGAATCAAAAATTAGGCTGAAATCAGAGATCGGGCATCAGGCCAAAAGGATCGGGCATTACGCTAAGATAGGATGTTACAGGAGTCAACATGCCAATGGATCGGGTAATACGTCAAAGGAAAACACGATGTGCTGGGAGTTCGAATAAACCAATGATATGCTGAATAACATATGATTCTTGTTTTATAATTGTTTGTGTCTTGATCATCATAGTTCAGGTTTTAATTGAATTAGTTTTGGATGTAACTATGTGCTCATTAGGCTTGAATTAAGGTTGATTTGGTCCAATTGGAATGCCCATTCAATGACCTACAGTTAGGTCAAGCAGTGGCACTGCTAGACCAAGCGGTAAAACTGCCTATGAGCTGGAACGTACTAAGTGTACGTTTTCCAAAAGACCCGGTAGTGGTATTGCTAGTGTATGGTAGTGGCATCACCTAGACTAGCGGTGGTACTACCCAACACAGTCTTCTAGGTTGTCAAACGGTAGTACCGTCTAGATTAGGTGATGATACCGTTAGTGCTCAATGCTACATGTGGTGGTACCACCCAACACTAGTAGTAGTAGCATCAATACCCTGAAAACCCGAGAATAAGACTTTTTGGCTCTATTTTTGAAGCGAACAACCCCTTAAATAGGGGTTGTTGGCTGAGGAGAGAAAGAGAGAGGAGAATAGAAGGTGGTAGCCAAAAAGGCCTAGCCTATGACTCTTTAGTTCTATCCTATTTATAGAGGCCCTCTATCAACTTAATATTAATGGATCTTACCCTATTGGGTATTAGATCTTCATCCAACTACCTAAGCCTCTTAGATTAGTAGATTTCTACATAATAATCTCTTATTAGCTCTTATTGGATCTCATCCATAGGATCCAATAATTCAGGGGCTTATTGGATATCCAATAAGATAGGGGCTCTAGTGGATATCTCATATCTGAACCTCTATTCATTGTAACACTTACCATATGTGTGTAATCCTCTGTGCCCAATATCGAGCTAACTGTAAGTCATACTTATCAAAACTCCTTTTGACTCAGTGAATTATTATCTTCATAATAATTTACTCGACTCACCGACCATGGATGTACTAGGCCACTATACCATAGTCCCTAGACGATATGGGAGAATCCAATCCTTTAGATCAATCTATCCTCAGTTACCATATATCTGTAGTCCCTCATTTATCTAATATCCCAGAGACCATATTTTAGGCATGGTGTTGTTAGGCCCATACGATTTCTATTTGAGTCTTGCTCTGATCGGATTCTTCCGGAGAACTCTTTTTCTCTCAATCCGAATTACCCTAGCTAGAGATTTGCTTGAGCAAAAACATATGAGATATTTCTCTCATGACACTAAGAGTGAATGATCCTCTATTGACACTCAATAGCCCTCATAAGGTTAGTTGTCACTCCCGATGACTGATTGTGCTTGATCTAGAACTTCCAAGCCTATAAGTTCGATATCAAAGAGTGACATTCTTAGTATCTCAAGTCTAAGGACCAGATATACTAGGTAGTTAGTCTTCACCTATTGAAGGAAGACCGATAGTGGATGCTGGTGGCTTTGACGGAAGAGGAATCGATGAAGTGGATGTAGGTCACGACAACCGAACCACTCTAAAAATCTGGTTTACATTTCGTCTTGAGTAATTTACTTTTATAGCAAACTGCCTTTCCTTCTTATTGTGCTTTTACTATACCCACACTCGCATACGATTTCATGTTTCCGAAATTGGTTTTCAATGTACGAAAGAATTTTTTGAAACCGACATGATTTTACTGCTACACTAATTCACCCTCTCTTAGTGCCAACCCTTTTCCTAACACAAGTTTTCTTGGGGTATCTCACGAACTTGTATTGCTCCATCTTGGATTTTAACTTATTAGGGTCGTGTCTTTTAATGTGGGTAGGGTAGCCCCAAATCTTAATAGCCTTAAAATCAAACTTCTTTTCTTTCCATATCTCATATGGTGTAGATACTACTGACTTAGTTGAAACTCTATTTAGAAGGTAAGCTACGGACTCTAGGACATATCCCCATAATAAGATGGGTAGATCGACAAAACTCATCATAGACTACACCAAGTCTAACAACATGTGATTCCTCCTTTTGGATACACAATTGAGCTGAGGTATATAAGGAGGTGTCCACTAGGATATAATCCTTTAGTCCTTAAGAAACTGGGTGAACTTTGTATTCAAGTATTCACCTCCTCGATCTGATAAAAAAATCTTGATACTCTTTCCAATCTGGTTCTATACTTTTTTCTTATACTCCTTGAATTTCTCAAAGGCTTCGAACTTGTACTTCATTAAGTACACATGTCCATACCTAAGGAAATCATTAGTAAAAATAATGAAGTAGGAATAACCATCTCTGGCCTGATTTGACATGGGATCACATACAATATTATGTATGAGTTCCAATAACTTAGTGACTCTCTCTCCAGTTCTAATAAATGAAGAGTTAGTCAACTTTTCAATGAAGGCAAGACTCGCAAGTTGCATATAACTAATAGTCAAATGGATCTAGGTATCCATCCTTCAGTAACTTTTGAATTCTTCCCCAATAGATATGACATAGCTTACAATGCCATAGGTATGCACTGTTCACATCATCTCATTTTCTCTTAAATACACTTACATTCATGATATGTGGAGCATGTTAGGATCGGGGTCAACACTAAGAGGGGGGGTGAATTAGTGCAGCGGTAAAATAACGTCGGTTTAAAAAACCTTCGTATGAAAAAAACCGATTTCGACGAAAAATCGTTTCGTAAAGGTAATAACTTTGAAAGCGTATGTTTATAAAGTGAATGCAGTAGGCAAGTAAAGATTCAGTTTGTAGTATGTAAATGACAAGAAGTAAATGCAAACCAGAGAACAAGCTAATTTTATAGTGGTTCGGTCGTCATGACCTATATCCACTCTGTCGATTCCTCTTCAGTTGAGGCCACCGGCATCCACTATCGATCTTCCTTTAATAGGTGAAGATCAACATCCTTCTTACACCCATCTTCTCCTTTTCCCGGGTTTAGGAGACAACCCTCACAAGTACTCACTTCTCTCTTATAGAATTCTAAACTTAGAATTTAGAGGAGGGGATTCACTTATGATTGCAACAGCGTTTTCTCACTTTTAATCTCTCTATGCTTGTGTTTTTACCCAAGGATGAGAGGGTTATTTATAGGCTTCAAGTGGATTCAAACTTATAGCCTAAAAGCATCTCATCTCGGGTTTCCCGGGTGCAAGCGGTACCACCGCCCAACTGTTCTGATACTAGGTGGTACCATTGCCCAGACTAGTAGTACCATCACCTGCAGCCTCTCGGAGGCTGTGTCTGGGCGATACCACCGCATGACACAATCTCGAAGATTGTGCCATGACGATGATACTTCTTGGGTCACTGTTTGGGTCTCTCATTAGGCCCAACACAGTCCTTACATGGGCCCAACTGGTCCATAATTAGGTTAGCCCAAATCCAATCCCAATTACGTGCTAACTACGAAATCTAAGACATACTTAAGCTAAGACAAGTCCCTATGTCTTGGTTTCTTCCGGCGAGCTTCCGGCGATCTTTCGGTGAACTTCCGATGATCTTCTTCCGGCAAGCTCCTGGAATTCTCGGTTGGTTCCTGCAGAACTTCCGGCGAATGTCTGGATTTCCGACGAACTCTTGAACTCCCAACAAAATCGCGTTCTTGACTTTGGAACTTCATTTTACTTTATTTCTTACTATCATAGTTAATCCTGCACATGTAAAAAGCCACTTCGATCTAGACAATTATTACTAAGCTTGAATATAGTGTTATCCGGTATGTCATTGGTTAATCGATGCTTTGTTTGAATCTTCGGCGCATCGTCCTCTCTTGCGGCCTATTGCCCAATCACTAGTTGACCTTCGTAACTTCGATTTACTTAGTGCAACGTCCGCTCTTCTTGGCCCGATGCCTAAGAACTCGGCTCGAAGCCTTTTGCCGATACGTCGACCATTCCTCCAACCCGACGTCTAATCTTCTGATATTTTCCACTCCGGCCCAACATGATTCTTCCTGCTTTAATTGTCTCTCCTTGATCGAAGCTACCTGCATCACTCAAAATACATATCAAATCAAAACACTTATCAATTGGTTTCATCATTAAAATCCGAGATTTAACAATCTCCCCTTTTTGATGATGACAACCAATTGATGATGGAGATAACCTTAACTTCCGGAGTTTAAACAAACTCCCCCTATCAATATGGCATATTGATAGAAACTCTTGGATTTAAAAATCCAAGTAACATGTTATCATAGACTTATGCATAACATCATACTTCTTCCCCTTTGTAATCAACAAAAAGGAGAAGTGCAACTTTCAAGTGTTCGAGATATAAGTTCAAATCATTGCATATAAGTGTTTCAAATCATTGTATGTTTGGACATACAAGTTCAAATTATTGCATAAAAAAATCTCAAGTTTCATCATCATGTAAGCTAGCAAAAATTTGAGTTTTGCAAGTTTGTAAATTTTGCTATATGTGCAAGTTTAGCATGTTTTCCTTCTTGAGATAGGCAAGATAGCATATCTTGGTGATGTTCAAGATAGTAAAGTCTACATCATGCAAGCTAACAAATTTTTATATCGTTTTCTAAGAATATAAGCTAGCAATATTTGAGTTGTTCAAGAAAGCAACTCTTGCTTCTTGAAATATGCAAGTTAGCATTCTTCGCTTCTCTTTTGAGATGAGCCATCTTTGTTTCCTTAACAAAGTATAAGCTAGCAAAATTTTGCTTCTTCTTGAAGTATGCAAACTAGCAAACTTTATCTCCCCCTTTGTTATTGTCAAAAGGAAGGAAAGAACAATACAATAGTGCAATTCATTTCCCTTTACTACAATCTTCAAATCATGACAAGGGTAAGTAATCATTCTTATTTCAAAATGCTATAATTGAGATAAACCTTAAATTTAAATCAAAACAATAGTGATACATCATATGCAATACATCAAATACATCATAAAAAGCATAAGTATTGCATGCATCATTTCAAATCATAAATATTTCATATCATGATGGTATCAATTTATCAAATTACATTACATCCTTCCATCATAATAAAATATCAAAGATCATGAAAGATTAAGTCATGAATACTAAATGACATGATTCATTTTGATAAATAATTTCTTTAATAAAATGCAGGAAATCATCCGAGAATAAAAAGTGAGGGATTTTGATTCACATAAAAAACAATCAATTTTTGATTCCGAGAATTCAAGATCATGATTTCAATAATGCTTCTTTTTAATATATATCAAGAAGAATCAAAGGAGATCAAATAGCAAAAGATCTTGATTCATATGAGAGAAAATCCCAAGTTATAATTTCAAAAAAATCAATATAGACAAAATTCATTCAATTTCAAAACATGAAATCATCAATATTACTTTCAAGAGATTCAAAATGGCATAAACAAATTTATCAATTTCTTAGTGAAAAATTGATAAGATAGAGAAAAAGAATTTCAAGAAAAATATTTTTTTTTCTTTTTAGTTGTTTCAATTCATGTGATTTATTTAATAGAGGCATACCTTTTTCATTTATGCCAAAAACATGCATTAACATTTAAAACCGAAAAAAAAACTTTCATTACGACAAAGATCACAAAAATCATCATGTATAATTTTAAAATATAAATTTATTAAACATGATCATTATGCATCTCTACTTTTGGGCATAACATAAAAACATGGTTTCAAGTTTTTAAGGTATAACATGCACAATTTCATATTAAGCATGATATCAAACATTTTAACATTTTCATTAAGACATCAAAATATATATTATTTCTTCTTGAAAAATATTTATAGGATCATCATTAGATTAAATCTAACATTTTATTCCATTAACATAAAACATGTAATTTTTATTATCATTTTCAAAATTACTAGCATGATCATAATTTTTGCATTTTCATTTTTAAACATGCAATTTTCAAGAAAAATAAATTTTTCTAAACTAAAATAACTCATAAAAAAGTATTATGTAATTTCAAAATAAATTAAAGGCATTTTGATTATCTCATCGTCAAAAGCCGTTAGGCGTAGTTTGCAATCTCGCCTTTATTGATTTTCTCCTCGTCTTCAGAGGAGCTCGATTCGTCCCAAAGTGCTTCCTTCTTCTTGCGTTCATAGCAAGTGGTCTCATTCTTTTTAAGTTTGTTCTTTAATTCTTGTTTCATGAACTTTTTAAATTTCATAGTGAGGAGTTCAAGTTCACCATCACTTGAGTTTATGCTCGAGTGGTCTTCAATTGTTCTAAGTCCCAAATCCTTTTTATTCTTTGGAAGGTTGTTCTCGAGTTTCCTTTTTGCCATATTATTCATTTCATAGGTCATTAAAGACCCAATTAGTTCTTCGAGTGGAAGGTTGTTTAGGTTTTTAGCCTCTTGTATGGCCATTACTTTAGAGTCCCAAGTTTTAGAAAGCGATCGTAAAATCTTGTTTACAAGTTCAAAATCTGAAAAAATTTTACCAAGTGATTTTAAACCATTGACGACATCCGTAAAATGGGTGTACATGTCTCCAATGGTTTCTCTTGGTTTCATATGAAACAGTTCAAAATAGTGCATTAAAAAATTAACTTTAGAATCCTTAACACTATTCGTGCCTTCGTGTGTGATCTTGAGAATGTGCCAAATATCAAAAGTCATTTCGCACAAAGAAACCTGATTGAATTTATTTTTATCTAAGGAGCAAAATAGAGCATTCATAGCTCTAGCATTTAAAGAAAAAGTCTTCTTCTCCAAATCATTATAATTTTTCATTGGAAGAGAAGACCTTTTAAAACCGGATTCGACAATGTTCCATAAGTTCAAATCCAAAGAAAGCAAAAAAACTCTCATTCAAGTTTTCCAATATGTGTAGTCCATCCCATTGAAGAATGGAGGATGAATGAGAGAGTGACCCTCTTGAAAGCCGAAAATAGTCATTTCTCTTTGGGTGTTAAACCAAATGAGAAAACGAGGCTCTGATACCAATTGTTAGGATTGGGGTCGGCATTAAGAGAGGGGGGGGGGGGGGGGTGAATTAGTGCAGCGGTAAAATAACATCGGTTTAAAAAACCTTCATACGATAAAAACCGATTTCGACGAAAAACCGTTTCGTAAAGGTAATAACTTTGAAAGCGTACGTTTATGAAGTGAATGCAGTAGGCAAGTAAAGATTTAGTTTGCAGTATATAAATGGTAGGAAGTAAATGCAAACCAGAGAACACACTAATTTTATAGTGGTTCGGTCATCATGACTTGCATCCACTCCGCTAATTCCTCTTCCGTCGAGGCCACTAGCATCCACTATTGATCTTCCTTTAGTAAGCAAAGATCAACATCCTTCTTACACCCCTCTTCTCCTTTTCCTGGGTTTAGAGACAACCCTTATAAGCACTCACTCCTCTCTTATAGAATTCTAAACTTAGAATTTAGAGGGGATTCACTTATGATTGCAATAGAATTTTCTCACTTTTAATCTCTCTATGCTTGTGTTTTTTACCTAGGGATGAGAGGGGTATTTATAAGCTTCAAGTATATTCAAACTTGAAGCCTAAAAGCATCTCATCCCAGGTTTCCCGGGTGCAGGCAGTACCACCACCCAGACTGGCGGTACCACCGCCTAACACAGTCTCGAAGACTATGGCATAACGGTGATACTTCTTAGGTCACTATTTGGGCCTCTCATTGGGCCCAACACAGTCCTTACATGGGCCCAACTGGCCCATAATTGGGTTGGCTCAAATCCAATCCTAATTACGTGCTAACTATGAAATCTAAGACATACTTAAGCTAAAACAAGTCCCTATGTCTTGGTTTCTTCTGACGAGCTTCCGGTAATCTTCCGGCGAACTTCCAACGATCTCTCGGCAATGTTCTGGTAGACTCCTGGCAAGCTCCTGGACTTCACGATGATCTTCTTGGAAAGTTTCAATGAGCTTCTTTCGGCAAGATCTTGGACTTCTCAACTGGTTCCTACAGAACTTCCGACAAATGTTTGAACTTTCGACAAACTCTCGAACTCCCAACGAAATTGCATCATTGACTCCGGGACTTCATTTTGCTTTATGTCTTGCTATTATAGTTAATCCTATATATGTAAAAAGCCACTTTGATCTAGATAATTATTACTGAGCTTGAATCTAGTGTTGTCCGATATGTCATTGGTCAATTGGCGCTTCGTCCGAATCTTCAACACATCATCCTCTATTGCGACCTATTGCCCAATCGCCAGTTCACCTTTGTAACTTCAATTTACTTGGCGCAATGTCCACTCTTCTTAGCCCGATGCTTGAGATCTCAGCCCGAAGCCTTCTGCCGATACATCGACCGTTCCTTCGGCCCGACATCCAATCTTCTGACATTTTCCACTCCAGCCCAACATGATTCTTCATGTTTTAATTGTCTCTCCTTGATTGAAGCTACCTACATCACTTAAAATGCATATCAAATTAAAACACTTATCAATTGGTTTCATCATCAAAATCCGAGATTCAATAGAACAATGTCTAGCATAAACAAACCATTATGCAATATTTCTCTTGTGATGATCTTATCATATAATAATATTGAATAACTATTACTCTTAAAAACTAATTTATATCAACTAATTGTCAAACATGAAATAAAAATAATATTTTTGATAATAGAAGGAATAAAATAGCATACATCCAATACAATAGTAGCTCTACCAAGTCGATATAGGATGACCTCACCAATAGCCATTATAGTAACTTTAGCTCCATTGCTCATCTTGAAGACCATCTCGCCTCTCATTAATCTTTTAGGTCTTCTAGAATCTGCAACGAATTTACATATATGAGAGCACTGCCGGTATACATACCCATATGTTATTTAAGAATTTGCAAATCAAGGATTGAACATTCATGAAATAAAAATAATATTTTTGATATAGAAGGAATAAAATAGCAGACATCCAATACAATAGTAGCTCTACCAGTCGATATAGGATGGACCTCACCAATAGCCATTAGAGTAACTTTAGCTCCATTGCTCTCTTGAAGACCATCTCGCCTCTCATTAATCTTTTAGGTCTTGCTAGAATCTGCAACGAATTACTATATGAGAAGCACTGCCGGTATCCAATACCCATATGTTATTATAAGAATTTGACAAATAAAGATTGAACATTATCGAATATTAGATTTTGATGATGAAATCAACTGATGAAGTTATGAACTAATATGCATTAAAGACAAATGATGCAGGAAAAACTTTGATCGTAGACTTGAATCATGGAAGTAGAATCTAACATTGGGCCGACGAGTATAATGTCGGATGATTGGTCGACGTGTTGGAGGATAAACTTTGTGCCATGAGTTTGAGCATCGGGCCAGAAGAATCAGGCATTGCGCCAAGATGATCAGGTGTTATGGGACATATCAATTGGGTAATACGCCAAATAAGAAAATGATGTATCGGATGATCGGACGAAGTGTCCGATGTACTAATGACATGACAGACAACATAGGCTTCATGATTGTAATTAAGTCTTGGTCAAAGTTTAGAGTTTAATTGAGTCAGTTTTGAGGTGTAACCATGCCAACTCAATTAGGGGCCTATTCGGCCTGAGTTGGAGCTGTTTTGGGCCAAGTAGAAGGCCCAACCAATGATCCGTAGTTGGCCCAAGCAGTGGCACCACTTAAGGCTCGGCCTCATAGGCTGCTTGGGTGGTGGTACTGCTTAGATACAATCTTCTAGACTATGTCAAGTGGTGGTACTGCCAAACTAGGTGGTGGTACTACCCAGTGTTAGTGTCAAACCAAGCGATGGTACCATCTAGTATCAGACTGATAGGCGATGGTACCATTAGTTAGTGCTAGTCATAGGTGCCCTACAAGCCAATCATGTGAGTGATGACACGTGTGACTTGACACATAGTCTTTTTGCTTATATTTTAGTATTTATTATTTTATATTACTTATTGCATATATGTATATATATATTATGATATCCTTGGATCTGTGCAATGGGAGTCGGATCATGATGAGATCACGATAATGAAACCGATTAACCTTTAAACACAGACCCTAAATAATCTCGGTCATAGGTTACTCGAGAGGGACATCGAGATAATCGGATAGACTGGTGTGTTATACACCCATCTATATGATAGATGCAATTGGTCTCATAGTTGCTCATGTGGGTCCACTAGGGATACAATACAAGTGCTCATTGGAGAATGAGTTCATTGATTGATCCGCTTACGGAATGCTAGATGATTGATAATGCCTTATTGTTAGATAGTGATTTTGTAGTCATAGTGGTGTATCTGGTCCTTAGACTTAAGACACCAAGGATGTCCTGTGTGAGTATTCCATTCTTTGATACTAGATTTATAGGTTTGGAGGTTCCAAATCTAGCATAGCCAGTCATTGGGAGTGGTAGCCAACCTTACGATGACTATTGAGTATCGATAGAGGATCATCCACCCTCGGTGTCATGAGAGGAATATCCCATGTATTCTTGCTCAAACAAATCCCTAGCTAGGGTCATTTGGATTGAGAGAGAAAGAGTTCTCTGAAAGAATCTTATTAGAGCGAGACTCGAGTAAAATTGCATGGATATGACAATACCATACCCGGTATATTATCTTCGGGATATTAGATTGGTGAGGGACTATAAATACATGGTAACTAAGGATAGACATGTCCTAATTTTATATTATTTTAAATGAATGTCAAAAGTGCTTTTCTTAATAATTTTATTTCCGAAGAAGTTGAGATTTGAGAATATATATTTTTTTGAAGTATGTTTTTAAGTTATCTAAGGCTATCTATGGATTGAAACAAGTCCAAGGGCTTGGTATGAGAGACTTAGCTCATTTCTTATTAAGAATAATTTTTTGAAAGGTAAAGTTGATACCACATTATTTATTAAATATTTTAAAAATATTTTTTTATTATTTAAATTTATATTAATGATATTATTTTTTGTTCTACATATGAGTCTTTATACGAATCTTATACCAAAAGTATGAGCCAAGAATTTGAAATAAGTTTAATAGGTGAATTGATATTTTTCTTAGGATTACAAATTAAACAACTAAGTGATAAAACTTTTTGTTAGTCAAAATAAGTATTCTTTGGATCTATTAAAATAATTTCACTTGAAGAGTGCTAAGGCTATTAACATACCAATAAGTACTTCTACAAAAATTAGATATGAACGATAGAGGAGAATATTTTGATCAAAAGCCTTATAGAGATATGATAGGTAGTTTATACCTCATAATAACCTAATATTATGTTTAGTATTGGATTTTGTGCTAGATTTCAATCTAATCATAAATAATCTCATTATAAAGTAGTTAAAAGAATTTTTAGATACTTAAAAGAAACTTCTAACATAGGATTATGATATCCAAAATCTAAAATTTTTGAGTTGATTGCTTATGTTGACGTTGACTTTATTGGATGTAAAATATATAGAAAAAGCACATTTGGAACACATTAACTCCTAGGTCATGCATTTATTTCATAGTCTTCTAAGAAACAAAATTCTGTAGCATTATCTATAATCGAGGTTAAATATGTAATAGTAGGTGCATGCTGTGCATAAGTAATATAGATAAAAAATACTTTAGAAGACTATGGACTTTACTTAAAAAATATTCCCATAAAATGTGATAATAATATTACTATTTTTTTAACAAAGAATCTCATTCAATATTCTAGAACTAAATACATTGATATTAGACATCATTCTATTAGGGATCATGTCAATAATAATGATATATCTATAAATTTTATTATCACAAAACATCAATTAGTAGATATTTTTACTAAACCATTGAATGAGGAGCAATTCAATTTTATTAGAAGATAGTTAGGCATGTTAAATCTTCTAAATACATGAATTCTTCTCATATATTTTTTTGTGGTCCATTATCTTGATTTCTTGATTTTCATAACGTGAGTTTTCTTATGAATTAAGATCATTTCATATGATTCCTTCTTTTTGCTATTTTAAAAAAAAATTATCAAAATGATTTATGATCTTTCAGTATTCATGACTTGATCTTTCATTTTTCATGTGATGATTGAAACATTAATATAAATTTTTGCACTATTGAATCCTTATCTTCTTCTTTTTTTTTTATAATGACAAAAGGGAGAAAGAGAAGTGTTAGCTTGCATATATCAAGAGAAGCAAAAATTGTTATCTTGCATATTTCAAGAGAAGCAAAAAATTACTAACTTGTATATCTCAAAAACTTGCTAGCTTGTATGTGTTAGTTATAGGTGTCTTACAAGCCAATCACGTGAGTGATGATAATTGTGACACACTGCGATGATCTCTTTGCTTATTATTACTAGTATTTTATCGTATATTATTTGGATGTATATTGTAATGTCCTTAGATTTGTGCAATAAGAATTAGATCATAATGAGATCATGATAATGAGACTGATTCGCCTTTAAATACAAACCCTAAATCATCCTAATTATATGTTACTCAAGAAGAATATCAAGATAATTGGATAGACCGATGCGCTGTATACTCATCCGTATGATAGAGGCGGTTGGTCTCATAATCACTCATGTGGGAACACTAGAGATACAACGCAGGTGCTCATTGGAAAATGAGTCACTAAATGATCCGCTTATGGAATACTGGATAGTTAATGATACCTGATGTCAAACAACGATTCTATTGTCCTAGTTTTGTATCTAGTCCTTAGACTTAAGATACCAAAGATGCCTTGTATGAGTACTTCATTCTTTAACGCTAAACTTACAAGTTTAAAAGTTCCAGATATGGTATAATCGGTTCTTGGGAATGGTAGCCAACCTTACGAAAATAATTAAGTATCAACAGATGATCATCTACTCTCATTATCATGAGAGGAATATCCCGTGTATGCTCACTCAGGCAAAATCTCTAGCTAGGTTATTCAGATTAAGAGAGAAGTTCTTTAAGAGATTCCGATTAGAGCGAGACTCAAACAAGATTCTATATGAGTCTGACGTTACCATGCCCAATATATGGTTTCTAGGATATTAGATGGATGAGAGACTATAAATATACAGTAATTATGGATAGATAGGTTTGATGGATTAGATCTCCCTATACCGTTTGGAGACTAAGGCGTAGTGGCCTAGTACGTCCATAATCGATGAGTCGAGTGAATTATTATGGAAATAATAAAGAAGTTTTGAGTCAGAAGGAATTCTGATAGGATCGACTTACGGCTAGCTCAGTATCGGGCCTAGAATATTGCGACGAGTAGAGGTATGAATATAAAATATCCATAGAGCTCTTAATTTGGATCCTATGGATAAGATCCGATTGGATAATTGGATAGAGATCCATTAAAGGTTAAGCTGCTTGCACCTCTATAAATAAGAGGAATTTCATGGTGTTGAATCTAGGATTTTGATGATGAAACTAATTGATACTATTTATGATTTGATTTGTATTTTGAGTGACGCAGGAAGCTTTGATCAGAGAGAGATAATTAAAGTAGGAAGAATCATGTTGGGCTGGAGAAAAACATATCAGAAGATTGGACGTCGAGCCAAAGGATCGATTGACATATCGACGGAAGGCTTCGGGCCATGGGTTCGGGCATCGAGCCAAGAAGGCCATAAATTGTACTTAAGAAATTAGAGTTGAGGAGGTAAACTAGTCAATTGGGCAATAAGCCACAACAGAGGACGATGCACTGAAGAATCGGATGAAGTGTCGATAAACTAATGGCATGCTGGATAACACTTGATTCGAGTTATGTAATAATTATTTAGATCGAAGAGGGTTTTAAGTGTACAAGATTAACTATGATAGCAAGGCATAAAGCAAAAATGAAGTCTCGGAGTCAAGAATGAGGTTTCGTTGGGAGTACGAGAGTTCGACGGAAGTCCGAACGTTCATAGGAAGGCTTACCAGAATTGACCAAGAAGTCCAAGAGCTTGCCAAAGAAGCTCATTGGAACTCGCCAAGAAGATCATCATGAAGTCCAGGAGCTTACTGGGAGTCCGACGGAACATTACCGAGAGATCATCGAAAGTTCACCAAAAGATCGTCGGAAGCTCACCGGAAGAAACCAAGACTTACCGGACTTAATTACCTAAGTGCATACCTTAAAATTCATAGTTACAACATAATTAAGTTGGAATTGGGCCAACTTAATTAGGGGTTAATTAGGCCTAAGTTTGGGCAGTGTTGGGCCAAGTACAAGGCTCAAACAGTGACCCAACAAGTGGCACCATCGTGGCATAATCTTCGAGATTGTGTCAGGCGATAGTACTATCCAGACACAGTCTCCAAAAAATTGTCAGATAGTGGTATTTCCAGATTGGGCGGTGTTACCGCCTAGTGTCAGTGTTAGTGTCAGTGCTGCAGGCGGTGGTACCGCCCAACATAGGCGATGGTATCGCTAGTACTATGAGGACCCAGGATGAGACATTTTTAGGCTTCAAGTTTGAATCCGCTTGAGGCCTATAAATACCCCTCTCATCCCTAGTTAACAAACACAAGCATAGAGAACTTAAAAGTGAGAAAACATTGTAGAAATTACTTGAGAGATCCCCTCCTCTAACTTAAACTTAGAATTCTGTTTAGAGAGGAGTATGTGTTTGTAAAAGGTTATCTCCTAAACCTATGAAAAGGAGAAGAGGGGTGTAAAAGGGTAGTTGGTCTTTGCCCATTGAAGGAAGACAGTTAGTGGATGCCGGTGGCCTCGACGGAAAAGGAATCAATGGAGCGGATGTAGGTCACGATGATCGAACCACTATAAAAATCTGGTTTGTATTTCTTTTAAGCAATTTACTTTAAACTACAAACTGCCTTCACTACTCTACTTTCTCATTACACTCTTCCGAACGTTTTCAAAGTTTAATATATTTTGAAATGGGTTTAATCGAAACAAAGATTTTTTACTAAATTGATGTTTTTATTTGCTACGCTAATTCACCCCCTCTCTTAGTGCCGACTCGTTCATAATAGTTGGTATCAGAGCCACGTTATTTCTCATTTGGTTTAACACCCAAGAGAAATGACTCTTTTCGGATTTCAAGTGGGTTCTTCTATTGTTTGTCCTCCTATGTTCAATGGGATGGACTACACTTACTGGAAAACTCGAATGAGAATTTTTTTACTTTCTATGGATTTAAACTTATGAAATATCATTGAAAATAGATTTCAAAAGTCTTCTACTCCATTGAACGAATGGAATGATTTGGAGAAGAAAACTTTTTCTTTAAATGCTAGAACTATGAATGCTCTATTTTTTTTTTTTTTTTTTTTTTTTTTTTTTTTTTTTTTTTTTTTTTTTTTTTTTTTTTTTTTTTTTTTTTTTTTTTTTTTTTTTTTTTTTTTTTTTTTTTTTTTTTTTTTTTTTTTTTTTTTTTTTTTTTTTTTTTTTTTTTTTTTTTTTTTTTTTTTTTTTTTTTTTTTTTTTTTTTTTTTTTTTTTTTTTTTTTTTTTTTTTTTTTTTTTTTTTTTTTTTTTTTTTTTTTTTTTTTTTTTTTTTTTTTTTTTTTTTTTTTTTTTTTTTTTTTTTTTTTTTTTTTTTTTTTTTTTTTTTTTTTTTTTTTTTTTTTTTTTTTTTTTTTTTTTTTTTTTTTTTTTTTTTTTTTTTTTTTTTTTTTTTTTTTTTTTTTTTTTTTTTTTTTTTTTTTTTTTTTTTTTTTTTTTTTTTTTTTTTTTTTTTTTTTTTTTTTTTTTTTTTTTTTTTTTTTTTTTTTTTTTTTTTTTTTTTTTTTTTTTTTTTTTTTTTTTTTTTTTTTTTTTTTTTTTTTTTTTTTTTTTTTTTTTTTTTTTTTTTTTACTTTCTATGGATTTAAACTTATGAAATATCATTGAAAATAGATTTCAAAAGTCTTCTACTCCATTGAACGAATGGAATGATTTGGAGAAGAAAACTTTTTCTTTAAATGCTAGAACTATGAATGCTCTATTTTGTGCTTTGAGCAAAAATGAGTTTAATCATGTTTCTACGTGTAAAACGACTTTCGATATTTGACATACACTTGAAATCATACACGAAGGCACTAGTAGAGTAAAGGATTCTAAGATAAATATTTTGATGTATGATTTTAAACTATTTTAAATGAAGCCATGTGAAACCATTATTGACATGTACACTTGTTTACAGATGTCATCAATAGCTTAAAAGCTCTTAGCAAATGTTTTTTGAATCTTGAACTTGTTAATAAAGTTTTATGATTGTTAGGATCGGAGCGGCACTAAGAGGGGGGGGTGAATTAGTGCAGCGGATTAAAACGTCGATTTTGGAAACTTTTTCGTACGATAAAAACCGAACTCAGAAGTGCTTAACTTGAAAGCGTGTTCATAAATGTGTGCAGCAAAAGTAATAAGGAAGTAAAGCAGGTATGAAGGTTTGCAGTAAGGTAAAGTGCAATAAATAAATGCAAACCAGTGAACACGCCAATTTTAAAGTGGTTCGGTCAAAATGACCTACATCCACTTGCGAAGCCTTCTTCGATGAGGCTCCCAACTTCCACTAGCAAATCACTTTGAAGGGGAAGGACAAATACCCCTCTTATAACTTTTTACAAGTGGTTCACACTCTTACAAAGTTTCAACGAGAAAGAAGGAGGTGAACACTCAAGCAATTGAAAACTAGACTTGCTAAAGACTTTGCTAAGGCTTTTATCTCAATCTATTGCTTCTCAAAAGTTGTTATCTCAGCTGAGAATAGAGGGGTATTTATAGGCCTCAAGAGGATTCAAATTTGGGCTCCAAAATTTGAATTCTCTTCGGTTCCCGAAGCTAGCGGTGCCACCGCCTGTCAGTTGTGACACTGACAGTGTACTGGGGCGGTGCCCACCGCCAGTCCGGCGGGTGCCACCGCCTAGACCGGCGGTGCAACGCATGGCTATTTCAGCTCACTGGTTGGGCTCCAAACTTGGCCCAAACCATCCGAACTCGGGCCCAATTGGCCCCTACTTGGGTTATAAGATTAACACCTAATCCTAACCCTAATTAACATGCTAAACTACGAATTTAAAGACATTTCCTAAGCTATTACAAAGTCCACAAGTCAAGACTTCTTCCGGCGAACTTCCGGCGATCTTCCGAGAACTCTCGGAAACCCTTCTGCGGACTCCCGACAAGCTTACTAGACTTCACGATTTGATCTTGGCGAGTTCCGATGAGCTTCTTCGGCAAGCTACGATCTTTCTCGGTGAGCTCCGCAAACTTCTGACATACATTCTGGCGAGCTTCCGAAAACCCTTCGGCAAGCTACGATCTTTCTCGGTGAGCTCCGCAAACTTCTGACATACATTCTGGCGAGCTTCCGAAAACCCTTCGGCAAGCTACGATCTTTCTCGGTGAGCTCCGCAAACTTCTGACATACATTCTGGCGAGCTTCCGAAAACCCTTCGGCAAGCTACGATCTTTCTCGGTGAGCTCCGCAAACTTCTGACATACATTCTGGCGAGCTTCCGAAAACCCTTCGGCAAGCTACGATCTTTCTCGGTGAGCTCCGCAAACTTCTGACATACATTCTGGCGAGCTTCCGAAAACCCTTCGGCAAGCTACGATCTTTCTCGGTGAGCTCCGCAAACTTCTGACATACATTCTGGCGAGCTTCCGAAAACCCTTCGGCAAGCTACGATCTTTCTCGGTGAGCTCCGCAAACTTCTGACATACATTCTGGCGAGCTTCCGAAAACCCTTCGGCAAGCTACGATCTTTCTCGGTGAGCTCCGCAAACTTCTGACATACATTCTGGCGAGCTTCCGAAAACCCTTCGGCAAGCTACGATCTTTCTCGGTGAGCTCCGCAAACTTCTGACATACATTCTGGCGAGCTTCCGAAAACCCTTCGGCAAGCTACGATCTTTCTCGGTGAGCTCCGCAAACTTCTGACATACATTCTGGCGAGCTTCCGAAAACCCTTCGGCAAGCTACGATCTTTCTCGGTGAGCTCCGCAAACTTCTGACATACATTCTGGCGAGCTTCCGAAAACCCTTCGGCAAGCTACGATCTTTCTCGGTGAGCTCCGCAAACTTCTGACATACATTCTGGCGAGCTTCCGAAAACCCTTCGGCAAGCTACGATCTTTCTCGGTGAGCTCCGCAAACTTCTGACATACATTCTGGCGAGCTTCCGAAAACCCTTCGGCAAGCTCCCTACTCATTCTCGGCTAGTTCCGACAGCATTCCCGACGAACCTTTAAACTTCCGTCGGACTCTCGAACTCCCAACGAATCCTTCGCGCTTGACTCCGGCACTTTGTTTGCTTTATGTCTTCATCGTTAACGTAGTTAATCCTGCATACACAAGCCAAAACTCTACTCCAATCTAGACAATTATTACAACGCGAATTGACATTCTGTTGCTCGGCATGTCATTGGTTGGCGCTTCGTCCGATTCTTCAGTGCATCGTCCACTCTTGCGGGTTGTTGCCCAATCGACGGTTGACCTCCGCAACCCCGATATCATTGGTGCAATTCCGCTCTCCTTGGCCCGATGCCCGACATCCGAAGCGTTCTACCGTCCAATATCCTAACGTGATCTCCTTCGGCGCAACGTCAATTCCTCCTACGTCAACTGTCTAATCCTGATCGAGTAGACCTGCATCACTCAAAATGCAGTTAAACATCTAAACACAATCAATTGTCATCATCAAATCCAAGATTCAACAATCTCCCCTTTTTGATGATGACAACTAATTGATGACTACCGGAGTTAACCTAACTCCCCGGTGTTAAACAAACTCCCCCTATCAAATCAATATGCCATTGATAGAACACTTGGATATCCCAAATCCAAGCAACATTCATCACATGTTATGAAAAACATTTAAACCATCATGCAATATATAAAATATTCAATTCAATGCATGAAGTCATCAATATACTTCTCCCCCTATGTCATCAACAAAAAGGAGAAGTCCCAACTCTTATGTGTTTAAAGATATGAGTTCTAATCATTGCATAATAAACATAGTATCCAATTTTATCATCATGCTATTTAGCAATTAAAGATGTGCAAGTTTAGTATGTTTGCTTTTCTTGAGACAGCAACTATTTGCTTCTCTTTAGACTACAAGCTAGCAATTTTTACGATATGCAAGTTTTGCTACATACAAGCTAGCAAAAATTTCGAAAGCAAATGCAAGATAGCTTTCTTGTGTAAGCCCATGATTCTTGCTTCCTATTGCAATTTACAAGTTTTTGAAATATCCAAGTTCAACACATTGCATAATTAACATAATCTCCTAGTTTTATCATTATGCAATTTTGCTATCTTCATAGATATGCAAGGTAGTATGATAGCAATTTCTATAACATACAAGCTAGCAATTTTACAATATTTTAGAACATGCAAGCTAGCAGTTTTGAGATGTTCAAGAAAGCAACCCTTGCTTTTTAAATATACAAGTTTGCTAGATGTGCACGTTAGCATATTTTGCTTATTGAGATAGGCAAGATAGTGATGTTCAAGAAGACAACTTTTGCTTCTTGAAATAAGCAAGTTAGCAATCTTTGCTACTTAAGATAGGCAAGCTAGCAATCAAGTTTTGCTCCTTGACTTGTACAAATTAGCTATCTCCCCCTTTGTCATTGTCAAAAAGAAGGGAAGACCCTTTATATCAATTATGACAAAGGTAAGTATCAATCTTATTTGTGCATCATTATCATACGTTAAAGTATTGCATGCATAATACCAAATCATCAAATTCATCAAAATCTCAACATTACTTTCAAGATATTCAAAATGGTATACATAGATTTATCATAAAGCAAATTAATTTTCAATCATCACATAAGGCATTTAAAGAATTTTGAAACATAGGAGAATGATTAATTTAAGCATGCAAATTTCAATCAAATTCAAGTCATGAATACCAATACTTTCATATTGTGAGTATCAATTCATGAATACCAAAAGATATTATTTGTGATTCCAATTTTGCAAGATCAAGATGATGATTTAGATAAAACTTATTCAAATCAAATCGTTAACTTGAAACTCATAATCAAGTCATCAAAATCAATCTCGAGATTCACAAAATATCATGAAATCATTAATCTCGATCAGATGGGAAAAGCATTTTTTAAGTAATTTTTTTTCATCTAAGCATGCCTTAGTCTTTATATGCCAAATCAAGATAAGCATGAAAGTTCAAGACATAAAGGCAAAATCTTATAAAACAACTCATCAAGCAAGATTTTAACCATCTATTCTCAAGCCATATAAAGAGTAAGTCAAGGATTCAATTATCTCATGTCATGAATTCCAATAGGCATCTCAAATTATCAACATCACATTAAAAGATATTTCAAAAAGATATAACATGATTGAAGCATTGAATATGATTCATATTTAAAATGTGTCTCATGTCATAAGTATGAATCAAGCATTTGTGAAATCCGAAATCATCCTCAAAGTCACATTCAATAAATTCATACATGATAAGCATAGATTTATTGAAAAGTCGATAAGATAGAGGATCACATTTCGTTTTTATAAATTTCTATTCATGTGATTTGCTTCTTATAAGCATGCCTTTACCTTTAATAAAACA
This sequence comes from Musa balbisiana, assembly GCA_004837865.1. NCBI lineage: Eukaryota > Viridiplantae > Streptophyta > Magnoliopsida > Zingiberales > Musaceae > Musa > Musa balbisiana. Next base: position 26,580,389 of record CM017192.1, on the reverse strand, counting down.
AGTGTCAACATTTAAGACGGAAAGGTAAATTTCATAAAACAATCATCAAGCATGATTCCATGATAACATCCTTTTAATTTCCATTTCATACAATTGATTTCATGTGAGGGTATTCAAGTCTTTTGTGAAAACATGTATCATCATTTAAAATCGAAAGTGTAAGATTTATTACAATAAAGATCAATAAGGCACTTCATTTTGATAAAAATCAATAATACGTAAATCACAAGATTCATCATCATATTTTCAAATTGCACAATTTCAAAACTATACCTTTCATTTTCATGCATGATACAAATAAATCAATCATCATTATGAGCATATTATACATGATATTCAAGCATTCATGATACATTATTTTGGCAATATGATCATAGCTTTCAAATGATGGTATCTAAATGTCAAAGTTCATTACATCCTATCATGCATGATAATTAACTTCTCATTTGTATTTCATGCATAATTTCATTTCATCATATTAGGAATATCAAGAAGAATTAATTGGATGATGAGATGAATATTTTCATGAACACAAGCAATTGCATAAAAATCATATCATGAAGGATTAGAATATGTGTATACCAAAAGACATGATTTCTTTTTGAAGAACCTCCTCATAAATAATCAAAAGAAAATCTTAGGAGATTGATTAAAGAAAAATCTTGATTCATTATAAAATTTCATATATCAAATATCGAGAAATCAAGATAATGATTCATAAAAAATATCACAAGTATATTCAAGAGAAAATTCATCATTCATTTCAATTCATTCAATTGTCAAATCAACATTTCTTGGGTATGCATGATATCAAAACATGGTTTCAAATCTTCAACATATAACATGTATAAATTTAAAAATCGAAGGGAGAAGGGAAAGAATTCAAAGGTACAAAGATTTCAACCATCTCATAAACAAATGAAGGATCAATTCATGAATCCAAAATTCTATGAATCATTTCGACAAATCTCCTTTTAAATAATCAAAATGATCGTAAAAGGAAATCTCATGTTATTCCAAGAAATCAAGATCATGATTTTGATAAAACTCATTTCAAATTTAAATCATCAAAATCATTTTTAAGGTTCACAAAATTCATAACATAAATAGATTCATGATTTCATTGATAATATATTTTCCCCCTTTTTAAGTGTTTCATTTTAAGTGATTGATTTCATGTTAGCATGCTTTTTCATTTATGTCAAATAAAAACATGCATCAACGTTTAGGATCGAAAAATGAATTTCGTCATAAAACCATCAAGACCAATAAATCACAAAAATCATCATGTATAACTTTAAAATTTTATACATAAAATCGTTATATCATGGTATCACAACTTTAATATTTTTCATTACAACATTAAGCAAGGTTTCATTGAACATAATTTGAATGATTCTTATAGATACCTAAAACTTCTTTAGTTTTAATTTATATGATTGATTTTATAATAGCATGCTCAATTTTTGTTCTTATGTCAAAACCATACATCATGTTTGAAAAACAAAGATAATGTACATAAAAAATATCAAGCCTTTCATACAAAAGCCATGCATCTTCATTGAAAAGCAATATGAAAATCATCAAAATACACATTCTTGCTTCTCAAGCACATATATAAGATTAATCTCACTAGGTTTACAATCATTAGATTTATATCTAACTTTTTATTCCATTAACATAAACATGCAATTTTCAAGAAAAATAATTATTCAAAAAAAAAGAAAACGCATCATGGAAAACATCAAGTAATTTCAAAATAAATTAAGGGAGTTGAGTTACTTACCTTGTAGTCGAAGCCCGTCAAAACCCAATTCGCTGTTTCACCTTTGGAAGTTCTTAATTCATCCTTGGTTGCCTTCCTCTTCTTTGGCCTCTTCCTCCGTTCAAGTTCATTGTTTATTTTAGATTTTTGTTTAATGAACTTATTAAGATTAGTGTTCGAAGTTCAAGTTCATCATTGTCCTCATCACTTGAGTCATCGCTCAAGTGGTATTCATTTGTCCGGAGTTCCAAATCCTTCATATTCTTTGGAAGGTGGTTCAAGTGCTCATCGGGTTCAAATGTTCCAAAAGTGTCATTTCATAGGTCATTAGTGACCCGATTAATTCTTCTAATGGAAAATCATTTAAATTTTTTGTCTCTTGTATTGCGGTTATTTTAGGATCCCACCTTTTGGAAGGGATCTTAAGATCTTACTTACAAGATCAAAATTCGAAAAAGATTTACCAAGAACTCTTAGATTATTGACGACATCCGTGAAACGGGTGTACATGTCGCCTATAGTCTCGCTTGGTTGCATTCGAAAAAGCTCAAAATCATGCAATAAAATGTTAACTTTCGAGTCTTTGACTCTACTAGTTCCCTCATGTGTGATTTCAAGTGTTCGCCAAATATCAAAAGCTGTTCGCACATAGAAATCCGATTGAACTCATTTTTGTCCAAAGCGCAAAATAAGGCATTCATAGCCTTTGCGTTTAAAGAAAAATACTTCTTCTCCAAATCCGACCATTCGTTCATCGGTTTAGAGGGAAGTGAAAACCATTTTCAACAATATTCCATAAATCCAAATTCATAGAAATCAAGAAAACTCTCATTCGAGTTTTCCAATAAGTGTAGTCCAATCCGTTTTTTTTTTTTTCTTCGGCAAGCTCCTAGACTTCACGATTTGATCTTGGCGAGTTCCGATGAGCTTCTTCGGCAAGCTACGATCTTTCTCGGTGAGCTCCGCGAACTTCCGACGTACATTCTGGCGAGCTTCCGAAAACCCTTCGGCAAGCTCCTAGACTTCACGATTTGATCTTGGCGAGTTCCGATGAGCTTCTTCGGCAAGCTACGATCTTTCTCGGTGAGCTCCGCGAACTTCCGACGTACATTCTGGCGAGCTTCCGAAAACCCTTCGGCAAGCTCCTAGACTTCACGATTTGATCTTGGCGAGTTCCGATGAGCTTCTTCGGCAAGCTACGATCTTTCTCGGTGAGCTCCGCGAACTTCCGACGTACATTCTGGCGAGCTTCCGAAAACCCTTCGGCAAGCTCCTAGACTTCACGATTTGATCTTGGCGAGTTCCGATGAGCTTCTTCGGCAAGCTACGATCTTTCTCGGTGAGCTCCGCGAACTTCCGGCGATCTTCCGAGAAACTCTCGGAAACCATTCTGCGGACTCCCGGCAAGCTCCTAGACTTCACGATTTGATCTTGGCGAGTTCCGATGAGCTTCTTCGGCAAGCTACGATCTTTCTCGGTGAGCTCCGCGAACTTCCGACGTACATTCTGGCGAGCTTCCGAAAACCCTTCGGCAAGCTCCTAGACTTCACGATTTGATCTTGGCGAGTTCCGATGAGCTTCTTCGGCAAGCTACGATCTTTCTCGGTGAGCTCCGCGAACTTCCGACGTACATTCTGGCGAGCTTCCGAAAACCCTTCGGCAAGCTCCTAGACTTCACGATTTGATCTTGGCGAGTTCCGATGAGCTTCTTCGGCAAGCTACGATCTTTCTCGGTGAGCTCCGCGAACTTCCTACGTACATTCTGGCGAGCTTCCGAAAACCCTTCGGCAAGCTCCTAGACTTCACGATTTGATCTTGGCGAGTTCCGATGAGCTTCTTCGGCAAGCTACGATCTTTCTCGGTGAGCTCCGCGAACTTCCGACGTACATTCTGGCGAGCTTCCGAAAACCCTTCGGCAAGCTCCTAGACTTCACGATTTGATCTTGGCGAGTTCCGATGAGCTTCTTCGGCAAGCTACGATCTTTCTCGGTGAGCTCCGCGAACTTCGACGTACATTCTGGCGAGCTTCCGAAAACCCTTCGGCAAGCTCCCTACTCATTCTCGGCTAGTTCCGGCAGCATTCCCGATGAACCTTCAGACTTCCGTCGGACTCTCGAACTCCCAACGAATCCTTCGCGCTTGACTCTGGCACTTTGTTTTGCTTTATGTCTTCATCGTTAACGTAATTAATCCTGCATACACAAGCCAAAACTCTACTCCGATCTAGACAATTATTACAATGCGAATTGACATTCTGTTGCCCGGCACGTCATTGGTTGGCGCTTCGTCCGATTCTTCAGTGCATCGTCCACTCTTGCGGGTTGTTGCCCAATCGGCGTTGACCTCCGCAACCCCGATATCCTTGGTGCAATTCCGCTCTCCTTGGCCCAATGCCCGACTCCGAAGCGTTCTACCACCCATATCCTAACGTGATCTCCTCCGCGCAACGTCAATTCCTCCTGCGTCAACTGTCTAATCCTGATCGAGTAGACCTGCATCACCTCAAAATGCAGTTAAACATCTAAACACAATCAATTAGTTTCATCATCAAAATCCGAGATTCAACAATGATCTCTTTCTAAAACTTGGGATCCTAAGTAATGACTATTCGAGAGGCTAAGGATTTGAATATTTTTCCTCTCGAAGAACTTATCGAGACTTTAATGATCTATGAAATGAGTTATATGCACAAAACGAACAGGATATATATATATATATATATATATATATATATATATATATATATATATATATATATATATATATATATATATATATATATATATATATATATATATATATATATATATATATATATATATATATATATATATATATATATATATATATATATATATATATATATATATATATATATATATATATATATATATATATATATATATATATATATATATATATATATATATATATATATATATATATATATATATATATATATATATATATATATATATATATATATATATATATATATATATATATATATATATATATATATATATATATATATATATATATATATATATATATATATATATATATATATATATATATATATATATATATATATATATATATATATATATATATATATATATATATATATATATATATATATATATATATATATATATATATATATATATATATATATATATATATATATATATATATATATATATATATATATATATATATATATATATATATATATATATATATATATATATATATATATATATATATATATATATATATATATATATATATATATATATATATATATATATATATATATATATATATATATATATATATATATATATATATATATATATATATATATATATATATATATATATATATATATATATATATATATATATATATATATATATATATATATATATATATATATATATATATATATATATATATATATATATATATATATATATATATATATATATATATATATATATATATATATATATATATATATATATATATATATATATATATATATATATATATATATATATATATATATATATATATATATATATATATATATATATATATATATATATATATATATATATATATATATATATATATATATATATATATATATATATATATATATATATATATATATATATATATATATATATATATATATATATATATATATATATATATATATATATATATATATATATATATATATATATATATATATATATATATATATATATATATATATATATATATATATATATATATATATATATATATATATATATATATATATATATATATATATATATATATATATATATATATATATATATATATATATATATATATATATATATATATATATATATATATATATATATATATATATATATATATATATATATATATATATATATATATATATATATATATATATATATATATATATATATATATATATATATATATATATATATATATATATATATATATATATATATATATATATATATATATATATATATATATATATATATATATATATATATATATATATATATATATATATATATATATATATATATATATATATATATATATATATATATATATATATATATATATATATATATATATATATATATATATATATATATATATATATATATATATATATATATAATTACATGTTTTGTAATAATACTTGCATATTAATTCTTATGTATATGTTTAAGAAGCAATAATGTGTATCATGTTGATTTCTGCATTGATTTTCGATTTTGATTGAAAATACTTTATGAAATCATGTTTGATTATTATGCTTAATAAGTTTATATTTCGAAATTATGCATGATGATTTTATAATAATCTTGCTCTTTCCGGTTTTAAACGTTGATGTATGTTTTTATTTGGCATAAATGAAAATGGCATACTTCTATGAAATAAATTATATGAATTGAAACAACTAAAATAAGGAAAGCATTTTTTTTTGAAATTTTTTTCCTCTATCTTATTGATTTTTTGATAAAAGATTAATGAATCCATATATATTATGCTTTTATGAATCTCTTGGACTATGAAAATGAATTTGAATGAGTTTTATCGAAATCATAATTTCTCGAGATTTACAACATGAAATCTTTTATGAATCAAGATCTCTTATTTGATCTGTTATGTTTCTCTTTGCCATTTACTAAAGAAAAAAATAATCCAATTCATAATCTTGATTTCACGATATTTGATACTTAAAATCTTTCTATAAATTGAGATTATTTTTCCCTTGTTTCTTTTTGTTATTCACCAAAAAAAAAGAGGAGACTTATCCTAACAAACCATGATATGCTACTTAACATCTTGAGAATTTATGACTTGAGTTTTGTTATGTATTTTTTTCCTTCTTCTTTCTTGTTTACACAAAAGGGAGAAAGAAAATCGCTAGTATCTCAAGAGATTGATAAATCAATTAATGACATTTTGAATATCTTGTGATTTTGATGATTTGAATCTAAATGATATTTTTCCAATCGAATCATGAACCTTCTCTTGATTTCTTAACTTGAGATTTTTTTTTATGAATCAAGATTTCTTACTCTTTATTTTCATATGATTCTTGTATTTTGAGAAAATTTTCTATATGAATCATGTCTTTTGGTATTCACTTGATCTTATCTTTCATAATATGATTTTTATAATTTCTTGTATTCATGAAGTATATCTATAGAAAATTCTATTGATATTCTTCATATGATGATATGAAATTATACATGAAATATTCATAATTTATGTTGCTTCATACAAATGAGAAGTTATGATCATTCATGGTAGGATGTAATTTGATATTTTGATACCACCATGATTTGAAATACTTATGATTTAGAATGATGCATGCAATACTATGATTTGTTGCTAAAATAATGTTTCATGAATGCTTGAGTATCATGTATGATATGCCCATAGTGATGATTTATTTTTGTTATCATGCATGAAGTAAAGATGAAATGTAAGGTTTTAAAATTGTGCATATTTTAATTTGAAACTATAATGATGCACAAATATATTAAAATAATATTGATACTTTACCTTTGACATGATTTGAAAATTGTTGTAAAGAGAAAAAGAATTATAAAATTATTTTCTTCCCTTCTTTTTGACAATGACAAAGGGGGGAGAAAGAACTCGCTTGCATGTTCTAAAATAATCTAAAATTTGCTAGCTTACATGGTATAAAATTTGTTAACTTGCTTAATGTAAAACTTGCTATCTTACTAGCTTGTATATCTAAAACTTGCTAGCTTGCCCAACTCAAAAGAGAAGTAAGAATTACTAGCTTGCACATCCTAAGTAGAAGCAAAATTGCTAGCTTGTACTTCTCAAAAAAGAAGAAAGAACTTACTATCTTAAACACCACAAAAAATTGCTAGCTTATCTATCTTAAGAAGCAAAAGTGTAAACTTTACAATCTTGCACATCTTTAAAATTAATAATGATTTGGTAATTATGCATGTTGTAAAGTGATAAAAAATTTGCTAGCTTGTATGTTACAAAACTTGCATATGTCTAAACACTTACTAGTTGCACTTCTTTTTATTGATGACAAAATGGGAGAAGTTATGATAACAATCATGCACGGAATGATGTATTGAATGATTTGATTATGCATGATTTTATGATAACATGTTGTAAATATTAATGATTAAATTTGCTTTGACTTGAATTTAACTTGAATTCAAGGTTTTATCAATATGACATATTGATAGGTTAACTCCGTCATCAATTGGTTATCATCATCGAAAAAGGGTATATTGTTGAATCTCAGATTTTGATGATGAAACCAATTGATACTGTTTATGATTTGATCTACGTTTTGAGTGATGCAGGAAGCTTCGATCAGGGAGAGAATTAAAGTAGGAAAAATAATATTGTGTCGGAGAAAAACATGTCAGAAGATTAGACGTCGAGCCGAAGGATCAATTGATGTATTGACAGAAGCCTTTGGGCTATGGGTTCGGGTATCGAGCCAAGAAGGGTGGAAATTATATAAAGGAAATCAGAGTTGTGGAGGTCAACTGGCCGATTAGGCAATAGGCCGCAAGAGAGGACGATGCACCGAAGAAAAAGATGAAGCGTCGATAAACCAATGACATGCTGAACAATACTTGATTCAAGCTTTATAATAATTGTCTAGATTGAAGTAGGTTTTAAGTGTGTAGGATTAGCTACAATAGCAAGACATAAATCAAAATGAAGTCCCAGAATCAAGAACGAGAGTTCGTCGGAAGTTTGGACATCATTAGAAGGTCCACCAGAATTGACCAAGAAGTCCAGGAGCTTACCAAAGAAGCTCATCGGAACTCACCAAGAAGATCGCAATGAAGTCCAAGAGCTTGCTTGGAGTTCACTAGAATATTGCCGAGAGATCGTTGGAAGTTCGCTGGAAGATCGTTGGAAGTTCGCTAGAAGATCATCGGAAGATCATCGAAAGAAACCAAGACTTACCGGACTTAATTAGCTTAGTATATGTCTTAAAATTCATAGTTAGTAAATAATTGGGTTGGAATTGGGCCAACTCAATTAGGGGTTAATTAGGCCCAAGTTTGGGTTGTGTTAGGTCAAGTGCAAGGCCCAAACAATGATTCAACAGGTGGCATCATCATGGCACAGTCTCCGAGATTATGTTAGGCGGTCGTACCATTAGTCTGGGCTATGGTACTGCCCACACACAGTCTCCGAGAAACTGTCAGGTGGTGGTACAACTAAATTGGGCAGTGGTACCACCTAGTGGCAAGGTGTCAAGCGATGGTATCACCTAGTGTTAGTGTTAGTGTCAATGCTACAGGCGGTGGTACCGCCAATACCCAGAGGACCTAGGATGAGACATATTTTGGCTCCAAGTTTGAATCTACTTGAGGCTTATAAATATCTCTCATCCTTGGTGCCCGACTCGTTCCTAGCACACAAATCATAAGCTAAAACTTCTAGTAGTCACCCCTCCTATTCTCCTCAGCTTCCTCTCCTCCTCCTTGGCTCTGATAGCCTGATGGTGCGTATGGAGAGGGAGATCCCATGGCGATATGAGGAACTTCATTACCTTTGCTATGTGGATCACTGCTAGAGAGGAGTATGTGAGTTCTTCTTCATCCACTCTATCGGATTTGAAAATTTTAGGGATATACAATTTCCCTAAGTAACGCTTCTAATATGATACATATAGTTTTACGATTTGCTCGCACACAAATCTCCATACAATGACCAAATTCTTGACTTTGAGAAATCTGGTATTGTTTTTTATTTTTCGTTGTACATGAGATGTCAACCCATGATTTCCTAACAATAAGTTCTAAAGTAAAGTAAAACTTACTAACTTACTAGCTTGCATATTGCAAAAACTTGCTAGATATACTTTTTTCCTTTTTTTGTTGATGACAAAGGGGGAGGAATAATGATGATTTGAATGGAATCATGTATATTGATTTAAAGTTATGCCCAAAGTGATGATGATTTTATGTTTTGGAATTATGCATGTTATAATGTACCTTAATGATTTGAAATTATGCATGCAATACTTTAACTTATGATGATGATGTATGCAATGATATGCATATAAAATAAATAATAATTATTTTGATATGATGTGTTGCATATGATCACTATCATTTATGATTAAAATTATTTCGACTTGAATTCTAAGGTTATCATTTTTTTGAATTCAAGTTTATTTCGATATGGCATATAAATAGGGAGAGTTTAGTTAAAACTCAGTCATCAATTAGTTGTCATCATAAAAAAAGGAAGAGACTGTTGAATCCTAAATTTTGATGATGAAATCAATTGATGAGTTTATGATCTAATCAATATTTGAGAAAAGTGACATAAGATTAACTTCAATCATGAAAAGGCAAATCGATTGAAGTAGGATAATTAAACGTTGCGTCAGAGTCAGCGATCGAGCAACAAGCCAGAAGGATCGGGCATTATACTAAAATCGAATGTTGTGGGAGTTAATATACTGATGGATTGAGTAATACGTCAAAGGAAAACACAATGCATCAGGAGTTCGGATGAACCAATGACATGCCAAATAATATAGGATTCGTGTTTTGTAATAGTTTATGTCTTGATCATCGTAGTTTAAGTTTTAATTGAGTTAGTTTTGAGTGTAACCATGCCAACTCAGTTAGGGGCCTATTGGGCCTGAATCAGGTATGATTGGGTTTAGTGGAAGACTCATTCAATGATCTACAATTGGGTCAAGCGATGGCACTACCAGACCAGGTGGTGGCACTGCCAAACCAAGTGGTGGAACCACCTATGAGTTGGAACGTACTAAGTATACATTTTTCGGAAGACCTGACGGTGGTACTACCTAGACTACTAATAGTACAACTAGTACACGATCTTCTAGGCTATTAGGTGTTAGTAACACCTAGACTAGACAATGGTACTGCCAATGCTTAATGCTGCAAGCGGTGGTATCTCCCCAACACTAGTGGTAATACCATCAATACCTCGAAAACCCGGGATGAGATTTTTTGGCTCTATTTTTAAAGTCATTTAGGGCCTATAAATACTCCACTCATTCTTGCTTGAGAGAGCAAGAAAAGAGCTCAAAAAACTTATGATTCTAAGTATGCAATCTCTGTTGAAAGTATTAAGTCTTTCTTTTTCAATCTTCTAAATCAATCTAAAGGAGTTATGAGGATTACCTGTAAAAAGAAGTTGTAAAGGTTCTTTCCTAAACCTATGAAAATGATAAAAGAGCTATAACAAAGATGGTTGATCTTTGCCTATCGAAAATCATTAGTGAAAACCAATGACCTCGACTGAAGAGAAAGTAGATATAAGTTGCAACGACCAAACCACTATAAATTTGATGTGCATTTCTTTTATACTCTTAATTGCTATTGCTTTCTATTTAATTGCTTATTACACTTACTCATATTCTAAGTCAAATTCTAAATTAAGCATATTTTCGATATCGGATTCATCGAATGAACTTTCAAATCGTAATTTCTCGAAGACACTAATTTACCCTCCTCCCCTCTTAGTGTTGTTTTGGTCCCTCCTCCCCTTTTAGTGTTGTTTTGGTCCTAAGAAGACCATCATTTGGAATAGAACTTAAACTAATATGCTTCCTTTTTACAGAAGAAGCCATTCCTTCTATTTGATAAATGTCTTCACTTGCCCTGACCATATGCAGATCAGAAAAATCAAACTTTGACAAAGTTGATCACTAAGGAGCACCAATGTTGCACCATTGTGGATGATGAGATCTCGGTCTGATGTTCTCATTCAGCCCCGTTCAACAAACCATCGAGCCCTTCCCTACGGCTTCTTACAATTCTAAGGAAGACTTCCCTCACCTGTCGCTCCACCGGATCAAGACCCTCCTTCAAAACCTCGCAGACTTGGGCCAGCTCCTGCACTCCCTGCCTCACCTCCACCTCCTCCGCCTCTGTCATCGGGAACTGGACGGCATCGATCAGCTCCCTCAAGTGGTGCACGCACTTGTCAATCTGCTCAATCTCCTTCAACAGCCCAGCGGAGTGCTTCCTGTCCTTTTTCTTGGACTCCTCCAAGATCCTCTCGTGGAGCGTCATGATTGGGGCTGCCCAGAGGAAGCTCCGCGGGATGGAAAAGTTTATCTGAGGACCACGATCTTGGCAGGTGATCGCCGCCACGAGGGCCCACATCACAAAGAGGAGCACCGAGCTCATCGTGTACATAGGCACCGCGAGACCGGCCGTCGCCACGACCTCATTTCTGCGAGGTGCGATCAGGTTGCTCCCGATGGCCTGCAGCAGCCGCGCCGCGGACCAGGACCGGGAGACGCTACAGGAGAGAGAGCGGAAATGTGAGCTGCGGTCGCCACTGGATGATGAAGACGGCAATCCGCCGTTGTGGGAAGGTACCGAGCTAACGTCCTTCTCGTCGAACATGAGGATGGCAACTTCGGCGAGTGCCTTCTTGGCCCGGCGGAGCTGCCCCTCGCCGAGATGCTGTTGCTGCGGGCCGAGGGCCATCAGCACGATCTCGAGGTGCTTCCTCCAGTGCCGCATCTGATCGACGCCGTCGCGCACAGCGTTGCAGACGTCGAGCGCCTTCACGGCGCGATCGAAGAAGTCCGATACGAGACGGTCGACGGTAACCGGAGATCGGTGGTGGCCGAAGAGGACCACCCGGAACTCCTCCTGGCACACGAGGAAGGTGTCGAGAAGCCGCCGCATCCAGGCGACGGAAAGGATCTCGTCATCCCCGGCGGCGAGGTCGTGGAAGAGGTCGGCGACCTGCCGCTGGAAGGCGACGAGCTCCCGCTGCTCTCCGCAGGCGTCGTGGTTGCACTGGTGGGTATCCACGGATGAGTTGACGGGGTGATCGTACCGGAAGCTCAGGATCGAGAGGGCGGAGAACGCGAACGGGACCGATGAACCCTGGAAGTCGGCGGTGGGCATCGTCACACCGTCGAATCCCCCAATCAATCCAAAAAGCATGAGAGAACCTACGACTTCGATCAAAAATAGAGGGCGAAAGGTGGGGCGAGAGAATGGAGGCAAAGAAAGCGAATGCAATTCAAGCCCTAGTAAGCTTGCACCGCCATGGAAGAGGAACTCTCGTCGTCGAGGCGCAACCACGAAATCTTCCTTTTTGTTGTTATTGTTCTTAATTCATGATGGTTATAAATAAGTGTAGAGTTGGAGTAGGCCGTGCTACTGGACGCGGGCCCCACACGGCTAGGCCACGTTACGCGAAGATCGTCACCCGGAATAGACGTCTCCATTAGAAACGAACCATCCTGATCTAAGGTAACGACTCGCAATCACATCGAACGGTCTCGACCGCAGCGCATACTTATCTTGCGTCGGGGATTGCCACACGCGTAGGGCCGCGCTGGTTGTGTTGGGCAGTTAGCCGACAACCTAGGCTGGAAGCGGTTTCGAACCGGTCTGACAATTTGTCAATTTAAAATCGAATCGAAATCGATCTGATAGTACGATTTCGATTTCTGGAATTGAGAAATGGAAATCAACGATTTTCGATTTCGATTCAATATCATGATTTTAAAAAAATAAAAAAATTCTAATAAAACAAGTTTGATAGACTATTGGCCGACTGGTCAATCTTTTAAGGGGTGGTATAACGACTTTTTTTTAAGATCATTTGAAAATTTTATAATTAAAAAATAAAAATAATAAATCTGTTCCTTTCAATAACTAAATAATAACTAGTTTTGATGGTATTTTAGAGAAGAAAAATCTTCCAAAAAATATATAAATACTCTCCCAAATCTCTTAATCTTCCTCACACATTCGATTAAATATTGATAATATACTGTTAAGCTCTCATATGCTCTCTTACACTCTTTTACGCTCACTATACATTCTCTAAAGCTCTCTCCCTTATTTTGATCATAAGAGCCACCACTTCACTGAGAAAAATTTTAAAAGTCTATTGCCAATATACATCATCGTCGAGTTAGAGCAATTCGATATGATAGTCAAAATGAAATCAAACATCTTGAAGCTGTATTTTAAGAAGGTTTAAAATAATGATGACTCCTTTCATGTCATCTACAATTATTGTGGTTAAATTTTCAAATTCGAAGAAAGAGAATGATATAGAATCTTTTATAAGCATATTGAGAAGAAAATACCGAAATAAACTAGTATGGAAAAAAAAGTCAAATATACATTTTCAAGTATCCCATTAATCCCACTTTTCATTTTTTCATTGAAACAAAATGAAGAATTAGCTAGATTTATTTTGGTCAAACACTTACCTTTTAGTTTTGATGAAAAAATCAATTTTATTGATTATTAACAAAACACTTTGAATCCTATTGCCCATCATGTTTCTCAAACTGCTCTTACTAATGTTGTGCATAATCTTTTTAAAATTTTTAATTTTTTTCAGCAAACATTCTAATATTATGGATATAAATTAACCTATCTAACATGATTTACAATAAAAGTGTACAATAATTCTTTATACTCAAAATATTCATTAAGCAATTCAATAATCCATTTAATTTATAAAATCCAACCGACTCTTTCATTATTTTTGGATGACTTCATAAGAATGAAATTACTTGCTTAATTTGAAAAAAAAAGTTTTAAAAATGCATAAATATTTTTGTACATATAAATTTAAAATATGATAAAAATACCTAATATGAAAAATATACCACCAAACCTCAGATTGACACACTTTTTATAATTTAATATTAGAAGTGGTATTTGTGGATGCATTATCAAAATTAATTAAAAATTAAAAACCAAATAGTACTATTCTAAAATAGTTTTTATTATTCTATAAATATTATCAGTAGTACACCTAAAAACTATAACAAGTTATACTAATGTAGGAGTGAATTTGCCAAAGATTACTTTCAATGTCCACATAAATAGTATCACGATCATCAAAAGCTCAAAATAATTTTTATAAATCTATTTTTTGTTTTATGATGCTACCTATATTTTATCTAGTGTTTATTATTATTTATATTAATATTATTGATGCTTTATAAGAATATCAATATGATCAGGATTTAAATATGACTCTCATAATAATGAAATCAAAATGGACAAATTATTATTTTTGATATTCCACTGATTTATCTTGTTGCTTGTGTTTTTATACTAGAATAGATAGTTTAAGTGATTATTTGAGCATTTATTATGGAAGTTTAAAAATAGAAGTTACTATTGGTTATAAAATTAGAGAAATAAAAAAATAGTCATTAACTTATATGACCATTATAGTACAAACTATAGTAGTCAATAAACTAGCTTCTACTAGAATTTATAAGAGAGAGAAATTATTATTATTATTATTATTATTATAGTGATAGAAAAAATCAAGGGGATTATTAAGCTTAAATTCTGATCTTGAAATTTATCTAACAACTTCTTTTGAGTTTGATAACAATATTAATAATTTCAATATTACAAGTAACTTCTGCACGTCATTATCTAAGGGAGAAGAATAACAAGAAATTGATAAGGTAATACTTTCCGGTCATCATATAATTGTCCCCTTCATCTAATCATCTTCTGATTACATTCTTCCTGTGAGGTCACTTCTATCTCCAACCAAGGCAACTGAGCGTGCATAACAGTGTAATATAGAGATGGACTCGAGGATATATATCGATGTTATGGTGATGGCTAATTTTTCTTTTAAAAAAATCAGAATTCAGTTAATTAATCGGGACACCGTCAGTCCCCAAAATTACAGAATTCCCCTTCGATGCTAAAGAGGAACAGAAAAAAGCCTTACCTGTTTGGCAAGGGTGTGAGCTACAAAAAAAATTATCCATCATGTTTACATACTCAAAAAGTAGAACATCCACAGAATGTGTCAACATAAGAATGTCTTTACAGATGTAGGTACCAAGTGGAGGCTTAGATCTATTGCAAATCATCACAACTTCTAAAGAATCAAACTTGACAAAGATATTGCAATGGCCCAGTCGAAAGGCTTTTAAAAAGAGAACCCCACCCCCAAATAGCTCAGCACTCGGCTTGGAGAGGGGATAAGGCTTGATGTGTATTGCTTCCTTCAATGACAACAGTGTCATTCCCATCCCCAAATCAAAAACCAGTTCCTGCATTTACATCCAAACAAAAAACTGTCGAAGAGGTATGAAGTTGTGAATCCACTTAGCTTGATTGGAAGTTGAAGGCTAGTGGGTACAATCTAGAACTAGGAGAGTAGCTGCCCCTACCTACTTTGGAGACCCAAGTTAGGAGCATGTTCTATACTTAGAGCTGTTAAAGAATTAGGCTCGTATTTGTATTGAAGAGGTGGAGGGTTTAAAGGAAAAATGTCCTCAGGTAGTTGGAATTGGCAATTATTGTGTTTGAGAAAATATAAGACCAAAAACTAAATGGAAGTCGGTGAGATTGACGGTTGCTAAACTTAAAATCATTTCAGAAGTTATTCTACTCTTATTTTTCCCTTCCTTTAACTAGTTATCGTTAGGTAACTCATTCATATAAGAGAAATTGAAACTCAGTTTTGATAGGAGCAAATCCCAATAGAATTTATCAAAACTACAAGAAAACAGAATATGCTCAGTTGAATCCATCCTACAATTATAAATATAGTATTGGTCGACGTAATATTAAATAACATTTGAGAGCCACTAGACAATCTTTACTATAGGAGTCCTCATAAAATGATCTTAACTAACTCTAGAGAGGGAGAACATTAAAACTCTAGACAAACTTCCAACCATATCAATCTCTCCCATAATTAATCTGTCTTACCCTTAAGTAGAATATATGAATACTCTTAGAAATCATAAATCTTTGGGTTAAGACTATATAAACCCAACTATAATTATCGGACTCAAGGATCAAATAAATACATGTAATCTTATCAACTAAGAGGGAGTGAAAAATGTCCTACAAAAACTAAAGATTTCAAATCCTGTTTATATGCAGGTCTTTAACACAATAGATAATGGTCATTACATTTTTAGGTGAGTTTTCAGAATATATCTTTGATTTTATTTTTTAAAAAAACTCTTATTTTTAATTTTTTTATGAGCATACCTTTTTTATGAAGTCTCAAATGTGCGCACCCTTCTCTCTGTCTCTTTTCTCCCCGCCCTTTATAATAGTTTGGTTCAGTTCAATAATAACCGATCCAAGTAAATGGAACTAAATTTATAATATAATAATATAATAAATAAATTTAAAATTATTTTTAAAATTATAATTATATTTGGGGAGACATAAATAAAGTATCATCCAAGTCCATATTTTTATTTATAAATGTTTTAAAACATTTTTATTTTTTTCTAAAATTATACAATTAGAAAATATTTTGTTTAAATTTTTGAATATTTTTAGATTAATATTATTTTAAATTTTAGAATAATGTTGATTTTTTTCAAAATTTTAATTTATTTTATAGAAATTTAATATTTTAAAATATTTTATGTTTATATATGGTCCTTTTTTTATGAAAAATTCTTTTGATTTTTTTTAAAGACGCCTTTTTTATGATTTCTCTAACAATGCTCTTTTCTTTATCGAATTTTGAATATACCCTTGATTTGAAAACAAACCACTTATCAAGTTTTCCCTCCCTTTTCAAACCACAGTTATAGTTATAGTGTTTTTCTAGTACATCATGTTAAGTCTCGAATTTTGATTATAAAATTAATTGTTAATGTTATGATCTAATCTGCATTTTGAGTAACGTAGGACTAATTTCGTCACGGAGAGACAATTAAAATAGGAAAAATCAATGTTGGATCGGAGTAGAACATGATAGAAGATTGGATATCGAGCTAGAGGATCGATCGACATGTCGGCAGAAGGCTTTGTGCCATGAGTTGGGGCATCGGGCTTAGAAGAGCGGATATTGTACTAAGGAGATCGGAGTTACGGAGGTTAACATGCTGATTAGGCAAAAGGCCGCAATAGAGGATGATGCGCCGAAGGATTGGACGAAGCACTAATGAACCATTGACATACTGGACAACATGTGATTAATGCTTTGTAATAATTGTCTAGATTGAAATAGTTTTAGTTATAATTGTTGATTTAGAATGTAATTAAGCCAACTCAATTAGGAATCAATTGGGCCTATGTTGGGACTGTTTTGGGCTAAGAAAAAGGCCCATTTAGTGACCCAAAAGTTGGGTCAAGCGGTTGCATCATCGATCCAAGCGGTGGCATTGCCGGAGGCTTAGTCTCTCAAACACAATCTCCGAGACTATATTAGGCAGTAGTACCGCCAAACTGGACAATGGTACCACCTAGTGTCAGGTGGTGGTATTGCTAGATTGGGCGGTGGTACCACCCAAACATAGTCTCCCAGACTATGTCAGATGGTGGTACTGCCAAGACCTAGGAAACTCGAGATGAGACCTTTTTTAGCTCTAATTTTGAAGTCATTTAAGGTCTATAAATACCCTAGCTATTCTTGCATGGACAAAATTGAGTAGAAAGGAGGAAAATATTCTTGAGAAAGAAAGGATGTGATCTCTTTTAAAGTGTAGGGTCACTTCTTTCTTCTTAGTATTTAGAAGTTTTTCTAAAGGGAGAAGAGAGGTATAAGAAAGAGAGGTTGTAAAGGTCCTCTCTTGAGCCTATCAAAAGGAGAAATAGTGTAAGGGTAGTTGATCTTCACCTATTGGAAAGAAGATCAATAGTGGAAGTCGATGGCCTCAAGTGAAGAGAAATTAAGAGTGGATGTAGGTCACGATGACTGAACCACTATAAATCTAATTTGCATTTTTATTTTTTTATTTATCTTTATTACAAACTACTTTACTTCCTCATTACTTTAGTTGCATACTCTTATGAATGTTTTTAAAGTTAAACACTCCTTAATAAGATTTTATCGTACGAAAAATTTTGACTTGATATAATTTTTACGTACGCACTAATTCACTCCCCCCCCTAGTGCTGACTTGATCCTAATAGTTGGTATTAAAGTCATATTTTTCTCATTTGGTTTAACACCCAAGAGAAATGTCTTTTATCGAATTTCAAGAGAGTCACTCTATCATTCGTCCTCCTATGTTTAATGGGACGGACTACACTTATTAGAAAACTCGAATGAAAGTTTTCTTGCTTTATATGGATTTGAATTTATGGAATATTATCGAATGTGGTTTTGAAAAATCTTCTAATCTAATGAATGAATGGAATGATTTAGAGAAAAAACTTTTTTTTTAATGCTAAAGCTATGAATGCTTTATTTTACATTTTAGATAAAAATGAGTTTAATCGTATCTCAATTTATGAAACTATACATAACATTTAACACACACTCGAAATCATACATGAAGGAACGAGTAGAGCTAAAGATTATAAAATTAATCTTTTGATGTATAGTTTTGAATTATTTCGAATGGAACCAAGTGAAACCATTGGAGACATGTATGCCCGTTTTACGGATGTCGTTAATGGTTTAAAAGCACTTGGTAAAAGTTTTTCTAACCTTGAACTTGTAAACAAAATTTTACGATCTCTTCCTAAAAATTGGTATCATAAAATAATGGCTATTCAAGAAGTAAAGGATTTGAACTATTTTCCACTTGATGAATTTATCGGGTCTTTAATGACTTATAAAATGACTTGTATCAAACATGATGTACATGAGAACAACCTTCGAAAGAACAGGAAAGATTTGGCACTTCGAATAATAGAAGACCACTTGAGTGATAACTCAAGTGATGATGATGATGATGATGACATAGAACTCCTCACTATAAAATTTAAAAAGTTCATGAAACAAGAATCAAAAAATAAAACAAACTTAAAAAGAACACAACTACTTGCTATAAACGTAAGAAGCTAATGCACTCCAAAGATGAGTATATAAAATTGAAGAAGAAATTGCCAAAGAAGAAAGAAGCACTCAAGAATGAATCGAGCACATCCAAAAATGAAGAACAAACCAACAAAGGCGAGGTGACATTTCATAATGAGATATGTGTTGGGATCAAGAGCAGCACTAAGAGGTGGGGGGGGGGGGGGGGGGGGGTGAATTAATGCAGCAGTAAAAACATCGATTTCGAAAAATATTCGTTTCAATTAAACCCATTTCATAAAGATACTTAAATTAAAAGTGTTTGGAAGAGTATAGCAAGTGCAGTAGTTTGTAGTTAAAGTAAATTACTCAAAAGAAATACAAATTAGATTTTTATAGTGGTTCGGTCGTCGTGACCTATATCCACTTCACCGATTCCTTTTTCGTTGAGGCCACCGACATCTACTAATGACCTTCTTTCAATAGGTGAAGATCAACTACTGTTTTACACCCCTCTTCTCCTTTTCACGGGTTTAGGAGACAACCTTTTACAAGCACACACTCCTCTTTAAACAGAATTCTAAGTTTAAGATAGAAAAAGGGATCTCTCAAGTAATTTCTATAGTATTTTCTCACTTTTAAGTTCTCTGTGCTTATGTGTGTTAACCAAGGATAAGAGGGGTATTTATAGGCCTCAAGTGGATTCAAACATGGAGCCTAAAAATATCTCATCCCAAGTCTTCTAGGTATTGGCGGTACCACTGCCTATGCTGCAGGGTATCATTGCCTACAGCACTAACACTGACACTGGGTGTACCACTGCCTAATCTGGTGGTACCACCACCTGACATCTTGCTACTAGGCAGTACCACTGCCCAATCTAGCGGTACCATCACCTAACAATCTCTCGGAGACTGTGTCTTGGCGTTACCACCTCCTAGACTAGCGGTACTATCGCTTGACATAGTCTCGGAGACTATATCACGACGGTGCTACCTATTGGGTCACTGTTTGAGCCTTTTACTTGGCCCAACATAGCCCAAACTTGGGCCTAGTTGGCCCATAATTGAGTTGGTCTAATTACATTCTAAACTAACTCAATTAGACTTTAAACTAACTCGATCTAGACATAATTGATTACAAGCGAATCCTTTATTGTCCGGTATGTCATTGGTTCATCGGCGCTTTGTCCAATCCTTTGGCGCATCGTCCTCTTTTGTAGCCTCTTGCCCAATCAGTATGTTGACCTCCGTAACTCCGATCTTCTTGGTGCAATGTTTGCTCTTCTTGGCCCGATACCTGAACTCATGACATGAAGCATTTTGTCGATACGTCGATTGATCCTCCGGCCTGACGTCCAATCTTTTGACATGGTCACTCCGGCCCAACGTCCGATTCCTCCTGCTTTAATCAATTTGCCTTCCTTGATCGAAGCTAGTTCTACGTTACTTAAATGCACATTAAATCATAAACACTCTCAATTGGTTTCATCATCAAAATCTGAGATTCAACAATCTCCCCCTTTTTGATGATGACAACCAATTGATAACGGAGTTTAAACAAACTCCCCCTATTAATATGTCATATTGATAGAAACTTTGAAATCATAGTATTTTAACAATGCATGCAACATGAATATTGAAATAACCAATTTATCACATCGTTGCATGCATCATAAAATTATGCATAATCATCATTCCATGCATAATTATCATCATAACTTCTCCCCCTTTGTCATTAATAAAAAGGAGAAGTACAATTAGCAAGTGTTTAGACATAAATTCAAATCATTGCATGATAAACATAATATCAAGTTTTATCATCATGCAAGTTAGTAATTTTCTTTCTTCTCTTTTGAGAAGTACAATTTTTTGCTTCCTTAGCAAAGCAAAAGCTAGCAAAATTTTACATTATTTTACATGCATGCTATCAAATTTTACATATATGAAAGTTAACAAAATTTTACATCTTTTGAGATGTGCGAGATAGACTATTTATGCATCTTCTTGAAATGTGTAATTTAGCAAATATTGCTTCTCTTGATATTTGCAAGATAGCACTTCTTACTTCTCTTTTGAGATGAGCAAGCTAGCAAGCTAGCAAGTTTGCTTCTTTTGCAATGTGCAAGTTTTCAAATTTTACATCTTGAGCTAGCAATTTTTCTCCACCTTTGTCATTGTCAAAAAGAAGGGAAGAATATACTTTTGTAATTCTTTTCCCTTTATATCAATTTTCAAATCATGACAAAGTTAAAGTTTCAATCTTTTTTCAATATGGTTGTGCATTATTATGGTTTCAAATTAAAACATGCATAATTTTAAAACCTTTAATTTTATTCTTACTTCATGCATGATATCAAAAATAAATCAACCATCACTATGGGTATATCATACATGATACAAAGACATTAAAATCTTTAAGCATTTATCACTTCATACATTAAATCAATCATTTTGATCATCATACCAAACATTCATCATTTTTCTCATACATGATACTAAAGCACTCATGATACCAATCATTTCTCTCATGCATGATACTAAAACATTCATGATACCAAATATTAAATCAACATTTTAAAGTATTTATCACTTTATGATTGTTGGTATCAACCATTCATCATTTATTTTCTCTCCTTTTGTTATTGGCAAAAATAGAGGAATAGTACAAATGTGTCAATATTCAAGTCATCATATGGAAGATATCAAGAAAAATATGGTGATGAGATATACTTCATGAATACAAGGAATTATATAAAGAAAAATCATATCATAAAAGATAAAATATCAAAGATCATGAAGGATTAAGTCATGAATACTAAATGACATGATTTATCTTGACAAATCCCCCTTTTAGTAAATAACAAAAAGAAACATGGGAGTTCAAAAACAAAATCTTGATTCATATAAAAATTTCAAGTTATAAATATCAAAAAATCAAGATAAAAATCATGGTTAGATGAAACTCATCTAAATTCAAATCAACAAATCATCAAAATTATTTTCAAGAGATTTAAAATGGCATAAATAACTTTATCAATCTCTTAGTGAAAAATTGATAAAATAGAGAAAAATATATTTTCAAAAAAAATACTTTCCTTTTTTTAATTGTTTCAATTCATATGATTTATTTCATAGAAGTATACATTTTTCATTTGTGTCAAATAAAAAACATGCATCAATATTTAAAACTGAAAAAGAACTTTCATTATGGTAAATATCGATAATCTATAAATCACAAAGATCATCATGTATAATTTCGAAAGATAAACTCATTAAGTATGATCTCAAGCCTCTTAACATTTTCATTAAAACATCAAGCATGGTTTCATTAAATATAATGTTGAATGATTCTTAAAGATATCTAAACTGTTAAGATCAAGAGCGACACTAAGAGGGGGGGTGAATTAGTGCAGTGGCTTATTCTTCATTTTCTATAAAGTTCATTTCGATTCAAATCGTTTCGAAAAGATGTTGAACTTAAAACTTTCGTAAGAATATAAGTAGAAACTCAAGGAGGTTGTAGTAAAATAAATTACACAAAAGTAAAAAGCAAATCAGAATTTAGAGTGGTTTGGTCAATGAGACCTACATCCACTTTGGATTCCTCCTCCGTCGAGGTCACCGGTATCCACTAAAGGCCTTCCTTTAATAGGCAAAGATCAACCACCTTTTACAGCTCTTTCTCCTTTGCTAGGTTTAAGAGATAACTCTTACAAGTTTCACTCCTCTTTCTTGGATGGTTACAAGGCTAGGAGAGGGAGGAGGAGAACTCTTCTCACTTTACAACACTTTTCACACCCAAATACTTAGAATTTTTCACACAAATAATAGCACTTTGTTACCCTTTCATGCAAAAAAGGGTGGGATATTTACAAGCCCCTATGGCTTCAAAAATGGAGCCGAAAAGTGTTTCATCCTAGATTTTCGGGGTACTAGCGGTACCACCACCATTATTGGGTAGTACTACCACCTGTAGTCTGAAACTAGGCGGTACCCCCACTTGACAAAACTCGGAGACCAAGCTCTGGTGGTACCACTGCTTGACAGTGGCGGTACTATCGTTGGCAACATTAACTGCCAGTAGTACCACCACCTAGTCTGGGTGGTACCATCGCCCAATCCACCTAGGAGACTAGGTCTTCTAGGCAGTGCCACTGTCGGCCCTGATTTCAGGTGCCTAATAGGCTATTCAATCCGGCCCAATTTAGCCCTACTAAGGGCCCAGTTGGCCCCTAACCAAGTTAGTGGGATTACCTCCTAATCCTAACTTAATTTTTTATCTAACTATAATAACTAAGACATAATCAAAGCACTCTTGTTTCGGTATGTCAATTGCTCTTTCGGTGGGCTTTCGGTGATCTTCGAACGAACTTCCGACGAACTCTCGGTAATATTCCGGCGGACTCCCGGCAAGCTCCCGGACTTTACGATAATCTTCTTGATGAGTTCCGACAAACTTCTTTGGTAAGATCTTGGACTTCTCGGTTGGTTCCGGTAGAACTTCTGATGAACTCCCGAACTTCCAACGAACTCCCGGACTTCCGGCGAACTCTTGAACTCCCAATGAGATCTCGATCTTGACTCCGGCACAACACATGTTTTATGTTTTACTATTGTCATAGTTAATCCTACACACTTTTCTCAACATATAGACTAGATCAAACAATTTATAATTGATTTCATCATCAAAATTCGAGATTCAACAATCTCCCTCTTTTTTATGACGACAATCAATTGATGACGGAGTTAACCGTAACCCCCTCTATCTATATGACATATTTAAGAAAAGGCATTCTTGAATTCAAGTATCATCAACATAAATCTATTGAAAAGACTTAGGTGCACTTTTAGCAATGGTATATGGGTGAGGCAACCTAGAAGGACTGATCCAATTCCCCGACCAGTAGAACACCTTGAAACACCAATTCTTAGGGGAAATGAATCTCCTCCTCCTAGTCCCTTTGGCGCAGCACCTTCAGCTCCTGCTTCATCCTCTGAAAAACTCATTTTGGCAGAATTATATCAAATCAAATCACAACAAGACCAACTCAAAACACAGCAAGAGCATATTCAAACTTAGCAATTTGAAATTTTGCAAGAACTATGACAAATGAATCAAAAAATAGATGTCCTGTATCAGCACTTTGCATTTCCTCCTAAAGATTAATTGATGTATCTTTTATCTTGACATGTGATCTTTGTCATCTTCTTTCCTTGAATGAATGTTGAACCTTCTTTTGCAATGTATTTTGAATGAATGCTGAACCTTCTTTTGCGATGTAGTATTTTGAATGAATGCTGAACCTTCTTTTGCGATGTATTTTGAATGAAAGATAAAATTTTAAATTATGGATTATTGTTTTGACTAAATTTCATAGTAATACTGAATTCCTTTGTTTTAATAATCATAAATTATATGCTTAAAGTTGCTCTCCTTTTTGTTGATGACAAAGGAGGAGAAATATGGTAAATTGATAATTGCTATGCTATGATTGCCATATTTTCACTATGAAATGTTTGCATTATGTTAAGATATCAAAAGCTTAATCATAATTTTATATGTTGATATCTTGCTATGATCACTATCATTCACGTTTGAAATATAAAACTTGAAAATGGTTGTCAAGTCTTGACATCATTTTCAGAAAGATATATCATGATAGGAATCATGATGGGAGTATTGATAAGGTTTGACTTATCAATATGTCTCTTGAATTCAAAGGTTTTGAATTCAAGAATGACTTATCTCAAGTATGGCATATAGATAGGGGGAGTTAAGGTTAACTCCATTATCAATTGATTGTCATCATCAAAAAGGGGGAGATTGTTGAATCTCGGATTTTGATGATGAAGTCAATTGTCATGTTATATCTAATCCATATGTTGAGATAAGTATGCAGGATTAACTATGAAAGCTTGAAGACATAAAGCGAGTCTACCGGAATCAAGTTCGATGGGTGTTTGAGAGTCCGAAGATTTATCGGAGATGCTGCCGGAACCAATCGAGAAGAAATCGGGGACTTGTCGGAGTTTTCAGAAGTCTGCCGAAGAGATCATTGGAGGTTCACAAAGATCACCGAGAAGGCTCAGCTACTCATTGATTTCGCCACAAGATCGAGAGCCAACTGGGAGTCCATCGGAAGAAATCCAAGGGCGTACCGGAAGTTCGCCGGAAGATCGCCGGAAAGCTCGCCGGAACAAGACTTGAAGTTCGTCAGTTAAAAACTTGCTTAGGATTATGTTTTTTAGTTACGTAGTTTGCATGTAATTAAGGTTAGGATTAAGAAATAATCCTACATCTTGATTAGGGGCCAACTGGGCCCAAAATGAAACCTAGTTTGGGCCGGAATTAAAGCCCAACCAGTAACCAATAAGGTCAGGCGGTGGAACCGCCATACTGGGCGGTGGCACCGCCCAGCACCCGAGAGCCAGGCAGTGGCACCGCCCAGCACCCGAAGAGCTAGGCAGTGGCACCGCCCAGTACACTGTCAGTGTCCGAACTGATAAGCGGTGGCACCGCCACTGATAGGCGGTGGCACTGCTAGCTTCGGGAACCGAAGAGAATTCAAATTTTGAAGCCCAAATTTGAATCCACTTGAGGCCTATAAATACCCCTCAATTCTCAGCAGAGATAACAACTTTTGAGAAGCAATAGAGTGAAAAAAAAGTCTTAGCAAAGCCTTAGCAAGTCTTACTTTCAAATTGCTTGAGTGTTCACCTCCCTTTCTTTCTTGCTGAAATTTTGTAAGAGTGTGAACCACTTGTAAAGGTTGTAAGAAGGGTGTTTGTCCTTTCCCTTCAAAGTGATTTGCTAGTGGAAGTTGGGGGCCTCATCGAAGAAGGCTTCGCAAGTGGATGCAGGTCATTTTGATCGAACCACTTTAAATCTGCGTGTTCCTTGAATGTGTGAGTTGTTATTTTTCTACAATCATTGTCTACATAGAAGCAAGTTTTTGTTCTTCACTTTACTCTAGTTTTTATCGTACGAAAGATTTTCCAAAACCTACGTTTTAATCCGCTGCACTTATTCACCCCCCCCCCCCCTCTTAGTGCCCCTCCGATCCTAATAGAGGTGACAACCTAGAAGCCCCAACCTATGAGCCTTTAGTTCTCTCTTATTTATAGAGGCCCCTAATTAACCCTATTGGATCCTACCATATTGGGTATTGGATCTCCATATAATTACCCAAACCTATTAGATTAGTGGGTCTCTACTTAATAATCTTGTATTAGCTATTATTGGATCTCATCCATGGGATCCAATAATTCAGGGGCTTATTAGATATCTAATAAGATAGGGGCTCCAGCGGATATCTCATATCCGAACTGTTCGGAACGAGTCGGTACTAAGAGGGGGGGTGGGGGAATTAGTGTAGCGGTAAAAACGTCAATTTTGGAAATCTTTCATTTCGATTAAACTCATTTCGTTAAGATGTTAACTTGAAATTGTATGGAAACATAGTGAAGGAGGAATTCAGTTTGCAATAAAGATAAATAGCAAGAAGTAAATGTAAACCAGATTTTTATAGCGGTTTGGTCATCGTGACCTACATCCACTCCGGATTCCTCCTTTATTGAGGCCACTGGCATCAACTATCGGTCTTTCTTCAATAGGCGAAGACCAACCACCTCTTTACAACTCTATTCTCCTTTTGACAGGCTCAGGAGAGAACCTTTACAAGTTTCACACCTCTCCTAGAATGAATTATAAACTCTAAGAGGTGGAGGGGAACACTAAACACTTCTCAAGCTTTTTCAACTCTTTTTCGTCAAGGTTTCTTTCCTCCTTTCTACCTAATTCTTGCTATCATAACTAGGAAAGAGTGGGGTATTTATAAGCCCCAAATGGATTCAAATCTCCGAGATTTCAGGGTATGAGCGGTACCACCGCCTACAGCCTAACACTGGGTGGTTCCACTACCTCTTGACACATTGTCACTGGGTGGTATCATCGCTTGATAGCCTCGGAGATCAAGGTTTTTGAGTTTTCCAACTCATAGGCAGTTCTACCGCCAATTCTAGCGGTGCCACCGCTTGGCCTAATATTTTGGTCATTAAATGGGCCTCCCAATGAGCCCAAATCACTCCCAATTTAGGCCCAATTGGCCCCTAATTGAGTTGACATTATTTTACCCCAATATTGACTTAATTAAACCTAAAACCTACTTTGATCTAAACAATTATTACAAAGCTCATCAAATGTTGTCCTGTCATGTCATTGGTTCGACGCTTCGTTTGATTCTTCGGCACATCGTCCTCTCTTATGGCTTATTACCCACAACTCTGATTTCCTTAGGGGCAATTTCTAATTTTCTTGGCCTGATGCCCGAATTCTCCGCCCGAAGTCTTCTGTCGACACGTCGACCGATCCTCTGGTTCGACATCTAATCTTCTGACATGTTCCATTTCGGCCCAACATGATTCTTTCTGCTTCAATTGTCTCTCCCAGATTGAAGCTTCCTGTGTCACTCAAAATGTAAATCAGATAAACACTATCAATTGGTTTCATCATCAAAATCCGAGATTCAACAATCTCCTCCTTTTTGATGATGATAACTAATTGATGACGGAGTTAACCTTAACTCCCCTATCAATATGCAATATTGATAGAACTCTTGAATTCAAAAATCTAAGCAAAAAATCATACATAACATTATCACATTTCTCCCCCTTTGTCATCAACAAAAAAGAGAAGTGCATCATCCAAGTAACAAGTTTTAGAGATATGTAAGTTTTACAACATACAAGCTAGTAACAATTTTTCATCACTTTACAACATGCAATCTAGCAAATTTTATATCATTAGGGCATACATAATTACCAAATCATCATTAATTTTAAGGATATGCAAGATTACAAATTTTGCAAGTTTGCATTTGTGCGTCTTGAGATAGGCAAGATAGTACTTTTGCTACTCTTGAGATTGCAAGCTAGCAATTCTTGGTTATGTTCAAGATAGCAAGTTATTCTCCTTGCAATTTGTAAGCCAGCAAATTTAGCAAGTGTTATATCATGCAAACCAGCAAGTTTTTTACATATGAAAGTTGGTAAAATTTTACATCGTTTGAGATGTGCAAGATAGACTATTTATACATCTTCTTGAAATGTGTAACTTAGCAAACATTGCTTCTCTTGAGATTTACAAGATAGCACTTCTTACTTCTCTTTTGAGATGAGTAAGCCAGTAAGTTTTCTTCTTTTGCAATGTGTAAGTTTCCAAATTTTACATCTTGAGCTAGCAGTATTGTCCCCCTTTGTCATTGTCAAAAAGAAGTGAAGAATATAATGTTGTAATTCTTTTCCCTTTACATCAATTTTCAAATCATGACAAAGTTAAAGTATCAATCCTTTTTTTTTAAATATGGTTGTGCACCATTATGGTTTCAAATTAAAACATGTACAATTTTAAAACCTTTTATTTCATTCTTACTTCATGCATGATATCAAAAATAAATCAATCATCACTATGGGCATATTATACATGATACGAAGACATTAAAATCTTTAAGCATTTATCACTTCATGTATTAAATCAATCATTTTGATCATGATACCAAACATTCATCATTTTTCTCATGCATGATACTAAAGCATTCATGATATCAATCATTTCTCTCATGCATTAAATCAATATTTTTTAAGCATTTATCACTTTATGATTGTTGGTACCAAACATTCAACTTCAAATAATCAAGATCATCAAAATCACTTGCAAGAGATTCAAAATAAAATAAATAAATTTATCGATCTCTTGAATTGCTAATGATTTTTTTTCTCCCCTTTATCATTGTAAATAAGAATGAAGAAGAGGAGAATAATGCATAATAAAACTCAAGTCATAAATTATCAAGATGTCAAGTAGCATATCATGGTTAATTTGAATACATCCTTTTTAGTGAATACCAAGAAGAATCATAGTATGAAAAATCTTGATTAATAGAAAAATCTCATGTATCGAATATCGAGAAATCAAGATGATGATTCATATATAAAAAATATCATAAGTTATAATCAAGAGAAAAATCATCGTTTATTTTTAACTCATTCAATTTGTTAAATCAACATTTCTTAGATATGCATGATACCAAATGGTTTCAAATGTTCAACATATAATATGCATAATTTCAAATTATTACAAACTATTATCAAGATCATAGTTTGTTTGCATAAGTCTCTTTTTTCGTGAATGGTAAGAAATCATCAAAGATAGAAAATATTTTGATTCTCATAAAAGATACCTCAAGTAGAGAAATAAAAAAGAAAGTTCATGATTCGGTTGAAAATTTTTCATTCAAATTCAAATCATCAAAATCACTTTTCAGAAGATTCAATGAAGACAAGGTAAATAGATTCACACAAGAACTAGATTCATGTATAATGTCTCAATTTATCATGAATCATAAAAAAAAAATTAGAGTATCAAGTGAAGGAATTATGATTGGTGTGACAAAAAAATTGTCGATTCATGCATTCAAACCATTATTACTTCAACTCATCATGCATAGTTTCAAAATGTAAAATCATCAAATATGATATAAACATTTATTTTCAAAATGTATTCCCTTTTAATTAGTTCAATTTAAGTGATTTGATATCATTCAAGCATATCCTTGTCCTTTTTTGCCAAATCAAAACATAAATCATCGTTAAAAATGAAAATGCAAGATTTATCACAAAAATCTTCTAGATTAATAAATCACAAAAATCATCATATATAACTTCAAAATCTCATGCATAGAATAAAATCATCATGCATTGTACCAAAACTTTTAATATTTTCATTACATCATTATACATCATTAAATCATTAAAATTGATTTCATCAATTTTACATCATTATACATCATTAAAGTATTTTCAAGATCATTTTGTTTGCTGTAGTAATAAAATTTTCTTTTTAAGTGAATCTAACTTTTCATGCTTAGTGCATGCAATTGTCATGCTCAAATTTTTATTTTTTATTTTTATTTGCTAACTAATTTAAAAATAACTCATGAAAAGCATTATATAATTTTGAAATAAAGTAAAGAGATTTCGGGTGAGTCGTTTACGTCAATGTGAAAGGCCATCTCGTTTTTGTTGATTTGCTTCTCATATTCGGATGAGCTTGATTTGTCCCAAGTCATTTTGAGTGTCTTTTTCTTCTTTAACAATCTCTTCTTTGTAAGTTCATTTTTAATCTTTAATTCTTATTTTAAGAATTTTTTAAGCTTTAAGAGTTCAAGGTCATCATCATCATCACTTGAATTATCACTCAAGTGGTATTCTATTGTTCGAAGTGTCAAATCCTTCATATTCTTTGGAAGGTTATTCTCAAGCTCTTCATAAGCGTTGCAAGTCATTTCATATGTCAATAATGAACCGATAAATTCTTCAAGTGGAAAAATATTGAAATCTTTTGCTTCTGTATTACCATTATTTTAGGATCCTAATTTTTTGGAAGGGATCTCAATATTTTATTAACAAGTTCAAAATTTGAAAAACATTTGCCAAGTGCTTTTAGACTATTGATGACATCCGTAAAGCTGGTGTACATGTCAACAATAGTTTCGCTTGACTTCATTCGAAACAACTCGAAATCATGCGTCAAAAGATTAATTTTTGAATCTTTTACTCTACTAGTGCCTTCGTGTGTGGTTTCAAGAGTGTGCCAAATATCGAAAGTCATTACGCAAATAGAAACCCGATTAAACTCTTTCTTATCTAAGGCGTAAAATAAAATATTCATAGCCTTTGAATTTAAAGAGAAAGTCTTCTTCTCCAACTCATTCCAATCTTTCATCGGAAGAGAAGACTTTTGAAAACCAAATTTGATTATATTTCATAAATCGAGATTCAATGAAAGCAAAAAAACTCTCATTCGAGTTTTTCAATATGTGTAGTCCGTCCCATTGAACAAGGGAGGATGAATGAGAGAATGGCTCTCTTGAAAGCCAAAAAGAGTCATTTCTCTTAGGTGTTAAACCAAATGAGAAACACGAGGCTCTGATACCAACTGTTAGGAATGAGTCGGCACTAGAGGGGGGGGGGGGGGAGGGGGTGAATTAGTGCAATGGTGAAAACGTTGATTTTAGAAATCTTTCGTTTCGATTAAACTTATTTTGTATAGATGTTAACTTGAAATTGTATGGAAATATAGTGAAGGAGGAATTCAGTTTGCAATAAAGATAAATAGCAAGAAGTAAATACAAACCAAATTTTTATAGTGGTTCGGTCGTCGTGACCTACATCCACTCCCGATTCCTGCTCCATCGAGGCCATCGGCATCCACTATTGGTCTTTCTTCAATAGGCGAAGACCATCCATCTCTTTACAACTCTATTCTCCTTTTGACAAGCTCAGGAGAGAACCTTTACAAGTTTCACACCTCTCTTAGAATGAACTATAAACTCTAAGAGGTGGAGGGGAACACTCAACACTTTTTAAGCTTTTTCAACTTTTTTTCATCAAGGATTCTTTCCCCCTTTGTACCCAATTCTTGTTGTCATAAACAGAAAAGAGTGGGGTATTTATAGGCCCCAAATGGATTCACATTTGGAGCCCAAAATTTAAATCCCTGAGATTTCAGGGTACGGGCGGTACCACCACCTGTAGCCTAACACTGGGTAGTACCACCGACTAGTCTAGTGGTACCATCGCCTGACACACTGTCATTGGGCGGTACCACCTCCTGATAGCCTTAGAGACCGAGTGTTTTGATTTTTCCAACTCATATACTGTTCTACCACTAATTCTGGCGGTGCCACTACTTGGCCCAATATTTGGATCATTGAATGGGCCTCCTAGTGAGCCCAAATCACTCTCAATTTAGGCCTAATTGGCCTTTAAATGAGTTGACATTGTTTCACCTAATACCGACTCAATTATACCTAAAACCTACTTCGATCTAGACAATTATTATAAAGCTCATCAAATGTTGTCTGGTCATGTCATTGGTTCGACTCTTCGTCCGATTTATCAGCGCATCATCCTCTCTTACGGCCTATTGCCCAATCGGCTAGTTGACCTCTGCAACTCCGATTTCCTTGGGGTAATTTCCGATCTTCTTAGCCCGATGCCCGAATTCTTGGCCCGAAGTCTTCTACCGACACATTGACCGATCCTCCGGCTCGACGTCTAATCTTCTGACATGTTCCACTCCAGCCCAACATGATTCTTCCTGCTTCAATTGTCTCTCCTTGATTGAAGCCTCCTGCATCACTCAAAATGTAAATCAAATATATACTGTCAATTGGTTTCATCATCAAAATCCAAGATTCAACACGAACCTCTACTCGTCACAACACCTACTATATGTGTGTGACCCTCTAGTCCTAATATCAAGCTGACCGTGAGTCATACCTGTCAGAACCTCTTCTGGCTTAGTGAATTATTATCTTCATAATAATTCACTTGACTCATCAACTATAGACATACTAGGCCACTACGTCGTAGTCCCTAGATGATACTGGTGAATCCAATCCTTTGGACCTATCTGTCCTCAAGTTACTATGTACCTATAGTCCATGATCCATCTGATATCCCAAAGACTATATACTTGACATGGTGGTGTTAGGCCAATACAGTTTCTCCTTGAGTCTCGCTCTAATTGAATTCTCTCGGAGAACTCTTTCTTTCTCAATTTAATGACCTTGGCAAGGGATTTGTTTGAGCAAGAATATACATGATATTCCTCTCATGATACCGAGAGCGGATGATCCTCTATCGACACTCAATAGCCCTCGTAAGGTTGGTTGCCACTCCCAATAACCGGTTATACTATATTTGGAATTTCCAAACCTATAAGTCCGATATTAAAGAGTGGAGTACTCATACAGGACATCCTTGGTGTCTCAAGTCTAAGGACCAAATACACTACTAGGACTACGAAATTACTGGCTGACAATAAGACATCATCAACCATCCAATATTCCGTGAGCTGATTAATCAGTGAACTCATTCTCCAATGAGCACCTGCTATCATTAGTGTCCCCACACGAGCAGCTATGCAACTAGCTGCCTCCATCATATGGATGGGTACACAGCACACTAGTCTATCCGCGGATGAATTTTGAAATGTGATCATAGGTGCTCGCGGGTGAATCTATTGCTACAGGACCGAGAGATAATTGCATATTTCTTCCTCCTCCCTCTTCATGATCATGAGGCCCTACTCGACATTGAATGGGTGACGACATTAGGTGATGTTTCTTAGAACTTTGTGAAACTAATAATGACATTTTACAGTAAGGGAAAATAGGTGATACTGCATAGGAAATGTGGGGGCGACTTAATGATGATTTGCACACAACAAATGGAGAAGCTTTTACACAAAGTATACAAAAACTTTTTAGTACAACTTAAGCAGCAAACTAAGGGAGAGCCAACATAATTTGAAGATCTAAACCTACTTCGTTTGCTTGCTGAATTTTCAGATATATTTGACGAACCGCGCAACTTACCTCCTACCCGTCGGCATGATCATTGTATACTGATTCTTCGGGGCAGACCTCCAGCAAATACTCGGCCATATCAGTATCCACATCTTCAAAAGGATGAAATAGAAAGAATTGTAATAGAGATGCTCAAAACAAGAGTTATTCGGCCAAGTTGCAGCCTCTACTCTTCACTAGTGCTCCTCGTACGAAAGAAGGACGGAACATGGCGAATATGCGTTGATTATCAAGCTCTCAATGGCATAACCATCAAGGATAAATACCCGATTCTAGTAGTAGATGAATTGTTGGATGAAAGGAAACACAAATATTTATAAAGTTGGACATTCGATCTGGGTATCATCAAATATGAGTGTGCAAAGAAGACATACTGAAAACTGCCTTTCAAACACACAATGACCACTATGAATTTTTACATTTTTCAATAGAAGGTGGAATATCTTGGGCATATCATATCAGAGGAAGGTGTGGTGGTGGACCCCTCCAAAATTGAAGTAATACAGAACTGGCCAACCCCGAGGAACATAAAATTGCTACGTGGCTTTCTCGGTTTAACAGGCTACTACCGTAAGTTTGTGAAAAACCATAGAAAGATCATTGCACCACTTACTTTCTTACTGAAAAAAGATGCTTTCCAATGGTTAGACAAAGCTACCACCACCTTCAATGAACTTAAAGCTGTAATGACGATAACGCTCGTACTAGCGCTACCCGAATTCGGCAAGACTTTTGTTATTGAAGCCAATGCCTCCGGAGTCGGAATTGATGTTATACTAATGCAAGATAGCCACCCTCTCAGTTATACTAGTACGGTGTTATCTCATTCCTATCTCAAGATAACTATTTATGATGAGGAGATGCTCGCGATTGTGCGTGCGATGACCAAGTGGAGATTGTACTTGATCAGGCGATGCTTTCAAATCAAGGCCGATCATAAAAGCCTAAAATATTTCTTGGAGCAGAAGATATCCTCCCTTAAGCAGCAAAAATAGGTAACAAAGCTTCTTGGATATGATTATGAAAAAACTTACAAAAAGAAGAAAGAGAATGTTATTACAGACGAGCCACCCGAACAAGTTGAATTTTCGGTCATTTCACTTCTGACCAACGACTTCCTTGAGGATATTAAGAGGGAATGATAAGAAGATCCAAAGACTAATAAGATAATACAAAAATTGGAGGAAGCACCAAGCTCCATGGCTCATTACAATTGAGAATTAAAAGAATTGCGCTATAAGGGACACATTGTGCTTGTGCCAAATTCTACTTGCATCTTCACGAGTAGATTTTGGACAGAGTTATTCTAGATACAGGGCACTAAATTGAAAAGAAGTATGATGTATTACCCACAAACCGACGGTCAGACTGAAGTGGTGAATAGGTGCTTGGAGACATACCTCAGATGCTTCACTAGTGACCAGCCAAAAGAGTGGACAAAGTGGCTTCCCTGGGCCGAATGGTGGTATAATGCAACTTATCATTCATCCACAAAATGTACTCCTTATGAGGCTTTATATGGCCGACCTCCCCCTGTGATACCAAAATATGTGTTAGTCGCCTCTAAAGTGGAACAAGTAGACAGAGAACTACAAGACAAAGACAAAATGCTGAAGTTACTAAAAGATAATCTCACTATAGCTCAAGCAAGGATGAAACAACAATATAATAAACATAAAGACGAAAAAAAATTTCAGTAGGAGATTGGGTCTTTTTATGGCTCCAACCATATGAGAAAACATTAATCCAGACCAGAGCATCTACGAAACTTTCACCTTGGTTCTATGGACTTTACCAAATTTTGGAGTACATTAGAGCTATAGCATATAGATTGGACATATCTGCCAGCTCCCGAATCCATCGTCTTTCATGTGTCATGTTTAAAGCTTAAATTGGGACAAAACGAGATAGCCCAAAGCCATCTACTAAATATAACTACTCAAGGAGAACTCCAAACCCAGTCGAGTGTCATTATTAATCAATGGATCATGACTTGACGACGATGACCCACTACTGAAGTGCTAATACAGTGGGCGAGCTTACCAGCAGAAGGTGCCACTTGGGAGAACTATGACGACTTGAAGATCAAATTCTCAAAATTCATGGATCGTCAACCTCGAGGATAAGGCTGATTTGAAGAGGGCGGGTTTGTTAGGACTCTAGCTAGGTGAGTCCTAATTGAGAGGGAAATTCATGTAAAACCTACCTAGCTGACCCCTATTAAAGAGGCGAAGAGGCCGGCTAGGGTTAGGAGGTTGTTTCTTAGAGAAGCATTAGGAGTTATAAAGGAATATGAGTCTTGAGTAGGAGTCATATTAGGAGTTGGTTAGAAATAGGAGTCTTGAGTAGGAGTCCTATTAGGAGTTGGAGTTTAGAAACCCTATAAATAGCTATGTATTCATCATCTTCTCTTAAGCAATAGATGAATCTTTTCTGCAGTTTTTGAGTTGCAACTTGGAGGAAGGAACCCTTATAGAGTTCCAAGGAGGCCGATCCCCTAAAGAGATTAACCCCAACCTTAGAATCTGCAAGGGTTCTAACAGTCACCTCAAGTTTGTTTATATTAAAATTCATTATGAACTAAGAAAAGAAATTTGGTAGGGACTGAAGTATAAAGTCTTAGGTGCACTTTTAATTTAACTGATAAGTTAAATTAAACTTATCAAATATGTACATCGTGATACTTATCATGATTTATTAATTCTAAATACGATATCACTATTTATCAAAATAATGTGAAGGCATGACATCCATTTTCAAATCCAATGATAATCATCATTGATATAAATTTCAAATATGAAATTTAGCAAGATAGCAAGTCATCATTTCATGACAAGATGGTAAGTTATCAATTATAAAATAGCAAGTTAAGCTCATGATATCTTATCATAATGAAAGACATTTATCAAGTATTCATGAAAATTTTCAAGCATTTGCGATGTGTTACAATTTTCGTTTTGATATGTTTCAAATGATAAGCATATAAGCATTTACGATAAGATATATTGCATACATTTACAATGCTAATATACATTGCATATATTTTCAATGCTAATATGTTACTAATTTACCATATTTTGGTATCATTTCTCCCCCTTTGTCATCAACAAAAAAGAGAACAATTCAACAATGCAAGTGTGATAAAAATTCAAGCAAGTTTTGTACTAATTTATCTAATCGATATTGCTTCGTTGTATAGTAATATTCAAAAGTTCTCAACAACAAAAATTGTTAACATTAAAGAGAGAGATTCCATCAACTTCTCCTCCTTTGTCATCAAAACTTTGCATGAAAAAAAAAGTAAGGAGGAAATCTATTAAGAACCAAATTTGTGAAATGATTTGAATCAAGTATAAAATAATAAATGAGTTTTATTAAATCATGCTTTAATTTTAACAAAGAGAAGGGATTTATGAAAAGGATCCTCCCTCTTACAAGTGTTCATCTCATACTAAAAATTCATAAAAATTATTCCTTCATGAGAAGAGTAAGGAAGTGTTCATGAGAAAGGATAAAAGGAAATCTATGAATAAAACTTCATACAATCTGTTTCTCAATAAGAATTCATAAAGGTCTTATTTATGAAATAATTTCATTAAAGCTTTAAAGAATCGAGAAAGTTCGGAAAGATATACATCAAATTCATGCATTCAGACAATTGAACATTTCTAACTCCCTTCTAATAAAATCAAATTGTTCTTCATTTAAAGGTTTTGTGAAGATATCGGCTAATTGATGTTTTGTATCAATAAACTCTAAGATTACATCATGATTATTAATAAGATCTCATATAAAGTGATGCCTTATGTCAATGTGTTTATTTCTAGAGTGTTGAATAGGATTTTTTGTTAAGCATATTGCACTTGTATTGTCACATTTTATAGGAATATTCTTAAGATAAATTTTATAATCTTCTAATGTATTTTTCATCTATACAACTTATGCACAACATGCACTAGCCACAATGTATTCGATTTCGGTTGTAGATAGTGCAATCGAGTTTTGTTTCTTGGAGGACCAAGAGATAACTGTGTGTCCTAAAAATTGACACGTTCTAGATGTTCTCTTTCTATCTATTTAGCACCCAGCAAAATCAGCATTGGCATAACCAAGCAATTCAAAATTTTTAGATTTTAAATACTATAATCCTAATTTAGTTCCTTTTAGGTACCTAAAAATCCTTTTGATAGCTTTTAAATGAGATTGCTTGGGGTTAGATTGAAATCTAATACAAAGTCCTACACTAAACATGATATCCAGTCTAGTTGCGGTGAGGTATAACAAACTACCTATCATACCCCTATAGGCTTTTTGATCAAAGCTTTCTCCACTTCGTCAATGTCTAATTTAGTGGAGGTACTCATAGGAATATTGATAGCCTTTAAACTATCCATATTAAACCGTTTTAGCAAGTCTAATGTATATTTTGTTTGACTAATAAAAATATCATCCTTAAGTTGTTTGATTTGTAAGCCTAAAAAGAAGGTTAGTTCCCCCATTAGGCTCATTTCAAACTCTAGACTCATGCTTTTAGCAAACAATTCACATAAGGATTCATTTATAGAGCCAAAAATAATGTCATCAACATAAATTTGAACAATAAGAAAATTATTTTTAAAATTTTTGATAAACAATGTAGTATCGACCTTGCATTTAGAGAAATTATTTTGAATAAGAAAATAGCTAAGTCTCTCATACCAAGCCCTTGGGGCTTGTTTTAAACCATAGAGAGCTTTAGTCAATTTACACACATGATTGGGGAACTTATTATTCTCAAATCCGAGAGGTTGTTTAACATAAACTTCTTCGAAAATAAAGCCATTAAGAAAGTACTTTTAATATTTATTTGAAATAACTTAAAATTATTACTACTAGCATAGGCAAGGTGCATCCTTATGGTTTCTAATCGTGCCAAAAGAGCGAAGGTTTCTTCATAATCGATACCTTCTTCTTGGTTGAAACCTTTGGCCACTAATCTAGACTTATTTCTAACAACGATACCAAATTCATCTTGCTTATTTTTAAAGACCCATTTAGTACCAATAACTAAATGGTCATTTGGCCTTGGAACAAGCTTCCACACCTCATTTCTCTCAAATTAATTTAACTCTTCTTGCATTGTGATAACCCATGAATCATCTTTCAAGGTCTCGTCAATACATTTAGGTTCAATTTGAAAGAGAAAAGCGACGTTGGCACAAAAACTCTTAAGAGAAGAGCGAGTTTGAACCCCTTTAGATGTGTCTCCTATGATTAGCTCCTTGGGATGAGCATCTACATACTTTCATTCCTTAGATAAGGAAGTTTCGGAAGAAGATGTATCCAAGTTGTTAGATGGAGAAGGGGATTCATTTAAATTCAAAACATCAAAATTAATATCATCATCAAAATCATTTTTCTTAACTTTAGAAACTTCATTAAAAACCATATGAATAGATTCTTATATAACCAAAGTTCTTTTGTTAAAGATACGAAAAGTTTTAGAAATAGAAAAATAACCAAGAAAAATTCCTTCATCAGATTTTGCATCAAACTTTCCTAAGGTATCTTTTTCATTCAAAATAAAATATTTACACCTAAAAACTTTGAAGTATGAAACGTTAGCTTTTTTGTTGTTCGACAACTCATAAAGTGTTTTGGAAAGTAGTGGTCTTACGAGAACCCTATTTATAACATAGTATGTCGTATTTATGGCTTCAACCCAAAAATATTTGGGTAAACTATGTTCATTTAACATGGTTCTTGTCATTTCTTATAAGTTTTTATTTTTTCTTTCTACTACTCCATTTTTTTGAGGATTTCTCGGAGTAGAGAAATTGTGGTTGTATCCATTAAATTCACTAAAGTCTTGAAAGTCAAGGTTTTAAAATTTACCATCGTGATCACTTTGAATTGATGAAATCATAAAACCCTTTTCATTTTGAACAAGCTTACAAAATTTAGAGAAATACCTAAAGCAATCATTTTTGTGTGCTAAGAAGTAAGTTCAAGTATATCTATTATAATTGTCAACAATAACAAAGGTGTATTTGCTACCTCCTAGGCTCGATGTAGTAATTGGTCCAAACAAGTCCATATGGATTAATTGCAATGATCTAGAGGTGCTTATTTGGTTCTTTGGTTTGAAACTACCTTTTATTTGTTTTCCTAGTTGATATGTATCACATACATTATCTTTAACGAACTTAATGTGAGGAATTCGTCTTACATGTTCTTTAGATGAGATTTGAGAGATTATTTTCAAAACCAAGTATCATCATTCAAAATCGAAAAACATATTTCATTGCAAAGATCATTAATGTCGATAGTGTATATGTTATTTTATTTTAAGACAATCATAGATGTGTTTTTGTATGGTTTTTCAATAATGTAAGCATTAGATTCAAATTTAACAATATATCATTTATCATACAATTGATTACTGCTCAAAAGATTATGCTTTAAGCCATCAACCAACAACGCATCTTCAATAAAAAGGTTGGATTTATTACCTATGGTTCCTTTGCTAATAATTTTACCCTTGTTGTTGTCTCCGAAGGTGACATATCCTTCATCTAGGCTAGTGAGCTTAGAGAATTAAGATGGATCTCCGGTCATATACCTTGAGCATCCTTTTCTACAAAAAAGGATAATTTTTAGGTACCCATTTGACCTTAGGTGCCTCAAAAATTGATATACAAAGCTTATCATGTTGCATTGAGTCATTTAAGGTTCTATCAGGAACCCAAATCAATTTATGTGACTATATTTCTTAAATGGACATTTGTACGTAACATGTCTAAGTTTTCAACAAAAGTTACATTTGGTGTGAGGTGATACATGCAAGGTAGGACCTTTAACAAAGGTGGTCAGATTTTGGTGAGAGCTACTCACAAATCTGATTCCGCCTCTCCTATGAACATGACCCTTATTGGCGAGGATCATGTTCAAGGACTTGCTACCAACTTCAAATTTTTCTAAGGTTTCTTTTAGTAGTAAGTTTTCCTTTTGAAATATTTCTAGTTCATCACATTTTGTATATGGAGTTAAACTATTATTGTATTCAACTTTTAATCTATCGAAATTGCTAACAAGAGAAGCATGCTCCTTTTTCAAAGAGTTATACTTTTTACTCAAAGTTCTACATTCATCAAACAATTTATGAAAAGCACTTAAAAGCTCATCAAAAGATAAATTTACATCTAATGAACTTGTTACCTCATCTCCAATAGCCATTAGTGAGTAGTGAGCAATTTGCTCGGTGTTGGTTGGCTCCTCTTCTTCGGATACACTTGAGTCATCCCATGTTGCTTTAAGAGTCTTTTTCTTTTCTGCTACGAGACATTTGCTCTTATAATATCCTGGCTTCTTGCATTCGTAGCATATTACTTGATCTTTCTTGAGTTCAAATTTATTTTTAGTATCATTTTTAAATTTATTCCTTTTTATGAATTTTTTAAACTTTCTTGTCAAGAGTGCCAAGTCGTCATCAAAGTCCTCATCACTTGAATCTTCTTTTAAGCGGTCTTCTTGGGTTCTTAGTGTCATATCCTTCTTGTTCTTTATAAAATTATTCTCAAGCTCTTCATAAGCATTACAAGTCATCTCATAGGTCATTAGTGACCCGATTAGTTCTTCGAGAGGAAAGTTATTAAGTCCAATTTTTGAATGGCCGTTACTTTAGGATCTCAAATCTTTGGAAGGGATCTTAAGATTTTATTAACAAGTTTAAAATCCGAGAAACTTTTACTAAGTCCTTTTAGACCATTGATGACATCCGTAAATCGGGTGTATATGTCTCCAATGGTCTCACTCGATTTCATCCAAAACAATTTATAAGTGTGCACTAAAAGATTAATTTTCGACTCCTTCACTCTACTAGTGCCTTCATGAGTCACTTCGAGTGTATGCCAAATATCAAAAGTCATTTCACAAATAGACACACGATTAAACTCGTTTTTATCTAAAGCACAAAATAAGGCATTCATAGCCTTGGCGTTTAAAGCGAAAGTCTTCTTCTCTAACTCATTCCAATCGTTCATTAGAAGAGAAGACTTTTGAAACCCATTTTCTACAATATTTCATAATTTAAAGCCCATTGAAATTAGGAAGATCCTCATTCTAGTCTTTCAATATGTGTAATCCATTCCATTGAACATAGGCAGACGTGTAATTGAATGACCCTCTTGGTTACTGGCAAATGTCATCTCTCTTGGGTTTTAAACTAAATGAGAGTGAACCTTGCTCTGATACCAATTGTTAGGATCAAGAACGACACTAAGGAGGGGGGGGGGGGTGAATCATTACAACAGAAAATTCTTCACTTTCATATAAAGTTCGTCTC
The DNA here is from genome assembly GCA_004837865.1 of Musa balbisiana. Classification (NCBI taxonomy): domain Eukaryota; kingdom Viridiplantae; phylum Streptophyta; class Magnoliopsida; order Zingiberales; family Musaceae; genus Musa; species Musa balbisiana. Next base: position 26,538,053 of record CM017192.1, on the reverse strand, counting down.
GATTCAAATCATTTCGGAAAAATGTTGAACTTAAAACTTTTGTAAGAACATAAGGAGAAGCTCAAGGAGGTTTACAGTAAAGTAAAATGCACAAAAGTAAAAGCAAACTAGAATTTAGAGTGGTTCGATCAATGAGACCTACATCCACTTCGGATTCCTCCTCTATCGAGGTCACCGGTGTCCACTAAAAGCCTTCCTTCAATAGGCGAAAACCAACCACCTTTTATAGCTCTTTCTCTTTTTGCTGGGTTTAGGAGACAACCCTTACAAGTTTTACTCCTCTTTCTTGGATGGATACAAGGCTAAGAGAGGGAGGAGAACTCTTCTCACTTTTACAACACTTTTCACACCCCAAACACTTAGAATTTTTCACAATATAATAACACTTTGTTATCCTTTCACATAGAAAATGGTGGGGTATTTATAGACCCCAATGGCTTCAAAATTAGATCTAAAAAGTGTCTCATCCTGAATTTTTGGGGTACTAGCGGTACCACCGCCATTACTGGGCGGTATTACCGCCTGCAATCTGACACTGAGTGGTACCACCGTCGAGTTTAGGTGGTACCACCGCTTGACAGAGCTCGGAGACCGAGCTCTGACGGTACCACCGCTTGACAGGGGTGGTACCACCGCTTGACAAGGGTGGTACCATCGCTGGTAGCATTAACTACTTTCGGTATCACCGCCTAGTCTAGGCGGTACTACCATCCAGTCTGGGTGATACCACCACCCAGACCACCTAGGAGATTGGGTCTTCCAAGTGGTGCCACCGCCGACCCTAATTTCAGGTGCTAAATGGGTTGTTCAATCCGGCCTAATTCAGCCCTATTAAGGGCCTAATTGGCCCCTAATTAAGTTAGTGGGATTATCTCCCAATCCTAACTTAATTTTCGATCTATCTACAATAACTAAGACATAATCAAAGCACTCTTGTTCCGGTACTTCAATTGCTCTTTCGGCGGGCTTCCGGTGATCTTCCAGCGAACTTTCGACGAACTCCCGACAATGTTCCGGCGGACTCCCAACAAGCTCCTAGACTTTACGACGATCTTCTTGGCGAGTTCCAATAAGCTTCTTTATCAAGCTCTTGGACTTCTCGGTTGGTTCCGACAGAATTTCCGATGAACTCCTGGACTTCCAACGAACTCTTGAACTCTCAACGAGATCTTGATCTTGACTTCGGTACAATACCTACTTTATGTCTTATTGTTGTCGTAGTTAATCCTGCACACTGTTATCAACATATAGATTAGATCAAATAATTTACAATTGATTTCATCATCAAAATCCGAGATTCAACATAAACTTCTTTAGTTTTAATTTTGGTGATTGACTTTATATTAGCATGTTCAAATTTTTGTTCTTATGTCAAAACTAAGTATCCTATTTAAAATCAAAAACTAAAGACAAGATTAATTACAAAAATCATCAAGCCATACAAAAGCCATGCATCGTCATCAAAAAGCAATATGAAAATCATCAAGATACTCATTATTGCTTCTTTAAAATATATATAGAATTAATCCTTTTAGGCATACAAGTATTAGATTTATATCTAACATTTTATTGCATTATCATAAAATATATAATTGTCATGATCTTTTTCAAAATTACTATAAAGATAAGCATGATCCTAAAACTTTAAACATGTTCATTACATTATTAAATATGTAATTTTTAAAAACAAAATTTATATAATTTTTCTAAACTAAATTACAAAATAACTCATGAAAAACATCAAGTAATTTCGAAATAAAGAAAAGGGGTTTTAGTTATCTCATCGTCAAAAGTCGTTAAGGCGTAGTTTGCCACCTCACCTTTGTTGGTTTGTTCTTCATCTTTGAATGAACTTGATTCATCCCAAAGTACTTCCTTCTTTTTGTGTTCATAGCAAGTAGTTATGTTCTTTTTAAGTTTATTTTTGTTCTTTAATTCTTGTTTCATGAACTTTTTAAATTTCATAGTGAGGAGTTCAAGTTTACCATCACTTGAGCTTTCGCTCGAGTGGTCTTCATTTGTTCTATGTGTCAAATCTTTCCTGTTCTTTGGAAAGTTATTCTCATGTTTGTTTTGTATCATACAACTCATTTTATAGGTCATTAAAGACCCGATAAGTTCTTCTAGGGGGAAAGTATTTAAATCTTTGGTCTCTTGAATGATCGTTACTTTAGGATCCCAAGTTTTAAAAAGACATCATAAAACTTTATTAACAAGTTCAAGATTTGAAAAATATTTGCCAAGAGCTTTTAAGCCATTGACAACATCCGTAAAACGGGTGTACATATCAACAATGGATTCACATGACTTCATTCGAAATAGTTCAAACTCATGCATCAAAAGATTTATCCTAGAATCCTTTATTCTACGCCTTCATGTGTGATTTCAAATGTATACCAAATATTGAAAACTGTTTCACAAATAGAAATATGATTAAACTCATTTTTGCTCAAAGCACAAAATAGAGTGTTCATAGCTTTAGCATTCAAAGTAAAAGTTTTCTTCTCCAAATCATTCCATTCATTCATTGGAATATAAGACTTTTGAAATCCGTTTTGAACAATATTCTATAAGTTTAAATCCATAAAATATAAGAAAACTCTTATTTGAGTTTTTCAATAAGTGTAGTCCATCCCATTGAACATGGGAGGATGAACGATAGAAAAATCCTCTTGAAATATGAAAAGAGTCATTTCTCTTGAGTGTTAAACCAAATGAGAAATAATGAGACTCAGATACCAATTGTTAGGATCAAGAGCGACACTAAGAAGGGGGGGGGGGGGTTGAATTAGTGCAGCGATAAACATGTCAATTTCAGAAAATATTCGTTTCGATTAAACCCATTTCATAAAGATGCTTAAATTGAAAGTGTACGGAAGAGTATAGCAAGTAAGCTAGTTTGTAGTTAAAGTAAATTACTCAGAAGAAATATAAATAAGATTTTTATAGTGGTTCGATCGTCGTGACCTACATCCACTCCACCGATTCCTCTTCCGTCGAGGCCACCGACATCCACTAACGATCTTCTTTCAATGGGCGAAGATCAACTACCCTTTTACACCCCTCTTCTTCTTTTTACAGGTTTATGAGATAACCTTTTACAAGCACACACTCCTCTTTAAATAGAATTCTAAGTTTAAGCTAGAGGAGGGGATCTCTCAAGTAATTTCTATAGAGTTTTCTCACTTTTAAGTTCTCTGTGCTTGTGTGTGTTAACCAAGGATGAGAGGGCGGGATATTTATATGTCTCAAGTGGATTCAAACTTAAAGCCTAAAAATGTCTCATCCCGGGTCCTCCGGGCACTGGCGGTACCATTGCCTATGCTGAGCGGTACCACCGCTTGCATCACTAACACTAATACTGGGCAGTACCACCACCTAACACAGTCTTGAAAATTATGCCACGACGGTACCACCTATTGGGTTATTGTTTGGGCCTTTCACTTGGCCCAAAACAGCCCAAACTTAGGCCCAATTGACTCCTAATTGAGTTGGTCTAATTACATTCTAAACTAACTTAATTAGATTATAAGTAAATCCTATGTTGTCTAACATGTCATTGGTTCATCAATACTTCATCCAATCTTTCGACGCATCGTCCTTTTTTATAGCCTCTTGCCCAATCGGCATGTTGATCTCCGTAACTTCGATCTTCTTGGTGCAATGTCTGCTCTTCTTGGCCCAATACCTGAACTCATGGCACGAAGCATTCTATCAATACGTCGATCGATCCTCCGGCCTAACATCCAATCTTTTGACATGGTCACTCCGGCCCAATGTCCAATTCCTCCTACTTTAATCAATTTGCCTCTTCTTGATCGAAGCTAGTCCTACGTCACTTAAACACACGTTAAATCATAAACACTTTCAATTGGTTTCATCATTAAAATCCGAGATTCAACTGTATGTAACTCAACCGAAATGTATTTACCTTACCATGAAATTACTTAATGTTTTCATGTTTTGATGAATCAATTTTAAAAATATATATTTTATCATGACAATTACATATTTTATGATAAAGGAATAAAAATATTAAAATTAAAGATTTGCCTGACAATTACATACCTTGACAATTACATATTTTATCATGACAATTACATACCTTGACTAGAGATTTGCCTGAGTGAGAACACACGGGATATTCCTCTAATGATACCAAGAGTGAAAGATTCTCTATTGACATCTGATTGCCTTCGTAAGATTGGCTGTTATTCCCAATAACCATTTGTACTAAATCTTAAACTTCCAGATCTATAAGTCTGGTATTAAAGACTGAAATACTTAAACAAGGCATCCATATTATCTTAAGTCTAAGGACCAGATATATAATTGGGACTACGAAATCACTGTTTGACAATGGAGTATTATTAACCATCCAATATTTCATAAGCGAATCATTCAATTAACTCATTTTCTAATGAACACCTGCACTATATTCTTAGTATCTCCACACAAGTAGCTATAAGACCAACTACCTCCATCATATGGACGGACATATAGCATACCAATCTGTCCAGTTATCTCGATGTCTCTCTCAAGTAACCTATAACCAAGAATATTTAAGATTTATGTTTAAAGACGAATTGGTCTAATGATCATAATCTCATCGTGATACAATTCTCATTGCACAGATCCAAAGACATCATAATATATATTTATTATCCAATATAAAGTGAGAAAATATCATAATAATAATAACTAAAAAAAATTATGCAGCATGTCACACATGTTATCACTTACGTAATTGACTTATAGGGCACTTGTAACTAGCAATACATAATAAGTACATACCACTATCACTTTTGTTTTAAGATGATTTCATGTAATAATAAATATTTCATACTTTTTTATTTTTATATTAAAATAAATCTTCATTATTGATAAAAGAAGTTGAAGCATCATAATTAATCTATTGAGTAATAGAAAAGGACTTTTGTAACATTTGATTCGAAATATACAAATGTACAAATGTCATATTTATACATATTCCTTTCAAACCAAACCTTATAATCCTTCTTTATATAACCTTTTTTAACTATAGAAGTAACATTTTACTATAAAGATTCTTCTTTTATCAGTTTATATATGATTTATGAACTTAGGTGATTTATGCTTAAACTTTTTTATTGTTAGTTACCCTTGAGTATTATCCAAAATATTATGTGTCTTTCTTACTTTAATCTTAGTTCTTCCTAAACACATATATTAATTAACTCATTTAATTTTTACTTATTTTTAATTTTATCTAAATGAGACAAATTAATAAGAAATAAAAATAAGAAAAAATTTATAAGAAAGTACTCAATTATATTCATGCCCAATGTTTTTGACCTTACAACTTTGTTAGTCACATTGAAGATATAATTTTGAATTCCTAAAAAATTATTATATTAAATTTTAGTCAGTTCTTTTATTAATATATCAACTAATTACTTATCAATATATTTAAATTAATCTTAAATATTTAAGTGCACTACTTGTAGATTATAATGAAATCTAAATATTATTAACAATTATCATAAAAGTGAGTATTTTAGACATTTCTTATTCATTTATCTTAATTATTTATTCCATATAATTTTTAGTAGTTATGTTTGTGATATTTTTAACTAGTCCAATCAAGGTCTAATACATCTAGTGTAAATTTCATATCCTCAAACCATTTAGAATCTATTAATTCAAAAATATAGGTACACTAGAAGTATAAAAATGTATGGAAAAAAATATCATTATTAAATCTAAAATAATATTAATATTTTGATTTTTTAGAATATGATGAACTATTGATATCATTCATATTTCACCTTTGAATGAAATATTGACATATCTAATATTTATTCAAAATTATTTATAGAGGACTCATATTATCTTTGTGAAATAATATTACTCCTTGGGTATATAATTCTAAATTAAAGAATATTCAAAATAATATCATCCTATCGCATTATGTAATTATTCGTAAATTCTCTTTTGATATTATTTGAATCTCTAAGTTATGTGTGTCATTATAAATGTTATTTTTTTAATATTATCTAAGACTAATTCTTTAATGTAATTTTATAAGTTATTGATCTAGGTTATTTTGACGGCTATAAGACCAATATAATAATATAAAATATAGTTTAAACTATCCTATAAATTAAAAAAAATTTATTGAAATTCATATCTCATAAGTCTATCATCCCTTTAATAATTACAATTTAGATAAAGCTTAGGAATATAAGTTACAAATAATATTCATCAAAATTTTAATTTAATTTATGTTAAAATAATTTAAGAATAATATTGTGTTCCATTGCACCCACATGCGCGAGTCCTCATCGATGGTGCAACAATCGTCTATCACCTACACGTCGCCCACAATCGTCATGGAGAGTGATCGTTCTCATATGGTTGATCGGTGACCATGGTGACATCTCCACCACTGTTCCACCGCACATGCATCTATCCTCCAACATCAAGCGAAGAAATCCCATTATCGTTGTAGTGTGCAATTGTGCTCACTCACCTATTGGCCTTCACCGACGTTCCACTATGTCCACACGCGATGGTTCATCATCATGCAAGCCTCATCGATCATGCATCTCCTTCATGGTTGACCGGTGAGCCTTATGATCGCCACACAACGTGCATGTCCGACCAGTTATCTACATGTCCGCGACCGACCAGTTATCTGCATGCCATCAACACAACACAATCGTCAACTGCACGACATAGCTCGTTGCCGACACCATCTGTCAATCATCGTTCATAGCTTTGCCACAGCCGACGTTGTCATGCCACTATTGCATGTGCAAAGCCACTTGTGACCAAATCCTATAATCCTAAGCAACAACAACGATGTCGACATAGCAATAATGCCACTTTAAGGTAGTTGTTATCCATAGTGGCAATCACCGCCCAGTAGCAATTTCACTGCTTAGGTTGTTGCAAACAATAGTCGCATGCAGCAACGCTTCCATCTACATAGCCATTGCTCGTGATAGGGTCGGCAGCCAATGGAGGCTACCACCCTAATAATGCTTTAGTTGATAGCAAGCTGCCACAGTGAGAACAATCTCCCAAGATGTGGTTCCACTCGCATTGCAAGCAAGTAAAGAGCATAAAAAAATAAATTTAGATTTCAGACAAGATGAACGTGATAGAAAAGTAGATTGATGATACAAATAGAGTGTCTAAACATTGTATAATCAAAATCAAATAATATCTTTTCACAAACAATGAGTACTAATAAATAGATCTAAATATAAAATAGATCTAATATACTTTTATGATATAAGATATTTAATTTCAAAACATGACTCTAATATTATTATAAGCATAAAAACTATAATTATGCTATTATGTGAAAAAAACTTTAATGTCAGAAACTAATATCAAATAACGATAAAACAAGGATTATGATTGCACACCTTTTGATGCTATTTAGAAAATTTTTATCTGATCTGTAATCGCACAGTCATATGATAAAAAAAAAAATAGCAATGCCAATTTACAAGGAGAACTAGATTTATCTTCTCATCTCTTTCTATCTTTCATAGGATCACTTTAAGCAATATAATTGGAATAGAGATTAAGGGAAAATGAGAGAAGACCTGTAATCTCTTGACGTATAACTTAATAACACGTCGTAAGTCTCATGATATCGTATATGTTTATATATGAGAATAGATGGTCTAATATAAGTAATTAGAAGAATCTTTTTTAACAATATTATCTTCTAAAAAAATTTATCATAATGAATTTTTTTATTGACTAATAATTATAATCAAAAGTTAATAAGATATCTTACGATAAGACATATAATCTAGCAAATGAGATTCTTCTTGATAATCACTGCCAACGTAATTTGTCTCTGCGAATAGTCTTACAGGTATATATGTATGGATGCACTCGTTTCACTAGCTTAAAAAAAGCAATGGGGAGTGTTTCGATGCCAAACAAATTTATTTGACAGGGGATTTTGATGAAGGAAAACCCGTCCATGCTTCTTTCTACCTCTGTTACAATGCCATCTGAGAGAGACTTCTCAAAGTGGAAGCATGGGCCTGCTTGCCATTCTCCGTAGTGTAAGTACAGTCATCAGAGAAATTATTTATTGACTCATAGTGTAAGAACTCTTTTTATCAGTCCACATATTTAAAATTGATTGAATTTAATTTTTTTTTCTTTCATCTAAATGACGGAAAATAATTCGACTCATGGGGGTATAATTTTACTTGAGGTAAACAGTATTTATTTTTAATATATCATATCTCGCTTTATTTTAATTTAAGGATAGAAAACACTTGGTATCCTATGTCAATCTATTCCTATGAAAAATCCGATGAATTCGACAAGAGTGATTGGACGGTTAAGTCAATTTTAATTTATATCGATGAAAAAGATCTAAAATAAATATAAATATTTAAATAAGTTTAGTAAGTGCAGAATGAAAACTGCTTATAAAGATTACATTATCTCGTAATCATCGCAAGTTATAGAATATTCAGTAGCTTAACGAAGGAATGTTCTTTTTTTTATGTCATGCTTTGTTAAAAATGCTACCTTATATAGAGTTAGTCTCATAATCATTGTGGGTTATATAATATTCAGTATCTTATTCTTCTTTCTTGTCATGTTGACATGACATATCTATTGATACCGTGTGAAAACTGAGATCTGAGGTGGCACGTCAATCAGTGCTTTATAATATTTCTTAATTGATTGAACTCCACCATCATATTTTCTACTATGTTCATGGGGGAGAGGATTTTATCCAGGAAGGTGACCTTTTCATACCTGCTTCTAATTATGTATTTGAGATTAATAGTTCCATTTGGCTGATCTAATTCTTTGTGAACAGTATTTTAAGGTGGAATTCCAATGGTTGGAGGCCTTTATGGTGTTCTGTGGGAGAGTCTGCTTTATGATGTCATCATTGAAGATGGAGAAAAAACACATGAGCAGAAGGAAGCCACATGAAATGAATCGCTTCAATGCATTGTTGATCCTTATGATGTCATATTTTCTGATCTTTTTTAAAAAAGATGTTAATATCCAATCATTCATTGATATAAAAAAAATTGGAAAAGAGTAGTATAAATTAGAGATTGAAATAATTTTGATGGTGTATACACATATTATAACTCTTAAGTAGACCCCTTAATAATGTTTATGAGGAATTGGACGGAATAACTTGCATGTGAGATTAAATTGAGGTGTGGTTAAATGCTAGCATGGGTGAAGTCCAACCCAATGATTGGCTTCATGCCATGCCTCTAGCCTATTCATCTGTGACTATTTTCTCCTTGGGATCTTCATCAAACCGAACTTAATGCATCCAATATAAGATTAAATTGGATTAGGATTCGAACATAGCCCAAAACTCAATGATATCATCCCAACATCTGACTAAATTGGGGCCTCACACCTCACCAGTGATTCTACTTCATCTGTTGAGTGTAGACGATTAAAAGGTAGATTTAATCTGATGGATGCACTTTAGGATCTTAGGCTTAGAATAGATTATAGTCATGCATTGTAAGATGTCTCCCGTATCAGATATCCTTCGAAGATGTCCATAATTACAGAGAAGTCACCATCATCTTCCAAGCCTTACGAGTTCAAGCAGCTGATGTCCAAAAACACCCAGATCTCTAATTATTTTTCTGCTTTAAAATGCATGAAATGTGTAGCTTGTGATCTCCTCATAGGCCAAGAGTTTTTATTTCTTTTTCACGGCTGCTTTCACATCCGTTGAATATTTATCGTCACACTCTAATAATAATATTATTTTTTTTTTGTGTACATGTACACTTTCATCCATAAACACATAATTACAATGATCAACTATTCAGAACAACTAAGTTAGTTTGAGCAATTATTTTTCTTGTGTCTCTCTCCATGTGTCACATTTACTCGAATTTTAAAAAAAATTATAATGAGAATGCATGCCGTGATTTGAAAATTAATTATGATTAGTACAAATATCCAGTAGAATTGAGGAAAATTCAAAAATAGTAAATATCAGAATGATTAATAATAATAATTATTATTATTAGAATAGTTCAAAAATACATCAACATAAGATTAAATAAAATGATCAAATAATAATAATTAAATTCTTCCAAACAGAAAGGGTGTGATCATGTATGAGGACTAAGATAAACATAAAAAGTATGTTTAGTTTGAGAATCTAATCTCTGCTTTTTTTCTCTAGAGATGCACCTTCAGTGGTAGGATGGGGTAGACATGAACAAGCGATGCACATTTTTTCCTTGAAGAAAAACAACATGAATTTAGAATCAAAGAAAGACGTGGGAATATGCATATTTTAATGTCTACACCCTCTTTTGATTTTATAAATGATCAACATAATGGCAGTCTATTACACCACTAGGATATCTCCTTCGAACTTCATCAAAAGTTGAATTACAATCGAATTGATTTATAGGACTAGAGAAGTCTCTTATTGTCAACTTGACTTTACTATTATTATCTCGTCGAACTACGTGAGTGGCTGCTTGCAAAACACATTACAAGTGACATGCAAAGACATACATTACATTACTATTGCTACTCATTACGAAGATATGCAAAGAGACACAACATGTATTGTTCTCAGAACATTGGGAATCAGAAAAAACATACCGGATAATCGATTCTAAAGCAACCACTTGTTGAATGTTAATATTCCAAATCTGGAAAAGAGAACTTTTAGGTTAATTAATCATGCTTAATATTTGACTGTCTTTTGTGAACTATTGTGGCTTTTACACGACTGTCATGAAGTATGTATGTCGAGAGTCAATCATCCATTAAATCTTGCCTACATCTTCAAATACTGGGCTCATATTATAATATAGTCGCTATATATATTGTTAGGTGATTTTACTAGAAAATACTCATATTTTGGATATTTTTCAATCAATATCCCTATTTTAATTTTTTTTTTCAAACAGTATTCCTAATTTTAAAAATAAAATACCCAAACTATCTTTCAAAATCTTTTTTGCCTGTTACAATATTTTGGTCCATTATAGTATTTTAGCTATCATACCAAAAATACTGTGAAGTCTACTTAAAGATATTGTAAATGATCTAAATAAACTTAAAAATATGATATTGTAATGACATATGAATAATGACAATGTCATTTATAGTATTTGTCAATAGAGTTTACAGTGTTTTCGGTACATCAATAAAAAATTGTAAAACCAATCAAATAAAAACAGCTGTAACAGTTTATTACTGTTACAGTTGTTTTTATTTTTATAATAAAATACTGTAAATTCTATTGAAAAATAATGTAAAACGAGCCAAATAAAAATATCATAACAGTTGAAAACTGATATAAAAAAAAACCGAGTAAAAAAATTTGAAGGAAAAACCTTTGAGGGGTACTTTGGATATTTTTAAATTAAAATTATTGTTTGAGAAAAAATAAAAAAGAAAGTATCTTTTGAAAAATACAAAAAATATGAATATTTTCTATGATAATCGCACTATATTCTTTGTGTATGTCACACTTCCTGCTTGTGTTATTTATATCTCACTTGTCTTGTCTTGTAGGCATGCTATCTTATTTTGTTATCCTCCGTTGCTTGGAAGGAAACTAAAGTAGCTTTCTATTCTTAGTATATTTTAACGAACGAAAGAGGTATAAAGCATCAAAATTAATAGATAGATTTGCTTTAGTCAAGATAGAATAATATTGGAAGAACCGGACCAATCAATCCATCCACAAAAGAGTAAGCCAATAAAAAAAATAGCATTTTGTAGTTTGCATTACAAGTCTCTTTGTCATCCACATATCTAAGAACGGATCCATCAATAATTTAAATCAATGAGTTTGCGACTTGTATATTTTAATGTAGAATCATATGCTTGATGCATGAATACGCAACCAATACTATTTATTTAGAGTTTTCTTTAATGTTTTAATTTTTTTTTTCTGGTAGTGTTCGATACGAATAATAATAATAATAATAATAATAATAATACTTTTGAACACATCTAATCAAGTAGATTTCCTTCAATTAATAATTAATTTTATTATGAGTGTGAGAATATGATATTGAAGTAAATGATAATCAACAAGAAAGATAAAGTGAATGAAAGACAATAAAAGATACTGCATCCCTATTTTTCTATGGAGATATATACTCAGACAAATAAAGGTATGAGGCACTATTTTTGTGGATATTAGTCAACCATATAAGGGTATGAGAGCATTTATAGAGTGATTCAATATGTAGAATATTTAGGTGCATAGATATCATAAGAAAAGTTAGAGATGACAAATAACCTATTCAGATGTAATATAATAAGACGCTGGTTGGATTATCACATACCCGAGAACCACACATTCAAGAACACAAGGACCAACTTTGATTTCTAGTCTAATATTATAACATGTCGATGACAGTGACAGTAATTTAGGATGAATGAGGATAAGTTACCATCCTAACTCATAGTGGATATGTGTTTTGTGACAAGGTAATTGCTCCCCTTGGATCTTTAACTTGTATGCCAGAGCTCTTGAAGTTCTTGTTATGCTATTGCAAATTAAGAAATTATTTTTAAACCCTTAAATTAACTTCATTCATGATGTTTTTGAATTCAAAGAAAATTATTATGTAGATGGTGATGGCAATACGCAATGATGATGGAAGCGGCTATGATAGATGATGATATATATCAACAATCTCAGTGTGGTGTTGGTGGAATAGTTCATTGGTGATAATAATGCTGGAGCTGTTCATGGCAAAGATGATGGCTATGAACGGATATGAGAAGCTACGGTGATCTGAAGCAATAGTGATGGTAATATTAGATATAATAATGATAAATATAAGATACTACAATAGAAAAGATGATGACTTTTATCATGAGTGGAGCAGAGCTGATGGTTCAACTAGGTATATTTAGAATAAAAAAAAATAAAAAATATAGCTTTGCAAAGCCCTATTCATGAATAGGGTTTGCATTTTTTTTTTCAATTTGTAAAACATTTACATATAGAAAAATTTGAAAAAAAAATCAATAAACCAATATACACTAATTTTCCGTTTTAATATTTTCTTCATAAATAAATAAATACTATTAAATCTTTATTCTCTATGAAAATCTAAGGTAAATTCATACCACATGATGAGCATCAAAGGTAGAGAATAATATAGCATAAGACAATTAGGAAATAGTGAGATTAGGTTATAGTCTCCACCCTATGGTGCCCTAAAAAGCTCACTAACTACATAAACCCTAAGATGTTGTCTATGTGAGAAGGGAGAATATGAGTCATTTATTTTCCTACGGTCAAAAGTTGCTTTGAGTACTATTCTTTTCTTTTAAGTTGAGTCATCACCATGCTTTTTGGGAATCCATAACATTTTCATATAGCTCCAATCCAACAAAGATATATATGTGTGTGTATTAAATTATTTGTACTCGGCCCCTAACATTTTATCTTTCATTGCACACATTACATAATACATAACATTTTATGTATGAATTAAATTTTTAATACTTCAAACCAAAAGTGTAGAAAAAAAAATCTTTATATATATATGTATGTATGTATGTATGTATCACATCTTTTCCCGAGCAATAAGCAAAAGATAATGCAATCTTGATGAGAGAAACAAACAAATGGTCCACGAGGAAGTGATCCAAAATTCCATCAAGCATGCATAACAAAAAGTAAGACTATAGTTTGATAATTTGGTTAAACTATCACAATGGCTTTTACATTGAGCACAACCATTTTCAAGTTCATGATGCATGGATACAGCTGCTTAGCACATTTCTCTCTCTGCAACACATGTACATACATGTAATATATATATATATATATATATATATATATATATATATATGAACACTGTTATCTAACTACAAAAGCGAAGAACAAATGCTTAATGCAACATGAATGAATACTTTTAGATCACAAAGCAATATATTCTGCAAGAATATTAGGTTGCCTAAAAGATTCAGCACTATGGAGTCTCCTGTTCTTGTGCAGTTTATTTAATGCGCCACTCCATGCATGGATGTCTACTAGATGCAGTTGAAGTGGCTCATCTCAGCTCATCTCAGCTCAACTCCATCATCTCATGCCCTACCTGGGAGCCATGGACGCAAATTACAAACCATACGTCGCCGCAGTCATCATCCAGCTGACATATACTGGTTACTTCGTGATATCCAAAGCAGCTTTCGACGAGGGTTTGAGCACGTTCGTGTTCATCTTCTATCGACAAGCAGCTGCTGCGGTACTACTCGCCCCCCTCGCTTTTGTTTTCGAAAGGTATTCATCATCATCATCATCATCATCTTCTTCTTCTTTCATTTCGTTCTTAGTTCTGCCGTGGTCATCATCTTGGTTGCTGGTTGCAGGAATTCCTCTCCACCATTGACGTTTATGGTGTCGTTGAAACTGTTCATGCATGCAATGCTTGGGTATATGTTGTTGATGTTAGCTTTTGTTGCGTGCTGGTAGTGTTGATCTCACTTTGTGTGACAGCGGTAGTCTCTGTGTCTTTAGGATTACTTTGACTTTGAACTTGTATAACATCGGCGTGAAGTATACTTCAGCATCAGTGGCCTCAGCAACTACCAACTCCGTCCCGGTATATACCTTCTTCTTTGCTGTGCTCTTCAGGTTTGTGGCTCTTCTTCTAATCGTCTTCCCTTATGAGATAGAACTAATTTTGGTTGACAGTAGTAAGCGACATCATATAAATTATTTACCTTCATTAATTTCCGTTCCAAAGATTAACTAACTCTTTGAGGGGAAAAAGATCGAAGCAAAGTAGCTACGATTCAGTACTAAAAAAAACTGATGAGTCGGGTCAGATCGGAACAGGTCATTTCAGGTCGAAAAAATATCGTCTGGTACAATGGAGATGTTCCTCGCAGGCTCATGGCTTTTGATAGAAGTTGCACCCGATCATAGGATCAAGTGGCCTATTGTTATACTTCTTGATGGGCCATATCGCTATTTTAAGGGCCAAACTACATTGCTTGATGTATATATATATATATATATATATATATATATATATATATATATATATATATATATATATATATATATATATATATATATATATATATATATATATATATATATATATATATATATATATATATGTGTGTGTGTGTGTGTGTTCCCTCACAACTCAACTTCATATTTATCGTATTAAAGTTTGCAAGTGTATGTTCTCAAATTAATGCACTTGGCATAGATTATTACCATGACAAATATCTCCAGCTTCAATATATGAACAGAGTAATATGTGTACTTTAATGATCCAGAATGGAGACCATGAAGGTGAAGAGGATCTCAGGAATAGCCAAGGCAGTGGGAATAGCACTTTGTGTGGCCGGAGTGGTGATGACTGCCCTCTATAGAGGCTCTCACATCCATCCCCTGAACCTCCATGGCTCCTCCGGCCGCCACACGAGTCCAACACACCAGAAGTTAGCCCTGCCAAAGACCACCTGGATCAAAGGCACCCTTTTCATGATCACCTCCAACATAACCTGGGCATTGTGGCTGGTCTTACAGGTGCATTGCACTAGCATTAGATCAGCCATGGGAGAGAGATGTTGTCATAGACAACAGGGGGGTTTGGGGATTCCATGCTAATTGCTGATCACTTTGCGCACAGGGGATGTTGCTGAAGGAGTACACTTCCAAGCTTCTCTTCACAACACTCGAGTGCCTCTTCGGCACATTTCAGTCGCTGTTTGTTGCGATAGCATTCGAGAGGGACAGCTCCAAGTGGAAGCTGCAATGGGATACGGGCCTGCTTGCCATCCTCTACAGTGTGAGTTGACTCAGCATCTTAAACCGATTAGGTTATTTGATTCTTAAACAGATTAAAATAAGTAATTTTTTTATTTATCGTTAATTATGTTTGAATTTTCTAAGGGCAATTAAGTCATTTTATTATAAGGATGAAAAATAAAAAAATAAAAACTATTTTTGTTACTCTCTTATCCCCTCAATGTCCTATTCCCACGTATCAAAAAAATTATAATATTATTTATATATTTTTATAATTTAAATAATTTTAATTTTAATTTATCGTTATAGATGTTTGAATTTTATATGGGCAACTAAGTCTTTATATTATAAGGATGAAAAAGAAAAGAAACTATTTTTGTTACTCTCTTGTCCCCTTAATGTCCGTTCCCTCATATCGAAAAAATATAATATTATTTTTATATTTTTATATTTTTATATTTTAAATACTTTTAATTTTGATTTATCGTTATAGATGTTTGAATTTTCTAAGGGCAATTAAGTCTTTATATTATAAGGATGATAAATAAAAGAACTATTTTTGTTACTCTCTCATCCCCTCACCGTCGGCTCACTCATACCAACAAAATTTATAATACTATTTATGTATTTTTTTTTCTATTTTAAATATAATATATGCTTTATTTTATTTATAAAATATATTAAAGTTATGGTTCAACCGATGGCCTATTATTTTTCTTAGTGACACCTCAAGAAAGCGAAAAAAATTTCGGGTTTCTTTTTTTTTTAAGAAAGATGAGGAAACACTCACCTATTTCATAAGTATAAGCAAGAAAAATATTCTTGGTATTTTGAGATAAAATCCAATTGGAAATAATTTTATTTTCAACAAGTTTAATGGATATGATGCTATCAACTGAAGGTCAGTCATTTTGTTGCTGATAAATCTTCTTGTATCTCTCACAAGAAAAAGAAATCATGAATCACATTTTCTTTGATGGCAGGGGTTTGTGGTGACAGGAGTTTGTTTCTACTTGCAAACTTTTTGTGTCGAGAAGAAGGGCCCTGTGTTTCCGGCAATTTTCACACCTCTAAATCTTGTTTTCACCATGATATGTTCATCTGTTTTCCTAGGAGAGATGATTTCTGTGGGAAGGTGTGGCCTACGCCTAACTGGTTTTTCTTCCATCTTTCAGACTGTTTGATTAATCTAGCTAAGCTAATGCTCTATGTTGACACATTGATTTCAGTATTTTAGGTGGAATTCTTATGGTTGGAGGCCTTTATGGAGTACTATGGGGAAAGAACAAGGAAAGAGCTCTCCGTCAGGTCTCAATCGAAGAAGGAAAGCCAACACATGCAGGAGAAGGAAGCAACATGGCCTGAACTATTTTGATGTTATTTCTACTGTGAAACATTAAAGAAATCATCACAACACTCGTGAGGTTTCAACCCTTGTTTTGAAGAAATCAAGAGTTGAAGTGGTACCAAATGAAATCTGCAGCTAAATTTTGAGTTCATATTGATCAACCAAACAGCCATGGTTTATGAATCAAAACAGTGAAGAATTTTGTTTTTTTGGTAATGATTCTTACAAGAATGCAACAGTTAAGAGCATACTGCCAAGAGCTTCTACAAGTCCTGTAGGAGTTTAATTCTCCTCAGCAAGGAGGATATACAAGAATTATCTAAAAATATCATATCCTGCTACATATAGTTTTATTATTTTTATTTTTTTTTACCACAGAACATGAGCAGATAAAAAATCAAATCTACAATGCAATCGGGATTTGAACAGACAACAGACACAGAAGAGAAATTCCATCATATCAGCCATGTTTACCTGTAATCAGTAAACAGGCAATCATGCATCTGTCGTCTTCTCCTGTGCATCTGGACTACCTTCTGTGACACTGGAATCTGTTGCCTCCACCTTAGCAGTTTCGACTTGGGCTTTAGTGTCTGAACCCAATGCTACTGCATTTGCTACGCTTGCTACGGAATCTGCCACCGAAGAAGGAACAGAAGTCTCCTTTGGGGTAGCACTCGTGATGGCTTGAGTAGCTTCGGCTTTAGAAATCTGCGTAGCTTGTTCATCTGTTTCTTGCACTACTGCTTCTTTCGATGCCTTGCACTCAATCACTTCTTCCTTTGGTAACACAGGTTCTGCTGTAACAGTCTCCGATAGAATGTTCTCAGCAGTCTCAGAGGAACTGCTCGTCTCTTCATTCTGCAGAAGACGGCAAATATAATTAGTATTAAGTTCAACTTCAAATTATCTTTTGTGAACTTTGTATGGTGGTCATATTGCATACATTTAGTGATTTTTTTTATTTTTTTTTATGGTGGCAGGTTCTGAGGCTTACTTCCATCCGGAAGATGACCTGAAAAGTTCCCTACCGAGAAAACATAGAACATGAACGAAATTACACATTATGGTCTTGGTGTCTATTGAACAATTCTAGGATTTCAAATTCTTGATATTTTATTAACTCAAGAAGAGTGATATGATTAAAAAAATTCACTGCATTCATTTAACTTCATACCATCAATGTTAGCCTTACAGAATTACCTCAAGCATTACCTGGGAGTAGGTCCTATTTATGTGGAAAGCCTTAAGACTGACATCATAGTAGTTGTTGATCTTTGTTTGTGTTCTATGCCATGATGATTTGTATGTCACATACCACCCTTCTACGTACTTAATACTGTTTTTCTAATGCCATGAACAAATCATTCAGTGCCTGTTTCTATCGATAAAAATAAGCGATTTTGACACTCGAGGTCGAACGTAGCATATCCATAATAAACTGTTATCGGCTTTAGCTAAGCCCTACTATTAATGAATCAATGTTGAAGTTGTTGTACCATTGGTTTGGCTCCTAGGTCAAGCAAGCTTTGAGCTACATGGATTAAGAGAACCGATGTGTTTAAGTGATCATCAGCATTAAATTTCTTAAGTACAAACCTAAGGTGGGTTTTCCACAGAGTTTTCCACAGGAATGATATCAGAGTGCTCCGCACATAAGATTTCCAGTAGAATTAGCCCACGACATAAATTACATGCTATATATAATGCAGGTTGGCACAAGCACTTGAAAGGGTTGGGACCTTTCCATGTGTTATGATAGATAAAGGAGAAAAGTAAAAAGTGCTGGCTGGCACTTGACAAAAAAAAAAGAAAAAGAAAAAAGACTAACTGGCAGTCTTCATGAGGAAAATTGGAAGGGTGAAGTATCTTTTGTAAAGCTAAAGAAAAAGCCTCTAATTGATTGCACGGTCATTGTCAATAATGCTCATGAATTTTACTGGATAACCTACATGAACAGACATAGGAAACAACAACCAATTGTCAATCAGAAATCAGAAGAAACACAAGAATTGTCACATTTATGGAACATAGATACTTGTCTTAGGAGATTATAAAACATTCTTCTTAATCTATGGTTAAAAGTGAAGTAGCGCAGGGAAAACATAAAGAGAGAAAGAAGAAAACAATAATGGTGAGAATGATGCATTAGGTCTAAAGATGAAGAATATAAGCCACACTATCTATATATATGCAGGCAATGAAACAATGATATCAACTAGCAAATTGCAATTTTTCTACTCTCAAAAGAAATCCATGGGACAAAATTGGAGGACGACCTTAAGGTCGGTTGCACAATAAAGTCAACATTGGAGCTTCTACTGGATTACACTTTTCCGCCACACAGCTGCTTCCAAAGTTATCGAATAATTAAATTCGATATGCCAAGGTTTTGCTTACTGCCACTGACACCCGTATTTTACCATGTTAGTGGAGTTTTAGCAGCAGCCGAATGAGGAGGGGATTCCCTCAATCGATGCAACAAATGAGATCAAAAGCTAACATCAAGAATCTTCAGAACACACTACCAGGCCTAAAGATCGCAACTTGTTTCCTTCTGCAGCTGAAACAGAGTTTTTGGCGATTAAATCTGAGGAGGAACACGCACCTGGAACAAGTCGCTGAGAGATCTCCGGCGGTTCTCCTCCGGGTGCGCCGGACCCCGCTGAACCTCCCGCCCTCCTCCACCATCTTTCACCTGGTGATCCGGCGGGGCAGCCGGCTGCTCCAGCGGCGGGGACGCGTCCCCGTCCGCTCTGGCCTTCGTGGCGCACGCTCCCATGGTCCTCTCTCGCCGAGAGAGAGAGAGAGAGAGAATGGGGCTGATGAGCTACGTAAATACTAGTAGTAACGAGTGTAAATCCTGCAAGGTTTACATACCAAAGAATAAAGGAGTCTTTATGCTTACACATGCTAAATCTACATTGGTTCCTCATAAACATAATTAGTTCCTCATTTTAACCCTCAAAAATCTTATTCCCTTATTAATCCAGGAATATAGCATCCTCCACTCATGTACATCCGTATGATATGATCTATATTAATATGTTTTCAGATATATTTGTAAGATAATAAAAGAAATTACTTGTATAATAAAATTGATAACATCAGTTTTTCTAAGATGACCCTTCAATGAGAGGTAATGAAAAGGGTTATATAATAAATTATATAAATCTTAGCAAAATATTTATCTATAAGATAGGATTGAAATATTACTAAAGAAGAAACACTTGACAAAATTTAGAATTGTGCAGTGTGTGACAGTATTATGCATCACTAATATGGAAGAATTTTATGCAGATGTATGTTGTATGGCTGGTGATTTGTTTGCATGCAAATAGTATGTCACAATGATACGGGATTTCCACTCTGCTTTTGGTGTAAGACAATTATACTGACAGTAAAAACCACGCATCTCCAATTTCATGCATTCAAATCCCAAGTTTTTTTACTTGCTTTTTCTTTCCAAACAAGTACAGCAAATTCAAAACAAGAAGCATACAAAACCTTGATCTCCATGTCATGCCATGGCATTCACATCTTACTGGCATTCCAAACAAAGTAGAAGAAGAAGGGTAACAGTTGCCAAGAAGGCTGCCTTCTTTATAAAGAATTTACCAAAGGCAAAGGGTATGCTATTAGCATTGACAATAAACATCCCAAGTACACAGCTCACATGATTCCAGATTAAGCTGGAACAGACTAGACAAAAATGTCTATAGTCTAATTTGTCTTCCAAATAGGTTCTGGAATGCTAGTCATGGCAGGAGAAGTTAAACCTGCTCTTTGCTTTTCCAGGTCCAACACCAGCGTCATGCCGATTACTTGCTAAAAGATGATCAGAGAACCTGTGCAGGAATAGAAGTTTGGTGGAGTACGACATGCGGCATGTTGATGTTGCCGACACTTGATGGTGCTGTGCTGCTTCCAGCCATGGGTTGTAACAATTGCATGAGCGAAAGGAATATCTCCATCCTAGTCACATCTCTGTTGGCCTGTGCACAATATATGCGACCTTTGTTTAAGCAATCGGATTGCAACTTTTTCTTTTTTTCAAACACAAAATAAATTACATTGCTAGAAAGACCGATGCTTTAAGAATCAGCACTCAAAAGAGGAAGGAGAGGATCATGCCAGTAGCCTCTTGAAAAAAAAGGAATTTTTAGTTAACAAAGCAAACCTAGCCAACCAATCGCCAATGATTTCCTTCCCCAAACAATGACTGAATTTTTGGATGTAACGATTTCCTTCCCGAAAAGAATATGACTGATCGCAACATAGTTACTATGGGCTATAAATTTTTGTATGCAACTATAAATGCACCACATGGGATGTTAGGATAAGGAACAAGTGAAAGGAGAATATATGACCTATGTAAGTGTGTGAGGCATGTGCATAATGCTGATGGAATATTAAATTAAAAATTATATTTAGATAAGGAGTTAGCTTAAGAGCCGTAATTAAATGAAGAGTTCCATCAAATTAGGCTGCGGTATGGTCTGCCTATGACCTTGTAACATGAGAGAAAGATAGAGTGATTGATTGTGATGAATAAAATATTTTATTTTCATCCTCTTTACTTATCCTCTACTGTTTTTTTCTATGAATTAATGAAAACTATCATCCTTCCACGATAATTTTCCAACAGGTACAGTATGACACTAAAGTTTGTCTGCATGCTACTAAACTGAAGGCACAGATCAATAGCAAGGAACTTATATGCCAGAGGCATCTTAGTACCTCTACGGCAAAACGTGCCCAAACTTTACTTTTTCGTGCTTCCATCACCCCTTTCAATATTGTCAATCCCAATCCTCTGATGAAATCAGCAATCTCCAGAAAGAAACCCCGCTCCTCGCAAAGCATCTACGAATAAATCATCTTGAGGCTTTCTCTTCATTGATGAGAATTGATGAAAAGCAAGTAACAAGAGGAACCATTTACCTCTACGAGCAGCTGTCGAGGTGGGTTCAGATCCTCCACTATGATCGGACAGATCATTGGTTGAGTTCCTACCTCAAATGCCCATGTTGCACCACCGTCAAAGTTGTCTTTCAAGAGCAACCCACCCTCCTCACAACTGATCTGTATATGCAGCAAGTAAAAAATGACACTAAGGGTTATAAATCAATGAAGTCCTACACATCTGATCTGAGAATCTGATGGAAGGAATAACAAAAAAGAATGTAACAGCTTAAGGCTATGCAGCCAAGGATGGAGCTGATTACAACATGTTCACAAAGAAGGACAAATGACCATATAAAATAAAATTCTTTAACTAGTCCAAATAAGTATTTAATAAAATTACAGTAATCCCAAAACATGATTTGTATGAGATAGCTTCATGAGGGTTTTCAGTTAGAAGAAATCTCTAACAATCATTGGAAGTCTTCACTGGCATAAACTTTTATTGCATCATGCAAAAATTTATGCCATAAATAACAAACATGGCTTTTAATGTCGGTGTTGCTTATTTAGTTTTCAGATTGCTAAAAAGGTGTAACCAATGATTCTTAATAAGTTTAAGCAAGCTTAGACATATAGCAAATGATGATTGTAGGATAAATCCACATACTTTGGGTTCTCCAGCAACCTTCAGCTTGTCAGCATGCTTGGTTACACTTTGCAAGAAAAGCATGTGCTTGATGGTTTTTTCCAACAAGGTATCAATGCTACACTGTTCCATTGTTAACAAGTAGCAACAAAATCATTAGTATTGCTCTTAAGCATCAACAATCATAACTCATAAAACTTATGCATGCTTGAAGCTCCAGGTCATAAGGTCACCTTTGCCCCATTTGGTACTATTTCTCGGAGTTCCTTGATACGGTCTTGTATCATCTGTCGATCTTTCGGCCTTGGTCTAGGACTCTCACCAGGTCTCGGCCTCTTCCTATTTAGCTTACCTACTTCAGCAACTTTTTTACTATTTGAATCTGTTACACAGTCATATTTAACATTCTGACAATTCTCAATCCATGAGCTGATCAAAGATTTATGAAGCCCAATTTTCTGAGAGTAGTCTCCATCTTTCTCAAGGTTGCATGAAGACTTGCCATAACCTGAGTATGAAGGCTCTTTTTTCGCAAGTACTGGTGAAAAACTAATAAAGTCATTTTTCCTGTGCTTCGACGGAAGCACTTCGCCATGACTGGGATTTCCAGCAAAATGAGAACAATGAACATTTGATAATGAAGTCTTACAAGAAGTACTGTCTTCTGAGCTATGCTTGGCACCTGAATTGATCTTTGAGATTACTGCATCCAATAATTGATCACTGTCATCTATGGAAAATAGCCCAGAATACGAAATCTGATTGCTTGATGAATCAAAGACAGGTATCTCTGTACCCACATTACAAGCACTTGCACTATTCTTGTGCACTAAAACATCATCTAAACTGCCATTTGAGCAATTTGTCTTATTGTCAATATCAAACATACCAAAAAGATCACTACTTGAAGTAAAATCCACCGGAAATGGTGATGTGTCTTTTGATGTATATATAAGTTTGCATTCATCCAAATCTTGCACACATTGCCTGCTCTCGCCTGGACAAATACCATTTACCTTATAATTAACTCTTTTACATCTTTGATCTCTCTGAACAGCATTTGAATAGCAAAATTCATACTCAAAAATGTCAGCTGGCATCTCAGGGCAAGAAACTCGAACATCAGGTTCAGACGAAAAGATACAAGAAGCTTGAACTAAATCACTGTTTTCTTTTAGTGCTCCTGCATCTGATACAGAATTAGATACTTCATTGATGCAGAAAGGCTGGTCCTTGTTAGAAACCTCTGAAATGCCAGGTTTTCCAAGTGAGCAGTTTCTTTGGTCCAAAATTTGGGGTGCCCCACTTACAGAAAACTTAGCACACAAATTTGAATGTTCAGTGACTCCATGCTGAATGGAACTGGAATTGCCAAAGTTATCTGCATTGTTGGATGATTTGCTCTTAACACTTAGTGGAAAACCCTTGGTATCTTGCAGTGATGTAGATAAGTTGTTCGCAGATTCTAATGTTCCAATAGCTGATGTGAACATAAGCTCCTCTTCCAGGACCTTTAAACTATTGGACAATAGAAATGAGTTCGAAACAGAAGGCTCGTTTTGACATTTGGAGCCTGTATTAACTGGCATTACTTGCTGTGTACACTCTATATCTGGCTTCAGAGTTATGTCCTGAGTACCATGCATGAAAAGTTCACCTATAGTATGTGTTGTAGTGTTCACATTTTGTTTGCCTGACATTATTTCAGAAGCACTGGGTTGCATTTTCTTATTCATTTGTGATGGTAATGCAGAAAACATTGCAGCAAAAGATTCTGGAAGTGGGAACCTGATGAGCTCATGGCTGAATCCATTAGCAGTAATAGGCAGTATATTGTCCACAGTAGTACAAGCAGTTGTAGATCGGCAATCAAAAAGTGGACCAAGTGAAGAATATATTTGACTTTTTTGCCTCGATGTTTTCTGGGTGTTATCAGATGGATGAGCTCCCAATCCACAATTTAGCTTCAAAAATAAATTTTCCACATGATTAATGAACTCAATGTTTTCCAGAACCTGCAAGATATGGATACACAGATCAGAAAAGAGGATAAGAAAAAATATAAATAAGCTTCATCCCATCAACATGTCTTGCAGTAAATTTCTTTGATTATAGACAAGATCAGGCTTTCCAGCAGTACATCATCATCATGCCCATAAATGTAAAAAAAATACTAAGCTTTGCTTGTTAATTCTTCATAATGATATGTGTTTGTGAAGAATTTTCATAAAAAATGATCTTGCAGCATAGTTTCAACTACTCCCCAAATATATAGTGACAATGTGCAAGTTTATGATTCCCAATTTGCAAGTGCAACCATCCATGTTATTTTTCCACACTCCGAGTTGTGTTTATTGCTGTCTGAAACATTAAAACGTTGGTGAAATTGGAAACACAAGATGAGGCCACTTCAACAAAGCTAAGATCAGGATCTACCATAACTAATTATTGTAGTTTTCAATATAGTGGAAGTCAACATACCATCTGGGTGGAACCTAGTTGTATGACTCCAACTGGAAGCACAGGAACAACTACAATTGTCTGAAATGCAAGCAATTTATCAGAAATTTGGTTAAGAAAAAGCAAGAATATAGAATGATATAACAATAAACACAAACAAGAGAAGAAGAAGTGAGAATAATAAGAAATGTTAAGAGAATACTGTATGACCTGAATGCCTGCTACAATCTGGCAATTTATGTCAGCAAAGCCCTACAAGTACACAATAAACATTCATTAGGGATGGCAAGATCGTAATCAGGGCTTTTACTTCAAATCAGGAAGCAGAATATGCTTTTGAAGAAGTACTTGGTCACGGTAACATTTTAGAATAGATGTTTAATATAGGATTCCACAAGCAAAAGAATGGAACAAACCCAACACAAAAATTGATAGGCACACTCACTACTCACTCATCCACAATGAAATCAGCTTGCATGGTACATCTCCAATTATGAACGTTCTAGACCATAACATTATTAAGTGTGATACACATAGATCTAATCAAAGAAACTCATGTCAAACTGATATAATAAACTATCACCAAGGAACACAGTAAGATAATTCCTAACCACAGACTAGTGATAAATCTATTTATTAAAGCTAATCTCCCTGGAAATAAGGGATGCCAAAATTGCTTATAACTCAAACAGCATGAAATGTTGGCCCAATCACATGACATCATATTGAAAATAAAGAGAAGATGTAGCTTTGAACATTAGTCAGAGGAAGAAATTGATTAAAAATTATCCTAAGATGCAGTACAGACTTTGCAGAACCACCACAATCATCATAATGATAATAGTGAGCCAATCTGCCTGAAAGAAGAGTATAACATCTCAGTTCAGTCCCGCAATGGAAATGGGCAAATTCTTGGTTTGATTTATAAAAGTACGATGAGTGTACTATCCTTAATTTAGGATTAAGCATTTTGGACTAGTGA
Organism: Musa balbisiana; assembly: GCA_004837865.1. Classification (NCBI taxonomy): domain Eukaryota; kingdom Viridiplantae; phylum Streptophyta; class Magnoliopsida; order Zingiberales; family Musaceae; genus Musa; species Musa balbisiana. The sequence continues at coordinate 26,511,931 of CM017192.1, read as the reverse complement.
TTTACCCCCAACGATGTTAGTAGCATAATTATCTCACCAGGACAAGTTGTGACAATTGGTATCAGAACCGAGACGACATGAGGCATGGTGAGCGGCTTGAGTACGAAAGGACTATCTGTATAGGGAGCTAGAGAACGTCAACATGACGGAGCAAAAGGATACATCATGGTTTGGAGCTACCACTGAACCATATCACACATACATCATGTTAGGATCTGATTTTGAGCTATGTTGGACAAGACATCTTACGTGAGAGAGAATGTAATACCTGATTTACTTACACATCCGGTTGACTTATAAGGGTCTTAAGTAATTTGGGCTTGTCGTTTAGTCTCAACGAAATTAGTGAGTCAATTACACTCTCAGACCAGAGATAGTGACAAAGGGCCTTTACAAAACCCAAAATTTTCTATTTTGGGTCAACAAGCCCAATTCCAGACTAAGGTGCTTTAGACTTAATTACATCTAGAATTTCTAGATGTTTTTGAAAATTTAGGCTCACTTCTTCTAACTGATGAAATAACACAAGTCTAGGCCCCATCTTCTTCTCTAATTCAGTTATTTTATGAGTTACAGAAGCAATTAATTCCCGAAAACAACCAAAGATAGTCAAAAGCAAATCATTTACACTAAGAGTATTCCGATGTGCATTTATTTGTCAGTCTTAGTATATCTTTTCCTTAGTAATGTTAGAAAGAGAAACAATCCCCTGAGCTATACCTACCAAAATTTCTAAGTTTCATATGTTAAGCCATTGACAAGATGACCTAGGTACACAAACAACAACAATGTTGTCACACATTAAGTGCTCACCTCAGAGAGCATTTTAGGTTATAGCATCATATGTTTAATTTTTAACTAGACGATAAGAACATCGAAAGCTATACCTTAGATGTGGAACCAAATCTATCAAGGGTATCCTTATGGATCCACAGATGTTTTCCCACTGAAGCTGCCTGTCCAGTTAACCTGCAATAAGTAGTCCATTAAGTAAGCTAAACAAGGAAAGAGAAACCAACGGCAAGCATAAAGAAGACGAATAAGAAGAAAACATTTCACAGAAATGCCAAAACCAAGAATGACCAGATAAGTCCACACACCCATCTCCGACAATATGGACCTGTGATGCCATAATCTTGTCAACCAGATCAACTATTCTGTCATCTGCTTGACAGCCTCGGTCCGAGAAGCAGTTGTCCTCGGTACTTTCAACAACAGCATGTTCCTTGAGCAGCAAATCTGAAACCTGCAACTTTGACACGCCCAGCTTCCGGTCACAATACCCATCCTCCCAGGTCAAATGCCTGCCAAATTTCACAATAGAGTCCTTAAAACAAATGTCAAAACATGTAATCCAAAGGTTTAAACAAATAGTCGACCAAAACTCCAAAATTTTTCACTCGTTTTTAAGATCACAGTGAAACAACGTCACAAGCATCATACAAGAGCTCAAAGCTACAGCCGCACAACCCATGCAAGAGCTAATGTCAAGAACACATTTTTCTGCTTGCTATCCATCACAAATGTTTAGAAACCACAGGGATATTTTTGTTTGCCTTGCCACTCAAAAATGGAAAGCAAATGAAAGAAACACAGAATAAACCATAAAAAGCGTCTCGGTTTTTCCAAAGATAACCAAACAAGCATATTTCTTCGTACGTAACAACATGAGAAGCTTAGATATAAGCTTCCATCAGCTCAAGACGAACCGGACGTAGCCACCTTTTTCCTTACTTATCGTGTTATCAAGCTCATCAAATGCGAGTTTAGTATACCCTACCTCTGCTAAACTTTATCCGGCGAAACAGAAAGACATAAAATTCGAGAGAGGAAACTTACATCCCACTCCCAAAGCCGGTCGCACTCCAGAAAACCGCGTACGACCACCCGAACTCGAGGCACAGTTGCCTCAGCGCCTCTCTCAGCGGCAGCCCCATGGCGACAAGCCCCACCACCACGGTCGATCGACCAAAAAAGACCCGACTTTGCCGCCAAATTCGGAGGAAGAAAGCAACTGGAAGCCGAAAAGGAAGGGAGAGAAGGAGAGAGACGACGGAAGGGCTCCGAGAGACAGCAAATGTCGACACCGCGCGGCTCCGGGTATAAGAACGGGTCTAGCTGCCGCGGCAAGAGCCCCGCCCCGCCTGCATGGTCCGCAGTCCACCACCCCTGTTCCTCCCACGCGCGGCCCTCCCCTCCTCCTCCGCTGTCGGTCGCCGGCCACCCATCGACGAGCTTGACCACCTAGGGGAGCTTCGAGAGGGCCTCCGCGGAGCGCGAAGAGAGCACGTTTAGAGAGAGAGAGAAGATGGCCTCCTCGCGAGAGGTGGTCCTCTTTACAGGCAAGGCCGCATCGTTCCTCCGATTGCGGGGGTAAAACCGTAAGTCCAGGTCAATATATATACCCAGACGGGAGGGATGAAACAATTCAAGAGAAAATCCAAACCTAGAACTGGGACCCACATGTCTTCCAATAACAACACGGGTATCGAAGTAGGTAACCAATCGCAAGCAGACCGTCGCATCCAGTCTAATAACTAATTCCTGAACTGCATGAAATTAACGAAATCGCCATTGGCTCCCGCATAGGACTTAGACGCCAGTGATGAACGCTTGAGATGATTTTGGCGGTCAATCAACGGGAAGATGTTATCCCGCATAGACAATTCGTGCACGTGTTCGTATATTTACTCTTACATATATCGTGCGCAGCTTCCGGGAGCTCGGGCGACAGAAGGGAGGCGTGTTTTAGGCCTCGCTTGTTGTACCAATTTACGAGGGTTGCCACTGAATGGGGGCTTTCAAATGGGGTGTCTTTTCCTGGTTTGTATAATGGGTAATCATGTAGTCTTTTAATGGTGGGGTTGATCTTTCAAAGTGATGGCTGTAGTGGGGTGTAAGGCGCTGAGAGGAGGAGTACAAGGAGGGCTGACACACTCCCAGTGACTTGTCTACTCCTTTTGCTTAAACTACTAAAAAGCTCTCAGCTGCAAACATTTGCCTTTCTCCTTTTGAGGAAGGATGTGATGGCTTTGTTCTGTTGTTCTTCACTGATCTTTGTTGGAGTCACACCCTGATGATGTAAAATTAATGAGCTTGTTTAATGACTATGATCTTGTTAGCCGGAGATGAGGGGAGAATCCATGTTGCTTCTGTTCTTTGGTTCTGCATGAGTGTTTGTCGAAAGACTAAATGGAAGGGTATCCGTTCCTCTGTGGACTTTGATGAATGATTCCACTTCAGGAGCTTCTATCATTCATGCAGTCCATCTACGTGGGAATGAAGCAAAGAAATGCAGTGAAGAAGCATGTTTTTAGTTCATTGGAGATGGGCAGGAGACTGTATGGAACACCGAAGTTGTACTGGATTCATGGTTGGATTCTTTTTGTGCTCCATTGCTGTCAATTTGGTCACATTCCAAACACTCATTAACAGCATGTTTGGATGGATATGTGCCACGTCATAATCCATTTAGATTTTTATTCCTCTGTCTAATTATTTGCTCTGAATATAAGGTTTAGAACGTAAAAAATCCTTTTTAATATGTTTTGAGAGTACGCCTCCTTTGACTCGCTATCTCAGATTCTAAGAGGTCTGCTTTGATAGGAAAGTAACTCTTCGAACAACCACTGCACTAACCAATAGGCAGATCTCTAAGTTATCTGTCTTACGAAGAGAAGATGAGCAGTGTGACATGAATAAATATGAGTTCAAACCAAACCAACGTCATGAGTTACGTATAAACCATATCGAACATTGGCCTTGGAAGGATAGAACATTTGCTGGCAATCATCTGGGTTAACCCACTAAAGATTCAGCATTTATGATGGCCAAGTGCTGAGTGCTTCTTTACGGCGAGGACAGAGAGAAAAAGTACGAAAAGATAAGAGCCCACTAAAAGACATATCTGTATGAGAATCTTGACCTTGGCTTGCTTGTACAATTATACACCCTTCCCCCACAAAGCAAAAGTTTTGATTTGAAGCTACTACTAGTCCTTTGTTGTTTGACACTTCCCACCGGTAATGGGAGGAGGGGTGTTACAAGTCACAAGAATGGCAGGCAGATAGGATTAGGGTCACACCAGTATGGATCCCCCACTTCTTTGTAGTTGGATCAGGGAGGACTCAGCCAAAAAGTTTCTGTGATTGATGATGGAGATGATTTTGATGTGCTTTTTGTTTTGTTTGGACCATCTGATCTAAGTGCACTGAAACAAAAAAAAGGACCAGGAAATAAATTTGCCATCTCATCAATTTGTAATCTCTACTCCTTCTGGATTCTGAACTGTAAACAAATTGTTCAGGAAATAAGATCAAAGAAAGATGAACAGATAACAACTATGAGGGGAAGTGAGACAGTTCTTCATTTTTACCACTTTTTTTTCTCAAAAAAAAATTCCTTTTTTAATTATAAAAAACACCTCAACATGGCTAAAAGCCAGCAATCAAAGCAAAATAACACAACAAATGCTTAGAAGAAGTAGATTCATCTTCTTGAGGGACTCTCTTCACCAACAAATGTCTAAAATTCAGGTCTTAGATCAAAACCTAACTCGTCAATTTTCTATGTTTCAATCATTTGGCAGATGTGCATTGTTCGCTTCCTCACAACTCATCCATGCTGATTTGGATCAGCACCTACGAACCCCTGTTTCTTCCTGCATGAAACTTGCAGTTCCTTTTGTCTTTTCTTTCCCCCCCGTTTCCAAATAGCAAAGCCCTTGTGGCTTATCCCGATCCTCCGGGACAAGCCACAACAAACCTCCTACAGGGAAACTTGAGGCATGGAGTTGGAAGCTGCATGTGATTGGTGTGTAGATGGATCTGCGAAGCTTGGATTGACATGGGGAAACTCTTTTGGATGGGGAATATTTTGATGCTATTGGAGCAACCTCTCTGGTATTGTGCAAACAAAAACACTCTCTTACTTGGTTGGCAACATGGCCCTCCTCCTCTTCTTGGACTAAGTAGCAGTCTTGGCAAAGCGATGGAGGATCCTTCTTAGCTTCACTACAATCTTTGATGAGTTTGAAGGAAAGAAGAGAAGACAAAAAGATCACCCCGAAACCCTCTCTGTACAAAAGAACATCTTGATTTGTGGTCTGCATCAGGGACCATTGTGGCTGCCACCAGCGACGGTGTTCAGCCTCAGTCACTGACAGAAGGAAGGATTGGATTGGATTGGATGGAGCTGTTAGTGGGCCCACACAATGATGACCCTTGAGGTTAACCTCATGTGAGGGAGGACTGTCTTGTCCTCATGCCATCGTGGCTTGGAAAAAAAGCTCCTTAGGTGGGTGTACCGATTCGCCCCCACGGGGTGATGTATTCATGTGTAGGTCGATGCATAGAGATGGATCACAAACATATATTAGGTACATCACCCTCGAAGATATCGAGGAGTTGTTTGATTCACTATTGATACTTAAGATAATAGGGATGCAACACTTTTGACACCTTGATGGGCTGTGGCATCGCAATCAACGTGTAGAGCAAGCAAGCTACAATAATATGACATGACTATCGTGCATTAATGGATGTTGTTGTTATGTGCATGACCGCAGGACCAAAGTAAAGCCAAGCAGTGAGGACATTGTATCCAAGAGGTGCTCAATCGCATACTTCACATGCAATTATTGTTAGCATACGCCAAGTTATGATGATTGCTTAAGATTTCTTAGAACTTGATACTATTCTTGAGCAAACTTAGTTAGTTAGGCAACGAGGCCATTTCTTCAAGTTGGGAAAGTGGCGAATGGAGTATGGATCTTCTCAAGTAACTATTTCCACTGTCTTGATATAATTGTAATTTAGAAAGGTTTTCCTGATGCATGCATACGAACTCATAAGGATAAATCAGCAACAATAGAACTGATTGATTTTAATGCATTTCCCAGTATGATTCTTAAACTAACAAGATAATTTATATATTATATTTACTAAAAAAATTTAGATTGACTTTTTTTTAAAAAAAAAACATTATATTGACTTGAGTATCAAAATAATCCACTTAATATTAGTTTTATGGGTGATGATCATAATGCAAGAAAATGACCCACTTAAAGATGTAGTTCTCGAGGCTAGATAATTTCACAAGAAAAATATGTTAGGTAGACATAAATCAACGATCAATTTTGATACTAAACAATGAGAAAGAACCAAATCCTTTATGAACTTTAAATGAGTTTCACTTCTCTCTCTCTCTCTCTCTCTCTAGACTTTCTTCATAAAAACAAGTTAAGGTTACTAATAAAGACTTTCCCTGCATAACACATACTTTGCTTTGAAGTAGCTCTTTACCTTCAACTTTGGGAGACAGAATCCATTCGCACAAGACACAAATAGTTTAAACAGCTCACACATTTTTCAAGTCAGAGAAAACTTTCTCCTTACAAATTTTCCGTCTGATTCCATATCTTCAACATAAACATTACATTCCTCCTTATTACTAGCAGTGAGAAGCAATTTTCAAAGGATGGTGGCTTCCAACAATGAGCCAAGGTGATGGATGAGTGAGGTCTCCACTCACTGCTGCCATGGCTGTGATCTCCCATGAACCTTGGTGGATCACATTCAGATGCTGTTCAGTACCAGTCATGCATGCTTTGGTCCCCCTACTGCGGCAACAGAGTGCAATGGCCTGACATTGGACCATTGCATCACTCACCATGCCTGACTTGGTTTCCAGTAGATAAAAGCCAAAAGGTGAGGCAACGAAGCTTGCGTTACCTGCACTTGATTGAACTCACAGAATCAAAAGACTCTGAACTCTGCTTATGCCTCTGCCATCATGTTAAATCTTATGTAGAGAAAGCTGACATGTTGATGCACTATTAGATATTTTATAAATATGAATAAATTTTAATTATGATTATCCATTAATAAAAATTTTTTAATTATAATAAATTTTTTTAGGAGATAATTTTTACGAGAGAGACTCTTCTAATTACTTATCATAGACTCTATGTTCTCTCCTATAAAAAGATAGGATTTTATAGAAACAAAGCAACCCGTCATTGAAAGATTATATATCTTTTCTCATCTTTCGTTTTTTCCTAATCTCATGTTTATAATAATCTTATAAAAGATAAGAGAGAAAAAAATGAATCTAGTTCTCTTTACAAATTAGTATTATTGTAAATTTTGAATCTGATAATAGTATATTTATAGATCAAATAAAGGTTTTTTACATGACATCGAAAGATATGCATCATATATTTATTCTATTGTTATTTGATTTTATTTTTTGGTATTAAAGTTTTTACATAATAATAATATAATCATGATTTTTATGCTTATAATTAGTATTAAAGCCACATTTTAAAATCAAATACTTTAGATCATAAAAATATTTTAGAATTATTTTATATTTATATCTATTTATTAGCATCCTTCGCTTATAAAAAGGTGTTATTTTGTTTTGATTTACATTGATTAAGCAATCCATCTATGTTATTGATATGTTTTTCTATCTAACTTATTATGTCACCTGCTTACAAATGATGAGTGGTTCCTCATGTTCAATCGATGGACTGATGTTAACAATTTATTATCAATAATAATATTATTGAGGGTGATGACCTTTCGTGGTCACTAGCTCAATCATAGACAATGACTACGTATATAATGAAAGTACCATAGGATACGATAATTGACGATGATTGCATGCACGATCACATATGTACAACAACCTTGCTATGGTTGGCCTACCTTAGTCATATGCAGCTGTAGTAGTGTCATTATCCATGATGGGCTACATGCGATGGTTGTAGCAGTATCACGTAGTTACCACAACAATGCTGTTAGCTACAACAACTGCAATGATTATAGTAGTGACGATATGTGTTGTAGATGTAATTGTGGCATTTAATGGCTATAGTTGGTGTCAATTAGATACCGTAGGCTATGATTCCTAGTGATTATGTAGTGGATGTGTAGGCACAACCATGCATCATAATGACCATGGGGATTTTTTATCGGTGCGTGTTCATGTCGCGCAATAGGATGATCCATCGACAATATTAAATTAATGGCACATTGCGAAGGTGTTCCATCGATGAGAAATGTAGTGGCATGGCATGATAACTAGTGATGTCATTGGTCGGCCATGTGAGAAGAGTTTCGCCACCACAGGCGACACATAAGTGGGCAGAGGGTAGCTATATTATCAACCTACGTGCATAGACATAGTGGAACACAACAATAGTTATGAGGGTGGTTGCGAGGGAGGTTTAGGTTTCATTTATTAAAATGCCTAAACAGAGTGTCAAGTTATCAATGAATTTACTGCATCTCGGTTAAGATTTGATTTTAACGTAATTCAATTCGATCTAATCGAGTCATTATGGAATCGTCAGATGAGGAGTGTGCTGGCTCTGTTGGAGATGCTACATTAAAGAGATTACTGTAAGGAGATTAACTTTCCCTATATATGGGTGTTTCTGGTTCAGGTTCAGGTGGGGAAGGTTCAGTCCTCCTGGGTAATCTAGTCCAAATTTTATTTTTTATTATGCATCTTAATCTCCTTAATAAGTTTCTATTGATGACATTGAATCGATCTAGTTTTAAGGTTTCATCATCAAGTGGAATAACTATGTTATGTGCATGCATTAGTCTAGTAATTAAATCGTCATATGGAAGCATCATATCTTTTATTGAGAGTTCAATCATGTTTTATTGTATCAGATATCCAAAACAGTTATCGTGTCCTATCATAATCCAATATATTGTTCCTAATTCTATTTGACTAACTTCATCATAATAGTTGTTTTGGAAGTATGATATTTATTGTGATATAATGAAGCAATTTTATGCTGAAGGGCAGCAAATATTCATAACTTTTTGAAATGATAGACAAATTTGGGTTACCAAAGATAGTGCCTAACGCTTTAGAATATATAACCTCAACTGATTCAATGTTCTATTGTCCACTAAAGTAGCAACCTTTTCTTTTTTTAGGAATTCCTATAAGATTACAAATTACACTATCCATAATGGGTATGTGATGCTCTAAGAGATAAGTGGACACTCTATCATTTTTATCCATATGCAAGTTGTTGTAAAATAAATGAACAAATCTAGGATAAATGGGTCCACTTATTTGAAGAATTGGAAGGACATCTAAGTTAGCAATATTGAATCTCAGATTTTAATGATAAAATCAATTGATAAGTTTGTGATCTAATCTACGTTTTGAGTGATACATGACTAGCTTCGATCAAGGAGAGGGTAATTGATTAAAGTAGGAGTAATTGGATATTGGACCAGAGTGAATAAATCAGAAGATTAGACGTCAAGCTAGAGGATCAGTTGACGTGTCAGCAGAAAGCTTCGTGCTATGAATTTGGTGTTAGGAAATCTTGGGAGGGGCGACATCACATGCGCAGCGTAAGAACAAGAAAACAAAATCCCCAATTTCCCAAAGAGATGTTCGTCGTCGTGCGAAAATTGGTGCACAAAAATCCGTGAAACAAACTGCGTATAGAATAGATTGTGTTACCTAGGGAGATTGTATATCCTTGTTTCATTGCAGATTTCTAGGAGAGGGTGAAGGAGGTCAAGCATCCTCCTCTCTAGCGGTAATCCACACAGCAGGGCTATGACGAGGCTCCTCAAAACTCCAAGTCTGCTCTGAGGTGGAGAGGGGGAGGAGAATAGGAGAGGCAAGCAAAGGCTCTAGCCTATGAACCACTGAATCCCTCCTATTTATAGAGGTCCCCTATCAAACCCTAATGGATCCTCCCCTATTAGGTATTGGATCTACATCCAATTACCTAAGCCTCTTAGATTAGTGGATCTCTATCCAATAATCTCTCATGGGCTTTTATTGGATCTCATCCATAGGATCTAATAATTCAGGTGCTTATTGGATATACATTAAGACAGGGGCTCCGACAAATATCTCATATCTGAACCTCTACTCATCGCAATGCTTACCATATGTGTGTGACCCTCTAAGCCCAATATCGAGCTGGCCGTGAGTCATACATGCCAAAACTCATTCTAACTTAGTGAATTATTATCTCTATAATAATTCACTCGACTCATCGACTACGGACGTACTAGGCCACTATACGGTAGTCCCTAGACGATACAAGAGAATCCAATCCATTAGACCTATCTGTCCTTAGTTACTATATACATATAATCCCTCATCCATCTAATATTTTAGAGACTGTATATCGGGCATAGTGCTGTCAGACCCATACGGTTTCTTCTCGAGTCTCGCTTTAATCGGATTCTCCCGGAGACTCTTTCTCTCTCAATCCGAATGACCCTAGCCAAGGATTTGTTTGAGCAAGAACACATGGGATATTCCTCTCATGATACCGAGAGTGGATGATCCTCTATCGACACTCAATAGCCCTCGTAAGGTCGACTACCACTCCCAATGACCAGTTGTACTAGATCTGGAACATCTAAACCTATAAGTCTGGTATTAAAGAGTGGAGTATTTATATAGGATATCCTTGGTGTCTCAAGTCTAAGGACCAGGTACATCACTAGGACTACGGAATCGCTATCTGACAATAAGGCATCATCAACCATCTAGCATTCCATAAGCGGATCAATTAGTGAACTCATTTTCCAATGGGCATTTGTACTATATCCCTAGTGTCCCCACACAAGCAGCTATGAGACCAGTTGTATCCATCATATGGATGGGCATACAGCACACTAGTCTGTCCGGTTATCATGATATCCCTCTCGAGTAACCTATGACCGGGATTATTTAAGATCTCTGTTTAAAGGTGAATTGATCTCATTATCGTGATCTCATCACGATCCGATTCACATTGCACAGATCCAAGGACATCACAATATATACATGCATATATGCAATAGTCAATATAAAGTGATAAATTCTAGAATATAATAAGCAAAAAGATTTTGTGTCAAGTCACACGTGCCATCACTCACGTGATTGGCATGCTAGGCACATATGACTAGCATTTGGGTATCAGGCCGAAGGAATGGACATTGCGCTAAGGAGATCGGAGTCGTAGAGGTCAACATACTGATTGGGCAAAAGGCCGCAAAAGAGAACGATATGCCGAAGGATTCATGCTTTGTAATCATTTATCTAAGATTGAAGTAGTTTAGGGGGCTAATTGAGTTAGTTTTTGGTATAATTATATTAACTCAATTAGGGGTTAATTGGGCTTAAATTAGGACTGATTTAGGCTCATTGGGAGGCCCATTCAGTGACCCAAAAGTTGGGTCAAGCAGTGGCACCTCCAGAACAGGCGGTGGAACCACTTGTGAGTTGGAAAACTAAAAAAACTAGGTCTCCAAGGCTGTCAGGCGATGGTACCACCAGATTACCCCGAAATCTCGGGGATTTCAATTTTTGGCTCCAAATTTGAATCCATTTAGGGCCTATAAATACCCCACTCTTTCCTACTTAGTAAGGTAAGAAAGTGAGTTAAAAAGGGAGAAAGAATACGTGAGTAAAAATCGTAATCTCTCTTGAAGAGTAGGGTCCTTTCTTCCTAGTATTTAGAATGTTCTTATAAAAGGAGAAGAGAGGTCTAGGTCTAAAAGAGAGGTGTAAAGGTTCTCTCCTGAGCCTGTCAAAAAGAGAATAAAATTATAAGAAGGTGGTTGGTCTTCGTCTATTGAAGGAAGACCATTAGTGGATACTAGTGGCCTTGACGGAAGAGGAATCAGGAGTGGATATAGGTCACGATAACCGAATCATTATAAAACTTGGTTTGCATTTCTATTCTTACTATTTACCTTCACTGCAAATGGTCTTACTTGCTTTACTTCCACTACGCTTATGAACAAGCATTCAATTTCAAGTTATCTTCCGAGATTGATTTTTATCGTACGAAGATTTTCGAACCGAGATGATTTATCCGTTGCACTAATTCACCCCCGTTTTTAGTGTTGACTCAATCCTAATAGTTGGTATCAGAGTCATGTTCTTTCTCATTTGATTTAACACCCAAGAGAAATGAATCTTTTTGGCTTTTAAGATGGTCATTTTATCATTCATCCTCCCATGTTCAATGGGACGAACTACACCTATTGAAAAACTTGAATGAGAGTTTTCTTACTTTCCTTGAACCTTAATTTATGGAATATTATTGAAAACAGTTTTGAAATGTCTTCTCTTCCGGTGAACGATTGAAATGAGTTGGAGAAAAGACTTTCTCTTTAAATGCCAAGGCTATGAATGCCTTATTTTGCGCTTTGGATAAAACTGAATTTGATCGAGTTTTTATTTGTCAAACTGCTTTTGACATTTGGCATACACTTAAAATCACACATGAAGGCATTAGTAAAGTTAAAGATTCAAAAATTAATTTTTTAATACATGATTTTGAATTGTTTCAGATGGAACCAAGTGAGACCATTGGAAACATATACACCCGGTTTACGAATGTCATCAACGGTCTAAAAGTGCTTGGCAAAAGTTTTTCTAACTTCGAACTCGTTAACAAAATATTGAGATCCCTTCCAAAGAGTTGGGACCCTAAAGTAACGGTCATTCAAGAGGCCAAGGATTTGAACTATTTTCCACTTGAACACATGAAGGCATTTGTAAAGATTCAAAAATTAATTTTTTAATACATGATTTTGAATTGTTTCAGATGGAACCAAGTGAGACCATTGGAAACATATACACCCGGTTTACGAATGTCATCAACGGTCTAAAAGTTGCTTGGCAAAAGTTTTTCTAACTTCGAACTCGTTAACAAAATATTGAGATCCCTTCCAAAGAGTTGGGACCCTAAAGTAACGGTCATTCAAGAGGCCAAGGATTTGAACTATTTTCCACTTGAAGAACTTATCGGGTCTTTAATAACCTATGAAATGAGTTGTAGGTATAAAACGAACATGAGAACAACCTTCCAAAGAACAAGAAGGATTTGATACTTCGAATAATAGAATACCACTTGAGTGATAACTCAAGTGATGATGATGATGACGACTTTGAACTTCTCACTATAAAATTTAAAAGTTCATGAAACAAGAACTAAAGAATAAAACCGAACTTAAAAAGAAGTTTCCAAAGAAAAGAAAGTATTCAAGGTGACTTAGGATGAATCGAACTCATCCGATAATGTGAAGCAAACCAACAAAGACAAGGTGGCAAGCTACGCCTTAATGGTTTTCGACGACGAGGTAACCAAAACCCTTTTACTTTATTTTAAAATTACTTGATGCATTTCATGAATCATTTTTAAATTAATTTAGAAAAGTTATATATAAATTGTTAAAAAATATAAAAAAATTGAGACCATGCATATCTTTTTAGTGAGTTTGAAAATGATCATGAAAATTGTATGTTTTATGATAAAGGAACAAATGTTAGATCTAATGCTTATACATCTAATAAGATTAATCTTATGTATGTTTTTAAGAAGCAATAATGTGTATCTTAATGATTTCCGTATTGCTTTTCGATTTTATGTAAAAATATTTTATGTTTAATGAAATCATATTTGATGATTTAATGATACATAATGATTTGAAATCTTATGTTTTAGAATTACGTGTTACACTTTTGAACTTATATCTTTCATGACATGATTCCTTTATATTTATGATTTGTATATCTCATGATATGATTGAATCATTGATGCAAAGAAGGAAAATACATTACTACACCAAAAAAAATGATTTTGATTAAAAACACATTATGAAATCTTGTTTGATGAAATAATGTAATGATGATTTGAAATCATATTTAATGAGTTTATATTTCAAAATTATGCATGATGATATTTGTGATGTATGACTTATTGATCTTTGTGATGATGAACTTTGCTTTTAAATGATGATATATGTTTTGATTTGGTGTAAAAACTTGGTCATGCTTGTAAAAAATCAAATCACTTAAATTGAAACAACTAAAATGAGGAAAGCATTTTTCTTTAAATTTTTTTTTTCTATCTTATCGATTTTTCATTAAAAGATTAATAAAATTATTTATGCCATTTTGAATCTCTTGAAAGTAATGTTGATAATTTGATGATTTGAATGTGTTTTATCCAAATCATAATTTTGATTTCTTGGAATTACTTGATTTTTTTTAATCAAGATCTCTTCTTTGTACTCCTATGATTTTTCTTTATATTTTATTTAAAAAGAGATTTTCTATATGAATCATGAGAATTATTATAACATGAATCAAGATCTTTTATGTGTTCTCCCAGGACTCTATTTGCAATAGGAAAATCCTTATCTATATCATCGATATTGAACTCTCGGAATTGTTACTTAATTTTTTTTTTAAATCAAGATCTTTGATCTCCTAAGAATTGATTTTGTTATTTACTAAAAAGGATATTTGTCAAAGTAAATTATATCTTTTGGTATTCATGAATTGATTATAACTTGAAAGTTTATTATGAATAAAGATTTTTCATAAATTGTCCTCATACGATTCTTCTTAGTATTCACTAAAAAGGGGGGATGTATTCAAATTAACCACGATATATCACTATACTTTTTGATATTTATAATTTGAAGTTTATTATGTACAATTTCCTTGTATTTATGATGTGTATATCTCATTACCTAATTAATTTTTTTTTATATTCTTCATGTGATGATATGAAATTATGCATGAAATACTCATGATATTATGTTGATGCATATAAATGAGAATTGTGATCATGCATGGGAGAACTAATGAACGTTTGGTATCATGATCAAAATGTTGATTTAATGCATGAAGTGATAAATACTTAAAAAGTTTAAATGTCTTAGCATCACTAATATTATGCCCAAAATGAATGTATCAGGAATGCATGAGTATCATATGATATGCCCATAGTATGATTGATTTTTCCGTATCATGCATGAAGGATAAATGTAAAGATTTTGAAATTGTGGCATGTTTTAATTTGAAACTATAATGATACACAAACATATTGAATTAAGAATGGATACTTTATCTTTGTCATGATTGAAAATTGATGTAAAGGGGAAAAGAATTACAAAATTATAATCTTCCTTTCTTTTGACAATGACAAAGGGGGAGATAAAATTTGCTAGCTTGCACAATTCAAGAAGAAGCAAATCACGCTAGCTTCGCTAGCTTACAATCGCAAAGAAAGTAAATTTGCTAGCTTGCATAGTCTAAAATGAGGCATTGCTATCTTGCTAGCTTGCAATCTCAAGCCAAAGTTTATTTTGGCCCATCTCAAGAAGCAAAACTTGCAACTTGCATATTGCAAAAGGAAGCAAGAATTGCTAGCTTGCACACTGTCCACAAGGGACAAAATTCTATCTTGCATATCTCTAAAACTTGCTAAGCTTGCATGTTTTATAATGAAGTAGAATTTGCATTGTTTCAAAAATTGCTAATTGCACTTCTCCTTTTTGTTGATGACAAGGGCAGAGAAGTTATGATGAACATCATGCATGAAATGATGTATTGGAATTTGATTATGCATGATTTTATTATGACATATTGCTTGGATTATCATTAAATTTACTTTGACTTGAATTCAAGGTTCGATCAATATGACATATTGATAAGGGGAGTTTAGTTTAAACTTTATTATCAATTAGTTATCATCATCAAAAAGGGGGAGATTGTTGAATCTCGGATTTTGATGATGAAATCAATTGATGAGTTTGTGATCAAATCTACGTTTTGAATAATGTAGGACTAGCTTTGATCAAGGAGAGGCAAATTGATTAAAATAGGAGGAATTGGACATTGGGTCGGAGTGAACATGCTAGAAGATTGGATATCGGGCTGGAGGATCGGTCGATGTGTTGACAGAAGGTTTCGTGCCATAAATTCGGGCATTGGGCCGAAAGAGCAGATATTACGCCAAGGAGATCGGAGTTGCGGAGGTTAACATACCAATTGGGAAAAAGGTCACAAAAGAGGATGATGCGTCGAAGGATTGGACGAAGCACCGATAAACCAATGACCTACCGAACAAAGGATTCATGCTTTGTAATCATTTGTCTAAGATCAAAGTAGTTTATGGGGCTAATTGAGTTAACTTTTAGTGTAATCATATTAACTTAATTAGGGGCCAATTAGGCCTAAATTAGAACTGGTTTGGGCTCATTGGGAGGCTCATTCGGTGACCCAAAAGTTGGGTCAAGCGGTGGCACCGCCAGAATAGGCGGTGGAACTGCTTGTGAGTTGGAAAACTTAAAATACTCGGTCTTCGAGGCTGTCAGGTGGTGGTACCGCCTAGTGTCAGGCTATAAGCGGTGGTACCACCCGTACCTAGAAATCTCGGGGATTTAAAGTTTTGATTCAAAATTTGAATCCATTTGGGGCCTATAAATACCATACCCTTTCCTGCTTAGTAAGATAAGAAAGTGAGTTAAAAAGGGGGAAAGAATACTTGAGTAAAAATTATAATCTCTCTTGAAAAGTAGAGTCCCTTCTTCCTAGTATTTAGAAAGTTCTTCTTAAGGGAGAAGAGATGTCTAGGTCTAAAAGAGAGGTGTAAAGGTTCTCTCTTGAGCCTATCAAAAAGAGAATACAGTTGTAAGAAGGTGGTTGGTCTTTGCCTATTGGAGGAAGACCATTAGTAGTTGTCAATGGCCTCGACGAAAGAGGAATCGGGAGTGGATGTAGGTCACGACGACTTAACCACCATAAAACTTGGTTTGCATTTCTATTCTTGCTATTTACCTTCATTGCAAACTGCTTTACTTGCTTTACTTCCACTACGAACAAGTATTCAATTTCAAGCTATCTTCTAAGATCAATTTTTATTATACAAAGATTTTTGAACCGACGTGATTTATTTGTTGTACTAATTCACCTCCCTCAATCGCTACACAAGAAAATCATTGAATTTATTCCAAATTACTTAATTTATTCCAAATTACTTAATTTATTCCAAATCGCTACACAAGAAAATCATTGAATTTATTCCAAATTACTTAATTTATTCCAAATCGCTACACAAGAAAATCATTGAATTTATTCCAAATTACTTAATTTATTCCAAATTACTTAATTTATTCCAAATTACTTAATTTATTCCAAATTACTTAATTTATTCCAAATTACTTAATTTATTCCAAATTACTTAATTTATTCCAAATTACTTAATTTATTCCAAATTACTTAATTTATTCCAAATTACTTAATTTATTCCAAATTACTTAATTTATTCCAAATCGCTACACAAGAAAATCATTGAATTTATTCCAAATTACTTAATTTATTCCAAATCGCTACACAAGAAAATCATTGAATTTATTCCAAATTACTTAATTTATTCCAAATTACTTAATTTATTCCAAATTACTTAATTTATTCCAAATTACTTAATTTATTCCAAATCGCTACACAAGAAAATCATTGAATTTATTCCAAATTACTTAATTTATTCCAAATCGCTACACAAGAAAATCATTGAATTTATTCCAAATCGCTACACAAGAAAATCATTGAATTTATTCCAAATTACTTAATTTATTCCAAATTACTTAATTTATTCCAAATTACTTAATTTATTCCAAATTACTTAATTTATTCCAAATCGCTACACAAGAAAATCATTGAATTTATTCCAAATCGCTACACAAGAAAATCATTGAATTTATTCCAAATTACTTAATTTATTCCAAATTACTTAATTTATTCCAAATTACTTAATTTATTCCAAATTACTTAATTTATTCCAAATTACTTAATTTATTCCAAATTACTTAATTTATTCCAAATTACTTAATTTATTCCAAATTACTTAATTTATTCCAAATCGCTACACAAGAAAATCATTGAATTTATTCCAAATTACTTAATTTATTCCAAATCGCTAGCAGACATTAGTAGTTGTCAATGGCCTCGACGAAAGAGGAACGGAGTGGATGTAGGTCACGACGACTCCTTAACCACCATAAAACTTGGTTTGCATTTCTATTCTTGCTATTTACCTTCATTGCAAACTGCTTTACTTGCTTTACTTCCACTACGAACAAGTATTCAATTTCAAGCTATCTTCTAAGATCAATTTTTATTATACAAAGATTTTTGAAACGACGTGATTTATTTGTTTGTACTAATTCACCTCCCTCTCATTGCCGACTCGATTTATTCCAAATTACTTAATTTATTCCAAATCGCTACACAAGAAAATCATTGAATTTATTCCAAATTACTTAATTCTTCTAAATCTACATATTTTCCCTTATATACACTTCTAGACTCAAATGTCGAGAATTTAAGGGCATGTTGAGGGGAATCAAAGAGTATAGAATCATAGATTTCATCCAATCTCCTCTTTCCTTTATTCCTTGAGGATCTTCTAGATGTCATGAGACTATATATATTATCAATGAGAAAACTACATACAAGAAGCAAGATCTATCAATGAATTGAGAGAAAGGTTTTGAGGATTACCCTTGTAATGATCTCTTGGAGAGTTGAGATTGATCCTTAGATTTGTAAAAGAGAAAGATTTTCTTGGGTTTCTAGAGGAAGATAAGGAGAATGAGAAGTAGATAAGGGTTTAGAGGTGTGGAGGAGAGGTAGAGGATGGTTTGGGGGCAATTCTACCGTCAGCCCTAAAAGCCCTTTTACAGGACAAGTTTCGGGTAGTGGTACCGCCAGCTAGGCGGTGCTACCACCTATAGGTAGTGTGCTCTGGCGGTGCCACCGCTAGTCTAGTGATGCTATTGCTGGTGCACTCCCTTCAACCTATTTTCAAGCTACAATTTTATCTTTCACTATTTAAGCTTCAACTTTCAACCTAGCAATCATATTTAGCATTCCATTGGTGCTATTTAATATTTAAGTCAATATTCAATGATATTCAAGTTAACATTTAAACGGATGATACTAATTTTATATTTAGCATTCAAGTCATCACTTTATGCTTAATGAAAGTGCAAGCTTGACAGTACTTTTGAAATGTGTAGGCCAATAATTTTCTATCCATGTACATAATATGAGACACACAAATCATAAATATAAGAAAATTTATAATTCAATTTAAGTCATAGACATCAAGGAATCTAGTGATATATCATGGTTTATTAAGATAACTCCTTTCCTTAGTTAATGTAGGGAGAATCATAGGAGAATAGTTAACAAAAAACTTAAAGAGAAATGAGGTGAAATGATCAAGATTTGTTTAGATAAATATCCTTGAGAGTCAAGAAAATTGATTTAAGTCGTAAATGCTGACATATCATCTCATACAAATCCAAAGTTATCATCACTTTTGAGAAATCAAATGGAAGCAATGTAGATAGTTTCCTATAAGATTAAAGATAGCTAAGGTTCTTTTGCTTTAATATATTCTAGTATTTCATACAAAAATTCATGCATCATTATTAAAGATCGAAAAACACTATATAGACCATCTTTAATCAAAAGGTTTATGAATCCTCAAGTTTAAATCATTTTGGTTCATATAATCTTTTCTTATTATTGTTGTTTTAGCTAGTGAGATTGAAAGATGAATTGGATTTTCGATTATATGCCTTGATCATCAAGATATCATCTCTTGCTCCTAGTTTGTGATTGTAAACATAACTACAAGAAAGGTGAATTTCATTTAGGTAATCATTTAACCTTAGATGCCTTATCATTTTGTATTGAGTCATTTATGATTCCTTTAGAGACCCAAATTAACTTATGTGGATTATACCTCTGGACATATATTTATGAGCATAATGTCTAATTTTGTAACAAAAGTTACATTTGTTTCGGAGTGAAACATGCAAAATTGGGCATTTGACAAAGATAGTTGGCTTTTGGTGAGTGTTACTCATAAAGCCGATTTCATCTCTTCTATGAACATAATCCCTTTTTGCTAGAATCATGTTTAAGGATTTGCTTCCTATTTCAAATTTTTCTAAGGTTTCATATAGTAGCAAAATTTTTCATATCTAATTCTTCACATTTTGTACAAGGAGATAATATTTCATTATCATGCTTAATATTTAAATTATTGAATTCACTAACAAGAGAGGCATGCTCATTTTTTAATAATTTATACTTTTTACTAGCTATTTTATATTCATCAAATAAATCATGAAAAACATTCAATAATTCATCAAATGATAAATGGGCTTCAATTGAGTTACATACCTCATCGTCAAGCACCATTAAAGCATAGTTAGCAACTTCCTTGTTGGTTGCCTCCTCTTCTTCGGATGCGCTTGAATTGTCCCAAATAGCTTTAAGTGCTTTCTTCTTTTTCTATCGCTTCTTCTTCACTTAGGGACATTCACTTTTGAAGTGCCCCGACTTCTTACATTCATAGCAAATCATTTGATCCTTTCTAGGTTCATTTTTGTATTTAATGTCATGTTTAGTTTTGTTCCTTTTTATGAATTTTTTAAAATTTCTTGTTAGAAGTGTCAAGTTATCATCATCATAATCACTTGAGTTTTCTCTCAAGCGGTCTTCTTAAGTTCTAAGTGTCAAATCCTTCTTGTTCTTTGGAAGGTTATTCTCAAGTTTTTCATATGCATTACATGTTATTTCATAGGTCATCAAAGACCCGATAAGTTCTTCGAGTAGAAAGTTGTTCAAATCCTTGGCTTTTTGAATTACAGTTATTTTAGGATCCCAACTCTTTGGAATAGATCTTAATATCTTGTTAACAAGTTCAAAATTAAAAAAAAATTTACCAAATACTTTTAAACTATTGACGACATCTGTAAATCGGGTGTACATGTCTCCAATAGTCTCGCTTGGCTTCATGTGAAACAATTCATAACTATGAACTAAAAGATTGATTTTTGACTCCTTAACTTTACTCGTACCTTCGTGTGTGATTTCAAGTGTTTGCCAAATATTATAAGTCTTTTCACAAATAGAAACTCGATTGTTCACAGCTTTGGCATTCAAAGAGAAAGTCTTCTCCAAATCATTCCAATTGTTCATCGGAAGAGAAGATTTTTGAAATCTATTTTCAATGATATTCCATAACTTGAAATCCATAAAAATCAAGAAAATCCTCATTCTAATTTTCCAATAAGTATAGTCCATTCCATTGAACATATGAGGACATGTGATAGAATGACCCTCATGATTATCGAAAAAAGTCATCTCTCTTGGGTTTTAAACCAAATCGAGAGTAACCTTGCTCTGATACCAATTGTTAGGATCAATATAACACTAAGAGGAGGGGTGAATTAGTACAGCGATAAAAATTATGTTGATTTGGATGATTTCGTTCGATAAAATCGTTTCGACAAAGCCCATATCGGAAAGTGATGACAGTAATAACTTAGAGTAAATGTAAAGTGTAAAGTGCAGCTAAGTAATGAAAAAAAAGCAATAAGGAAAGAACACACCGAATTTATAGTGGTTCGGTCATTGTGACCTACGTTCACTCCCAATTTCTCCTTCGTCGAGGTCACCAGCATCTACTAATGGTCTTCCTTCAATAGACGAAGACCAACCACCTTCTTACAAAGCTTTCTCCTTTTCACGGGTTTAGGAGACAACCCTTACAAGCCTCATACCTCTTCTCGAATGATTACAAAGCTGAAGAAAGAGGAGGAGGACTCTTGGCACTTTTACAACACTTTGACACCCCAACACTTAATGATTTTTTCATATTTTGTTGCTCTTTTAATGCAGAAAGGAGTGGGGTATTTATAGGCCCCAAAGGTTTCAGAATTGGAGCCAAAAAGTGTCTCATCTTGGATTTCTATGATACTAATGGTATCATCACCTGACACTCTAAAATTGGGCGGTACCACTATCTAGTCTGGCGGGACTACTGCTTGACAAAACCTCGGAGACTGGCTCTGGCAATACCACCACTCAGTCCACTTGGAAGGCTGAGCCTCAAGCGGTTCCACCGCCCACCCTAGGCGATGCTACCACCTAGCAAGGCTCAAAGTGGCTGAGTGGGCCTTCCATCCAGCCCAACTCAGCCTGTTTTGGGCCCAGTTGGCCTCTAACTGAGTTAGTGGGATTACCTCCCAATCCTAACTCAATCTAAGTTCTAACTGTGATGATTAAGGCATTAATTGAGCAATCTTTATCTGGTATGTCAATCATTCTTCCCGCGAAGTCTCGATGAACTTCTAATGAACTTTCGACATGCTTTTGGCGAACTCCCAATGAACTCTTAGCGAACTCCTGATGAATTCTTGGCGAACTCCTAACAAATTCTTGGCAAACTCCCAACGACTTCTTGATGAGCTTCCGACGAACTCTCGTCGAGCTTCCGACACATCATCCGAATTTTTGTCATATCGTCCGATCTTTGACTCTAGCCCAACATTTGCTTTATGTCTTATTCATTATCATAGTTAATCCTGTAACACTTATCTCAACATATTGATTAGATTAATAATTTATCAATTAATTTCATTATCAAAATCTGAGATTCAATAAATACTTGCCGTCTATGTCTAGAGACAATTTATTTGATAGATCTCAAAGATGTATGCTATATTTTTATAAATTTAGAAATTTAATTTATTTACCTAGAATTGTTACGATATTATTTTTCTTATATTGATTGTAAACTCAGTATATTTATAATTCAATAAAATTTAATTTTTAAAATTTATATAATAGTTTATATAAAATTAATGTTAATCTTGAGTTTACAACGATCATGTAAATAAATATTAGAGTGAAACATAATTTCACGAACTCCTTAAGATTATATATGCTTACATTTTTAGGTCACTCTATGTTTCTTGTTGAATGGAGAGAGATATTTTATCACCTTTATAGAAAACATATTGAGATATGACTATCTAATTCATGTAAGGTCTCATTTTGTTAATACCTTTAGGTGTACATAAATGAAGTCAAAAGATAATTAGATATAAAAATCAAAATTATCATATCTAAATTTTATGATAGTTATAATAAACATGATCATAATTTTAATTCTTTTGCTTAGATTTCTAGAAAAACAAAGTATTTATACTTAGATTGTTTTGCCAAATGTGTTATGACAGAATAAGATTGCTAAAAAATAAAATCATACTTGTATAGATATGGTTAGAAGTATGATAGGTTATTTTATACTCGAATTATCTTAAATAAGTTCCTAATAAGTTAATTCTATAAATTTCTTTTAAGTTATGGACCGATAAGAAACCCAACTTGAGACATTTACATATTTAGAATTATTCTAAAGAAATAGTCTTCTATTCGAAAGAAATTTAGATTCAAGGATTATTTATGAGTTTTTATTATTTATCCAAAAAATAATATATATATATATTTATTTATTATCCTAATTATAATATAAGGGTAGTTGTATCTAATAATGTAGGATTCCTAAAAAATAGCAAATTAGTGAGAGTGAAAATCTTAAAATTTAATTTTTATATTAAAAAAATATAGGTTAATATTCTTTGTTATATTACATTCAAGAGATTATTGTTCCTCACATCACTAAAAGAATTGATAAAGATGAATAACAAGAAAAAATTAATAAATTCTCATATAATATCGATATCATTATTGCTGAACTTATAGAATAATTGTAATTGATAATTTTGAGAATATTTTAAAGAGAAAGGAGTCATGTTATTTCTGATGATTATATGATATATCTATAAGAATTAAATTATGATAGAAATAAAAAAAATCTCTTATCATTTTTATAAGACATGAAAAGTAATGATTCTGAAATTTGATTTAATACGATGAAAGTATTGGGTCCAACCCATATATGGGCTCGGACTAGATGATTTGGAAATTGAACCCAAATGTGATGTGAGGAGGGCAACGAATGTGTGCGTGCAACAAATAGTGGTGGTGTGAGAAAGAAACAGAGAAAGAAAGGGAGAGAAAAAGTTAAGGATTTTGACTCAAATTTTAGTTTTGCTGGATGATCAAGAGGCTAAACTTCGTTAGTTTTGACTCAAATTTTATGTGAAGAATCTTTGTAATAAACTCTATAATCTTAATGTATCGATCTGTAGTTTGTCTTTTCTAAGGTGCTTTTCCGCTATACCCACTTTGTGAGACTTAAAATTTTCTTTTCATGAAATCTATCTTTGATGATGATGATGATATGCTAATGTTGAGCCAAAATATGCGTTATTGATATTATTGTGATCCTCTGGTTATTCTAGAAAAGATTTACTATAAACCTGTTATCATTATTTATGATAGTGGAAGTTTGAAGTGGACTATGGTTCCGTGGTTTTTCTCGCATTAGGTTTTTCATATAAAAATTTTAACGTCTCACTTTGTGACTATTTATTGTTCTACTATTTATACTACTCTGGTTAATATTTGCTTTTGATAATAAGTTGATATTTTGATGAGGAACCAGTTTTGGTACACAAAGAGGGAAAAGAATTATTCTGCTATTATAGTTTTTCCCAACAAGTGGTATCAAAACTAGGTTATTTGGTACTAGTTTTTCTTCTTCTGTGATTGAAATGGAAGAGTCAGACAATATGATTAAATTGAACTCATCAAATTATTCTACTTGGAGGCATATGATGGAAGATTTGCTCTATTGCAAAGATTTGTATAAGCTCATTAAAGTTAAAGATAAACCTTCTACTATGGACGATGAGGAACGAGAGGTTCAACGTAGAAAAACTATTGCCTATATTAGAAGATGGATGGATATAAATTTGCATGAGCATATTTCTAATGAAACCAAAGCTAAAATTATTTGGCAAAGATTAGAAAACCTCTTTGCGAAAAAGATAATGAAAAATAGAATTTCTCTCCTCATACGGTTTATAAATTTGAAGTATAAAAATAGTTGTAATATTGTTGAGCACAAAAGTCTATTTCAGAGTCTTACAAATAAGTTGGTTGCTATAAAAATGAATATAAATGATGAGATGTAAGGATTATTATTTCTTAGCTCTTTACCAAAAAGTTGAGAAACATATGTGGTGACAATTTGTAACTCCACGTCAAAGGAGACTCTAACTATAGATATGATTAAAGACAGTTTGCTAAATGATGATGTCAAAAGGAAAGAATAGGGAGAATCTTCTTCTTGTGCATTTATTACTGAAAAACAAGAAAGACATGGAACAAGTGAGAACAGAATGAAAGAGTGTAGGTTTTGAAAGTGAGAACAGAATGAAAG
Organism: Musa balbisiana; assembly: GCA_004837865.1. Classification (NCBI taxonomy): domain Eukaryota; kingdom Viridiplantae; phylum Streptophyta; class Magnoliopsida; order Zingiberales; family Musaceae; genus Musa; species Musa balbisiana. The sequence goes on along the minus strand of CM017192.1, from coordinate 26,486,931 downwards.
AAAGAAAAATGAGAAAGAAACCAATTCAGTTACTACTGAAGGTAATATCTGTTAGGATCGGAGCGGCACTAAGAGGGGGGGGGTGAATTAGTGCAGCGGTAAAGAACGATAAACTTTCGTCGATTTAAACACTTTCGGAAACTTCGTACGATAAAAGCAACGTTTCGTTTGAAACCGTTTCGATTGCGTTTTAACTTGAAGGCATACGTATGAAGGAGACAAAGAAGTAGAGCATCAAAGTGAAGATGGTTTGCAGTAAGATAATAGCAGGAAGTAAATGCAAACCAGAGAAGACGATAGTTTATAGTGGTTCGGTCAATCGTGACCTACATCCACTCCTCCGATTCCTCTTCCGTCGAGGTCACCGGCATCCACTAACGATCTTCCTTTACTAGGCGAAGATCAACCTCCTTCTTACACCCCTCTTACAACCTCTTACAAGTGGTTCACCCTTTTACAAAGATTTCAATGAAAAGAAATGAGGTGAACACTCAAGCTATTGAAAACAAGACTTTTCCTAAAGATTTTCTCAACTTCTAGCTTCTCAAAAGGTTGTTGTCTCAGCTGAGAATAGAGGGGTATTTATAGGCCTCAAGAGGATTCAAATTTGGGCTCCAAAAATTTGAATTCTCTTATGTTCCCGAAGCTAGCGGTGCCACCGCCTGTCAGTGGCGGTGCCACCGCTTGTCAGTTTTGACACTGACAGTGTACTGGGCGGTGCCACCGCCCAGTCCAGCGGTGCCACCGCCTAGCTCTCGGGTGCTGGGCGGTGCCACCGCCCAGACCGGCGGTTCCACCGCCTAGCTCTCGGCCTCTGGGCGGTGCCACCGCCTAGTCTAGGCGGTGCCACCGCCTACACTATTTCAGCTCACTGGTTGGGCTCCAAAATTGGCCCAAACCAGTCCGAACTTGGGCCGAATTGGCCCCTACTTGGGTCATAGGATAAACACCTAATCCTAGCCCTAATTAACGTGCTAACTACAAATTTAAAGACATTTTCTAAGCTATTACAAAGTCCATAAGTCAAGACTTCTTCCGGCGAGCTTTCGGCGAACTTCCGGCGGTCTTCCGATAAACTCTCGGAAACCATTCTGCGGACTCCCGGCAAGCTCCTAGACTTCACGATTTGATCTTGGCGAGTTCCGACGAGCTTCTTCGGCAAGCTCCGATCTTTCTCGGTGAGCTCCGTGAACTTCCGACGAACCTTTTGGCGAGCTTCCGAAAAACCCTTCAGCAAGCTCCCTACTCATTCTCGGCTAGTTCCGGCAGCATTCCCGACGAACCTTCGGACTTCCGTCGAACTCTCGAACTCCCAATGAATCCTTCGCGCTTGACTCCGGCACTTTGTTTCGCTTTATGTCTTCATCGTCATCGTAGTTAATCCTGCACACACAAGCCAAAACTCTACTCCGATCTAGACAGTTATTACAACGCGAATTGACATTCTGTTGCCCGGCACGTTATTGGTTGGCGCTTCGTCCGATTCTTCAGTGCATCGTCCACTCTTGCAGCTTATTGCCCAATCGGCGGTTGACCTCCGTAACCCCGATATCCTTGGTGCAATTCCGCTCTCCTTGGCCCGATGCCCGACGTCCGAAGCGTTCTACCATCCAATATCCTAACGTGATCTCCTCCGGCGCAACGTCAATTCCTCCTGCGTCAATTGTCTAATCCTGATCGAGTAGACCTGCATCACTCAAAATGCAGTTAAACATCTAAACACAATCAATTAGTTTCATCATCAAAATCCGAGATTCAACAATCTCCCCCTTTTTGATGATGACAACTAATTGATGACTACCGGAGTTAACCTTAACTCCCCGGAGTTTAAACAAACTCCCCCTATCAATATGCCATTGATAGAACACTTGGATTATCCCAAATCCAAGCAACATTCATCACATGTTATGAAAAAACATTTAAACCATCATGCAAATATATAAAATATTCAATTCAATGCATGAAGTCATCAATATACTTCTCCCCCTATGTCATCAACAAAAAGGAGAAGTAGCTCTAGCTATTTTAAAAGATATTCAAGTTTTTGTAACGTGAAGCTAGATTTTCATCACAACATATAAGCACAAAAGCATAGTAAAATTCTTAAGTTCAATCATGGCAATTCAACACTTGCTTCTTGTGCAAGATTGTACTTTGCTTTTCTTTGCATGTTCTAGCTAGCAAAAGCTTTCTCTCCTTTATTTTTGTCGAAAGTAGGGAAGAGTACAAGCTAGCTAGCATTTGCCTTGAGCTAGCAATCTTTCTTCCCCTATGTCATTGCCGAAAAGGAGAGGAACCAATGATAAATTATGAATTTGCATCAATCAATATTTCAATCATCGCATGATACATACAAGACAAAAATGCAAAGAAATCATGTCATGAAAGACATCAATTGTTAAACATGATATGATAATAGTCTCAAAATTTTCAATTTGCGATACATGTGATACATTAAGATGCTAAAAAATTTAATGCGATGCTTTTAAGGATATCAACCTATTTTTGATACAAAGCATGGCAACAGCAATTATATTGCAAGTTTTCTAAGTTTTACAATTTTTGCTTCTTTTGAGATAGCAATTCTTTGCTTCTCTACAAGCTAGCAACTTTTATGATATGCAAGTTTTACTACATACAAGCTAGCAAATTTTACAATATTTTTAGAACATGCAAGCTAGCAGTTTTGAGATGTTCAAGAAAGCAACCCTTGCTTCTTAAAATATACAAGTTTGCTAGATGTGCACGTTAGCATGTTTTGCTTATTGAGATAGGCAAGATAGTGATGTTCAAGAAGATAACTTTTGCTTCTTGAAATAAGCAAGTTAGCAATCTTTGTTACTTAAGATAGGCAAGCTAGTAATCAAGTTTTTGCATCTTCTTGACTTGTGCAAATTAGCTATCTCCCCCTTTGTCATTGTCAAAAGGAAGGGAAGACCCTTTACATCAATTATGACAAAGGTAAGTATCAATCTTATTTGTGCATAATTATATTTTCAAATTAGAATATGCATATTTTCAAAAACCTTATATTTCATTCATGCACGATATTGAATAAATCGATTAACATTATGAGGATATCATACATGATACTAAAATTTTGATCATGATACCAAACATTCATCATTTAGAGCATTCATGACACAAAACATTAAATCAACATTTCTAATACATCATTTTAGCAACAACTCATAGTATTTTAAATCATGATTTACATCATATGCAATACATCACATTATAATTAGAAAGCACAAGTATTGCATGCATCATTGTATATCATAAATGTTTCAAATCATGATGGTATCAACTTGTCAAATTATATCCTACCATGCATGATCAAAACTTTTCATTTGTATGCATCAAAATAATATCAAGAGTATTTCATGCATATTATCAAATCATCATTTATAATTACATCAATATTCCAATCATTATTTCAGTTTACACATCATGAGATCAATAAATTTGCATTATAGACAATCTCATGTTTTATCATTCATATTATTTCAATCATCACTATAACTCATCATGCACAAAATATAAAATCATCTAACATGATTCAAACATTTATTTTCAAAATATTTATCACTATTTTCATGTATGATAACAAAGTATTCATGATACCGAACATTAAATTAACATTTTAAGTATTAATCTCTTCATGATTGTTGGTACCAAACATTTATCATTTAAAGCATTCATGATACACAGTATATGCAATACATCACATACATCGTCATAATAAAAAGCATATGCATCATTTCAAATCATAAACATTTCAAATCATCATGGTATTAATCTGTCAAATTGCATCTTGCCATGTATGATCATAACTTTTTCAAATGATAGTATCTAAATGTCAATATTCATTACATCCTATCATGCATGATAATTAACTTCTCATTTGTATTTCATGCATAATTTCATTCATCACATTAGGAATATCAAGAAGAATTAATTGGGTGATGAGATGAATATTTTCATGAATACAAGTAATTGCATAAAAATCATATCATGAAGGATTAGAATATGTGTATACCAAAAGACATGATTTCTTTTGAAAAACCTCCTCTTAAATAATCAAAAGAAAATCTTAGGAGATCAAATAATAAAAGATATTCAAAAGAAATTTTAAAGTCATGGATTTTGAAAAAGATATTCTCTTTAGTAAAAGAACCTTAGGAGAAAAAGATTTCAATTCAAGCATATAAAATCTTGACTTAAGCATAAGAAATCTCAATTTACAAATTTTGAGAAATCAAGATAAAGCTCATTTAAATTTAAATCATCAAATCAAGATCATTTTCAAGAGATTCACAAATGTGATACAAATAGATTCATGATTTTAATTCCCATGATAATATATTTTCCTTTTAAAGTGTTTCTATTCATGTGATTTATTTCATTTATGCCAAAAAAAAATATGCATCAATGTTCAAAAACCGAAAAAGCCATTTTCATTACCGTAAAAATCGATAATCCATAAGTCTCAAGAATCATCATGCATAATTTCGAAATCTATTAAGCATGATCATTATGCATGACATCAAGACATAGTTTCAAAATATTTAATATTTTTATTACATAATTGCATCATTATGCATCATCGAAATTGATTTCATAAAGTATTTTCCATCAAGATCATTTTGTTTGTTGTAGTCATGCATTTTTCTTTTTAGGTGAATCTAACTTTTCAAGCTTAGTTTTTGATACAAGATCCATACATCATCATTAAGCATGATATCAAACTTCTTTATATTTTCATTAAGACATCAAGCATGGTTTCAATCAAAATTGGAAATCATCAAAATACACATTATTTCTTCTTGAAAAACATTTATCATCATTTAAACCAAAAAAGAGCTTTCATTACGGCAAATATCAATAATTCATAAATCACAAAAATTATCATGTGTAACTTTAAAATCTCATGCATAAAATCGTCAATCATGGTATCAAAACATTTAATATTTTCATTACATCATTATGCATTACTTCAAATCAAACATGATTTCATTTAATCAGAATCGAGAAATAACAAATGGAAAATCACCATGACACACATTATTTACTTCTTAATAAGCACAAAACGCATAGTAAAATCTTAAAGTTCAATCTGGCAATTCAACACTTGCTCTTGTGCAGATTGTACTGGCTTTCTTGCCATGTTCTAGCTAGCAAACTTCTCTCTTTATTTGTCGAAAGTTAGGGAGATACAAGTAGCTAGCATTTGCCTTGACGATAGCAATCTTTATGCCCTATGTCATTGCCGAAAAGGTACGGAAACCATGATAAATTATGATATTTGCATCAATCAATATTTCAATCATCGGCATGATAAATTCTAGACAAAAATGCAAATAAATCATGACATGAAGGACATCAATGTGAAATGAGTAATAGTATCAAATTGTCAATTGCGAGTATGTGATACATTAAGATGCTAAAAATTTAAATGCGAGCTTGTTAAGGATTATCAACCTATTTTGATAACAAAGCATGGGCACAAGCAATTTAATTGCAAGTTTCTAGTTTTACAATTGTTTTGCTTATTTGAGATAGCAATTATTCTGTATCTCTACAATCTAGCAAACTTTCTGATATGCAAGTTTACTCCATACAGCTAGCAAATTTTTACAATAGTTTAGAACATGCAAGTCTAGCGTTTTGAGATGTTCAAGAAAGCAACCCTTGTTCTTAAAATATACAAGTTTGCTAGATTGCACTGTTAGCATGTTTTGCTTATTGAGATAGGAAAGATAGTGTGTTCAAGAAGCAACTTTGCTTCTTGAAATAAGCACGTTAGCAATCTTTGTTAACTTAAGAGTAGGCAAGCTAGTAATCAATTGTTGCCATCTTCTGACTTGGCAAATTAGCTATCTCCCCTTGTCATTGTCAAAAGGAAGGGGAAAGGACCCTGTACATCAATTATGACAAAGGTAAGTATCTGTGGTGTGTGGTGTGCATAATTATCTTTTCAAATTAGAATATGCATCTTTTCACAAAACCCTTATATGTTTATTCATGCACGATATTGAATAAATCGATTAACATTATGAGGATCTACATGATACTAACATTTTTGATAATGATACCAAACCATTCATCATTTTAGAGGAATCATGACCAAACATTAAATCACATTCTAATACTCATTTAGCAACAACTCATAGTATTTTCAATCATGATTTCATCATATGCAATACATTCACTTATAATTAGAAAGAACAAGTATTGCATGCATCATTATATCATAAATGTTTCAAATCATGATGGTTATCAACTTGTCCAATTTATATCTACCATGAAATGATCCAAAACTTTGCATGTGTATGCATGCAAAATAATTATCAAGAGTATGTCATGCCATATTATCAAATTCATCATTATAATTACATTCAATTATTCCAACATATTTCAGTTTACCACATGAGATAATAAATTGCATTATAGACATTCATGTTTTACCATTCATATTATTTCAATCAGCACTATAAACTCAGAATGCACAAAATATCAAAATCATCTAACATGATTGTCAAACATGTATTTCAAAAAATTTATCACTATTTTCATGTATGATAACAAAGTATCATGATACGAACATTAAAATTAACATTTTAGTCTAATCTCTCATGATTGTTGGTACAAACATGTATCAGTTAAGCATTCATGAAACAGTATATGCCATACATCACCATACATCGCATAATAAAAAGAATATGCATTCATTTCAAATCATAAACATTTCAAATCATCATGGTATTAATCTGTTCAATTGCATCTTGCCATGTATGATCATACTTTTCAAATGATTTAGTATCTAAATGTCAATAGTCCCTTACATCTATCAGCATGATAATTAACTTCTATTGTATTTCATGCATAATGCATTCATCAATTAGGAATATCAAGAAGAATTCATTGGGTGGAGAGATGAATATTTCATGAATACAAGTAATTGCATAAAAATCATAGCATGAGGCTTAGAATAGTGTTACAAAGCCATGATTCTTTGGAAAAACCTACTCTTAAGAATCAAAAGAAAATCTGAGGATCACATAAAGAAAGATATTCAAAAGAAATTTAAAGTCATGGATTTGAAAAAGATATTCTCTGTAGTAAAAGAACCTTAGGAAAAAAGATTTCAATCACGCATATAAAATTGGAATTAAGCATAAGAAATCTCAATTAAAATTTGAGAAATCAAGTAAGCTAATTTAAATTTAAACATAAATAAAGATCCATTTTCAAGAGATGTCACACATGGGATTACAAAGATTCATGAATTTTAATTACCATGATAAAGATTTTCTTTAAAAGGGTTTCGATTCATGTGATTTATTTCATTATGCCAAAAAAAAAAATGCATCAATGTTCAAAAAACCGAAATAAAGCCATTTTAATTACAGTAAAAACGAACATCATAAGTCTCAGAATAATCATGCATATCGCAAACTATAAGCAGGATCTTAGCATGACATCAAGACATAGTTCAAAATATTTACTATTTTTATTACTAATTGCATCATTCATGCATCATCGAAATTGATTTCATAAGTATTTCCACAAGACTCATTTGTTTGTTGTAGCCATGCATTTTCTTTTAGGTTAATCTAATTTCAAAGCTTAGTTTTTGATTACAAGATCCATACATCATCATTAAGATGATACAAACTGCCTTTATAGTTTCAGTAAGACATAAGCATGGTTTCAATCAAAATGCAATCATCAACAATCACATTATTTCTTCTTGAAAAAAATTTACATCATTTTAAACCAAAAAAGAGCTTTCCATACGGCAAAATATCAAAATTCATTAAATCACAAAAATTATCATGTGTAACTTTAAATTCATGCATAAATCGCTCAATCATTGGTATCAAAACATTTAGATTTGTCATGACAGCATATCATTACTTCCAAATCAAAAATGATTTCATTTAATCAGAAATCGAGAAATAATAAGGAAATCCACATGACAACACAGATTATTCTTAACCACATATAGCATAATTTCGTAAAGCATTTTTAATCAAATCATGTTATCATAAACTGCAATTTCTTGATTATTTTTAAAATTTTACTAGAATCATAGCATGATCTATAATGTGTTGCATTTCATTATTAAATATAGAAATGCAATTTTCAAGACAATTAATTCGAAACTCATCAAAGAGGAAAATGCTCATTAACAAAGCATCATGTAATTTCAAAATATTTAAGAGAGTTGAGGGATGACCTTGTAAGTCGAAGCCAGTTAAAGCCCAATTCGCACGTGTCACATTGGAAGTTCTATTTCATCCTTGGTTGCATTCCTCGTACTTTGGCCTTTCTCCGTCAAGTTCATGTTTATTTTGATTTGTTTATGAACTTATTAAGATTTAGTGTTCGAAGTTCAAGTTCATCATTGTCCTCATCACTGGAGTCAGCGCTCAAGTGGTATTCATGTGTCCGGAGTCAGTTCAAATTCTTCTATTCTTTGGAAGGGTTTTTTCAAGGGCTCGATCGGGTTTCAAAATGTTTCAAGAGTGTCATTTCATAGGTCATTTAAGACCCGATGGAAGTCGTCGAATGAAAAATCATTTAAATTTTTGTCATCTTGTATTGCGGTTATTTTAGGATCCCAACTTGTGGAAGGGATCTTAAGATTGACTTATGAGGTCAAAATTCGAAAAGACTTTACCAAGAACTCTTAGATTATGAAGACCATCCATGATAAGGGTATAATGTCGCCTATAGTCTCGCTGGTTTGCATTCGAAAAAGTTCAAAATCATGCAATAAAATGTTAAACTTAGAGTCTTGACTTACGTAGTTCCTTATGCGTGGGCGATTTCAAGTGTTCGCCAAAATCCAGAGGCGTTTCGCACGTAGAAACTGTCGATTTGAACTCATTTTGTCCAAGGCGCAAAAAGAGGCATTTCATAGCCTTCTTTGCGTTTAAAAGAAAAAAACTTCGTCTACAAAATCGACCATTCGGTCATCGGTTTAGAGGAAGTTGAAAACTCGTTTTCAACAATATTACATAAATCCAAGTTCATAGAATCAAGGAAAAACTCTCATTCGAGTTTCCATGAAGTGTATCCGAATCCGTTAAACAACGGTCGGACAAAAAACAGAAAAGCCTCTGAAGCCATGAAGAGCAATTTCACAGGGGTAAATCCGAAAATGAGGGAAAAAACTGGCTCTGATTACCAATTGTTAGGATCGGAGAGGCACTAAGAGGGGGGGGGTGTAGCAATTAGTGCAGCGGTTTTTTAATTAAAAGAACGATAAACTTTCGTACGATAACACTTCGGAAACTTCGTACGATAAAGCACAGTTTCGTTTGAAAACCGTTTCGATTGCGTTTTTACGTGAAGCATACTATGAAGGAGACAAAAAGAAGTAGAGCATCAAAGTGAAGATGGTTTGCAGTAGATAATTTAGCAGGAAGTAAAGGCAACACCGAGAAGACGAAGTGGATAGTGGGCGGTAATCGTGGATAAATCCACTCCGCGATCCTCTTCAGCGAGGTCACCGGCATACACTAACGATCTGCCTTTACTAGGCGAAGATCAACCTCCTTCTTACACCCCGCTTACAACCTATTACAAGTGGTTCACCCTTTACAAAGATTTCAATGAAAAGAATGAGGTGACACTCAAGCTATTGAAAACAAGACTTTCTAACAGATTTTCTCAACTTCTAGCTTCTCACAAAGGTTGTTTCTAGCTGAGAATAGAGGGGTTTTACTAGGCCTCAAGAGGATTCAAATTTGGGCGACAAAAAGTTTGGAATTCTCTTTATGTTCCGAAGCTAGCGGTGGCCACCGCCCGGTCAAGTGCCCCCCCCCGGTGCCATCCGTCTTGTCGTTTGACAAGACAGTGTAATGGGCAGAGGTGCCACCGAACAGTCCAGCGGTGCCACGCCTAGCTCTCGGTGCTGGGCGGTGCACAAACACAGACGGCGGTTCCACGCCTAGCTACGGCCTCTGGGCGGTTGCCACGCCTAGTTAGGCGGTGCCACCGCCTAAATATTTCAGCTCACTGGTTGGGCTCAAAAATGGGCCCCAACATTCGAACTTGGGCGAATGGACCCTACTTGGGTCCATAGGATAAACACCTAAGCATAGCCCTAATTAATGTGTGTCTTAACTACAAATTAAGACATTTTCTAAGCGATTTCATTACAAAGGTCCTAACAGTCAAGACTTATTCCGGCGATGCTTTCCCCGGCGAACGTCGGCGGTCTTCCGATAAACTCTCCGAAACCATTCTGCGGACTCCGGGCAAGCTCCTAGACTTCCACGAATTGATCTGGCGAGTTCCGACGAGATTCTTCGGCAAGGCTCCGATCTTTCTCGGTGAGGCCGTGAACTTCCAACGAACCTTTTGGCCGAGCTTCCGAAAAAACCTTCAGAAGCTCCCTACTCATTTATCGGGCTAGTTCCGGCAGCATCCGACGAACTTAAGGACTTCAGTCGAACATCTCGAACTCCCAATGAAGCCTTCGCGCTTGAATCGGCACTTTGTTTCGCGTGATGTTCTCGTCATCGTAGTTAATCCTGCACACACAAGCCAAAAATCTCTCCGATCTAGAACAGTTATTACAACGCGATTGACATTCTGTTGCCCGGCACGTATTGGTTTGGCGCTTCGTCCGTTCTTCAGTGCATCGTCCACTCTTGCAGCTTATTGCCCAATCGGCGGTGACCTCCTTAAACCCGAGTATCCTTGGTGCAATTCCGCTCATCATGGTCCCGCATGCCCGACGTCCGAAGCGTCTACCATCCCAAGATCCTAACGTGATCCATCCGGCGCAACGTCATTCCTCCTGCGTCAATTGTCTAATCTGTATCGAGTAGACCTGCATCACTCAAAATGAAGTTTAAACATATAAAACACCATCAATTAGGTTCATCATCAAAAGCCGGATTCAACAATAATCATTAGGTGTGGGATAAGATTATGTCAGGTCTTAAGCTTAGGACCACTAACTAGCATAATTAACTCTGTGCGTCATTTCATGTTACTTCTCTAGTGATTATTCAGAATTATACTGCTAGTGTTTGTAATGTCAAAATGGTGAAAATAGTGGTACCTATAAGTGTGGGTTATGGGAGATATTTGCTTGGGAGACAGTATTATGAGCAAATTGAGACTAAAAATATCAGTATGTTTGTTTTTTTTTCCAAATTTTGTCTTAATGATATCTCAGGTAGACTTGATGCTGATTGAGGGATTTACACACTTATTTTGGTGAAAGCAAATGGAAACTAACTAAATATTCGCTAATTGTGATAAGAGGGAAAGAAACTAAACTTTTTTGTAAGCTTACACAAGGAGAGATGATATAATGTAGAAGGTGTTTTGAAAGTATAAATTATTTGCAATACAAAGGCTTGGTCATATCAACGAGAAGGACTTCAAACTCTTGCTAGAAAGTAGTTCTTAACAGAGTGTAATGGTTACATATCTTAAATCTTGTGCTTATGCCTTAGTTGAAAAAACACATAGAGTGACCTTTTAACATTATCTATCATCCAAAAGATCACATGACTATTTATTGATTCTACTATATCTATACTAGGGCAAACAGAACTTTAGATGTCTTTATTTTGTTAACTTTCCTTTATGACCATCAGAAAATTTTGGGCTTTACTTGAAATATAAATACTAGGTAATGTAATGTTTTCAACGAGTTTCATGTTAGTGTGGTTGAAAGAGAAACTAGCAGAAAGCTAAAGGTGTTCGAGGAGATAATTGTGGTGCGTACAGGGGTCATTTTTGAGAATTATTGCAGGTTCCATGGGTTCAGACTTCAGAAAATAGTTCCTTAAAACTCCTCAAAGAATGGTATAGCAAAAAGGATTGAACAGGAACCTATTGAAGAAAGGATTTACGTTGATTACTGTCCCCTGCCACGTTACCTAAGCATTTAGGGGGAGGCGTTATGAGGAACAACAAGTGACCGATAAACTTTTCCATAGTTCCTCTGAAACGTGATGTTCCAAGAGAGTTTGAAAGGAAAGCGATATCTATATCAATGAGAGCTTAGGTATACAATCATTTGTTCATATCACCAAATATAAGAGGTCCAAGCTGATATAAGATAAAGTATGATCTTCTTAGGATATGGATAGAAGATTTGGATACAGATATGAGATCCAGGGAACAAGAAGATTATAGAAGTAGGATGTTTGTGTTCTGAAGAACAATTGTTGATATGGTGATAATGTTCAAAAAGCCAAAAAACCCTTTGTTTATATTCCTTTGAGTTGGAGTGAAGGTCTTTCACTTGTAGTTCAGGATGATATGGGAAATGAACAAGAAGATTTGTGCGGAATGTCAAGATGTATTCTATCATTGATGATGTGACGCAACTAAACAAAGCACCTTATCACCAATGAAATTCTATTGAGAAGATCCATAAGGAGAGTGACATCATTTACCAGATATCATCCAATGAGATGTAGCTTACTGACGGGAGAGATCTAGAAACTTACAGAATTATCTATCATGAGCATAAGAATGAGTAGTGTTAAAGTCACATAAGAAGAAGAAATGAGATCTTGTGAGAACCATACTAGATTAGTAAAGTTACCTAAATGAGAATAAATCCTCAAGAATAAAGGGGTTGACAATGAAGATTGAAAATTAATACCACAATAAGGATATAAGACACGACATAGTTATGAAAAGATTCAGTCAAAAGAAAGGTATGGACTTGAAGAAATAGTTTCTTGTGGGTAAAAAAGTCTCTATCAAGTTATTATTGGGTTGCTATTCGCTTAAATCTAGAAGTGAGCCCATTTAATGTGAAACAGCATTCGCTTAGACTTAGGAAGAAGAAATTTATCAATGGAGCACCAGAAGGTTTCAAAGGAAGGAATAAGAAATATGTTTGTAAGCTTAGGAAAAGCTTTATGGACTCAAACAAGCATAGACAGTAGTTAGTTAGTTGTACAATGGAAATTTGATTCCTTTATGATGAGCAAGGGTATAATAGAAAACATTTGATATTAGATGGTTATACAGAAATGTTAGATGATGATTTCATTATGCTCCTACTAATATTGATAATATGCTCTGATGTGGCCATGATGTTAATAAAATTGAAAAGCTTTAAACGAGAGGTAAGAGTCTTTTGCCAGGAAGACTTTTAGATGGGTAAAAAAAAATACTTGGTATGAAGATCTGTGTGATAGGAAGCAAGGTGATGATTTGGGATCTAAGGAGACCTATATTGAAAAGTTTTCTTGAAAGATTTAACATGAGTAAATCCAAAGCATTTGTCTCCACTTGTTGGTCATTCAAAGATTAGTTCGAAAACAAGATCCATAAGTGGAAAGAAAAAGAAGAAATATCTAGCGTATCTAATCATATGCATAGACAGTTTCATGTATGTATGGTTAGATACTAGGGCTAAATATAGACTCTGGAGGTGGAGTGTAAAGAAATTTCTCTATAATCCTGTTAAGGAACATTGGGTATAGTGAAAGAATATTAAGATATATAAGAGGTACTTCCAGGTGGGGTATATTTTGGGCCGGGATAACACTTATGCTAGAGCGGTACACAAATGCAGACATAACATGTGATATTGATTCAGGAAGTCCACTTGGGATTCTTGATGACATTGGAAAGGGGAGCAAACTTTGGTGTCTAAGTTACAGAAGGTATTGCTCTTATCAACAACAAGAAACAAAATATATAGCCAATTATTGTAAGCCTGCAAGGAAGCTTGTGGTTTTGAAAAAGTTTCTACAAGAATTGGGCGTGAAACAGGAAAGAACATTGATTACTGTGTAGTCAGAGTGGCACTCATCTCTCAAGAATAACATAATTCTAAATCCACCATTCGTTACCATCGGTTGAGGGAGTTGAAAAACCGTTTCAACAATATTCCATAAATCCAAGTTCATAGAAATCAAGAAAACTCTCATTCGAGTTTTCCAATAAGTGTAGTCCAATCCGTTAAACAACGGTGGACGAAAAACCGAAAAGCCCTCTTGAAAGCCATGAAGAGCCATTTCACTCGGGTGTAAATCCGAAATGAGAAAAACCTGGCTCTGATACCAATTGTTAGGATCGGAGCGGCACTAAGAGGGGGGGGGTGAATTAGTGCAGCGGTAAAGAACGATAAACTTTCGTCGATTTAAACACTTTCGGAAACTTCGTACGATAAAAGCAACGTTTCGTTTGAAACCGTTTCGATTGCGTTTTAACTTGAAGGCATACGTATGAAGGAGACAAAGAAGTAGAGCATCAAAGTGAAGATGGTTTGCAGTAAGATAATAGCAGGAAGTAAATGCAAACCAGAGAAGACGATAGTTTATAGTGGTTCGGTCAATCGTGACCTACATCCACTCCTCCGATTCCTCTTCCGTCGAGGTCACCGGCATCCACTAACGATCTTCCTTTACTAGGCGAAGATCAACCTCCTTCTTACACCCCTCTTACAACCTCTTACAAGTGGTTCACCCTTTTACAAAGATTTCAATGAAAAGAAATGAGGTGAACACTCAAGCTATTGAAAACAAGACTTTTCCTAAAGATTTTCTCAACTTCTAGCTTCTCAAAAGGTTGTTGTCTCAGCTGAGAATAGAGGGGTATTTATAGGCCTCAAGAGGATTCAAATTTGGGCTCCAAAAATTTGAATTCTCTTATGTTCCCGAAGCTAGCGGTGCCACCGCCTGTCAGTGGCGGTGCCACCGCTTGTCAGTTTTGACACTGACAGTGTACTGGGCGGTGCCACCGCCCAGTCCAGCGGTGCCACCGCCTAGCTCTCGGGTGCTGGGCGGTGCCACCGCCCAGACCGGCGGTTCCACCGCCTAGCTCTCGGCCTCTGGGCGGTGCCACCGCCTAGTCTAGGCGGTGCCACCGCCTACACTATTTCAGCTCACTGGTTGGGCTCCAAAATTGGCCCAAACCAGTCCGAACTTGGGCCGAATTGGCCCCTACTTGGGTCATAGGATAAACACCTAATCCTAGCCCTAATTAACGTGCTAACTACAAATTTAAAGACATTTTCTAAGCTATTACAAAGTCCATAAGTCAAGACTTCTTCCGGCGAGCTTTCGGCGAACTTCCGGCGGTCTTCCGATAAACTCTCGGAAACCATTCTGCGGACTCCCGGCAAGCTCCTAGACTTCACGATTTGATCTTGGCGAGTTCCGACGAGCTTCTTCGGCAAGCTCCGATCTTTCTCGGTGAGCTCCGTGAACTTCCAACGAACCTTTTGGCGAGCTTCCGAAAAACCCTTCAGCAAGCTCCCTACTCATTCTCGGCTAGTTCCGGCAGCATTCCCGACGAACCTTCGGACTTCCGTCGAACTCTCGAACTCCCAATGAATCCTTCGCGCTTGACTCCGGCACTTTGTTTCGCTTTATGTCTTCATCGTCATCGTAGTTAATCCTGCACACACAAGCCAAAACTCTACTCCGATCTAGACAGTTATTACAACGCGAATTGACATTCTGTTGCCCGGCACGTTATTGGTTGGCGCTTCGTCCGATTCTTCAGTGCATCGTCCACTCTTGCAGCTTATTGCCCAATCGGCGGTTGACCTCCGTAACCCCGATATCCTTGGTGCAATTCCGCTCTCCTTGGCCCGATGCCCGACGTCCGAAGCGTTCTACCATCCAATATCCTAACGTGATCTCCTCCGGCGCAACGTCAATTCCTCCTGCGTCAATTGTCTAATCCTGATCGAGTAGACCTGCATCACTCAAAATGCAGTTAAACATCTAAACACAATCAATTAGTTTCATCATCAAAATCCGAGATTCAACAATATCATTATTGTTTGTGATAACGATTATGTCAGTCTTATAGCTTAGGACAATAACTAGATAATTAACTCTGGTGCTTCATTTCATGTTACTTCTCATAGTGATTTCTTCAGATCTTATACTGCTAGTGATTTTAGTAATGTCAAAATGGGAAATAGTGGTACATATAAGATTGTGGGTATTGGAGATATTTGCTTGGAGACCAGTATTATGAGCAAATTGATACTAAAAAATATCAGATATGTTCCAAATATTTGTCTTAACTTGATATCTACAGGTAGACTTGATGATGAGGGATTTACACACTATTTTGGTGAAAGCAAATGGAAACTCACTAAATATTCTCTAATTGTGATAAGAGGAAAGAAACTAAACTTTTTTTGTTAAGCTACACAAAGGAGAGATTAATATAATTTAGAAGGGTGAAAGTATAAATCTTTGGCATAAAAAGCTTGGTCATATCAACGAGAAGGGACTTCAAACTCTTGCTAGAAAGTAGTTCTTACCAGAGTTATAAGGTACATATCTTAAATCTTGTGATTATTGCTTAGTTGAAAAAACACATAGAGTTACCTTTTATACATATCTATCATCCAAAAGATCAAATGCTATTAATTTGATTCATACTGATATCTATACTATGCAAACTAGAACTCTTAGATATGCTCTTTATTTTGTTACTTTCATTTATGACCATTCTAGAAAATTTTGGGCTTTTACTTTGAAATCTAAATACTAGGTACTTAATGTTTTCAAAGAGTTTCATGTTAGTGTTGAAAGAGAAACTAGCAGAAAGCTAAAGTGTGTTCGAGTAGATAATTGTGGTGCGTACAGGGGTCATTTTGAGAATTATTGCAGGTTCCATGGTATCAGACTTCAGAAAATAGTTCTTAAAACTCCTCAACAGAATGGTATAGCAAAAAGGATGAACAGAACTATTGAAGAAAGGATTAAGTTTATACTTTCCCATGCCAAGTTACCTAAGTCATTTTAGGGGGAGGCTATGAGAACTACAATTGACCTGATAAATCTTTCTCCATTAGTTCCTCTGAAACGTGATGTTCCAAAGAGAGTTTGGAAAGGAAAAGATATATCTTATAATCACTTGAGAGTCTTTAGGTATAAATCATTTGTTCATATTCCCAAATATAAGAGGTCCAAGCTTGATAATAAGATAAAAGTATGTATCTTCTTAGGATATGATCATGAAGAGTTTGGATACAGATTATGAGATCCAGTGAACAAGAAGATTATTAGAAGTAGAGATGTTGTGTTTCTTGAAGACCAATTGTTTGATGATGGTGATAATGTTAAAAAGCCAAAAACCTTTGTTTATATTCCTTTGAGTTTGAGTGAAGTTCTTTCACTTGTAGTTCATGATGATTATGGGGAAATGAACAAGAAGATTGTGGTGAGAATGTCAATGATGATACTTCTATAATTGATGATGTTGAACCAACTAAACAAGCACCTTCATCACCAACTGAAATTCTATTGAGAAGATCCATAAGAGAGTGACAATCATTTACCAGATATCCTCCACATGAGTATGTTATGCTTACTGACGGGAGAGATCTAGAAACTTACCAAGAAGTTATTCTATATGAGCATAAGAATGAGTGTGTTAAAGTCATATAAGAAGAAATGAGATCCTTGCTTGAGAACCATACCTATGACTTAGTAAAGTTACCTAAAGAGAATAAATCTCTCAAGAATAAATGGGTTTACAAATTGAAGATTGAAAATAATAGCTCACAATAAGGATATAAGACACGACTAGTTATGAAAAGATTCAGTCAAAAGAAAGGTATTGACTTTGAAGAAATATTTTCTCTTGTGGTAAAAATGTCCTCTATCCAAGTTATTATTGGTTTGGCTATTCGCTTAAATTTAGAAGTTGAGCAATTTAATGTGAAAACAGCATTTCTTCATTATGACTTAGAAGAAGAAATTTACATGGAGCAACCAGAAGGTTTCAAAGTCAAGGGAAAAGAAAATATGTTGTGTAAGCTTAGGAAAAGCTTATATGGACTCAAACAAGCACCTAGACAGTAGTACAAGAAATTTGATTCCTTTATGATGAGCCAAGGGTATAATAGAATAACATTTGATCATTATATGTTTATACAGAAATTTTTAGATGATGATTTCATTATTCTCCTACTATATATTGATAATATGCTGATTGTTGGCCATGATGTTAATAAAATTGAAAAGCTTAAAAGAGAGCTAAGTAAGTCTTTTGCCATGAAAGACTTGAGATTGGTAAAACAAATACTTGGTATGAAGATTCTTTGTGATAGGAAGAAAGGGATGATTTGGCTATCTAAGGAGACCTATATTGAAAAGTTTCTTGAAAGATTTAACATGAGTAAAGCCAAATCAATTTGTTCTCCACTTGTTGGTCATTTCAAGCTTAGTTCGAAACAATATCCTATAAGTGGAAAAGAAAAAGAAGAAATATCTAGAGTATCTTACTCATATGCAATAGACAGTTTCATGTATGCTATGGTTTATACTAGGCTAAATATAGCTCATGTAGTTGGAGTTGTCAATCAATTTCTCTATAATCCTGTTAAAGAACATTGGGTATTAGTGAAATGAATATTAAGATATCTAAGAGGTACTTCCAGGTTGTGTTTATATTTTGGCAGTGATAAACTTATGCTAGAGGGATACACAAATGCAGACATAACATGTGATATTGATTCCAGGAAGTCCACTTGGGATTCTTGATGACATTTGCAAGGGGAGCAAACTCTTGGTAGTCTAAGTTACAGAATTGTATTGCTCTATCAACAACAGAAACAAAATATATAGCAATTATTGAAGCCTGCAAGGAAGCTTTGTGGTTGAAAAAGTTTCTACAAGAATTGGGCTTGAAACAGGAAGGATACATTGTTTACTGTGATAGTCAGAGTGTCATTCATCTCTCCAAGAATTCAACATATCATTCTAGATCCAAGCATATTAATATTAGATATCACTAGATTCGTGATGTGCTTGAGATAAAAGAATTACACTTGGAAAATGTACATATCAATGAGAATGCATTAGATATATTAATAAAATCTTTGCTTAAGGAAAAGCTTGAAGCATGTAGACGAAGAGCGAGCTTAGTACAACCCACCATATGAGCTAAATGGGAAGAATGGTCCAGCTTATATGTGGGCTTGGACTAGATGATTTGGGCATTGAGCCCAAATCTAATTTATTAAAAAAAATAAAAACAAAAAAAAAGGAAGTGGCGTGCATGACGTGAGGGGGCAGCGAAAGTGTGCTTGCAAAACACCGATGGTGTGAGAAAGAAATAGAGAGAGAAAAAAAAAGATTTTTGAAGTTTTTACTAGATGATCGAGTGACTAAACTTCGTTAGTTTTGGCTCAAATTTTAAATAAAGAATTCTTTTAATAGGCTCTACAATCTTAACGGTATCGATCTACAGTTTATCCTTTCTAAGGTGCTTTCCAACTATATCCACTTTGTGAGACCTAAAATTTTTCTTTTATGAAATTTATTTTTGATGATGATGATATATTAATGTTAAGCTAAGATATGAGTTCTTGATGTTATTGTGATCCTTTACTTATTTTAGAGAAGATTTATCATAAATTTGTTATCATTATTGGTGATAGTAAAAGTTTGAAATGAATTACGGTTCCGTAATTTTTCTCACAATAGGTTTTTCATATAAAAATTTTAGTATCTGATTGATTTATTATTATATTATTTATGTTACTTTGGTTAATATTTACTTTTGATAACAAGTTTGTATTTTGATGAAGCACCCATTTTGATACATAAAAAGGAAAAGAATTATTTCATTATAATAATTTTTTTCAACCGAAAGAAAGATTAAAATTGATAGATCAGACTGATATTTGAGGATTTATTAAATTATCTAATAATTATAAATGAGTATCATATGACTCAAGGATAATATGAAATGATATTAAAATTTCAAACGACTCTATCTAAACCTGCAGAACTTAGGGTTTGGTTTGTGCACCTCCGTTAGGCATGCATCAAAAATTTCCATATCTAATGGTGTCTTTGGTATAAGAATCAAAGTTTAAGAGGACACATTGATATGTAAGCACGGTTTTTTATTTCAGATATCAAAGCCAGTATTAAACAACCGATTGTCTTCTTTCTCTAAGCTGTAACGTTGCTCAGTGTTGTGTTGCTAAAAGGACAAATCACACAATTTTTTCTTATGTGTCCTTCCAACTAATCATGTTGAAATATTGAGAATTGAGAAGAAAAAGAAGAATACGATAAGTAAACTCACAAATTTGAAGTTGGAAATCTCGTAAACTCAGACGGATGTCGAGCAATATGATCAAAGAAAAATGGAAAAATTACCTCCTTGCACACATCAACAGGAAAATGTAATTCGATGTGATTTCCTTTCGGGTTTAAAGAATAAAGAGAGAGACAAATTGACATAAAATATCATTTCCAAAGCCCTAAAATCAAAACAACAACAACAACAACAACAAGATCTATTAAAAACATAATTCTGCATCTCAACTCCAGTGATTTTATGATTTATTAATGAATGTAAAGTCACAAATATTTTCCACCAATCACGAACCAAATTTACCCTAATTGAGTTATCATGTTTGGAGATTTGTTATTCCAGCGAAATCTTCAAATTTGTTCTATATTACCACTCTCTAGAAATGCCCTTAGGGTAATCAACACGGCATGACAGAGTCCTTAAAGCTTGTTTGTGCCCATTCGTAGCTGTTGAAAACATAAGATGGGTTATACATATGGAATCCATAATAATCAAGTGGTAAATGACCTTGAAACTTGTATATGCATGTAAACTATGTGTTTGAAATGCTTTGACGAGCGATTACTATCCATTTAAATTATTGAATGTTATAAGCATGACGCTTGTTGTAAAAAGAGTTAATTGTGTTAGATTATATGATTTTATCTAGTTAAGTAAGATATATTATGATATGATTGGATTAGCAATCACAATATTCCACTCTAATAAAATTGTGATTTAATTATCTGATGGTGATGGTTATGATGAAATGTGACTGGAAGCGTGTATTTAAACTGTCTTATCGAAGAAATAGGATACGGAATGTGGTTAACCTAAGAGAACTGATTGCAATTTCCATGAGTAGCAAGCAACCATGAAGGATTGATTGATTATTAACAAAACAGAAGTTTCAGAAGTAGAAAGAGGTAGGGAATCAGAAAAGAAATGATCTAACCATATAGGATGTTGCTGCTGCCCAAATTAATGCCTACATGGTTGACTTTGTTTATTGTCAGTGGCTAAGAGGTTACGGTGGATTTCGAAAACAATATATGAAGTAAACCCAATTTGAGATTGCACTGCGTTTACAACATAAGATCAATGTTATATCATCACTTCCCGTAGCAGCTGATTTGTCTAAGCCATACAATAAATTAAACCAATGGAATGACAACTGCATTCGACAATGACATCAATGTTAAGGAAGGAGAGGTACTATTCGGTAAAAGCCTAATAGCACATTTTTCTTTTTTTGTGGATAATTGATCATATATATATATATAAATATATATAAATATATTGCCTTTTCTTTTTCTCTCTTCACGCGGCGAGCCAGCAAAAGCGGCGCTTCAAGTTGATGCTGGATACAACAAGCGGGCTGGGACCCACAAAAACCCCCAGAGAGTAAATGGGTATGGCCTGTGAACGCCGAGACGAGAACCGAATCCTCTACCTCTCCCGAAACACAAGACGACTTCCCTCTCCCAACCCGGTGCCGATGGATCGGCCGTGAGTTCGAATCCGTTTCCAGGTTTTCTCATGTTGTTTCCTCTCAGCTGTTGCCTTTTGTTTCCCGATCTCTTCGTCGTATTGTGGTGTTTTGTTTCGTTTCGTTTTGCTGGCACGGTCGCCATTTTGGTGTTTTGGTCACAGCGGATGCAAGTTTAGGGTCACTGTTTCATTGGCCGTGTTTTGGCCTCGTCCAGTCTTGTCCTTTAGGGTTGTACTTCTTGGAGCTTCGCCTTGTTCTGCAACGCGTTTCGTTGGCGATCGCTAGGGTTTTTTATCTCCACCCTTGTTAATGAGTAAATGGAGAGATCAGAAGCGTCTTTTTTATTGATCTGAACGGATTTACTTGTTCTTCGGTGTGTTCTTTTGACGAATAGGATTGCTGTGATGGAATCAATCGCATTGCTCTGTTTGACTTCTCGTTCTTGAAGGTTCCTTCCAATGCGTTCTTCTTGGAACTTCTTTTTGATCAAGTTTCTTGCCCTATGAATGAACATGCATGTTCATAGTGTGTGTTTTCTTTCCAGAAGAAAAAACATGGAGCAATTTGGATGGGTGATTGTTAGGCAATAGAGGAAAGGATTTATGTAGTTTGTCACACCATGTCTTGGCCAGCCCCCCTTCCTCCTCGCTGCCCATTTCAGAGCAAGGGGGTGCCTCGCCGAGCATCCGATTCTGCACCTCAAACCCCACAGGACGACACTGGATCGTATGCACAGAACCTCATGGATGAACCACCATCATGGGTAGATGATCTCTTGGCAGAACCGGCAAGTGGTCATAGAGGGATCTCTCTGCGGAGATCCTCCAGTGATCCAGTATCACTCCTGGAGGTGGCTACAAGTTTCCACGGCCCAATATCTCCGGCCAATGAGGAAGATGCTTTGTCTGACAGTCTTCTCCATGAGTCGCTGGAGGCTGCGGGAGCCAGCGAAGTTGATGGTGGGTTTGAGGCTGGGAGCTGGGTCTTTGGCCCTAACTCCCCTAGACAAAGGAGCAAATTGACTGACTCCGAGAGCTCAATAGTGACTGCGCTGCTGGAAAATGTTCCTAGCAACCCACTGCAGTATCTAACTGTGGATTATCCAAGCACCTCTGTTACAAGCAAGCCACACGGAGTGGAAGATGATTATACTTCTCTGGCCAATCCTGATTCTCACAAGTTACAAAGAAGGTGAACCAGTTCCTATTTTACTCATTCATACTTTTCATATTATTCTTTTTCAGCCATATGTCACAGAAAAATCAGTGATATCGCGGTCATGTTAGAAAAAATTTCTTCTTAGATGCTTTGTGGAAATCTTTTCTTTCTCTCTTTTGTCATGTTTACTTACTAGTCACTGGAAGAATAAATATTATATAAAATCCATAGCCTTTAAAATATATCAATCTAGTTAGTTGCAGAAGTACTTTTGTATTCAATATGAGCAGAATTACTATGAGAATCTTTTGCCTGTGTCTTGTGCTTTAACAACTGGGAGATCATGTGGAATGTTGCTGTGGGCAACCTCCCTTACGTATGGGGTGTCGGCTTTTGGACCTCCTAGTTATGACGTTTTTGCATATGCATGTCTTATGCATCCATTTTAGGACTTAAGGGAAAGTTGACTTAGTGCTATTCTGGCTTCAGGAAATTCCATCTGAAGCTTCCTACCACACTATATATCTATCAAACTTATACATATTCTTATAGCCTTGCTCCTTTCAAGTTTATTATTTTGATATAGAACCATTTTTCATTGATTTTGCTTCATTGCATCAATCACTTTGCTGAAAGATTTCCATTTGCCTTCTTTTAAACTTATTCTTCTGTGCATCCTTATTAACTAAGGCTTTGCATTAAATTGGCAATGTGGTAATCTCTTCTCTATCGTTTTATTTTATGCTCTGTTTACCTTTTGTTTCTGATGCCAGTCTCATTTCAAGGATCCAAAACACTCATTTTATTGAATTGTTTTGCAAGTAACTGGTGTTCCTCAAGCATCATATGATCATCAAAGTATGATACTGAAAAAAAGGGCAGCCATTGTTGTGAAAAATCAACATGATATATCATGTCAAATATCCTTTGGATTGCAATTCTGGCAGCTTCAACATTTTCCATAGATCAAGCATGACAAAATTCGTCAGGATAAAGATGAAGAAATCATTATTTTTACCATTAGTAAACATGTGGAGAATTCTTAAGCCAATGTATGAATTTGCTGACTGGGGTTTAGAAGATGGGTGAATTCATCTTAATATGAAGTGTTAACTTTTCATCAATGTATTATGTTCTTAAACTGACACATTTGCTAACTAAGTTTTCATCCAGATTTTATTCCACTAGTTTAGCGTAAGCATGTAGTTCCAATTGGGGATTACAATTTTCTCATTGACACATGAAGTTACCTTGGTTAGTAAGACGGACTGATCTCGACCTGATCTGGCTGATCAAATTTGAGACAAGCCAAGATTAAAAAAAAAGGACCTTGATTTTTGGGGATCAATGATATCGACTGATTTCTTGACTGATCCCAGGTTAGTCCAGTTGATTTCCAAAACAAATCTTGTCAGCCTAAGCAATCCTGTCAAATCTTGATCGGCCATGCCAATCTCTGCTGATCTTAGCCAACCCAGTTGATTTCCAAGTTCCAATTAATCTTGTTGCTCTCCTTTTGCTTTTTGGCTATTTCAAGAAAAAGATAAAAAGATCATGTGATCCTAGTCAGTTGACTTGGAATCAATCACTATCCTCCTCCAATTCTGATCATCATCCAGATCCTGACCCTGCGAATATTGGAGGCCCGTATTTTGATGCTGATCATCATCCATCATCTGTTCAGATGCTTTCTCAAAAAGTCAGGGAACTGCTTAAGATACTTCTATGCAGTGAGACTTTGTTTGGATATTTGCAAATAAGATTTGATGAACTAAAAGATTGAAATTTATGTCTACACATGTAAGATGGGTTGGCACTGCCAAATACTATGCGACTCATCCTGTGATATACCGAAGAAAGTTGGTGAGCCAACCTGGCCGGTGTTGGTATCATTTGCAACATGTGATATCGGGATAGCATGTATCAATGTGATGCAATCATTTTGAAGAACCCACATTGTTTATGCAGAATGTCTAGTTTATTTTTAATATGCTTGTGATTCACTATCATGTTACGTAGTTCATACACTACATAATAGCACTTTAATATGAAATGTTTGAAGCAAAAGTCATGTGCCAAGTACTCTATTTTTATTTAACCTTTGTAACTGGAATTTATGTATCATACAACTATACAATGTGTTGATTTTTTTGTCATAACAAGAAAGTTTTTCTTTTTAGTGGTTTTTTTTCCAGTTGGTTAATTTGAAAAAAAGAACTGTCAAATTAATAGACAATTTCAGAGAACATGTGTGTTTCAAATGGGCCCTGCTTGGTCCTTTAGACATTGTACTAGAATTCTTTTCACCATAGTCTTGATTTCTCCAGTAATACTTTTCACATTTATAATTCATGTTGCATATGGCAGCAATTAACAGCTTATATGACTTTTAATGTCTTCTTCCTTGCTGAAGTTCTTGTTTCATCTTGTCCTTATCTATTTGGCAAGAATACGAGTCTTCTGAAGTATTTTTCCCCATTTTTTGTGAATTGTTGCGATTCTGAGATACAGAAGTTTCTGCAGGCACTCGGGTCAACGATCTAGGGTTCGTAAACTCCAATATATTGCTGAGCTTGAGAGAACTGTTGACATGCTTCAGGTAATCATGCAGTTCTTGCTTTGGATTTCTCACCCTGGATTTTCTTGATGGAAACATTATTTACCTTTTTTTTATGTAGACACTGGGAGCAGATTTGGCTACTAGAGTTGCTTCTCTGTTTCAGTACCGTCTTGCTTTATCCATGGAAAACAAGAAACTAAGGCAGCAGATTGCCAGTGTTCGACAAGAAAAAAATATCAAGGATGGTATGCCAATCTCTTTGTTGTTTTTCCTGCTTCAGTAAATTTTTTGGACAACTTAAAAAAAAGATAAAGACTAATTATATTGAAATCAGGATTCAGGTCATTTATTAAAGATTAAGGTATCTTTTGATATTGCTGATTGCTGCGAGATGTTCATGAACAAGTTGGAACTCTAGTCAGCTGTACCTACTATGTTTCAATGTTGGAAAAATATGAGACCTGTCTGTTACCTGGATATTGGAAGATAGTTTTATTGTCGTTGGCAAAAACTGTAGTAAAGAGGGATGAAGCTTGTGAACTCTTCAAGCTGTGCGAGCCATGCATGTTATGAGAAAACCTAAATAGATACATACTATTTCTGGGAAAATATCAGTTTTGATGTCATACTAGCCTACAACATTTGTCTACCTATCTTCTGTGTATTTCTTAGGCATTCATCAGCATAATTTTACCTCAACCATCTTGCAGATTCATTTGTTGGACTTTTATATGTTAGAACTCTATACATTATGTCATCCTCAAAAGATACAATCACTTGCATACCTTCTGATGCTGCTTGTAGTTTCTTTTAAAATTTTAAATCTGATTCAACCTTTGCGGATTTTGATAGGTCAACATCAGTCTCTGAAGAATGAAGCAGAGAGGTTGAGAATGATTTGTGGGCGCCACCGGAGAAGCAAAAGTGTGGCTGCATGTTTTGAGATGGACCCTTCTGAATTAGATCCTTCGCCGATAAATTGGCAGATGTTGGACTTGGGAAAGCTCAATCTTGGTGGTAGGTAAGTTTCTGTGAAGCATAGTTAAGGGCAGTGGCAAATGAGAATCCTATCCTTCCTTGGGGTTGAGAATTCAAGACATGGGGTTTTTTTTTCTAAGTTTGACTCCCAAGCTCTAGATTTAAATCTACCGTGTCAGTTAAGCCTCTTCCAAGTCTAACATATTCCCCTGTTGCAAAAATTTCTTGCTCGATCAATGTATTTTTGTGGCAACGATCCAAGACTACACTTTCTCCGCGTATGGTGTCATTTACCTGGAACTGTGAGCAAGGAAAAATGTTGAACTATGAGGTTTGCACTCTTGCAGATGTCATCTTTACAGCTACTAGCCATGATCTGAGTAATTACTATCTGTTCTCTGAGATGCATGCTTTTGCACACAATGGTAATTACCACCTAATATGTCTGTGAATGGGTCTAATTCAGTCCAGCAATGACTCCATCATATTTCTATTCAACAGGTAAAAATCTCTGCACTGCTTTCTACATATTACAAAATTGAAGATAGTCTCAGTTTCCTGTTCAAAATTTGCCTACATCTGGTTCATTCAAATTTCCCATGTTGAAACATGTGAGGAGCGTGAAAAGTGTTGTTTGAATATAAATCAATAGAGCATGTCTCGTCTAATAGGTAAAGCTTTTAGATGTAATGTCATTGATAGAAAAATAAGATGATAAACAATCACTCACTTTGTGATACAAATGACATGAGAGATGGATAATTAGATAGTCGATAGTAAATAGAACGAGATAGACGTAGTTGTATGCAGTAATTACACAATCATAATTACGTTTACATAATCATGGCCTTGTAAAGGAACGATGAAGAGTAGGAGTTGCTTACATTAAAACCAGGCAATTCTTGGGCGACGGGCCAACCAGAGCGCCGGCCGCTGCCACCGTCCCGTTGCCGAACCCGATGCGGACATCCTTGCAGTGCGCCATCATGGCGTCCCTCCTCGTCCACCACGCGCCCGACCCAAACTTCACCCATGCGAACACCCTGAAAACGAAGCTCAGGGCCCCGTCGCCATGGCTCCGATCCCAGTCCATCGCCTTCGCGGCGTCCGAGCTTAGGTACTCGCTCGCCGCCACCAGGCGGGCACCGGCCGCGGTGGTGCTCCCCTTCTGCTGATAGAAGGGCGGGATCGGGGCATAGGAGATGATTTCCGAGTCGTAGAGGACGGCCACGCCGATCTCGTCGTAGTCGATGCGCAACTTGTCATTGGGGTTGTGGAAGGTGAGGGAGAGGTTGAAATCGGCGGACAGCTGCTGGGCTGCGGCGGTGAGGTTGAAGCCGGAGACGGCGGCCCAGGAAACGGCGATCTCGGGGAGGTTGGGCCGGAGGACGAGCCAGAGGACGAGGTTGAAGACGAAGAGGACGAGGAAGGAGGCGATCATGACGGCGCAGAGGCTGCGGAGGAAGACGGTACTGCGCGGCTCGGAAGGGGGCGCCGGCAGCGGAGCCGCACCGGCGCCGTAGGGATAGTAGGGGACAGCGTGCGGCGGGGGCCGCGGGGGAGGAGCGCCGTAGACGTAAGGGTAGGGGTTGGGGTAGCCGGTGACGGCGGGGCTGGGATCGGCCGAGCGAGTCATGGAGGGTTGGGAGGGAGAGGAGGGAGCGGGTAGTTTCGAAGCGACGCGATTTAAGCGACGAAAGCGCGCGGCCGCCGATTTCGTATTGTTTCGTTGTGGGTTGAAAGAAGGCGCTGCTGATGGACGATCGGACGGTGGATCACAGCATGACCGTTATGTCCTTACACGGAAACAATATCATGAATTATATATTTATTACCTTTAGGATGAATATTTTTTTTAATGTTTAAAATCATTTAAATAATACTTAATATGTAAAGTTTTATTGAGAAACTTGAAGTGATAAAGGGTTAGCATTTCTATCTCCGAAGATAGCAAATTTATGTGTGGGTGGGTTCAAGCAAACAAAATAAATGAATAGGTGGAATTCCAAACCACCTACCTTTCTTTCTTGATTTGGGCTGTGTAAATATGATAGTGTGTGTGTCAATGAGAATGATGTTTATTTCAAGATGACACAAGCCTAAATTGAGAGCTGCACTAGTTTTATTGGGTCTGTAAGGGACTAAATGACTGGTGTTTTTGCTTGAACCTTTGGATAGTTCATGATTCCACACCTTGAGCTTATCTATCTCAGTGTAAATAAGCATAATTTCGCTATCTCTAGTAGCCTATTTTAGTAGAGCATTTGATATGATACCTTTCTCTCTCTCTCTCTCTCTCTCTCTCTCTCTCTCTCTCTCTTGTTTTTGTCTTTTGTCCTTCTTCTTTTTTTTCGGGTAAAACCAAAAAAATAGGATTACTTTCTCAAACGAGTATAAGATTCACCCTAGACGTTGAAGAAGATTAGCAAAGAAAAACTTGGAGGATCATTTTCCTCTCCAAATAGATGTCAAATTGAATATTTCTAATCATAAGGAGAATGCTCCAATGAACAATGAAGGTTCCTAATAAAATATGAGAAAGAAACTAAGATAAGTTCGTCGATGAACTCCCTCTCCCTCTCGCAAAGTCACATTGATTTCTCTCTCGGATAGCAGCAGCTTCCAAATAGAGCATACTCCTTAAAAGCTCCATATACCTTCTTCCCTCTTAAAATTAATCTTTTACCTCCCATATCATGTTTATTTTTAAATTCATTTCAAATTAATTTAAACCAACAACACAGGCTTGTTTGTTCCACTTCGCTTCTATTTGAGACCATTTCCTTGAGCACTCGAGAACTTCCTCACAAGAAATGGTGGAAGGAACAACTCTAAGAAACAACCCATAGGAAGTATTTCTAATATCCTTAAAAAGATTATCATCCATGGCTCTCCAAAACAAGTAATAATAAAGGAATATAATAGAAAGCTACTTGACCATCACAACCCTGAGCCTTCATCAAGCCATACCTTCATGCCAGGCCTCAAAATCTAAAATGAACATTCAACGTAAGCATAAGAATTGTCCTACATTAACAGAGAAAAAGAATAAACTTTCTAAGGACTACAGGAAAACTTCACGCAAAGTGCATAAATTAGCATTACCAATCCCAAAATATCTCTGGTTTCATAGTCTTATTTCTTTCTTCTTCTTCTTCTTCTTCTTCTTCTTCTTCTTCTCCCTTCTCATGGATGTCTTGAGGAATTCAACAAGACCGTATGATCTTTGTCTGTGATATATTCTACCGTTTTCTCTTTGTTGACCTCATCTTAAGTAGTGCAACTCACAAGTCAACTTAAGCGTGAATAATGATACGTTTATTCTGATTATATGCTACGTTATGAATGATGAAGTTCACTTGGCCCCATTCCTCAATGCTATCGCATTTGAAAATCAAATGGCCAAAAACTTCTCGACATACCTTCTTGAAATTCGATTTTTTTTTTCTTCTGGAGGTCAAAGGATCGTTGTGTAAGTTTATAACTAACAAAAACTCTTTTAATACTTACATTCAATAAAAGGTTAAATAAGATTAGTTTGATCAAAGGAGTTTAAGCATGAGGACATTGATAACAGAGAGATTTCCTCAACTGTATAGTAGATGAGACACTCTCAACTGCACAAGAAAATTTCATTGCTCAGTTGAGAAAAATCATCTCTTCCACCATGTATAAATAAATACCATATGATACTAATTGAAGTGTGCTTTTTACCTTTATATTTTCCTTTTAATTTCATTCTATCAGGCATACCTAGAGATCATCTTTTTATAAGGCCCAGATTATGTTATAAATGGGAAATTTTTTATTTGGATATCATAATTGACTAAGTATGCTTAGATGACACCACATCATCGTCAAGCTGATTGGGCATGCCTGGGTGGTGCCATGTCATCATCATGCTCGTTAGACTCTTCTGATCCATTGGAAAACTTTTGTCATGCTTTGATTGATCATCCATGGCTCAACTGCATGCCGCATGTTATGTTCTAGTTGACTGTACATATCATCTTGTGGCTACTGAGCATATACCTCTACCATTGTAAGCATTTCCATTGATTTGGTCAACGCTGGTTCTGAATGCATTCTCCTCAAGGCCATGATATGTGGAAGAGTTGCTATTTTTCTCAATCCGCTTTCCTTTCATTTTGTTCTTCTTGCTGCTGCTGCTGCTCTACATCATCCTTCTTCAGGTAGGCAGCTATCAGAACAACCACCCATGTCATTGTGGAGCTCAAACCCAGCTAAGATAACATGCTAATGTCATTTTAATGGCCAACATAACGGCAGTTTCACTCGATGTGGAGGTCGCATGGACTCCAAATTTCCATGTTCTTGCAGTCCAGAAAACATATTCCAGAAAATTATAGGCTCGGGAAGATGCTACGGAACTAATTGGATGCATAGTTTATACATGGAACACAGTACCTATCATTCATTCACAGACTGTGTACTTCCCATGTAGTCGTCTCCTTTGCGTCTTAGTTTAGAATTTTGTTCTCACAACCATCCCCATGTGCAATCAAACACTTCCCAGAACAGCATCACAAGTTAAAGAGAGTTGCTCACCTGTTACTGGGCATGGCACCAATAAGAACTCATCTGTTCCTGCACACAATGTGATCATGCAGCAGTATTTTGCATGTAAATTGGCAATTATGTGTTATACTAGGGGGATACAGACCATCATCTCCTCTCGAGGCTGCTTAGAAAAGTTGCCTGTGTCAGGGAATGTCAACCGGTTGAGCTTGTGATGAAGACGACAGCTGTTGGCCATGGTAGACTTTTTGTTATCAGATGAGATCATAATTCATACTGATAACATAATAATCGCAAAGTTCATCACTTGAGCAACATATGGGATTAATAATAGAGACAGCGACAAGTAATAGATCGAACAAGTTAATCATTTCTTGGCTGTTGTGGAAGAAGAAGAAGGGAATAAAAATCATTATGATGCATCATTAATATGATTTGCCTGATTTCTACGTTCATTTCGGTTTTGATTTCCACTGATTCAATCTTCAAATTTCACTCGAAAATATGTTTTTCTTCTTGATTTTGTTTCACCAAAATTTAATGTTAAACAGAATCATAACACATAAAATCATGTTAAATAGGAAACAAGTGATTCTGCAACCTTTAAGTCTCCGAATTTATTCAGCCCATAATAAAAACCATATCATTCCCCGCATAAATCACTCCACATCCCCTCCTCCACTCTCTCGAGATTCCATTATATGAACTACCATATCACATGTATATATATATATGTATACATACACTCTGGTCTTCCCTACTCTTCTTTGTACACGCCACATTGTTTCCTCTTCCTCTGGTCCTACTGCTTCCGGTCTCCATCGTCTACCTCTTTCTCCTTCTCTTATTCTTATGGGGAAAGACTGCGACCACCACCACCACAGTAGCTGCTGCGGGTGCAGCGTGTGCTCCGACCACTCAACGCTACTCACCATTGCGTGGGTCGTCGGCGCCTTCGTCCTTGTCGTTCTCCTCGTCGTCTTCATCACATGGCTCGTCCTTCGCCCCACCAAGCCCATCTTCTACGTCAGGGACGCCACCGTCTACCAGTTCAACCTTTCCCTCTCCGACAACATCCTCTCCACCGTTCTCCAGGCCACTGTCTCCTCTCACAACCCCAACAGCCGTATCGGCGTTTCGTACGACCGCGCCAGCGTCTACGTCACCTACCAGAACCAGCAGATCACCCTCCCCACCTCCATCCCTCCCCTCTACCAGGGCCACCACGACATCAACGTGTGGTCGCCCTACCTGTACGGCGCCTCCGTGCCGGTGGCCCCGTCCATCTGCGGATCCCTGCAGCAGGACGAGGCGGCCGGCTACCTGCTGCTCTACCTGAAGATCGACGGCAAGGTGCGATGGAAGGTGGGGACGTGGACCTCCGGCCATTACCACCTCGAGGTAACCTGCCCGGCCTTCTTCTCCTTCGACAGCACGAGCAACGGCGTGGCGATCGTCCGGTTCCAGCGCATGTCTCCGTGCAGCGTCAGCGTCTGACGGCTCCGTTTGTAGTAGCTTTTCTTGTTTGTTTCTTAACGCCGTTCGTCACGGCATGGTTAACATTGAGATTGGAGAAGAAGATGATCCAAGTGATGCTTGTTGTTGCTTTCATCATGTAATAGTTCAGGTGGATGTTGTAAATCTATACCTGTTTACTACTTATCGATCTGCTTTTTATCAAATAGCGCTCTCATATTTAGTTTTTTATTAGGGACACCGCGTTTTACTATAATTCGAAAAGTGCCCTTGAATCGATTCGATTCAAACCCATTTGATCCAAGTGTTGGTTGGGTCTGATCAATGTCTCGATTTGGGTTAAGTTGGGTTCCAATTATAGGACAAAGATTTACACTCATAAGTTATACCAAACGTGTGTAACCCTAATATAGACAATGATGAGCTCCTCTCTTATCTGATGAACTCCTCTTCCTGCTTCTCTTCAGCGAACTCCTCTCCAATGACAAATGGAAGCCGTGTACTTCGCTCCTCTCCTGTGTGAGTTCTCCAGTGCCATTTGTATCTATCAACTCCTCTTTATTGTGGGCTCATCTGTGCTTATTGTTTGCAGCAAAATACTTTTCTCTCCTCTCTGACATCTTCTTATATTTTATCCTCAAATTGTTGGCATAGATTTGTCTCCGGCAAAAGCACCAACGACTTTGAACCAAATATATCATATTTAAAACTTCTATATACTTGTATTCTTCATATATTATTTGTAATTCATATTTGAAACATATTTTGATTCATTATTTTGTGTCTTGTAAACCAAAATCACTTATATTTAGTGTTTTTTCACTATAATTGTTTTGAAATCATTGAAAAAAACCCTTAAAGGTTTGTTTTTAAAGATATTATCAACATATGACCGAAAGCACAATACTTAGGGCAACTATCTTTTTTCTTTTTTCTTGGCCTTTTGTCCTTAAATTTAGTTAAACATGCCATAAAACTTAGGAAATTTCTTTCTTCTATCTATATATATATTTAATATACTCCTATTCTCACCCATATCCTACATACGTAATTAAAAAGATGTCACTATTCAGTTCTTTTACTGCTATTAATAGGAGTGTAAGCAATCTTAAGCTAGGGATAAACTAAATATGAATGTATATATTTTACAAACATAAAAATATATAAATTATAATAAAAATATCTTATATAATATATATATGTATATATATTTGTATATATATATATATATATATATATATATATATATATATACATATATACATATATACATATATATGTATATATATACATATAAAAGATATTTTTATTATAATTCATATATTTTTATGCTTGTAAAATATATACATTCATATTTTGCTTATGCCTAGCTCATGATAATTATATCATTTGAAACATGCTTTCTAAAATATATTATGAATACGATAATTTATACGATCACTATTTTATTGTGAATTAAAATTATACTTACCTAATTTAACTCAAAAATAAAGATTTCAATGAAAAATCACATTTCTTAATGATTGAGTGTGTTAAAGTGTAGTACACATATCATATTGCGAGCATAGGGTCACCAGATACCTTACTTAATAATATTATCTTTTAAATTATTAATTTATAATAATTCATAATAAAATTCTTAGAATTTTTTTTATAAAATCTCTAATAAAATAGACTATAGTCAACCTAAAAATTTATCTAAACTTTATAACTATTTTTTTAATAATTCATTTTATAATCAAATAAACTAGTTAGTATCACTTAAACCATTACATAATTCTATGAAAAAAATTTACTTTACTATATTAATTGACCAAATGATCTTGAATTATTATGAAATTTTATAAAAAATTAGGAGATATATAAAAAATAAATATATAGTAATTTTTGGATTAAAATAAAATCATTTGGAGGCTAAACTAGTCTCATAATTTAACTACTAACTCAGTTTTGTTGAAACTGAGTTAGGATTATCTGAATTTATAAACCTCATATCTTAATACATAGAGTGGATATTTACTCAATTCTAAATCTCATATAACCTTCAGGAAATCTTTTAAAAGTTATCAAAAGGATTGAGTCTAATTATATTTTTAATAGGGTCAATTTAGCTTGAATAAAATCTTTTCTCAAAAAATAAGGGATTCTAAGTATCTTATATTTGGACACTTATAACTCTATGCATCTATCTCAGATTAAAGTTATACCAAAGGCTTTAGAACTATAAGAATTTATACAAAATATATCTAAAAATCAAATCTAAATGTAATATTTAGATTATTCAAAAGTAGTTAAAAGTTAGTCTATAATCTGTAAAATCAAAATCCTAAGTATAATAAGGGAATAATTAAGTTTTTCTTACCTTAACCTTTCTTAAAGTTAGGTTTTTGAGCCTCCATGAGAAAACTAAGAGAATATCTAAAGAAAAAAAGAAAAGGTCATAGGTTATCAGGTCAGTAAATATACTGAATCTAAAATAAGATAAATATACTTTAGAGGTTAGCATGAGATCTACGATTAAATCTCATTATACCTTATTTTAAAGTTTTTTTATTTTACTAATATAATTATAAGGTTATAATAACTTTAATTAAGTTTAATTTGATTTGACAAAGATGACATATTAGTCTAAAATCATCCTTCAATCTCACTTGTATATTAACTTTTTTAGTATAACATTCATCTTTAATTTATATTTTTATTTAATTTTGTATTACTTTATCTATACCTAAGTAACTTATTATCCTCTATATACATGATATTTAAAACTCAAGCTTTCTTATTTTAATCATGATTAAACTTATTCAAGCATTGAGATTCACTCAAGGTCAATTAAAATCCAACCATCACTTCTAGTCACTATATATATACTTATTATCATAACTTAACCTTATATTAAAGTTCGCTAGCATATTTTATCTTATTGCATCGAAAAACTATGCCTTTTTGTTACAAAATATGTTTAAAGTAGATATTGATGTTTATGCATACTCAACCAAAATTTTGTAGAATATTATGAATAACATATTTTAGGAAGCATGTACTTTAATTTTAAAAGTCGAAACCATGAACATATCATATATCATTTATCATATTTATGAAGCATAGACATTACAAATTATATTACTAAGTGAGGGTGTGTATGTATGTATATGTACATATATATAATTTTCATTTATATTGGCATGCTGGTTATGATTCAATATGCATGAAATTTAGGTACTACAATCTTCCTCTCATAATAAAAATTTTATCCTCAAAATTTCTTAACTGGATAGCTCTGGATATTTTTCCTAGATATCTTCTTTCTTTTACTAAGTTGCTTTCTCCATTGTGTGATTCCTTTATAGCATTTTGATTAAACCGATCGTCTTATTACAAAGTTTTTTCTCCTTTCTATTAAGAATTTATATGGTTTATTCCTCATATGTCAAATGTTTATCCAATTCGATTGATTGTTCTTCTAGAATATGAGAAATATATGAAATATACTTTCTTAATATTGATATATGAAATACATTATGCATCTTTGTTAATGCAATGGGTAAGGCTCGTCTGTAGGCCACATTACCAATCTTATCAATAATTTTATATTGTCCAATTCTTCTAGAATATGAGAAAGATGTGAAATATACTTTCTCAATATTGATATATGGAATACATTATGCATCTTTGTTAATATAATGGGTAAGGCTCATCCGTAGGCCACATTATCAATTTTATCAATAATTTTATATTGCCCACTAAGGACTTAACTTACATTTCTTCCCAAACCTTATAATATTTTTTATTGGTGCTACTTTTGTGATATTTTATCACTTATCTCAATTTTCAATAGTCAAATATTGTTATCGGCATAACATTTCTATATGTTTTGTATTGCCTTCATTCTTTGATGAATCTTTTCTATTACTTCTATTGTTTCTCTCACCAAATCTAGTCTTAAATATTTTCTTTCTCTTATCTCATCCTAATAAATAGGTGATATATACTTTTAACCATAAGTGCTTCAAATGGTGTCATCCCAATAGTTGTCTAGTAAATGTTATTGTAGGCAAACTCTATCAAACATAGATATTTGTTTCATAAACCCTTAAAGTCCATAATACAAGCTCTTAGCATATCTTCTAATATTTAAATGATACTTTTTTTATTGATCATCTATTTGTGGATAAAAAGTATGCTAAAAACTAACTTTGCCCCTAGTGCCTTATGAAAGCTCCTCCAAAATCCTAATATGAATCTAGAGTCTCTATCTGATATAATAGAAATGGGTACACTATGAAGTTTAATTATCTCTTAGATATATAATTAAGCATATTAATTCATGAAATAGTTACCACGAATATATAGAAAATGGGCTGTTTAAGTAAATTTATCCATAGTGATTTAAATTTTATCATATCTTTTACTAGTCTTAGACAAATCTATGACAAAATTAATCCTGACCTCTTATAATTTTTATTGAGGTATTTACAATGGATTTAAAGTACCTACTGACATCTGATATTCTATTTTGATTTTTTTGATATGTAAGATACTTTTCAATAAATTGGATGACATCTTTTTTCATTTCAGGCCACTAGTAATGCTCTTTTAGATCATTATATATCTTAGTTGTTTCAAGGTGCATTATGTATAAAAATGAGTGTGCTTTTGTTGAAATTTCTTGTTTTATG
The DNA here is from genome assembly GCA_004837865.1 of Musa balbisiana. Taxonomy (NCBI): domain Eukaryota; kingdom Viridiplantae; phylum Streptophyta; class Magnoliopsida; order Zingiberales; family Musaceae; genus Musa; species Musa balbisiana. The sequence goes on along the minus strand of CM017192.1, from coordinate 26,449,991 downwards.
TCAAGCTTCTTTGGTACACACAATCTACTCAAAAATCTAATTTTTTTTCCTTCATGAATGTAAAAATCTTCTCTTTTCTCTATCTTAATCTTATACTTCAATCAGTTCAAATAAGGCTCCTTAATTTATAACTTTTTAATTTTTTTCTAAAATATTTGGTTGTAGTGATAGTACCATTAATCTCTCAATTAAACTTTTAATGATTATCTCATATTTAAAATTTTATATTTCTATACTAAGAGGTCCTTGAACTATTAAATTGGTTAACTTTGTTCTTAGTATATAAGCAACTACATTCACTTTTCTAGGATAGTAATTGATCACATAATCATATTTTGTTGACTCTAGTCATATCCTCTATCTTATATTCAGCTCTTTTTGAGTAAAGAATTATTTCAAACTTTTATTATCAGTGTATATTTTATATTTCTCCCCATAAATATAATATTATCAAATTTTTAGAGCAAACACCACCACTGTTAATTCTAAATTATGGGTTGAATAGCTCTTATAATATTTTAGTTATCTTAAGGCACAAGCTATAATTCTATTATTATGTATCAAAATATATCCTAGTCTATTTCTAGATGCATTATTATACATCACGAATCTTTTTGACTCAAATGATATAGCAAGAATTGAAGTTGAAATTAGTCTTTTTTTAGTTCTTAGAAACTATTTTTATAAGCATCAGTCTATTTAAATTTAATATTCTTGCATGTTAATTGAGTGAGAGGTGATGCTATCTTAGATAATCTTTCTATAACACATATATAATAACTTGCCATCCTACTAAAACTCTTTATCTCAGTTATAATAATTGGGTTAGGTCAACTACTAACTGCTTCCACACTAGTTAGATCCATTAAGATTCCTTTCTTAGATATATTATGCAAAAGTAATGCTATTTTTTCTAACCTAGATTCACACTTCTTGAACTTTACATACAATTGTTTTTTCTTCAAGAAACTCAAGGTTATTATTAAATGTTCTATATGTTCCTCTTTAGAGATTTTATCAATAAAAATTATCATAAATTTATTAGATACTCTTTGAATATCCTATTCATTAAGTCTATAAAGTTGGCTAGGATATTTGTTAAACTAAATGACATTGCTATAAATTCAAAGTGTCTAAATTAATTTTGAAAAACACTGATGTATCTTATAATTGATCAAATAAATTATCAATTTTGGGGAGTATGTATTTGTTCTTAATAGTCACGTTATTCAACTCTATGTAATTTATGCAAAATCATATTATCCCATCTTTTTTCTTTAAAAATAGGGCTAGTGCTCCCCATAGTGAAAAGACAAAACAAGGGAGGTCTTTCAGAAATACATGAAGGAATTCACTAATAATTAACACATCCTCTAGTTCAACCTTTGTTTCTACCTTAGTGTCCATCACATTTGCTAGATATCATATACTTCTACCTTGTAAGAATCTTCATGCTTTTATTGTCAAGATAAAAAGGATTGATATCTTTTTTTAAATAACAAATACAAACTTTCTTAACCTTAGAGGTTGAAATATTACCATCTTCTTATTGTAGTCAATGAAAACATGATGTTTAGATAACTAGTCCGTGCCTAATATAACATCAAAGTCTTGCGTATTCAAAAATATTATATCTATAACTAGTTCTTTGCCAATAATCTGAATTGGATAAGATCTCAATCCCTAACTTAAATACATTATATTCCCCGATAGAACAATTGTACAATACATCATATATGGTCCTTTAGTTGGTTTACCTAGTTAGTTTCTACAAGCAACCTAGTGATATAAAAGAATGTGTGGTGCTAGAATCAATTAATGCATATAATAAAATATCAGAAATACATATCTCACCTGAGATAACTGAGGGGCTAGCCTATGCTTCTCTCTCAGTCAACAAAGACTTTATCTGATATTTTTTTCTATTCTGATGAGATTGTTGTGCAATTCATTACTAAATGTCTTAGCTTTCTAGATAAAAAATGTAGCCCTTTTCCTTTAATGCATTCTCCCATATGATGCTTCCTACATTTAGGATAAGTGAACCCACTTACTGATTAAGAAGATTAGGATGTTTGACCTATGTTTTCTTGTGTAGGGCATTTAGGTTGCCCCTATTATTGTCCATGACCTGAGTGCTAATTTCTTTCATTGCCCAGAATCTATTGTAGAGACTTGTTATCAAAAATAATATAATTCCTTAGCATATCATGGCTACAACATATTTGTTAGGCTTGAAAAATTCTTCACTCTACCTCAAAGGTTTTTTTGCTACTAGGGCATAGGGAATGTTTGGAATATTTATTGTCATCTTCAAATCCCAATAAATTAATGCTCTAAGTCCTTGTTAAAATTAATCTACTCTCAAGATATTAGTACTAACCATGTGGGGTGCAAATTGGGATAATTCTTCAAACTTTTTAATGTGATCTATCATCAATTTGTTTTCTTGTTTGAGGTTAATAAATTTTATCATTTTGGCTTAGTGAATTGCATCAAAATATTTTTAGTAAAAGATCTTTTTAAATCGTTCCCAAGTCATTTGTTTAACATCTACAATTCCCCTTCTTGCATCCCACTAATGACAGACATCTTTTTAAAGCATATAAATTTATACAAATAATTTTATCTTTACTTGAAATCCTTGTAGACTCAAAAATTCTCTCAATATTTCTTATCTGCTCTTTGGATATTAGTGGATTTGTATCACTTTTAAAGATCATTGGTTCATTCTTTCTAAATCTCATAATTAATAATTCTAAAATATAATGTCCTCGAGCTACTACAAGTACTGTCTTATCCTTAAGCCAATAACTACTTTGGTTTGTCTAGATTATTGTTGCTTCACTAATTCTATTAGCCTATTAATTATCACATCTCTTTGATCTCCTTGGATAGATGTCTCTCTATCATCGGGAGTCTCCTCTCAAATATTACAAATCCTATTAGCTTGGTTCTCATGGTATCTTCTTGATTAATCACAAGTTGTTCACACCTTAGTTGCCAAATATAATGGTATTATATAATAATAAAAGTTAATTTAACTCAATTATTAAAACTTATATGATAACTGAGTTTTATACTTTTATAGATATAAATAGTTTATATGACTCATGACCTAAGTTGTGATACCACAACTTATAATACCATACTCCTAACCTCACCCATACCCTACATACATAACTAAAGTTAGCATATAACTAAAGTTAATGCCACCTTTTAGTTTTTTTACTATATCAATAAGAGTGTAGATATTCTTAAAAGTAAAACATGTTAATTTATTAGACAAAATGATAGGGTTCCCCCTAGTGATTTTGACGCCTATATATAATTATAATATCTAACTAAAATAAATACATATATACATAATATGTTTAAAAGTTATATATATACAAATACTTATAAGTCATCATTCATATCTGCACTAGCACGTGCTCACTTTCCGACTCAATTATTTGGGTAGGGTATTAGTATCTTTACTTACAAAATAAGATTAATAAGTATAAGCTTTTATAGCTTTATTTAGGTGAGCATATATCTTGTCATGTATATAATATTTTAAAATTATTAGTAGAAGATATTTAATAGAAAACCCCTCGTCCCATGACATCTTTAGCAAACATAACTTTACAACATGACGTATGTAAAATAAAGAGAAATTTCTACACTAAAGTAATTCAAGATGCTTATATATACATATAGAAAACATAGTAAATTCATAAACTTCTACATCCTATATCATAACATATACATTCACTCTCTCATCGCATGCCATTATAATATATACATACATTCTCACCCCATATGTCATAAGACATATATATATATATATATATATATATATATATATATATATATTATGATATGGGATGTGAATATATATATATATATATATATATATATATATATATATATATATATATATATATATATATATATATTCACATCCCATATCATAATATATATATATGTACTCCCATATTGTACATTATAATACATGCATCCACTCCCATATTACACATCATAACGTACACATACATTGTAGATTGTAACATATACATAAACTTCCACACCACATGTCATCATATATGCATGTATACAAGATATTTTTATCATAATTTATTTTTTTATTTATAAAATATATATATTCACATTTAGCTCATGCCTAGTTGACAATCATATTATTCAAAATATGCTTTAAAAAATATATCATAAATATGATAATTTATATGATTATTATTTTATAATGAATTAAACTTATACTTAACTCAAAAATAAAAATGTCAGTAAAAGACTATGTTACTTAGTGATCAAGTATACTAGGATGTAATATATCTATAAAATTGGGAGCACAGGATCATGAGATGTTTTAATTAAGAACCTTATCTCTTGAATTATTGATTTATAATAATTTATAAAAAATTCGTAGAAAATTTTTGATAAAATATCTAATGGAATAGACTATTCTCAACTTGAAAATTCATCTTAGTTCTACTACTAACTTCTCAACAATTCTCTCTATAATTAAATAAACTAGTTAGTATCACTCAAACTATTACATAATTCTGTAAAAAAAATTCACTTGATTTATCATAAAATTTTATAAAACTAAGAGACATATAAAACTAAATACTCACTAATTTTTAGATTAAAATAAAATTATTTAAAAGATAAACTATCTTCCTAATTCAACTACTAACACTTATTTCATTATGTTGAAATTAGGTTGGGACTATCTAAATTTATAAATCGCATATCTTAGTGCACAGAGGTGGTATCCATTCAATTCTAAATTTTATAAAACTTTAAGGGAACCTTTTAAAATATATCATAAGGATAGCATTTAACCATATCCCTAAGGGAGTTAATTTAGCTTGAATATAACTCTTTCTCATGGAATAAGAGATTTTGAGTAACTTAGATTAGGACACTCATAACTCGATGCACCAATCTTTGATTAAAGTGTAGAGGTCTTAGAACTATAGAGATTTGTACAAAATATATCTAAAAATTAAATATAAATTTAAAATTTATATTATCTAAAAGCAGTTGAAAAGATTAGCTTATAATCTATAAAACCAAAATCTTAGGTATAGTTAGGGAAGAATTAAGTTTTTTTTTATCTCAATTTTTCTTAGAGCTTGAGTTTCCTAACATCCATAAGAAAAGCTTAAAGAATAATTAAAAAAGAAAAGAAAGAGTTATGAGATTGGTAAAAAGAATAAGGCTAAATAAGATAGATATGCCTAAGAGGTTACCTTGAGATCTAGGGCTTAATCCCATTAAACCTTAGTTTAAGTTTTTTGTTCTTCTTTTACTAATATAACTATAAGGTTATAATAACTTCAATCAAGTTTAATTTGGATTGACAAAAATGATATATTTGGTCTAAACTCATCCTTCAATCTCACTTATATATCTTAATTTTTTAATATAATACTCACCTTTGATTTATATTTCTATTTAATTTTTTATTACTTCATCTATGCCTAGATAGTTTATTAGTCTCGATGTACATAATATTTAAATATCAAACTTTTTTATTTTAATCATGGTCAAACTTATTCAAGCCTTAAGATTCACTTAAGGACGATTGAAATTTAAACACCACTTCTAGTCATTATATATATACTTATTACCATAACTTAATATCATATTTAAGTCTACTAGAACACTATCTTATTGCACCAAAGGATTATGCCTTCTTACTATAAAATATACTTAAAGTAGGCATTGATACTTATGCATTCTTCACCAAAATTGTATAAAATATTCCAAATAACATATTTTGGGAATTATGTACTTTAACTTTAAAAGTTAAAAATATTAGGATGTTTTTTATTATATTTATAAAATATAGGCATCACAAATCATATCACTAAACAAGAATAACATATACATATTATTTTTATTTTTATTAGCATGCTAGTTGTAATTTAATATACATGAGACTCGGGCATTACAAGTTAATATCCTTTTTTGATCTTGAAGCTAATAAAAAGGTTTTACTGTAGATAATAGTTGATTTTGTTATGAAGTTATTTTAAACTTGACTAATATTAACACTTAGTATATTTTTATATTGTAGACCAGTTTAACTCAAATATTTCACTTATGTCCATCATTTTAGCTTTTGAATTGGGTAAACTAATATGACTATATATTGGATAATATACTAAAAAAGAAATATTTAGTATTATTTTTTAAATAATTCAGAGTCTTCATGTCTTAGCAAACTAACTAGCTTTTATTTTTTTTTATTTAAGTTGATAATGATTGCACATTATATAATAAATAAAATGGTGCCATTATGTCAATCATTTCTACTCCAAAGATAGAAAGCAAAAGAAGTATCTACCATAGGTATAATATATCATTATTGAATTATTTGTATTAATGATTATTAAGTTATATGCATTTAACTTTTGTTTTTTAAGGTATGAAGTCGAAGATGCTTGAATAGCCCATTCCTCCTTTGCCATCCCCTCATTCACCACTCTGTGCTTCCTCAATTATCATGATGCTCTTAATAATTTATAATTAATAGTCATAGTTAGATCGATTATTTTATGTGTTTTCTTTGTGAATCGAGTGATAGAAATTGAGGTCATATAATATCTAATTTTCTTAGGCTATGTCATCTACGTGTTCTTAAGAGGATACATTTTCATCATGTAGTAGATATTCCTAACATTCCTACATATCAATTTACTTTGTAAAGTATTTTGGAACATTAGACTAAGAGATGTACTTTTACATTTGGTGGTGTCCTAGTTGAGTTTAGCCTAAATAGTGTTGCTTTGATTTTGGGGGTTCCTATTCGTAGATAAGTCATAGATGTTGAAGTAACAATTTCGAGTTATATATTTGAGAAATAGTTTATAGACAAAATATAGAATATCTTATCTGTAGGCTAGTTTCGAGTGATGATAATGTTGACATTGTCAACTTTTATTAGTTATATATTTTATACATTTTTGTTTATGTTTTGTTTTGTCAAGCAAACTATACTTCACCCCCTACATTATTATCTTATGTTACTGATTTGGATTCATTGATAAATTACTATTGGGCGATGGTTATTCATTCTTATATTGTTGTTAAGATTTTAACTATTGATGCTTCGATACAGAAGTTGAAGCTTAAGGGTAGCACTAAGACAATTGGATATCTCATCGAGTGTGCACTGATATTAATGGTAAGTTAAATCTTATTTTTCAACATATATATAATAATCCCCATATACATTATTTTTTAATCTTATTTTTGCTAGTATGACTATGTGAGCATGTCGATATATTTACACCATCTCAAATCATCCCCGATTGTAAAGACAGAGTTAGGTGAGTGTTAGTAATTGTAATATTGTCAACTTAAGATTGCATTGAGGATAATGTAATTATTTATTTCTAAATACTTGTTTATTTGGAGATATGAATATGTGTTTTATAATTTTGTATACACTTGTTCTATAGGTATGTCCAAGTGTTTACTCTGACTCCTACTTAATCTTATCTACTAATAGTTAAGAATAATGAGGTACAATAATTTAGTTTTTTTATTTTATATATATTATATATGTTACTTTATTTAATATATTATTTTATTTGTAGGATACACATGTTGGTGAGGGACAAGAATGCGCAAAGTGTAAAAACAATAAAGATAAAATTAAAAGATTATATAAGATACTCGATGATCATAGACCTAGTTATTTTGTAACCCTAGGCCCAGAGGAAGTCAATATCTTCAACAATGATTCATTATCTTCCATAGTGCGTTCTGCCATACAAAACATCCAAAAGGATCAATCAAGTATTACTTTGTTGGTAGTCCATAGACTGTATAGACTTAAAATATATCAAGCTTTAAAATATAGCTCTTATTTCTTTAAGAAGAGAAAGTTACCTAAACGAATATATGACATTAGAGATAAGTGATGAAAGGCCCATATTTCAGAAGCTTTTGAAGACAAGATTGATAATCATTTAGCCCTACAGGAGGCGAAAAGAGAAAATTTTATAAAGGTAATGGAACTAATTATATTCATAATTAATTTGATTATATTTACTAATATTTTTCATATGATAGATTTATGAGAAGATATAAACCAATGAAGAAAAAGCTATCAATTTGGCTTCAAAACTAAAGACTTTATCTTAAGTCTTTCAAATAATTTGATTGTTAAATTAGGTTTGCTATAACTGATTAATTATCATTTGTTATTTATAATGTAAGTTGTTTGATATTTTGAAAAGATGAAATATTTTAGTATGAATATAAATCTCTATGGTCTTTATAGAATGTGGGAGAATTTAATGATAAGAGGTTATATATGCTTATGAGTCTATCCATTGTCGTGACATTTTATAATTTAGACAAAAAAAATTTATCAACATTCTTATGGAGTGGTTTTGACATAAACTAGTATATTTATATATTATTGTAGAATTATTTTACTTTATAATGAATTGACTAATATATTTGTTGGTTTTCAATTATAAGGAGCATGTAGTTCATTTAAGATGAAGAATTGCAATATCAATTGCAAAATCACCCTAGATGGCTTGATTCAGTATATTTTTGGATGGAAAACTAAGGTAGTGAAATGTCCTCAATAAGATGGATCATCTATGAATTATGTTATTCATATAACTCAACTGTAGTAATTATTATACTAATTGATTTTTCTATTTTGTAGCAATAATCTATGAATCATGTTATTCATATCACTTAGGTATAAAATTCTAAGAAAATATTGTTTGTTGATTTATTTCATCTCCATCCTGGCATTTCAAAGAAATTTGTTAATAAAAGATGAAAGACTAAGATAGTGAAATGTTCTTAATAAGATAATCATCCATGAATCATGTTATTCATATCACTCAATTATAGTGATTATTGTACTAATTGATTTTTTTATTTTACAATAATGATTACATGATATTCGTGATAAAATACATGAATAACTTATTGATGGATAAAGAAATGTAAAATATATGAATAATTAAGGGACATGTAATTTTATCACCTCCAAATTGTCAATACTATATTGGATAATTATTATTGTTTGGCAAAGTAAGAAGAGATTTGATCCCTCTCCCTATTTGAGTTTTTATTGAAACATTATAGTATAATATGTGTAGTCTTATTTGATGGTCTATGTACAAATTGTTTGATGGTTTCAGGTTGGTAATTTGATTAATGTTGTGAATTTTTCGTATGTGTTTGCTTTATAGTAATTGAATATATATTTTTATTATGATTCATTATATATGGTTATGATGTTTTCATATATGTATTTAAGATGCTTTATTTTCAAAATAAGATATTTTGAGTTGAATTTATAATTAAGTTTAACTCGAGTGTAAATCATAATTATAAGATATTTAGTATCTAAATTTGTCTAGCACTATAATGACATGGTTCTAATATGTTTAGTATCATGCAATTTGTCTTGATTTTAGGGTGATTAATTTTTTGAATATGAGACTTTTTGGGTGAAATTGTAATTCAGTGGAACATGAGAATAACATGAGTGAAACCAAGTATAGCTCAAATGTAAATCCTTGACTTTTCTTTATATCTATTCAAACTTCTATATAACTAACATGATATGATTCTAAATAGATTTTAGCACCTTTTCAATTTTTTATGAATTTTAGGTGATTAATTTTTCAAATAGGAGATCTTTGTGTCAATTCTATATCGAGTATAACTTAATTATAAATTATTAAATTTTTATCAATCTTATCCAAATATTTTTATAACTATCATAACATTTTTCTAATGTATCTAGTATCACTTTTTCTAATTTAGTATAATTATATGATGTATATCATTAAATTTTCATTAATGATATCTAAACTTTTTCATAACTATAATAACATGATTCTAATATGTGGAGTATCACTTTTTTTTTTATTGATTTTAGGATGATGCTTCAAAATAGGTATTTTTATGGATATAATTTATGATTAAGTATAACTTGAGTATACTCAAGTGTAAATCATTGAATTTTCATTGATCCTATCTAAATTTCTCCATAAGTATAATAATATGATTCAAATATTTTTAATATTATTTTTCTTATTTTTAATTAATTTTAGGATACTTAAATTTTAAAATAAATATTTTTTTAGGTCGAATCTATGATCAAGTATAAGTGTAACCTAAGTGTAACTCTAGTGTAAATCATTGAATTTTGATTAATCCTATCTAAACTTTTTCATAAGTATAATAACATGTTTTTAATATGTGTAATATTATATTTCTTATTTTTATTGATTTTAAGATAATTAACTTTTGAAATAGGTGTTTTTTGAGTTAGAATCTATAATTTAACTTATTAATTTTCTACTAAACTGTCCAAACTTATACGTAAGTACAATAACATAATTTTAATATGTATAATATCATTTTTTCCATTTCTTTTATGATTTTAGTATGTAATTTTTAAAATAATTTTTTTGGATTGAATGTAGGATCGAGTGTAACTCTAAGTGTAAGATGATGAATAATCCTTAAATCTATCTAAGCTTCTCCATAAGAACCATAATATGTTTAAAATATTTATAGTATCACTTTTACCTTGTGTTTAGATTTTAGGGTAAATTTTCCAATTTGGTGATTTTTTTGATGGATATGTGAATGAGTTTAACTCAAGTTAAATTTTATCAAACCAAACCAAACTTCTTTAGGATTAGTGTGACATGATTATAAGTTAATTAATATCTATTTTTTGTTTTTAATAATTTTAGTATAATTAATGGAATTTGGTGCGCAATGATTAGAATTTTAGATTGTAACTATCCAATTTGTAACTTTAGTATAACTCATTAAATTCTACCAAATCAAACCTAACTTTTCCAAAATTAACATGAAATGATTCTGAGTTGATTATAATTTTTAATTTTTAGATAAATTTAATATAATTAATGAAATTTGGCACATGGTAATTATAATGTTAGTTGGTAATCCTATCTAATTCATAACTCAAGTATAACTCAAATTAAATTCCATCAAACCAAACCAAACTTCACCAAGACTAGCATGACATGATTTCAAGTTGATTAGTATTAATTTTTTTATTTTTGATAATTTTATTATAATTAATTAAATTTGACACGTAGTGATCTGAACAAAACATATCTTAATAAAAAAATGATCCTAACTCGATTAAAATCCATTCTAAAAACTTAACTAAACTAAAAAAAAACCAAGGATTATAACATCAATTATGATATTCAAATTTAAAATTATCAAAAGATTACAATGTTTCATAGTGTTATGGCACATTTGTCGAAATCTTATGTTGTATATATATATATATATATATATATATATATATATATATATATAAACATATATTATACACAAAAACTAGCTCCTATAGCCAATATAGATAATAAAAAATTAATCAAAATTGGACTATATAAAAAATAAAGATATCATATTGTTTTATATTTGATAATGTCGACTTATACAACTAGTGAAAATTTGCATCATCGTTAATTATGACCTAATTGTTAATATCTCGAACACCTCGGGATCTTACCATTATGTCTCCGTTGTATACTTCTCTTCTTCTTTCTGTCTAGTTATTTTATACTTTTTAGATGTAAGATAATCTTATTATTAGCTTTTTTTTATCCAAAACTATTTGTTTCTTATTGGGAAAATGATGTCATTGTAAGTCTTTTGCAAATATTTTACTATAAAGCAATCCTCACAATACTCATATAGATTGAAATTTAGAAATCTAATAGCAGCTATTGCATGAGAGCATAAATATCAAATATATTAAACCACTAAATTCTCTTTTTCAGATCTACTATAACTATCTCAATGGATGTTTGGACTTAGAACATTTTACTCAAATGAGGGTGAATAACATAAAATCTCATCTTTTAATTTTGATATTTTTTCCTTTATCAGGCGTATCAATGCACTAATTATAGCATTAGCAAACTGATGATGCAAATAAAACCACTCTATAATTTTTCTTCATGTCATCTCAATTATATATGTTATTAGTAGTCCATAAACATCTTTCATTAGTAAATTCATGCTTTTAGAACCATTTGTTTTTAACATTACATACTGTCATTTTGGAAAAAAAAATATAGTAGCTCACTTCTCTCTATCTAATTTTGAAACACAAAGATAACTTTCAAGATGTTTTTCTATTAGTTTTCATATATATTCATTAAACTTAAACTCAATACATGCTCTCACGATAGTCTAAAAGACTCTAGCCATTTTCCTATGTGTATATCATTTACTAAATTCTTTGAAAGATGGATCATGTAGCAATCATGATGTGACTTCGATATTATTTCTTTCACTATTATAAGAATTCCTAAATTTCTATCATCAGCAAAACTTAAAGAATTACAATGCACACCAATGAATTTTCTCTAACTCAACAAAGAAATCCTTCTCACAACTCTCTCCCCTTAATCTCTACTACTCCAAATGCGACAAATTATAAGTTATTAGATTCATCAATAGTAGTCACCATCATCAAAACACTAGAATACTTTATAAATAAATATACTATATCTATGCTAATAACTAGATGAATGTATTGAATAAAACTGTACAAACATGCACCGAATGCCCAAAAATCCCATCAAAAATGTCCATCATTTGTAGTCGTTAAAAAAACTAATCATTTCATAGTCATAAACTTTCAACTCCTGTAGAAAAGATATTAACTCACTGTAACATCTATCAAAGTCTATATGAACTTCATTTAATGTGATTTCACATGTAAGATATGCTTTTCTATCTATATAAAACCACTGCTTCAAATTTTTTTTGAATATATGCAATGATCATCTTCGAAGTATATTGTTCGTTTGCAAGAACTTGTTCTTTGATTTCTTCAGCTATAAACTTGCTAGTGCAAGATAGATAATCTTGATTTTTTCTAGGCATATTGTGCTTTAAGCTTATAAATTCTACATGAATTTTTATTTTAAAATTCTTCCTTATAACATATTCTTACAAAGCTCTTTTAAACTCTAAAATATCTTTAAATACCTATAAAATATGAAGGACTTATGTGTCAAATAGCATAAATAAATTACTATATTAAACATTATAGTATGAACAATCATAAATTATTACCTATCCAATGTATAGGTCATTCATAATAAGTTCCTCTTCATTTGGATAGGGAGTTAAAAGTATTAAGGTTGAAATCATATTCTTTCATGACCTTATCCTCTAATAGGTTTTCATACATATATGGATTAAATTCGATCAGCTCACTAACAATATCATGGTTATCAAATGTATTATGATCTATATCTTCTTCAAACTTCTTTACTATTCTTTACTTAGCTCACTTTTGTTAGACATAAAATACGAAAAAGATGTTCATAAGTTTAATACGAGGCTCCCTATTTATACATGTTAGGAGAGAGGATTTTTCTCAACAGAACTCTGATATTTCCTCATATAGTTATTTATGAAGAAAAATTTTAACTACTATCATACCCCCATAGGACGGTGCTCCTGTCAAGAATGTCGATCTTGGGCCGATATGAGAAAAATGTTTTGTGGGAGAGAGGCTTTGTGAGTGAGTCCGCTAGTTGAACGGTTGTATGTACATGAGAAACACGTAGTTGATGTCTTACAACTTGTTCTCGTACGAAGTGAAAGCCAATCGCTATATGTTTCATATGTGAGTGAAATACTAGATTGGCGCATAGGTAAGTAGCTCCGACATTGTCACAATAAATTGTAAGAGTAGAGGTGAAATTGATGTCAAGTTCCTTGAGTAGATTTGTAATCCAATTGAGATCTGTAGTAACGGTTGCAATGACATAGTATTCAACTTTAGTTGTAGATCATGCAATTGTCTTTTGCTTCTTAGAACTCCAACTGATTGGATTAGCTCCAAAGAAGATAATATACCCCGATGTGGATGTTCTATCATCAAAATTTCCTGCTCAATCAGCATCAACAAAGGTATGAAGATGAATGAGGGAGCATTTGTGGAAAAAGAGGCCATGATTGAGAGTCCCATGAAGATATTGTAAGATTCGTTTGACTACAGACCAATGTATAGTAGATGGTTGATGTATGAATTATGATAATTTATTGACCGCAAATGAGATATCTGGACATGAGAGATAAGAGCCAAGGACTTACCGATATTAAGTTGGGTCCGTGATAGGGCTTCCATTATAAAGTTTGAGTGACTCGCTACTAGACAGAGGAGTTGTAATTACTTTTGCATCTTGCATGTTCGTCTTTGATAATAGATCTTGAATATACCTTTTTTTTGATAGAAAAGTCCTGAAGACGTGTATGTTGCTTCCACTTCCAAAAAGTAGCTTAAGGGTCCTAGATTTTTGAGGAAGAAACAATCTACCAAATACCTAAAGAATGCCTTGATTTCTAGAGGATTATTGTCCATGACAATAATATCATCCACATATACCAGAAGATATATTGTATTACTACTTTGGTAATAGAGAAATAGCGAGGTAGAGTTGATAGAGCCATTTGATGCAAAAACGAGCCAAGTTTGATATATCAAGCTCTTAGAGCATGAGAAGTCCATAAATACCTTTTTGCAGTTTATAAACATACTTTGAATACTAAGGGTGGATGAAGCCAAGAGATTACTACATGAGGACATCTTCAGTTAGAGTCCCCTATAAAAAGGCATTATTAACATCGAGTTGTCATAAATGCCAACCTTTTGAAATGGTCAAACTCAGAATAATTTGGATTATTATAGGTTTAACAACAGGACTAAATATCTTTGTGAAGTCAACACTAGAATGTTGATGAAACCCTTTGGCTACTAAATACGCTTTATATCTAGCAACGAATCCATCTGGGTTTTGTTTAATTCGAAAGATACACTTATACCCGATGATATTTTATGTGGGATGAGAAGGTACAAGGGTCCATATAGAATTATGAATGAGAGCATCATATTCTTCACACATAGGTTTACGCTAGTATGGATATTTTTGGGCTTAAGTAATTGTGGTAGGTTCATTGATCTCTGACGAAGATTTTATGATAGCATGTAGGTCAAGGACTTGTCATGGTTTAAGGATACCACTCTTAGAATGTGTTGTCATTGGATATATATAAGTTGTATTGTAGGTATGGGTGGTAGAGACAAATTGACACGGATTGGAGGTACTTTAGTATTACTAGTCCCAAAAGATGATAAAGGTAGTGGTTGTGTTTCTGAGGACATTGCTTTAACAATAGTAAGAGAGCCTTATAAAGAAAGAGGGGCAATGGAGGGGGTGAGGAGTTGCTGAACCGGGGGAACAAGAGAGTGTGGATCTTGAGGTGAAGGACTGGATGGTGTTGTGAGAGACTCTTATGACAGGATTGGCAGTGTACTCCAATGATATATAAGTGGTGATGTAAGGCGCACAACAGGAGACTCTGAGTTGTGAAATGGAAAGGTAGATTATATAAAAACAATATGATGTAATATAAAGGCTTTTTGAGTTTGGGGTTCGTAGCATCGAAAGACATTATGCTCAAGAGAGTATCTGATAAAAATACAAGGCTTAGATCTGGATATTATCTTATATGAGGCATATGGACATAGCCATAGATAACATAAATAATAAAATATTTTAAATTTTTGAATGTTTGGATATTTGTAAAACCTTTTTTTAAATGGTGTCTGGTACTGGAGGACTAGAGTGAGCATATGATTGATGAGATAGACGGTAGTTTGAAAGGCTATAGGCCAAAAGGTTATTATCATGGAGGCTTGATGGAGGAGTGTAAGACCAGTTTCAACTATATGTCGATATTTACGTTCAGCGGAACCAACTAGTTGAAGAGTATGTGGGGTTGACTTGAGGTATTGTATACCGTAAGCTGAGAGACATGATATGAGAGCTTGATATTCACCGCGGCTATCAGAGTAAACTATTTTGATTGTAGACTGAAACTAGTTATCGACCAACCTCTTAAAGTTGGAAAATACTACTGAGACTTTATATTTATGGCGGAGAGGGTATAACCATGTATACTTGGTAAAATAGTCTATGAAAATGACATAAAATCTAAACTTGTCAAAGGAAGTGATTGGGGCAGGGCCTCAAACATTAGTATAAATAATTTCAAAATGTTTAGAGCAAGATATGGAGGAGATATCAAATGAGAGTTGATGACTTTTATTACTTAAATAATCATCACAATGAGTTATAATGCTATTAGTCTTAAGAGTAGGAAGTGAGAAATGAAAAAGTAATTTTTGCTGGATAGAGGATGAGAGATAACCAAGACGATGATATCATACATCAATCGAAGCTACGACGGAAGAGTAGACAATGGACTGGGTGATTTGTGGAGCTGACGACCACTTGTAAATATTATCCTTACTCTAACCTCGAACCAAGGATACCCCCGTGCTCAAATCCTTGACAAAAAATGAGTTAGGAAAGAATTTAATTGAGGTATTGTTTTGTTTGCAGAATTAAAAAACAGAAATGAGATTTCGTTTGATGTGAGGTGCATACAATACATCATTGAGTGTAAAAGTTATGTTATGTGAATTAAGTATTATGGAATCAATACGAGTAATTGGAATTCCTTTACTATCACAGATGATGATATCTTCATTTCCATCATAGTTGTTATGGATAGATAAGTTCTGTAGATCAGAAGTGATATGATAGGATACACTAGAGTCCATAATCCAATTGTGTTGATTGGTATTCGAAGTAGTCATGAGATTTGCTTGGGGCAGATGTGATGGAGGAGAAGTCTAGGTCAAGATAAATAAACTTTTGCAAAGTGTCCAACTTTGTCACACAATTGACAAACGATTTTTTATTGACTTGGATATTCAAGATGCTAGGGCTGAGGATAATTGAAGTGGTCGCCTTGATAGTTGTGACTAAAATGTTGATGTTGTGGAGGAGAGATGGTTCGTTTGGAGCTCATTAGTTCATGAGACATCTTGGTTAAACCTTTGTTGATAGTCTTATTATATTGGTTGCCTCTCCTTTTAGATTTTTGATTGACTTGAGTTATGATGAATGATCCTAAAAATTTGTCCTCTCACTTGAGATAGATCTCAAAGTCAGACAACTTGTTGTAGAGTTCTTTGAATAACATTGGTGAGTCATGTGCTCATATTGTTATTGCTAATTCCTTGTACTCATCCCCTAGGTCGTCAAAGGTGTGGACAATTACTTCATCACTGACAGAATGACCTATCAATGCTAAGTTATTGATGATAACTTTTATATTTTGTAAATAATCGGTAATAATACTTCTCTCTTGTTTTGTTTTCATGAGGCTGGATAAGAGACTCAACATGTGAGTACATAAATAATTTGCTAAGGTGGTTTACAACTTGCACCAGGCTTCGATAGTAGTGTTATATGAAGATATAAGTGGGGCAAGGGATCCAACAACTGATGCTTAAATTGCTTGGAGGATGAGACGATCTTGACGCAACCATAGTTTGTGGTCTGGAATTGGTACTAGACTATGTGTTCCTGGGATATTGAGCATTGCTGGTGGACAACGAAGAGAGCCATCGACATATCCTAATAAATCATAGCTAAATAGGATATTAGAAAATTGAATATATCACAATGCGTAGTTGTCACCTTTGGATAACTTGAAGAGAATGAGAGTTACAGCATTGATGGAAATAAGGAAAGTATTGTGGATTCCTACAAGGACAGTAACTGAAGCATCAGATGTAGATGATGAGGACATGTTGAGGATATGTACCAATCTGAGGAAGCGAGTGAGAGTCTGCAACGATTAGGTGGGTTGCTGGCAGACGAGTTCTTTGTTTGTTGGATGTGTTTAGCTCTTTACAGGAGCTAAGGATCAGCGGTGAAGAGCTATTCTATGCTGTTGAGAGCTATGTTTGTGGTAATTGATAGTGAGGCAGTAGTTCGCAATAGACGACGCGGGCTACGATTAGTGCAGATCACAGCTTGATGAAGATGACAGCTTTGGTGTTGTGTATAGGCTGGTTAATGTTGATACAGATCATGAACAATTTTTAATGTCGATATAGATCGGTGTAGAATATAGGAGAAGGCTGCTTGATGAAGAACTGAGAAGGGGCACAGCACCACAGCGCCCTTTTGCTTCTTCTTACTGATCACCGCAACGCCCTTTTGCTTCTTGATCAAGATGACAGCTTTGGTGTTGTTCATAAGCTGTCACTGTAAAAGAAGAGAAAAAACTCTGATGTAGCAGTTCAACATCGCCAGGTTGACTAGATCTGGTGAGCTGCGATGATGGCTACAGATTTGGGAGCAATGTGAGAGATTGACAGTATCAAGATGTGTCCGATGGCCAAACTGCAGAATCAGGGAGAAGAACGGCTTCGTGGACATCGCCCCACACACGTCCACCACCTATCGCAATCCCTACTACTAGGATGCGAGGAAGATGTTATAAGTTTGATACGAGGCTCCCTATTTATAGAGGAAGTATTTTTCTCAACAAAACTCTGATATTTTCTCATATAATTGAGAAAATCTTAACTATTATCAAGACAATTATGAAGGAAAATCTTAACTACTATTAACTTTCTTCAAATATTTTATAAATATCTTTATAATAATCTATTATCAATGTCTGGTTCAAATCAAAGTTTTAAGTTTAAGGTTTCATAGAAGAATTTACTTCAATTTACGCTTCTAATTTATAATCACTTTCAAAATTAAAGTTTAATGTTTGAAGTTGTGTAGAGGTATATCCTTCTGCTTTGTTTGGTATGGAATGACTAATTCCCAAAATTACTTCTGATTTTGATATCGATAAAGTTGGTGTTTCATTTAAACTGTCTATCTCATTTAGAAAATAAAATATTTTATTCAAAAGAGGATTATCCCTATCATAATTAGCCTATGTTTAAATGACATTCAAAATTAATAATACCAAACTATAAAGATGTATTTATCTAATACTATATATATTTTTATTATTACACTAAATGATCAATAATGCATTGAATGATAAGTCAATGCAACTAACGCTTCGGTGACACTACAAATGCTTCACCAATACAATGATCAATCATTTATTGATTCAACGAGGCTACATAAAGTTAAATAAGGTTACAACGATAAACCATGGCTCAACCGACGACCATGACAATGGCCACTAGTAGGATGGTAAACGTCTTGTTGGCGAAAGATGACGATAACCTCTTATCCCATAAGAGATGATGACTATGGAGACTCAACAGGAAGGTGATGGCAACATCCTGCCCCATTAGCGATGACGACCATAGCCATCGATGCTCAATAGGAAGACGATAACAACTACGACCACTAATGCTCAGTGAGAAGATAACGATGACCTCCTACCCCATTGGTAATGACCATCACGACTATCGAGACCCAATAAGAAGGCAACAACTATACCTCGTTCTATCACTAAGTTAGGCCAAAAAAATATTAATAGAGTTTCCTATTGGCAACAATGATAACAATCAAAAGTAAGCAACAATGATTTTCTTTAATGTTTTTATTGTATTCATTGAATGAGATAGGATAGTTTTGGAGAAAAAGATGGGGCAATTTAAGCCTAAATTAGATTAAATCAAATAGTTAGGCTTTTATTGCATCTCTTTGATTTGGTTGATGTCAAATAGATCGATTCAGTCAAAAAAATTTAAAGCCTCTCAATAAAAATTAAATATGTAGATGTAGATTTACCGATAGACATTGGTTTTTTTTAATTTTATAAAGAGCATTTTAGAAAAAAGATGACTGGGGTCATAAATCGGGTGACATCTGATAAATCCTCGTTACTGAAGACTTATATATATATATATATATATAGCCACATGGAGCGAACAATTGCCACAGAACCATGCAAACCGACGCTATCTTGCCACGCGGCACGTTTCGAATCACCACCTTCTTGTTTCACTGGTGTAATTCGTTTACGCTTTAACCAAATACCCGTCAGACCCACGAGTGGGAGCCACTTTAAACTCCGCACTTATTGCAGTTACAAAACGGGTAATTTAGATGACAGTAGAGAAAGGCCACTCCTGCTACCAAACGTGACCGCTGCCTTGGCTTCCTCGCTGCTTTTTTCTTCGCTACCAGTCTTCTCCCACCCTCTCGATCCGATTGCGATTAGGGTTCCAAAATCTCCTCTTCCATTAATCCGCTCCGCTTTAAAGTTCTTGATTTCTTACGATGGATTACGAGCAGCAGGCAAAGGTATTCCAAGACCACAAATCTTTCGGCAACTCCGGAGGAGGCATCTCCGAATTCATCGTCCCCCACCTCCTCAAATTGTCAGTCAATTAATTATGCCTTTTCTTTACATTTTGGGATTTTATCTCTCTTTTCTTTGTTGAATTTGTTCTTCTTTTCACGTACATATTCAGATATGGATCGCGTGCCACGGCACGAGACTTTGAAATCTACGCTCCCAATGCAACCTTTGAGGATCCTCTCATGTGCGCTCACGGGTGAGTAGCTAACCACAGTTGGCTTGTCAGGTTTATTGCCTAGTTGTTGCATTGATTAAGTTCGGCTCTCCTTATTTTTTTGCAGAGTGAAGCAGATCAAATCCGCGTTTTATTCACTCCCCAAGGTTTTGATTTGCTTTGTCGGCTTTAGTGTTCTTCGTCATGCTTTTGTCAAGATTGCTTTGATTTTTTATTGGTGCCTGTTGGTCTTTAAGAAGAATGCAATACATAGTAAAAATCTTATCAGACATTAATATTATGACAATTGCTCTAGTAAAATACACAGATTTTAGGAAGGTGCAGTACAACTAAAAGTAACACATGATAAGTTGCTAACAAACTTATCTCAGTTGGAGAAGGGCCAAAGTTTTCATCTATAGTAGGCTCGATAATAGTGTTCTATATGGGCCGCACAATGAATTGGTTATGTGAAAGCTCTCTGAGAAAACTTCTGACAGGCCTTGTGCTAGAGCCTCAGGTTCGATGTAATTTAGTCCCACATTATAAGTGCCAAATTCTTATGTTAACTTATAAGGGTTTACTATTATTAACTTTGGCTTCAATAAAGTTAACACACTGATTTACTCTCACAAGTCGACTTGAGCTTCAACATTCCGGGCTAGTGGTTCAGGCTTAATAAAGTTTGTTAACCTACCGGATCTAATCATGACAAAGTCACTTGTGATGATAATCAGGATAATGGTTACTAGAATTTATATATTCTAGTTTATAGATCATCATGATTTGTTCCACACTAATTTGACTTGGGAATAGTGTTTCATGTCTCATGGTTTGCTTTGTAATATGCCAAGTGAACGTTGATTGCTTACTTTAGTGTTCATAATAACACATAGTATAGAATTTTCTAATCAAGCTTGACAATTCGCATTTAGGAATCTTGATTGTTTTACAGTTTACTACCTTACTTTCCAATTTCAACCTCTCCTGTCTTGTCACCATTATTTTGAAATACTCAATAGACCAAGAATTAATTTTCTCCTGACTGAGTTCTTGGTAAGGGAAATGTCTTTTTTTCTTCCAACATACGACAAAGACATCCCCCAGGTGGAAAAATATGATATCTACAGACTGTAAAGTGCGGGTGCATTTTGGAAGTAGGCTTAATACAGTAGTCAGCAGGTGATCAGTTATGTTTCACCTACGAGACTCATGACAGGGTTGTTTATATATATTCACTAATAACGACACATTTGCGATCCACTGAATTGATAGATAAAGATATGAAACGGTCACTGGGTCTCTAAAAGTTAATGTGTGATGCAAACCTTTATAGGCGTTCACATAAAAATATGAGAAAACTTTTTAATTTTCTGATTAGGATTATGATGTACGTTAGCATTATGAATTTACAAATTTAATTTTCTGAACCATCTAGCCTGGATAAGTAACTACTGTCAGAGTTTCCTGACTTTTTGGCTAACTATTATGTGTATTTTATATCCTCCAAATCAAAATTTGGTTGAATTTACTGACCATTGAGTACTTGGAAACAGATACGAGGACTACGGCAGTCGGATTTATAATTTTATACATCTTACTTGATAGAAAATTGAAGTACATCGTAATAAACTTGACTGCTGCTAAACCTCGGTGCTAGTAGATACATTATGTAATTAGATCATGTAGTATTGCAAATTTGATCATTCAGTCTATGCACTTGCCCTTCAGGTGAACCATTATGTATAGCCATGCAGAGGAAGCTTTACTTTGCATTAAGATTGTCATTTATCATCTATTGATTATTCTTCAAAGATAATTATCCATCTAATTCTATATTAGATCTATTTTATTAGGATAGGCAGTGCAGTTGATCCTATAAATTTATACCACCATGACACACTTATCTGTGTGTTGCAGCTATCTCTTGTATTTTCAATTCTGTCTGGGTTAAGGTTTGACCTGATTAATCAATGTTGAAGATGTAAGTTTACCTCTGTATCAACGATATTTTCTATCATCAATTGAGGCAGTCTATGCCTTTCAGGTTTTCAGTGAATCTAGGATTGTTGAATATACAATACAAGAAAATACAACTGGACCAGGAAAAGCCGAGGTATGTGGTTGTATTTTGCTATGAATCTTTGCATTGCTCTTCCAGTATGCTCTTTTGTAACTTTCTTTTTTCCTCAAAAAGTTAAAAAATTATATAATTTAACGAGAACAAAAAGAGCCCTTTATACACACCTAATATATGCACATATGGGACTTTCTTCTTTGAAAATTACTTGCATACACACATAATGCACATGAACCTGCGATTTGCTTGATGTTCAAGATGCCATATATGCACCATCTAGGTCCCATGAGGGTTCTACACCAGCACCGGCACACATTGAATCACCTCCATGTTCATACGGAAGTCAACAGCAACCTTTCTCTCTGTAATGACAACCTTTTTTGTGTATGTTTCAGATTTTGATTGATAACAAGCAACATTACAAAATTTTCGGAAAAGATATCGATCTAGTATCACTTATTAAGCTGAAAGTTGAAGGGGGGCAAGTTGTCCATCATGAAGACTGGTTAGTCCAAGCTCTCACTGTCTTTTGGCATGCTTTAATTCCAGCATCAGTTTTGATAGATTTTGGTGATAGAAACTAATTCATCATGAATACAAGTGCAGGTGGGATAGGAAGCCTCTAAAGAACAGGGACACAACCAATCTCCCTTTGGTAGGACGACTAGCAGAATATACACGCAGGGGCTCAATGCTAATTACACATGTCCTCATGGGTTTTGGCAAAGATCCAAACCATTGAAATTTTTCTCCCGAGTACCAGACGTCATGTTAGCTTATCACTAGTTTTGCCACTGCCACTGTTGTGTGCAGCAGATGCAATCTGCAAAGTTCACATAGATTGGATTGTATGCAAATGGTACTTCAGAAAGTATTGCAGACTGGACTGTAACGAATAAAAGGTAAATATATTCATATTGATGGTCTTGATTAGATTTGGCATCCAATGGAAGTAGCTTTCTGATGAGTGTATGAACAAATGCTGGTTGCAATCTCACTGGATATGCATAGCAAATGGAAGATTGTTTCAAGTGATTTTGTCTTGTGCATCATCCAAAGTTCTCAGTCAGGTATGGTATGAGGGCTACTCTGAACACACAAATTCTCTTATTTAAATAAAAATGGTGAGATATATATATATATATATATATATATATATATATATATATATATATATATATATATATATATATATATATTCTTTAAGTAGCTAAGAGCTAATATGTTTACTAAAATCTATGTTTGACCTCTGATAAGCTGAAATTGTTGCATAAAACAAAATAGTTATATGGTCTTATTGGATGTTCCAAACATTCTGTTTCAATCTTAGCGTTAAATCTGATGTATACTGAAAGTGTTAGGTCACAAATGATATGATATTTTTGTTTTTTAATAACTATTTCTTAATCAATTGAAACTAGTTAAATGCAGTATATTTTTCTTTCTAATAAAAAAATTTCATTCAGTATGATTTTTTTTCATAAATCATGAATCCAATTAGGGGTAATTAAAAAAATTTCGTATGATGATATGGTTATAAATGATGAGATATTGAAGAGTTCCATATAGAAAGATTACGAGGGGTAATTAAATATTACCCCTATAGTTAACTATAGTTAGTATCTTGAATATCTTAAAAAGTAATATTGGGGTCTCTAAACTTACAAAGGTAAAATATTTAATCCTAATTTTTCTTACATCGTTAACTTTGTTGATAGAAAAAATCGCATGTGTTGTTACATGCAAAACGAGTATAAATAAAAAAAAATAAAAAAATGAGTTTATTATTTTTAAATTATTAAATTTATATTTACTTCTCACCTTAACTGATTTTTCTTCCTTTCTACCACTCGCTCATTGCACCCGCTTTATCTACATCGCTCTTGCATCGCTCGACCATCACTACACTTGTAATGCTTGTCGTTGTTGCACCGACACCACTCGACTATCGCCTCTCTTGCACCGCTCAACCCCGTTACCCTGGACCCGCTCAACCGCTGTCGCTCCTACACCGCTTGATCATCGTACCTACATCGCTTGCAGCCATTACACTAGACCCAGCTTGCCTACCACACCTTGCTCACCTATCGCACTTGCTCACTTATCGCACTTGCTCACCCGCCACCTTGTCATCCTCGCCATGGCCGACAACAATCTCGTCATCATCAAAGAAGCTTGCTGCCTATGTGTCTTCTCCTTAGAATCGACCTGATAAGAACTTAGTATTCCAGCGGTACGCCAATGCCAAGATCCAATGGTAGGATGACCTCACTTTTGGGATCGTCTTTTTCGGTTGTTACTCGTTCCTCCTCAACTAGAGCCTATAGTTGTCCCCTTGCAATAGCCGCCTCTCCCTCTCCTCCCGTGACTTTCAGCTCGTCGTCTTCCACTCCAAGGTCAACGAGATCTCCCTCCTCACCGTTAACACCACCACCAACCCCTTTGAATGATTCATCCCCCTTTTTTATCTCCTATGATTTGATATACATATGAATCAAATATCTCAACCGAGCTAACAAATTTGCTTAATTTCACTTGGAATATTACATTAAATCTTTTCTTATATTATTAGACAAATGCATCATCAACCAGACTATTACTTCGTTGCTTTTCCAAATCAATAGTGGAGGATTCACGGTGGCAAGTGCAAGCAAAAAATATGAAGCAAGGTCCTCTCCCATGCTCCAACACTTCAGCGAACGTGCACAAATTGTGCGGTAGATGAGCAAGTGTGGCAGTCAATTGGGTGCGACGGTGACTTGAGTCCGGTGTGGCGACAAGGAGCAATGCAGGAGTGACAGTGGTCGAGCGATGGTCAAGCGATGCAAGTGTGGTTGCGACGAGCGATGTAGGTGCAGTGACGACCAGTGTTGTAGGTGTGATGATAGTCGAGCGGATACAATGGGCTAGCGATGGACATGTAAGCAGAAAAGAGGAAAGGACAAGAAATATTTCAAAAATAAATTTAATAATTTAAATTTAGGTTAGGGGACATAAATTTAATAATTTAAAAAATAATAAAAATTATGTTTTTATCTTTTTTATTAATATATATATTTTTGTAAGTGACGATATGTGTAATTTTTTTCAATGAAGTTAATGACATAAGGAGAATTAAGATTATATATTTTATAAAATTATGTTTTTATATTTTTTATTAATATATTTTTTTTTGTAAGTGACAATATGTGTATTTTTTTTCAAGCAAGTTAATGACATAAGGAGAATTAAGATTATATAGTTTATAAGTATAAGGCTTTAATATTATTTTTTAAAGTATAAAGATTGAGATGCCAATCATAATTAAATATAGGAATAAGCTGTGATTATTCTGATTGAGGGAACTAACATAAATAGCGCTTTTATTCCGACCGTCCATCATGGTCTCGCACAAGTGAACTCTGAAGCATAGTGATCCCATGACACAGGATATGAACCTCACATCCCATGTTAGGGTTAGTATTCCTTTGGCATCGAGAATCTTCGGACGGGGCTAGACGGCTTTAGTTTAACATACTCTGACGGAGCAGCAGATTGTATTTGGGGATAAAGCTTCGGAGGGCAGGGGAGTGATTGCGAACTGTGGCGAGATTGCGCGTCTGGATTGGCAGTAGCAGGTGCGGCAGTCCCACAACGTAATCTTTCGATTATCTTTCTCTTTGTTCTAATTTCGGTTTATGATTTCTTATTTCTCTTTCCAATCACCTGATGATGTTCCCTCCTCCTTTATGACGATCTCAATTCACCGCTGAAATAATTGGGTATTTTTTGGACTGCCATGCCTTCAACTTGTTTGGTTAAATGCATATTAGCGTGCAGCATCTTCTTTTACCAGCTGATTTGTCTTTAGAGATAGATGCAATTGGCGTTGCATCACGGGAATTTAGGAGTGATTCCAATCAAGTTAACTGTTTAGGAACTGTGGAAAATCTATACTGGGGAAAGAGGAAAAATCAAAGAGTGTCCACAGACCTAGATAATCAATGCAAAATCGGTCAGCGGTAGAATTATTGGCTGGTAATGAGGATGTTGTTGTTTTCGAAACCTTAAGCTGAGATGTCATTCTGATCTGTGTGCCCATTCAAGCGAGTTACCAACTTCTTTGATCATCTCAGACATGCTAAATATATAAATTTTGCAAGGATTAGGTATTGGTGGACATGTCTTCTCTGACCTTGAAAACGTGTCGTGATTTCTTCTGCTTGAAACAGGCAAACGTTGAACATTTGATAAAAATAGCGTTGATGATGCACAAGAAAATACAAATAGACAGACATATTAAGTAATAGTTGGAGACAGAAAGGATATTTGAGTTTAAGAAGGCACGCTATGCATTCCCAAGGTACGATCCTGAGCTCGATCTAGAACTCTTCAGCGTCACGCATGCCAATGGGTTTTAGATGCCCAAGTTCTCAGCCGGTTCTCAAATGAAGTTATGTTTTACCAAACAAAAATAGATGGAGACACAGAAAGCTAAAAAAGTCAAGAGGAGTGTTGGAATAGGAGTTATATTTCTGTACATGACTTTGTTTTGTAGAAGAGAAGACCCCCTCATAAGAAAATGAAGATGAAGGAAATAAGGTGATTATTTTGCACCTGGTAAAAAACTGATCATTTATGGAGGGATCGATGAGAGATTGTGTGTAAGCTATTCCCATTGTCCAAGTGTCTCTCTTGAAACAGTGAAGTAAAGAATATAACACATGACAAAAGGCCAAGTCTAAAGAGATTTACAAAGGCAATATTAAGTTGTTAACCTCTCAAATAAGTGGAATATCTAACAGGAGAACCATTTGCTGAAATTCCACCCAACTTGATTAACTAATTGAACTAGCACTGTATAAACTGTTTCATTAGGAAGAGTTATTGAGTGTCCAAGAAGCCTTTTTAGATAGTATATTTATTCCTAGCAATGTTCATCCATTTTGAATTTGAAACAAATGTAAAAAAGTAGAGAACCGTTGCCATCAAGAGAAGTCATTCTCGTTTTGTTAGTATGCACAGTTGCTAGCCTATCTGAATGATTGTTACTCGTCTGTGTTATTCTCTGAGATGTTTTATGAACCATGGACTTGTCATCGAACTTATATGAAATAACAGTTCTATCCATGCACTCCTTCCTTTCTCAAACATGTAAAAGGAAACTAACAATTACACATAGTGTCATGCAGGATACAAATGTTTATGAAGCATGTTCTATGTTAGCAAAACCAGAGTGTGGTTGATGACTTAGTCTCACACGCATCTCCTTGAATCAATATATTGTTGTAGACATATGTAGATAAACGGAGGTGTAGGTTTGATGCAGTAGTTTGACCATTGAAAAGGTTGTCGGGTTCCTTTCAGAATTTATAAATCTAGGTAGTGGGCAAAACATGTATTTCCTCTTACCTTGTCGTTATTAAGTTGACTTCATTTCTTTAGACCTTAGATGGCTTGAAAACAACCAGAATATATTAGCTTTGTGGAATTCTATTCATTCTTTCTTGGATCATATGCATCAATAGATGAAACTTTATACAAATCCTTTAGCAGATTCATGCTGTCAACTAAGATCACTGCATTAGTGATAGATTTAATGCAGTAGTTTAACCTTTGAAAAGGTTGACAGGTTTCTTTCAGAAGTCATAAACCCAGGTGATAGGTAAAAGGAAAGATGAAGAAAATTAAGAAACTAATGAAATAAGTCATAAGGTTAAAAGAACACTAGTGCCTATGAAATGTTAGTGGTGTCACTTCACTGAATCTATTGTGATAACAAGTATGAGGTAGTGTATCTTGTACTTCTTATTCTGGCAATAGTCAATGGGTCTTAGGATCAGTCGAGATTGGACTACATTGATTGGGTTGGTCTCAGTCAGCACACTTGGACTAGGACCTTGGATTTCAAGACCATAATAAATCATGTTTTTTGATAAAAATTTAAGGTATTAGCATACAAAAACTCAGTGGAGAGTCATGTCAACACAATGCTGGGTCATACCCCCCATGCCTATCCAATACAATTGGCAATGCTATGTTTCACGTCACCTGGCAAGGTGTTCCATAAACTTAGAAATTCTGGATAGCCTTTGGGGATAATTGTCAAAACTCTGCAGTTTATGGATTATTTAGTCTTTAAAAAGATTATGAGATACAACAAGAGTTAAATTCAAGAGTACTTGTACCTATTTTGGTTTTGTTGTGGTTTTAATACATGAGTATTCTTCATTGATGGTTTGTTATGCTATCCTGTATAGTGATGACCTATTGAATGTTCATAGTTGGTGGTATGAATACCAATTAATGTCAAACGAGAGTTAAGATCAAAGAATTATGGGATAACACACCCTTATCTTCACAAATTAAAGTTGGTGGTGGGCTGTTTTTTTTCTTTCCCCCTCATTCATATGTCTTCGCCTTTTATTTTTTTGGGAGTGTCCAATTGTGATTGTGATACATGTAGGTTTCTGATAGTAGATCAACATGCAGGCTTATGTGATCAGAAAGTTTAGTTTTAATGACTTCTTTTTTTTTTTTTCCTGCTCCAGCAAAAATCATAATCTGGCATCATGGGGAATAAGCCTGCAAAGCAAGATACTAAGAAGGATGAGATCTTGGTAAGAGTCATGCCTCCACTAGACCAAGCCTTTGTTAGATGGCTTGCTCGTGATGTCAAAAGAATGCATGCTTTCGCCCCAAGAAATCCTCGAGCCATAAAGCCACCAGATCATTATATAGAGTACATGCGGCTGTATGGTTGGCTGGATCTCGACATGGATGATCCGGACCTGGCTTGTTTGATTAAGTAGTTTGTCTCGCCTTGCTATGTACATGATGCAAGTGTCTCTCTACTAGTTTAGTGGATTTCACAAATCGAGATTGCAACTTCACTTATTCTTCTTTGAGAATATGTTGGAGAAAGACAGTCATATCAACTGCTATGCAGAACGTAATCCATGAAGGCAATGTGTATGTAGATTGCAAGTATGATGGTGTCTCGTGATGGAACTGACCACGTATTGATGGTAAGCGGCTGTATGGTTGGCTGGATCTCGACATGGATGATCCGGACCTGGCTTGTTTGATTAAGTAGTTTGTCTCGCCTTGCTATGTACATGATGCAAGTGTCCTCTCTACTAGTTTAGTGGATTTCACAAATCGAGATTGCAACTTCACTTATTCTTCTTTGAGAATATGTTGGAGAAAGACAGTCATATCAACTGCTATGCAGAACGTAATCCATGAAGGCAATGTGTATGTAGATTGCAAGTATGATGGTGTCTCGTGATGGAACTGACCACGTATTGATGGAATATGTTTTTGATGATGAGATTCTCGTTTTGACATGTTTTGTTGTACCTTTACAGACACAGCAGAAGATGACTTTTGTTTGTGTCAAATTGGAAGGACTATTAGGTTGATGTGGGTCAATAATACGGATTGGATGCATGTGTTTGATCCGAGTCAAACTGGAGGACTATTATGATACTTTATCTAGCTGAATTGTGTGTGTTTATATAGCTGAATAATCTTTCTACAATTCTCCATGTTGAAGTCAGTGGAAAAGGAACCAACAACTATTAAAAGTATTAATGGACATTGCGGTTTATACCCCAATACTTTGGCATTATCGCCGTAAAATACATACAAATCAGACGTGTGCTAGAAAAAGAGAACTCGCGGGGGTTTGGCGCACGTCGCTGAATCCAACGGCTACCTTCTACGCTTTAGACAACTGTCCCAAAGACTTCCTTCCCTGTTCCCTGTTCGTTCTAACAGCCGAACAGCATAACTTGACCGTCCATGAACGCTGCCTCTGATCCGACGATCGTGCGATGCGGACGGTGGCGTACGAACAAAATTTTAATATATTTAATGAATTATCTAGTTAAATAATTATTTAAATGGGGACGGAGTGACACCTCCACCTTCGTTTCCGAACCAAGTCGAACTCTATTATTCCCTCCCACGCCTTCTAACCTACACACGACCTCATCTCCCTCTCCCTCCTCCTCCTCGTTCACGGATCCCAGACCCCGATCCGCCCCATACCTATCAGCCATCCCCCGCCACCACCGTGGGCGCCGTCGGATCCCCATCTTCCCGCTTCTTCCGCCGCTGGAATCGGGCCAAGAACCAGGGTTTGGCCTCGGATTCTTTCTTGGAGGACGACCTGGGGTTCCTTTTGTGATTTGGTTTGCTTTGTGGTGGGAAGTCGACGTCTGCCGGCCGAGCAGCTGGGAGCCGCACGCCGCAGCTGCCGAAGCGGTACCTTCCGTTCCCCTATGCAACGCTACAGTTTTTTGCTCCAGATGAATACCACCGGCCCCCGGCCCCCGATGGGCGTCGGATCACCGGGGATGAGCTGGCCGATGCCCTGGTTATTAAGACGCCTGTGAGTCTCATGTTGGAATGTTGTCTACCTATTGATTTGAGCTTGAGATGAATTGAAGCATTTAAACCTCATTGTCTGCTAATTTTGCTGCTCGACTTCTCAGTTCTTTTCTAGATGGACATGATTGTTTTCCCTTGTAATGTGGATTCCCATCTTTTAAGAAACAAAGAGATTATAAATTGTGTTCATGCAATGTTTTTTTGACGTTGTTGATGTCATAGATCTGCATTTCTTTAGTTTTATTAGATGTTATGCTAAAACTTCGGAAGGTTATTTGGAATGTCAAATTTGAAGGATTTAATTGCTTCTCAGTGAAACTTTGAAATTTAGGAGAATGGTGCAGAAATGTCCAACGATAAGGTTTGCAAAAATTTAGGAGGGCAAGCCTTGGTACAATGGTAAAGTTTCTCATTTGCAACCTAGGAGATCAGGGTTCGAATCACAGAAAGAGTCTCTTCAGATCCCGCATTGGTGGGAGCCTTGTGCACTGAATGCAGAAATGTGCAGCTTCTATGAGGACAGTATGAATTTTTAAGTGCTAAAACTTGTTATGCTTAATTGAAACTTTTAGTATCAGAAATATAAGTTTTTAAGCTTTGAAGGACACTATGGGTATAAATGGTGCCAATGCTTGCTTTAAATTATGACAAATGATAGTTTATTATAATAGATAGCTTACATGTTTGTAGAATATAAAGGTAGAATCTACATTTAAATTTATAAGATGAAGGGTATTTGAGTAGGATCAACAGTGATGATCATGTTTACATGGTGTGCATACTTTATCAAGGTATGCAAGATGTTGCAACCTAGTCATTTCTTAAAACAGAAATTGCTGTTTTCATTCTTGTTCTGCAAAATGGTTGGCATTGTATTCTCATATACTTCATGACGGCATGTGTACTTTTCAAGGTAGGGAAATGGGATTGTTCCAAATATTTATTTCATCGATCATAAAACTTCTAGTGACAGCTGAAGTTTGATATCCCCACCGAAGTACATTAAGGTGTCAAAAGACTCATGTGGCCTCAATAGAATATCATCCATTTTTGTTTATTCAAAGAGGAGCTTTACTATGTAACAGAGGTTTTGAACATATGGAGACTCAGATCTAGAAGGTAAATGTCAGGATTTTTTTGAGGAATAAGCATGAATATATTCCAAAGAATATCTATATTGAAGAAATTGCTTTGTTCAATTCGGAACAAGAACCGTTGGCATGTTCATAACTTGTAACATATACTTGTGACTTGGCACTTTCCATATATCCATCTAATTTTGGTCAGCAGCAAGTACTATTAGAAATCTGCCAATCTTTTGGATAGTAATTGTTATTTGAATCTAATTCATCATATAGATACTAGCTTGTTTCTTGGTATCTTTTATAACAACATCAATGGTTTCATGGCGTTTAACCACAAGTTTCATGTTGATCAGAGTACAAAATCATAGGTGTAATAATATTTAGGAAATCAAATATTTTTTGTAAAAAGATGTGTCTTCTAGAGTTTTGACAACTTCCAGTTGTGTAGCCAACTCTAAACTTTTTGGAATATTATGATGTTGAAAATCCATCATTATGTAGTCATTTTGTCTCTTCCTTCAAAGAGCTCAATAGCATGAAAAGATCTATATAATAACCCAAATGATTGCGGCCAAGGTTCATCGTACCATGATGTACTGCTCGGCATGGCCAGTACATATCGATCCCATAGGGAACCATTATGGGCGGTACATACTGGTTTGTTGGTATGTCTCATCGTACCGTGTGTCAGTACATTGATACATATCATACCGATGGTCGATACACTAATATGGACTGGTAAGGCTAATCATGGTTGTAGCATTACATTCATTGTTGTTGGTAGACAACTTAGGGCATCCTGGTTTTATCTTTACATTTATGTTGTGGGAGGATAAGTATTCGATGCATTTTTATAAATGGTTTGATTAATAAAGATTGGCATAAAACAATTAACATATTATTAGTATGACATTAGTGTTTCTATAGAACTGTCATTACCACCACACCATGTCTTGGTAGCAAGTACTCTAGTGCCAGCGATTTGAAGTAAATAATCTGATATCAAACTTATTCTAGAAAAGGTTAGAAAGAATATGAAGTGTCATGTAAACTCATCTGATATGGGCTTCAACTTAGAATCAGTTATTGACTTATTGGTGATTATGAAGTGTCATGTAAGTAACACAAGAAGTTGTGCTTCAGCATCTGAACTTTTGCTTAAGAAAATTCTATGTTAAACAAGATCTTTTTTCGGACTTGTTTTTCAAGTTGCTCTTGATAGATTGAAAGACACTGCTAGCAGTTCTTGGTTCATCTCTTTTAGCCTGTTATTAAATGAACTTATATGCATAGTAAAACTAGGGCAAGAGTTAAGAAAGTTTGAAACTTCTTCAAAATGTTCCAGTGTTTCTGTTAGTTCAGCTAAGCCAGCTAGTCATCAGGAAAGATGAGGATGATAAAAAAATATAGGGCTTTCAACTCAAGTTATTGTCTTTGTCTTTACAACAGAATGCAGAAAGTCTTGTATTATAGCTATAATGGATTGACTATTTATCCTTTCAGTTAACCACATCTATCTTAGCTTGCTTGTAGATCTAATGTGTATATATATATTTTAATTTTATCAGTATTCCAGATCTTACTTTAATCTTGTGTCATCAAATTTGCTGAGATGTATATTCCTTTATGTAAATTTGAAATTTTAACTTGCTACTAATAATTTAGTGAAGAAGATGATGAGGCTGCAGAGTCAAGTGAGTGGATGACGAATCCTTTTAATGCTGAAAGACATAATAATCTTTTTCTCACACCAAAATCAGGAAACAGAAGAAAGAAATCTGGCAGATCCAAGGTTACGAAGTACAAAGAAGTCTGGCCCTCAAGCCCCTATGTCAAACCCTGGTGCATAGGTTCACCCTTCCATTATCATCAAAATTTCATACTAGTAATCTCCACTTGGAAAATTCACCCATCAGTTACTTGCATATATGCACCTACCTATCTTTGCAACTGGCAAATGAGATATGCTGTTTCTTTGCCAAATTTCGAGCTTAGATATGATAAATTCCCAATTGAAGGCCTTGGTCTGCATATGATCTACATATGCAAATTTTATCAGTATTCCAGATCTTACTTTAATCTTGTGTCATCAAATTTGCTGAGATGTATATTCCTTTATGTAAATTTGAAATTTTAACTTGCTACTAATAATTTAGTGAAGAAGATGATGAGGCTGCAGAGTCAAGTGAGTGGATGACGAATCCTTTTAATGCTGAAAGACATAATAATCTTTTTCTCACACCAAAATCAGGAAACAGAAGAAAGAAATCTGGCAGATCCAAGGTTACGAAGTACAAAGAAGTCTGGCCCTCAAGCCCCTATGTCAAACCCTGGTGCATAGGTTCACCCTTCCATTATCATCAAAATTTCATACTAGTAATCTCCACTTGGAAAATTCACCCATCAGTTACTTGCATATATGCACCTACCTATCTTTGCAACTGGCAAATGAGATATGCTGTTTCTTTGCCAAATTTCGAGCTTAGATATGATAAATTCCCAATTGAAGGCCTTGGTCTGCATATGATCTACATATGCAAATTTTATCAGTATCATTGTGGTCCTGCAGGTTCACCTTCATGCAACACCTTGTGATTTGAATAATGTTGTGGAAACACTTGAGGTACTGCAGATGCTTAATAACGTAAACGACTCAACTTTGTTTTTGCTATAGTAAGAATTATATTGTGTAGGTGCAGAGGAGGTGGCTAATGTCCTTGTAGGGATTGGACTTATAGAAAAGAAACTCAAGAACAAAATTCATTGGAAGTAATTCATACTTTTTCCTTTTGGAAGTTTATTTTATATCTCAGTGTTCTCGATATTTAGGTTTCAAATTTGAGAAGCTTTTCACATGGTGCTTAATCCTTGGTTCATTGCATGGCAGGGGACGAGTCGCAAGACAACACAAGACCAGGAGAAGTTGATACTGATATCTCAGTACTACAGGTATGATGTACATGTGCATGTTCTTTGCAAGACCAAAAAACCACTGTTCTCAGTTTATACTTGTCTGTTCAGAGCCATGTGAAATTCTTTATTGTGAACCAAGTAAACTCATCTGAATTATCCTAGTTTCATATTCTTCAGGTGGATGTTGAAAATTTTGCCCTGCAAGAGTGCGGTTTTGATGATTGTATCAGGTCAGGTCAGGTTTTAATAGAGCTGCTAGGCTACTGAAGTCACACATCCTAACAATGTGTTGAAACACTTTCTTCACAGCAAATTTGTGAAAGACTGAGGGTCCTTATTGAAGATGAAATCAATCAAAAGTAAGTCTTTTTCCTCTTGCATTTACATTTTGAATATGTTATCAATCCATGAAATCGCCATATGACATGATATTTTTGTGACTTTAGGTTGCTATATGTGACTGAAGATGACATCAAAGCTCCACCATGCTTTTCAGGTGATGGTCTGTTAGCTTGCTTAGTTTATAAACGGCAATAAGACACTGGCCTCTTCTCCATTATGAATATCATGATCCTATCCTCACGTATCTTATCTGCAGGATGAAACATTAATAGCAATAAAAGCACCTCATAGTACTACCCTGGAAGTTCCAGACCCCGATGAGGTGAGAAGAGGGAAAGCCTTGGAGGACTTGTTTTTAAGTTTTAGCACTTCATTGGTTTGACTATCTTTAAGTCTGTTTCCTCTCTACGCAGGTGAGTAATTATCTGCAGAGATACATGATTGTCCTAAGAAGCACAATGGGCCTGATAGATGTTTAACTTGTTAGGTAATGGTTACCCTTTAGTTTGTCATTCTAGACTGTCAAGCTTTCTACATAATTATTTGAGTTGGGCTCTGCTCTGACCTTCATGTGTTGTCCCTTGGTGTTCTTTTTCTTCTTGTTGCTAGTCAATTTGAGGAGGTTAGCGGTGTTGAGCCATCTTGAAGGCTCCTTTCTGGGAACTCTGGCGAACTCAGGGTCTGTTGCGAACCCATGCTGGCAGAGTTACAACGGAAGAGACCAGAGGGTTAATCAAGATAGTGACATAAGTTCCTCGCAGGATTTTGGCAGTGGTCTTATGAAGATACTTCCCTCAGATTTTGATGTAAGTTCAATTTTTGGTTATGAAGATATTAAGCCATTATACCTGCATATGCAACTCACCTCTGTGGTCTGGATCATGGACATCACAATAAACCATTCAATTAGGATCCTTTCTACAGTATATGTAATGACTAGCAATTTAAATATAGTTTGACTAGAGTTGAATCTGACTTTGATCTCAATAGATGACTTGTTAAATAAGAATTTTAATTTAATTTATTTTTTTTAAATGATCCCAATCATTTATTTCATGATTGAAATATGATCCTCTTTGGTGATTCATAGTTAATTAAGTATTTTTTATTAATTTTTTTTCTAAAAGGATATTTTTATTTTGTGATGATAATCTATTGCAAATATGAGAAATTTATTATGAAATTGATCAGATTAATTTTGTTATGTTATTTAAAATTAAAAAGTCATGTTATTAATCTATTTTGGAGAGAGAGAAACACTAGAATTCTATGATTTTGTGAGCATAATGTTGATATTTTCGTGACAAAATTTAGTATATATTTTTATTATGTTATGTTATTTAATGTGAAATCTGTAACATACATTATTTGGTTTTTGTACACATGGCATGCATACACCTCCGTTCATAGGTGTGCACAATCCTTATATGCATAAGTGCACATATATGCATGTATAAATTCTAACCGTTACAATAGTGCATCTATTCAAAACCTAGCTGACCTTAGATGTGGTGTCCATCTCCCATGCTATCCCGAGACCTCCCTCCTTCCCCCTCTTGCAACTCCACTTCCACTCTCCTCCAGTCTTGTCACGCTCTCTTTGCTCCCATGCAGAGACTCTCGTTGACTCCATCAAGCCGGGGTGTCATCGTTGCACTCTCCTTCATCACTTTGTTTCATCTTAGATATCGCAAAGTCCAGAGGTTTTTGAGTTTCTATTCCTTGCACTGTCTAATTTTATAACTAGATCGATCAAGATGTGATCTTCCTATGGGATGGTGCTGACTCGGCAACTTGGCTCCATATCTTCGATGCGGATTCCAATGTATTTGAAGGGTTTGTCATGCTATTGTGCCTTGATATCACAACATTGCTCACATACACATGGCAGAACATTATTAAGCCTACTGTGCACTTCCCATATTATTTCCATGATTGGAATAGAGAACTTGTGGTTGGGTGGTATGTACAGCTAACTGTGGCTTTAAGAAAATTTATGTTCTTGCATTTTATGGTTATGTGATGTTGAGGAGGGAATATGATTACAAGGTTTATTTACATTGGTGGTTGTGCAGATTTATTTGATCCTTCTCAATATGACCTATCTGCCATTATTTAAGACCATCATGTCCACACCAGTTTAAATATTTCAAGCAACAAGGTTGTTAGAGAGGAATTTCGTTAAATCTAATGCGAAGTTTTAGAAAGTTCTAGTAACACTTTGGAGGCAAAATTATTTAATATAGAGGTGACAAATTGGATCCTTTGGGATTTAACGTATGATGGTTGACCAACTGCATGGAACTTAGGTAAGTGGCTTGTCGACCCAAATAGGTGTTTTAAAATAATAATTTTTATTTTTCAATAGTAAAAATCTGGGTAAGCATTTATTTCTATTGCTTCAATATGATAATTATATTTATAGGCTTTGCTTTAAATATGATTCCTGTTTTTTATATACTTGTACCATGATGTGTTAGTATGATTGTTTTAATCATGAATTTTTGTTTATCATAAATTAATGCGTGTGAAGATATATGTGGTTATAGCAAGTAACAAAGAAGACGAGTGCAAATGTTATACAAGTATTTATGTATTTGTAACTTAAGTCTCATTAATTCCACTATAAGAGCTTATACCTCACTGCGGATTCCAGGGGTGGTAAACCTTCGGATTGGTGAAGGGATGGTGTTTAAGTCCGCTAAGGCGGAGGCGATGAGGTAGTATGAGTGATACCTGGTAGTAGCCTTGTAGGGGGAATTAGAGAGAAAATATTTTATTAGATGATTTTCTAGGGGAACGTGCTATTACCCTTGGGTGGTAAACCCATGACCAGACACATTGAATGATGTTTAAGTCCACCAAGGATGTTGTCCACAGGGTGGGGGTTTGATTCCCTTGGGCTTATTACGTACCTGACTATCTTGAAAATTATATGAGATGATATATATATAAAAAGGAAAAAAGGCAAATGCAATAACACATGAATATGAGGACATAATGTATGTGATAAGTTGGAGTTTTTCTTTATTCTTGCACTTTTGATTTGATTGTGTGAAATGCATATGCTATTATTATTATTATTTTGTTTATGATACAAATAGTTATAATGAGTTTAAATCCTTGCTTATTCACCCTGTGAGGGAGGCTTGTTTACTTACTGCATATTTTATTTAAATCCTCACCCACTCCCTCATCTCCATTGGTAATTCATTGGAGAACGTACGATTGATCTAGGGTTGGATGTGCATCTAGTAGTCCACGTGTCAAGAATGATTATATGATAAAGGTCTATTGAAAGTAATTATTTTTAAATAAAAATGTGACTTGGATATATGAAAAATTAGGTGATTTTCTTGTAATTTAATAAGCTTTTGTTCTTTTATTAAGTTAATCTTTTAATATAACACTATATTTAGAGTTATAGTGTGTATTAGTTTTCCACTTGGGTGTCTATGAGTCAGACTGGTTTAAAAAAAAAAACTATGGTCAAACTTGAACAGGTCTACCTCATGGCCATCTGGTGGATTGTCACATCTCGGATTTTGGGGTGTGAAAAAGAGTGGTATCAAAGCAAGGGTTTTGGAGACCTATGAGAATTTTAAAACTTCTTGTAATTTATATAGATCATGATATCAAAGTATATAGATGAACTTATGAAATTTGAGAACTGACTTGACTCTTATTATTGGGCTAGATCATAAAAAAAGAAAATCTTAATCATGAATCTTATAAAAGAGTAGCAGCCCTTGTATCCTTTAAGGTTCATAAATATCATGCTATAAGATTTTACTATGATCTAGAGATTTGAGATTGTAAAACACTAGAGAGGAGTTATTGAAATCATGTCAGGGAAATTATTTCCTATCTTTGTTTATCATATGATTCAATATATAGGTATCTTTAGATTAAAACCCTGGAAAGGAACCTAATCGGGATCTCTTGTGACTCATGATTTTGATCAATGTGGATGTGAATTCTCTATACATAAACTTTTGGATCTCAATATCATGATTTTTTCCCCCTTTTCTAGAGTTATAAAATCTAACAACCACTTTGCACATTCATGCTATATAATTTTGATTATTCAAATTTTCATCTAACTATGAATATAAAAATGATCAATGACCACCTAATATTTTGGACCGATCTTAATTATTATTTTTATTTGCCATGGATCTTTGAATGACATCATACACTAGATTTTGATAATTCACATCATATAGTCATATATATTGACAAGATTCTGATATGATTTGTGATTTTATTTTTGTTTATATATCAAACCTGATCAAATCTTTTATATTTCAACCTTGATCTTTTGGTCATGCAAAAAAAAAAAGGATCCTAGTGTTACTTATATGATTGGTGTGATATGTACTTCATCTATACTAATATTGTTTAAATAGTTGGTGATCAAAATAATATTTTCTGATCGAGTGTAATTTCTACAAATATTGACAATCCTCTCTAAATGACATCACCTATTAAATATCGACGAATTCACATCTAAAATAGTTGTTTACACGTGTATATCGTTTATGATCTTTATCTATACTGAGATATCAGGCTTTATCTTATCTTGTTGTATTTTAGCATTGATCTTTGGATCATTAAGGAATTTTGTTTACCAGATTTGAATCAAACTATGATCATAGTTGATTGGGACTTAATTAATCTGAGTAGGATTAATTTTCTTATTTCATTGAATTATGTTAGATCAACTTGACTGACTGTTTCATTGTACTAAGTCGGCCTGATTTGCAGTTAGATTTAATATGAAGACCATCATATTCATTTTTTTAAAAAAATTGACTTGAAGTTAACTTGATCAATTTATATCATGTGATTTGATCAGTTTTATTCATGTGAGTTAACTTATACAAAAAAAACTAATTTTACAGTATAAGTATTTATTTGTAGGATATTGCCTAGTGACTCATTTATAGTCATTACTTGAAATATGACATTTGATTATTAGAATTTGCTTTTTACTGAAAAATGTACCAACGACAATTATTTTTATTAATCTGATCATCTTATACTCACCAAGGATCAAATCTTCCTCTTGTCTGCATTGCATCATTAGTGACATATTTAAAAGAAGTACAAACTAATTGAATCTGATGTGATATTATCTTGACTTAACCATAATTGTATATGACGAGTCGAATGATATGATTGTAAAGTTGATGTAGACATTGAATCATGGAT
This sequence comes from Musa balbisiana, assembly GCA_004837865.1. Taxonomy (NCBI): domain Eukaryota; kingdom Viridiplantae; phylum Streptophyta; class Magnoliopsida; order Zingiberales; family Musaceae; genus Musa; species Musa balbisiana. Next base: position 26,409,556 of record CM017192.1, on the reverse strand, counting down.
TTGATTATAAGATTAGGAATGTCTTTAAGAACATTTTAAAGGCTTTTAAACCCATCATGTTCAATGTTTAATCAAGTCACCGATACCATGATAGTTCTGACTTATCAGACTCAATTGATCTTATTATGATAATATGACCTTTTGAACTTGTCTACATGATTTATATAATGACCTAGTCAATGATGTTTTGTTAGAGTGAATTCTGTTGAACCTTATTGGTGTGATTTATGATAATTAGAAATTGATTGAAATTGATAAAATTTATTTCTAAAGTACCTACTTTACTTACCTGCTACTTTAATTTTTTTTAAACTAAGAATAAGGATGATAAAATCTACATTTTCCACCGAGATTGATGTAGTCTGATTCAGTTAGATTCCCACCTAATCAAATAGTTAATCTACTGTCAGACTCTAATATATCTAAGATAATATTTGGATTGATCCTAATAGTAGGATGATTGGGATGCTATATAAATTTTGATCATTTGAAGCTCGACATGATATATTTAATCGATCTAACCCTTGTTACCATTATTGTTGGTCTTATCAGATTTTAGTGTTTTGAGGTGAAGCAACACACCTTGCAATCAACCTCCAATTTAAGATAGAATGCTCCAAGGAGTTTCAATAATAGTTTCAAGGATGAAACTAAAATTACAGGGGAAGAATTTAATGACTAGCAATTTAAATAAAGTTTGACTAGACTTGAATCTGACTTTGATCTGAATAGATGACTTGTTAAATAATAATTTTATTTTATTTTATTTTGTTTAAATGATCCAAATCATTTATTTCATGATTGAAGTATGAGCCTCTTTGGTGATTGATATTTAATTTATATTTGATTAAAAAATTATCTAAAAGGATATTTTTATTTTGTGATGATAATCTATTGCATATATGAGAGATTTATTATGAAATTGATCATATTAATTTTAGTTTGATTCGTTATGTTATTTGAGATTAAGAAAGTCATGTTATTCGACAGGATCTATTTTGGATAGAGCAAGAGAAACACTAGAATTCTATGGTTGTGTGAGCATAATGTTGATATTTTTGTTGCAAATTTAGTACATATTTTTATTATGTTATGTTATTTAATGTGAAATCTGTAACGTACTTTATTTGGTTTATGTACACATGGCATGCATACACCTCCATTCATAGGTGTGCCTAATCCTTATATGCATAAGTGCACATATATGCATATATAAATTCTAACCATAGACCATTACAATAGTGCATCTATTCAAACCCTAGCTGACCCTAGATGTGGTGTTCGTCTCCCATGCTATCCTGTGACCTCCCCCGTTCCCCCTCATGCAACTCCACTTCCTCTTTCGTCTATAGTCTTGTCATGCTCTCTTTTTTCCCATGTAGAGACTCTCATTGACTCCATCAAGCCAGGGTGTCATCGATGCACGCTCCTCCTTTATCGCTTGTTTCATCTTGGACATCGTAAAGTCCAGAGGGTTTCAAGTTTCCATTGCTTGCACCATCTAATTCTGTGAGTAGATCGATCAAGAATGTGGTCTTCCTATAGGATGGTGCCGACTTGGCAACTTGGCTCCACATCTTCGATGCGGAATCCAGCAGATCTGACGGTTGTGTCATGCTATTGTGCCTTGATATCACCACATTGCTCACGTACACATGATAGAACATTATTAAGCCTAGTGTGCACTTCCCTTATTATTTCCATGATTGGAATAGAAAACTTGTGGTAGAGAGGTATGTACAGCTAACTGTGGCTTTAAAGAAATTTATGTTCATGCGTTTCATGGTTATGCGATGTTGAGGAGGGAATATGATTGATTACAAGGTTTACATTGATGGTTGTGCAGATTTATTTGATCCCTCTCAACATGACCTATCTGCCATTATTTGAGACCATCATGTCCACACCAGTTTAAATATTTCTAGCAGCAAGTTTGTTAGCGAGGAATTTTGTTGTTAATCTAATGTGAAGTTTTAGAAAGTTCCATTAACTCGTTTGGAGGCAAAATTATTTAATATAGAGGTGACCAATCGAATCCTTTGGGATTTAACATATGGTGGTTAACCAACTACATGGAACTCAGGTTAGTGGCTCATAAACCTAAATAGGTGTTTTTAAAATAATAATTTTTATGTTTAATTAGTAAAAATCTGGGTAAGCGTTTATTCCTATTGCTTGGATATAATAAAGTGTTATAGGCTTTGCTTTAAATTTGATTCTTGTTCTTTATATACTTGTACGATGATATGCTTCCATGATATGTTAGTATGATTGTTTTAATCATGAACATGTTTATTATAAATTAATGTGTGTGAAGATATACGTGGTTATAACTAGTAAAGAAGACAAGTGCAAATGTTATGTATATATTTATTTATTTTTAAGTTAGTTCTCAGTAATTCCAGTACAAGAGCTTATATCTCATTGCAGATTCCAAGGGTGGTAAACTTTCGGACCGGCGAAGGGATGGTGTTTAAGTCCACCGAGGCGGAGTCAATGATGTATTGTAGTATGAGTGATACCCGATAGTAGTCTTGTAGGGGGAATTATAGGGAAAATATTTTATCAAATGATTTTCTAGGGTCACTTGTTATCATTCCTGTGAGAAATGTACTCTTGGATGGTAAACCCGTGACCTAACACGTTGGATGACATTTAAGTCCGCCAAGAATGTTGTCCATAAGGTGGGGTTTAATTTCCTCGGGTTTAGTACGTACTTGACTATCTTAAAAAGTATGTATGATATATATATATATATATATATATAAAGGAAAAAGAGAAATGAAATAATACATGAATATTAGGACACAACGTATGTGATAAATTAGAGTTTTTCTATATTCTTTCACTTATTGATTTGACTGTGTGAAACGCATGTGCTATTATTATTATTATTTTGTTTGTGATTTGAATAGTTATAATGAATTTAAACCCTTGCTCATCTGCTTTGTAAGGGAGGCTTGTTTACTTACTGAGTATTTTATTTAGATACTCACTTCACTCCTCCATCTCTACAGGTAATTCTTTGGAGAACATATGATTGATCTAGGGTTGGATAAGCATATGATACTCTGCATGTGTCAAGAATGATTATATGATAAAGGTCTGAAAGTAATTATTTTTAAATAAAAATGTGACTTGGATATATGAAATAATTAGGTGATATTCATGTAATGTAATAATCTTTTGTTCTTTTATTAAGTTAGTCTTTTACTTATAGTGTTTGTCATTTTTTATAGTTATACTGTATATTAGTTTTCCACTTGGATGACTGCATGTTAGACTGATTAAAGATAAAAACTATGGTCAAACTTGAACTAGTCTAGCTCGTGCCCATCCGGTAGATCATCACATCTCAGATTTCGGTGTGTGACATAATACGAGCTAACATTATCAATAGATGATGCTTTTCTAGTTTGTGCATATTGGGCATTCAATATTTTTTAACGTTTGATCTGTCTGTGACTAATTTGTTATTTTTGTTCTATTTTTTAATGATAATGAGCATAATTTCGTCTTCTTTGCATATTCTTGGCTTCAGTCGGGCTTTTTCATTCATGCACGTTATTCCTTGCTGCTTTAGTTTAGCATCTCAAAGGTGTGAAATTAGAGGAGCTCATTTGATGCTGCTTGATATTCTCCATTTCTTTCAAATTATGACAATCATCTGTGATTTAATTTCTCCCACTGTCAAAATGATATGATTGTGTGTTACTGCTACACTTTTTGTAGTGTTAGAACATGAAATTTTGATAATTGAACTGAGTGGAATCTTCTTCTTAAAGTTTTCCTTTTTATTTGCAGACTGATACTGATTGCTGGCTTTTATCAGATTCTGGATTTAGTATTACAGACATGTGGAAGACAACAGGTATCCTTTTTAAGTTATTGCTCGTTTCATCCTTTCTGACCTGTTTCAAATGTCACTTGGAACTCAGCTCAAATTTTAGCAGAGGTAGAATGGGATGGAATCAGTGAGTTTAGTACAGATGACATTGTTACGGGTAGCGGTAGCACACCTCAGCTGCAGGCTCCATCTGGTGTTATGGGGACTGGTACACTGTAATCTAGAGATAGAAGATTTGTTTGTTGGTGGGGACAATCAGGTTCCATCAAGATCCCCAACATCACTGCCACAAAGATCAAGTTTGGTAACAATCTGATGATCGATGGTTTTGGTGGTGAGGATATTTGCAAGAGTAGTATTGATTGCCAGAAGGAACAGCTGCAGTTACTGTGTACAGTATAGTAGTAAATCTTGGTGTATTATTGTTCATGCCTGATATTGAGTCCTCACTTATTAGTTCATAGGTTTCAGATATGGTTGTTGGCTTCTGCCAAGTGACAGCATCATATATACACCACTGATCTTGAGTCCAATCTTGTTTGAAGAGTTTAGAGAACGAAATCTCTTGGGTTGTGTGCATACTATGTACAGAGACTAGAAAGAGCTCTTGGACCTGTCCTTCAACAGTCCATCTTTCTGGAGGACACAAAGAAGTGTCTGCATCAGACATGCATGCAACCGGTTGTATCCTGTTAGGCTGCAACTATGAGTGCATTTGATCACTGTATTTAAACTATGTTATTGGTTTCCATACAATTTGCTCCTATATTTTACCAATATGATGCAAGACCCTTTGCAGTCCATTTCACCTCGGTGATATATGTCTGAGATTCATTGCCTCATTAAACTATAGGTAGATGCTTTATCATGAATATCTATCTGCATCATGGCTATTTGCAGGTAACCAAACTGGTCTTAGATACTTGTTCAGCAAGGCAGAGACTCCATCAAGCATATCTTCTATGTCATGTCTAGGTAACCAAACTTGTCTTAGACCTTGTTCAGCAAATTAATCATTGTTAATCATTTGTGCAACTGAGGTATCTGAGAGGTCTAAATAATTACTAGTGCTAGAATTCATGAAGCTAATTCCATACAAAATGAATGATGTCAATGTTCTTTGACTAGTCTTGAGTAGTAGCTGAGTGGCCAAGAATAAACACAGCCAAGTATGACTAATCGAAACGATTAGTTCTTAGTGTTTGGCTCTGGCTAGTGTGTTTAGTTTCAGTTGATGGTGCCGAAAACATCTGGAGCTGTGGTACATAGAAGAACCACATTTGTAATTCTTATCACATAATTTTCTGGTGCATTCTAAGTTGGATGAAAGTTTCAGGGTGATGTATAGATAGCTGGTTTTTGAAGATGTCCCTGGCTAGTGTGTTTAGTTTCAGAGAGAGCCCATGTTTTCGCCCTAATGGATTGAAGACGGCAACAGAAACAATAAGCTATTGTTCCCAACTGTTCATATCTGCTTCACAAATACTTTCTCATTAGCCAACTCTGTCAAGGACAAAGTCACTAGTTTTCAGTTCCGTTTTTGGAGGCTTCAGGTATCAGAACTTTCTACACTCAGCTTACTGTGGTCTTTTGTTTCCTGTTCACAGTTTCTCTAAAAGAAACTGTGATTTTTTTGTGGCCTTCTGAACTCTGGTACATCAGTCCAATCAACTCGAATGTTAGAAACCTCAAGACTAAATTTGTCTAGCTTGGATACTCATGCTAAATAGATAGGTGAGCAGTAAATATTCCCCATGAATAATGCAGGCGCCCTGTGCTGACATGGTCCAAAGAAATCACGAGAGACAGCAGTGGGAAACCCGTGGTGGTCACAGACCTCATGACTGACGAGAAGTGAGAGGTTGAAACCCATGGCAGTGGCCATCAATGGACCACCTTTTGGCTTTACCAAGAACCCTGTGAACTTGATCAAACATAGGTACTTTCACGCAAATGCCTGTTCCCTTTATAAATATCCAAGTGTTATATCAATCTTTAAGATAAGTAGTTTCTAGACAAATGGCTTTGACTTCATATTCCTATCTTCTGAACTAATCTCATACGATTACAAGTGTACAAAACAAAAGTCCACATGCTAATCACTTACAGCAATCGCAGAGGTGAAGATTGTAGAGCATGATGATGTTCGATGTTGTACTTATGGTTGTCAGCAAGCAAAAGGAAAGAGTTCCTGTTCTATGGTCAACTGTCCCAAGCTTGCTATTTTGTTGGTGTCTCATATTGACTTGTTCTGAAGTCACGACATATGTTCTTAATTAGTTTTGTTGTATTATGGTGCATGAAACATTCAGCAAGTCACGCACCATTGCAGCTGAACTTTCAGAATCACTAAAGGACAGCAAAATTATTGATCACAATTTACTGGAATTAAAATTCATTTAATTGCTACAGAAAAAAATTGCAAAGTTTGGAAGTTTTTGTTGATTGAGGTATCAGATCCTTCCTCTCATTGACTTCAATGAAATTCTTCTGTTTTTATCCCCCATTTAGAAAGAAATGCCTGATTCTAATGCATGGGTATCACCTTCAACTAAGTCTGAAACCTCAGAGAGAGAGAGAGAGAGAGAGAGATCCACCATTAGGCTAAAGTCTCTTTTGGAACTAGTGTTGATGCCAATTAATCTAAAGATAAAAAATATAGAGGGTTTAAGCTACTGATTTCTTAAATCTAAGCATTCTAAACCTATCATGGACATGTGGTGTGAAGCTGCATCAGACACAATGACTAAACAAGTTGCTCTGGTCTTCCCCCCCACCCCCCCACCCCCCCAATGAGCAGGTCCTCATTAAAAGTCATCCACTTCAATGCGTTTCTCAGGACCGGTGCTTGTGATTAACATTAACACAATTTTTTGTTGACACCCAAGGATGTCAGGCCTTGTTAACATCAATTCAATTTCCCTCGAAATAAAGTGTCTCTCGCCAACACATTTGGCAATTCCAACCTGCAGGAAAGGAGTGGGAGGAAAGTAAACCAGTTGCTTGGGTTCTCAGAGCAGTCAACCTCTCTCTCTCAAAAAAAAAGCAGCAATGTGATGACTACATTGTTGCTCTATTTAAATAACATATCTGAGATGTGGAATATAGTAGCACTGTGGTTTTAGCCCTTCCAAAACTGGCTTTCTTGAGCAGTGTAATATATTAATGACGATGGTGGCCCCAAGAAGTATTAATTAATTGCTCAGGAAACAAAGGGCTTTTGCATGGTTTTTGGCGTTCACAACACAATGCAGGTTTTAGAAGCTTCTCAGTTGAAACTACAGACAAGAATCTAATTCTTATCCATCTCCTCGTCCTTGTCTAAAGTTAGACAGTCATGCATGCTATACTTTAACCATGCCTCCATGTGCATGCAGGCTTTGTTAGTGGATGAAGTTTTAAGGCTGCTTAACCTTTTTTGTCCTCTTGTGAAAGGAAAGGAGATACATACATCTCCCTCGTACAAGTAATTTTCACTTTGATTTCTTGGGTGGTTATCAACATTGGCATCTTATTTGACGGCAATTATTCTGTACTAAGTTTCCTTGGGACAAATGAGTGTATTCAGCTTAAATCCGACTGACACATGGATGCCAGCCAATCCAATACGTCAAAATAGTCCAACGAAATTCTTAAGAAAATGATACCCTAATTCCATTTAATAAAATTGAGCTTAAGTAGGTAACGAAAGGGGTAAGCACATCCGAGAAACATTTCATTTCAAACCAACACCCAATTAGCCAGTTTACATTAGAGATTGAAGATAGATAGATAGTAGAGATACAAAAATTAGTGGTATCTGTTGTTGGAGAAGCAGGCCAGGTGGACTTGGACATTCCATGTTAAATTAACGACGAAACTCAACATTAACACCTTGTAATCGAGTGATAGAATCAGACAGCTGCTCTCATTGACCTGAAAAGATGTGACATTTCCTAGGTCCTGTTGGACAAGGATGAGAGAGCAGCACTCCTCGTGGGTGTGGCCTGATGGAGAACACCCACCCTGCATGAGCAGTGCTACATGGTTGTCATCATCTGCTGCAGAAGAACAAGTGGTGTCCAAAGGATCACTTGTCTTGCTCTACCGGAATTATTGGGTGTCATGCTAATATCCATAATTGGTTACAACTGTGATGGCCTTCTTATCTACTATGCAAGAGGACATCCACCCGGCTGGCCTCTTCTTCTTCTTCTTCGATGACAGAACAACTCTGAATCTGAGTCCATCGAGACAACAAGCTTCTTCTATCTTCCAATTAAACTAACAACATGAGCTTAATCAAGACATAGCAAGTGGAAGAAAGAAAAGAAGAGGAGAGAGAGTTGATAGCTCTCTGCCTTGAAACTTCACTATCTGAAAAACTCTAACAATATACATACATGTCAATATAATTAGTCAACTGGACTCACTTCTCTCCGCCTCTTTGATTGCCTCGATCTTAAAAGAATTGGAAGATGATGAGGAAGAAGACGGAGGAGGACGAGGAGAAGCAAGGCCTACGAGCAAATCCGCAAAGGCTGCAGCTACGAAGCGATGGGTCTTCTTCCCGTTGACCTTTAGATACCAAACCAGCAGCTCCTCAAGCCGCTCCCAGTCATTCAGCCCATGAGCCACCACCATCTCCTCCATCGACCGCCGGAAGTCGCGGTAGGGGTCCTCCGACTCCATGGCCAGCACGACGCTGCCCTCGAACGGCGACACGCCTGCCTTCGCCTCCTCCAGTATCGAGCTCGTGACGCCGCCGGGCTCGAAGAAGAGCCGGTCCGACCGCAGCCCGCGCACCACGGTCTCCACCGAGCCACCGCCGGAGAGGTCCGACACCGTGGAGAAGCTCTCCTGCTCCGCCGACGAGCTGGTGAAGCACGACTCGGTGGACTCGACGTACACCGAGTTGACAGTCTTGTACATGGCGTCGCCCTCCACCTCACGGAAGGAGCTGGTCTTGGGGTGCTTGCAGGAAGGCCAAGGCCATGAAGAAGGAGGAGAAGGAGAAGAGGAGTGGCAAGAAGGCCTTGGCGTGTCCCTAAGCCTGAAGAAGAGAGAGCTCAAGCCTAGCTTCTTCCCCATCTGGTTCTCAGACACAGGAGGAAGAAGAGGAGGAGGAGGAGGAGGCAGGTTTTGAATTCTCACATGGAGTCTGTATGGCCTGCGGCATGCATTAATTGAAGGTGAGAGGAGGTGAGGGAATCTTGAGCTCACTTCCTTATACAACCGTTGGGGTAGGGAGGAGATGTGTGTGTGTGGTGGGGTGACTCATCCGGCCATTAACTGTAGGCTTTGGTGCTGCATGCATCATAGAATAGTAGTACATTTGTTTAAGCTAAAGCTAACAGCAATAATGATGATGCCACCTTAATCCATCCATCATGATCACTTCATGATCTGCACAAAACTTGACGTATCAGACATGGCTGGCTTCTCTGTCACTGATCACATACTTCAAATCATAGGATCGTAGTCCAAGATTGATTTGCTTCACCTATTCCTCGCTAATTTTTGCATCCGAATTATGGATATGTATTGCATATATCATGAAAGGACACTCAATTTTCCAGTTCCTGAAAAGCTGATCACTTTCATAAATGATTGGCAGAAAAAAATAAATAAAGCACCATATTGAATGTGTTGGCGATCCTCCGAAATGATTTGCGTTAGGTGTCTCGAAGTACTTCCTTTCGGTGATCAAAGACTTGCAATCAATTGTTCTAATCAAACACTGAAGGAACATTAATCTCTTTTGCTTGGCTTCGATTTGCATAACGAGAACGCATGCTAACATGAGAGAGAGCATTAATGGAAGGTAGATCGAGACATGAGATGGAATTTATTGCTTCACCTTCTCATGAGATGTAAACCATGAACCTTTTAGCCACCACTACATTACTTTCCTGTTCTCTTCTTCTGGAATGCTATTCTGCGATATGAAACACTGTGTCATGAACAGGCTCCACAATCTCCTTCCTGCACACTTCATGAATCATCATTCTTGGATCAAAATATTTAGCCCTAGCGTGAGAATAATAGTGAAAAGTAACCATCTTCACTCCCCAAACAACTGGTGAGTGTGATTTCAAAATAAGAATATGTTCCGAGCCAATTAATTTAGTGTACGATAAAACCAAAAGTTTGGAGTACAATCATGTAATGAAGAAAGAAGCAAAAGCAGCTCATCAATATGGGTTGAGTTGAGGGAGGATATCAACGTAAGTAGTTATTTATGTATTCATCGATTTGATCAGGTTCTGTGGTATCAGTTACATGAAAGATGCATGGCTCTCAGAATCGTGTGGCATACTAAGCCACACATTCAAAACCCTAGAGAGTTCTAATGCTGCTTGCTGACGATGGAAACTGAATGAAATATCCAGTAGGAGAGACCATGTCATTGTTCTTTTCTTCTTTATCTAATATATCTCGTGTTAGAAAATATCATCCTCTAGTGCGCTTCTCACCTGAAATCCTCCCATCTGCACATGCAAAGTTGAAATATAGAGTTTCTGAAATTGTAAAAGAGTTTTTCTTGAGAGAAATATAGGAGATTAAAGCTTGTCCTATTCTTCTTTTGTTCGATAGATCTATCCCCTATTCCTATCAAGTTCAACATTATGTTGGTGCCCAAATAATAATGCATGAAAAATTGGGCGGTCTAAGTTGGGGAAAATCTATGAAAATAGATGAATGTGAATGGACGTCAATGGGATTCGCCTTCTTCGATGCTCGAGTTATCTTGATGACCCGGACCTATTCTCTTTGCTTCAGCATTGGGAGAGTTAATTATGGGTATGGCAAAATAGTACAACATCTGTATGATTTGTGATGTTCGGAAAAATCCACCATGTGCTATCTATCCACTGTGTCTCGATGCATCTCAAGAGGATTAACTATGTAGGGGTTGGTTCAAGGTGGAAGGGAATAAAGGATACGCAAGGCATTGATAAGAGATGTAACATGAGAATGGCAGTGATTGTGTAGGACTCATTAAAGGTAGTCAGTCGGGAATTAATGATGGGGAGTGGAAGACAGGAGTGTAAGGCATAAATTGAGCTCATTTTTCATGTACTTTTGAGGCATTGATTGACTGGAAGCAGCCAAGTTCTCTAACGTGATGGGACAGTTGTTCATGGCTCGCAAGATGCAAGCTTTGGGAAGCTCATCATGAGTTCTAGACATCTCTTTGGCTTTGCCATGGCTTAATCCGAGGAGGTCCCTTTTTTTGACCCATCAAGGCAACATCTTATGTGTTGTTGTAATATGGCAAGCTAAACATATCTGTATCCAACAGATAGATTCTTTAGGCATCAAACAATTCAATTCAATTATTAATATATATATATATATATATATATATATATATATATATATATATTAGAATTAAAAACAAGAAGCTGTAATGTCTCAACTACTTACTTGGGTCAGAGATACAGCAATGCACCACTTACCAAAAATGCTATTCATATTTATCATCTATTTTTCAATTGTGCTGAATTTAAACAGTACATTATCGAGGTTTATGCAGCTTAGAAATTTGCAGTATTAATTTCCTTTCCATGTGTCTGCCACAAAGATCAACATTCATAAAATGCTACCGACAAGAAGCCCCAAACTAATACTAAGAAGCTATTCTTAACTAATTGCAACTGATCTAACCAGAAATGAAGGCCTTTGAGAATGAATATTGGCTGATTTACTTCTGCATACATCATAACCAACACAAGTATCCTGCGGTACATCGCAAGGTATTCGACTTAAATCCTGTCTTTGTCATTTATCTTTAAAAAAAAAAAGAAACACAAATATGCTGCAGTGAAAAATAAGGATCCTGCCGGAGATGATTGACATAAGTTGGGGGTGCAAACATATGGAAATCGTAGAAAAGGGTAAATTTTGCAATTTTTTTTTCCAAATGATAAGAGTCAACAGAACTGTCAAATAGATTTAGCAGAAACAATCTTTGAGTTTGGTTCACTGCCACAATTCTTCCATTGGGATTCCACGCTCACGAGAAACATCTCGGAACTGCCTCATCCTCTGGACAGCGGCAACAGTCGCTCTTGCATTGTTAAGGGCATTTTTACTCCCTAGTTGCTTCCCCAGAGCATTCTCTACACCAGCCATCTCCAACACAATCCTGACAGCTCCACCAGCAATGACACCAGTACCAGGTGAAGCAGGTCTCAGCATGACTTTTGCTGCTCCATAATCTCCATCACATCTATAGAGGATCAGAGAGAGATAGTAATCAGATCTGTGGCTACTGGATTACTGGCCAAAAGACAAGGCATATGAACCAAGATATCATAGTAAGCAGTAAAGTGTCTAGTTAAAATTAATCCCGTCTAACTTCTGGCAGAAAATACTAGCTTGATGAGTCTTCCGGTTACAATATTCTGCACCTTTCAAAGAAATAACTATTGAATCTCATGCTAGAAGCAAGACTGTCAGTTCACTAGTTTCATCGATGGGTTCAGTGCAAGAAAAAACCAACTGTTTTGTGTACTCAAATGTTTACATACCAGATAATCGGGTACTGAAATTATTTAAAAAAGCAAGTAGGCATTCACTTACCACAAAAACAATATACTATAGAGTGGACAGCATTGATAACTCAAGCTGTGATCAAGTTGTAATATCTTATAAGCATATAACGGTCATCATTTATGGACTTTTTACCTCTCTCATGTTCCTAAGGGGTGTGGGACAAATAGTCGCTTATCCTCCTGGCTGATTTTTATTAGGCTTGGTTAGCTCGAGTCTTATAGGGCAAGAGACATGAGTCCTCCCTCCTGTTTTGGGAGTAGGGGCTGGGTGGCTGTGCCATCTCTCTCCTGGTTTGGGTAGGAAGCCCTTGTAGGATGGTTGGCTAGACCTCCACTCAAAGGACGAACGCTCCTTTGATCAGGATCTCTCTCTGAGAGTAGTCTGGCAACTTTGGCTTAAATCTGGTCTGATTAGGTCAACTTCAAGCTTAATCTAAATGCAACTTAATCACCCAACTAGAAAGGATGTTGTTGCAAAATCCTACTGCAATTGAAAATGGACCAATTGCTACCTCAAATTCAGATCTGATCATTATAAGATAAGAATAATAATTATGACGAGTATTATCCTTATAAAGTGCTGATTAGATCAGCGTTTTCAAAAGGCACTCAGCGAGGCGAAGCCTGAGCGCCTCGTAACAGGGCCGGGCGAGGCATTTAAAGGAGGAACCACTCAGGCACGTGCCTGAGCCCAAGCATTGGGCAACTCGGGTGTGTGTCCGATCAAATTGAGTTCAGGTTCAACCAATTTCACATAGTTGGCTCAACCAAACCAACTAATCACAGCACTCACCCCTAGCCCTCCATCCCGACCAAATGTAAGGAATCAAAAAGCCTACCGTGAGATGCCTCTACCCTTCACCACCAGATTGCGAGCTTCCTTTGCCCTATGCCGCTAGAGCTTCCTCTACTCTACGCCACTAGGCTGCGAGCCTCCTCCGCCCTACGTTGTTGAACCACGAGCATCCTCCACATTATGCCATCTTTGAATCTTCGTTTCTCCGTCATGTGAGCTTACATCATTGACCAGTTTTGTTTCGCCTTACCACTATCCTCCACCCTAACCACCACCTTCCTCCGTCGATTGCCACTATCCTCCACCCTAACCACCACCTTCCTCTGCCACTTACTTCTCCATCTCCTCTTTCTCAGTTTGTAGGTAACAACAGCTTTGTTAAATGATCTCTTTCCTATTTGGATTAGATGTTGAGACCTAGCACTGAGCCCTCCAAGTTCATTGATGAGAAGGATTAAACTGTGGTATATTAGCTATTAGGTCTTGACTTTGTAAAGTCTTCTGCATTAAGTCTTGGCTTAGCTAATGTTCTTTTTCTTTCTTGATTGGAAAAGCAGTCTAGGGATTTTCTGGATTTTGTATTGCAACATACAACATACAACTGAATTATGGTGTAATTTGCTAGACCTCTAGAGGTTGGTGCTTAAAGGGAAATGCCTTTTATGGTCTGAGATCTATGTTGGTGAATCAAAATCCTAGTTTGGAGAAAACAAAAATTCTTTAGCAGTTTCCATTTCTTTATAACTTGCTCGTGTTTTCAATGTCAGTTCCAAGCCCCAAAGAGTACGAGGGTCATGTTAAGCTATTAATAGCCAACATAAAACTTTATCGGATCTCATTAGCATTAGTCTTAACTAATTTCATTATAGGATTACGCATCCAACAGTGACATTAGGCATCTTACAATTCAAGTGCCCTAAAGTTCAAAGGTGAATTAGAATGGGACCATAGAATTAGATTAGTAGCTTAGAATATCCAACAAAGAAGACAAAGATCATTCATGTCCAAGATGGCAACACAGTTAATGATAGATTCATGCAACCTACGAAGGTCTTCTTGTCTTTCTTTGCACAAGGACAGAGAAAGAAACAAGGGAATAGAAGAGAGGATAGTATTGATAAGGACTTATAGAGTGGACAGCATTGATAAGTCAAGTTGTGATCAAGTCATAGTATCTTACAAGCTTATAACAGTCTTCATTTATGGACTTTCTGCCTCTCTCATGTTCCTAAGGGGTGTGGGACTAATAGTCGCTTATCCTCTGACCAACGCCTTGTCACGGACAAAACTGTAAAGGGGGTGTTTGATGTAATGCTCATGTATGTCCGTGTCTTTCGGTTTTGTTCATGCTTTACACAGCACGTAAAGAGCTAACAGTAGGCTTAGTAATCCCATTTTCTATGGTTTTAGTGGCATCCTAGGCTTGCAAACAAAAGTTGTGTCATGTGGATACTTGTGGAGATTTTGGTCTGTAGTGGACTATCATTTTGGACCCTTTATTGTGCGACCGTTCAAAGCTTGTGAAGTATGTTTGTAATTTGTATTGGCTATGAAATGTTTATTGAAATGATTGCTTGTGGATCCCGAGTGAGACGCTTTCTCCAATCCGTTTTCTTTTTTATAGGTCCTAAGAGACCATAGGAGGTTTCGGGGAGGCTGACCTTTGCGGACGGACACGTAAGGATGCCACACGACTTAGGCAAAAATAGCAAAGTGCGTGATATATGGTATCAAAGTGGGATAAGCACTCATATAAACACTTGACATGCAAACGTTGGGGACCTAGTGGGGCTGCGTTGAGGGCAGCTAGCATGCGCGATCGTTTGGGGGAAAACGGGCATGAAGATGTAGGGAAAATGAGTCGCTCAGAGGAGCGGGCATCTAAGATTGGCATTCAGAGGAATGGCCAACCTTTAACGCAAGAGGCACCACGAGGACAAGCAAGCTTAGAAGAATGCATAGCGTACAAAGGTTGGGACAGCTGAGTTCGAGCTACGACTCGATGTTGACAGCCATACTCGATGGTGCTCAAGACAAGCGAGGCGCTTAGTAAAGGATGAGACCATGCAAGGTGGAATGGATTGTTCAGCGACCGAAAGAATTATGCAAAGCTCACAAAGGTGAGGGGAATTGCTAACTCAAAGAATTCGGTACTCATGCAAGGGCTTGTATGCGGACAATAGAATGTCCATAACCATCGCAAGACGATCGAAACTCGGTGCCATGAAGCACTGAAACTTTCTCTTCAGCATGAGAAGGATACGTTCGTAGGAGGCTGAAGTGTGCAACGAGTTCAGCATGTTGCTAGGCCTTGAGGGGTGCAGCGAGAGTTGTATTGACGTGGAGCCACAATCTAACAAGTGCGTTTGTGGGGGCAGAACAATGCACAGTTTGTTTAGGAAGGCAAAGTAGGCCAAGGGAATGGTGGTCTCCATAACTTCCAGAGGGAAGGATGCGAAGAGAAAAATTGCTCCAACGGGATAGATATCTTGGAGGGATTAGTCATGGTTCTCCAGATGGAGAATCATGTACAACAAACCACACATATTGCGGAGTACCTCAAAACAACAACTCCACAAAGCTCAACGGACTGAGCGAGCGGCAAGGAATCGTCGCATGATCTCGCTTGAAATAATGCATTGGGGAAGGCATTACGAGATCAAGTGGGGAAGCGACCCAAAACAACATAAATGAAGACACACTTAGAGCCGATATAGAAATCGGACTCAACGAAGGGCTGACCCGTGGAATGGTAAGCACGAGAGCCACCATCAACTCAATACAAATCGAGGAGCGGAGCAACTTGGGTGTAACTTGATAAAGGACCCAAGCCGCATGAAGGGAGTTGGCACAAAAGATGAAACATGGAGTGGAGGCATGAAGCTTTCCTTGAATAGAGATCCAGGACATGAATTCTTCTAGAGGCAAGAGCGGGATTATGTCGTTCTATGGGTCCCTCATTCCGATGGAGTAACCTCATCCTGCATGGTGCCAAGGACGAAGGAAGCTTCGAGGCACATGCACCTTATCTCAAAGAAACATTTAACGGAGGAACCAAGATGACTCAACTTACGGAGGCGAAATTGGGTTTAAAAGGCCTTGGCACGGGGTAAGAGGACACAGAGGTAGGTACTCTTGAAGAATATGCCATAGTGCTGCTAGTCAAGTTGCCATGAAGGAAGCTGTGCGTAGCGGAGATTGTGCTGATGAGGGCAAAGGCCCAGGATCCAAACAATTGTATACCAATTTCAACGAAGTCGGTGGACTTCGGAAGCTACTAGGCAATAGACTGTCCTAGAGCTGTGCTTCGTTTGAGTGTGACCCGAGAGCGGGTGGACGAAGGTCGATTGCTAGTGGAGTGAACACAATCGAAGGTAGAAGAGGCCCTATGATATATTGGCAGAGGCTACACATAGTGGGATCGCTATCCGAGTTCATCCCACAATGATCAGAATGCATTGGAGATGTCCCCAGGTGACGACATGGTGCAACGAATCATGGTGGAATAGTTTATGGCAATGCGATACACAAGAAACTAGTCCTGCAAGGGACTAGATCATACGGAGGTATGATCGAGAGCTACTGGGAGCTCGATTTCGGTGAACAACATGACGGCAAGAAAGACTATGGATTCAAGAAGTGAATGTCATGGTATCGTAGAGGCAGGTCTTCCGTGCGTGCATCGGATAAAGGCCTTGGTTATCAGCATATGGGGGGTTATGTACCACCGAGAGAGAATTTCAAATGCAAGAACCAGTGAGTCCCATGGGGGACTTGATCATGCAGAGGTATGATCGGAGCGGCTGGAGAGTTGGATTGCTCCAGAGCTCATATTCGCTTGAGGGAGCCCAGCAAGTCAGAGGACAAGGCCGAGTAAGCGAACATTGCTACCAAGGAAGCTAAGGAGAACAGAATCGGTGCAAACCCTGCAACACGATGGCGGAGGCCATGCATGGGAGTTGCACTCTGTCTTTCCATCGGTCAAGGAGAATTGCTCGGAAAACACAAAGGTGTTGAAGCAGGGGGTTGAAAGGGGCGAGGAAACGATGACGAGTCCATAGGGACTTAGCTACCCAAAAACCAGTGAGTCCCATAGGGGGACTTGATTATGCAGAGGTATAATCAGAGAGACTGGAGAGTTGGATTGCTCCAGAGCTCATATTCGCTTAAGAGAGCCCAGCAAGTCAGAGGACAAGGTCGAGTAAGCGAACGTTGCTATCAAGGAAGCTAAGGAGAACATAATCAGTGCAAACCCTACAACATGATGGTGGAGGCCATGTTTGGGAGTTGCAGTCTGTTTTTCCATCGACCAAGGAGAACTGCTCGGAGAACACAGAAATGTTGAAGCAAGAGGTCGAAAGAGGCGAGAAAGCGACAACAAGTTCAGAGGGACTTAGATACCTAAAAACCAATGAGTCCCATGGGGGGCCTTGATCATGCAGAGGTATGATCAGAGCAGCTGGAGAGTTGAACTGCTCTAGAGCTTATATTCGCTTAAAGGAGCCCGGCAAGTCAGAGGACAAGGCTGAGCAAGCGAACATTACTACCAAGAAGCTAAGGAGAACAGATTCGGTACAAACCCTACAACATGATGGCGGAGGCTATGCATAGGAGTTGCAGTTTATCTTTCCATCGATTAAGAGGAACTGCTCAGAGAACACAAAGGTGTTGAAGTAGGGGGTCGAAAAGGGCGAGGAAACGACAACGAGTCCAAAGGGACTTAGCTACCCAAAAACCAGTAAGTCCTAAGGGAGGGACTTGATCATGCAGAGGTATGATCGGAGTGGTTGGAGAGTTAGATTGCTTCAAAGCTCGTATTCGCTTAAGGGAGCCCGACAAGTCAGAGGACAAGGTTGAGTAAGTGAACGTTGCTACCAAGGAAGCTAACGAGAACAGAATCGATGTAAACCCAATAACATGATGGCGGAGACCATGCATGGGAGTTGCAATCAGTCTTTCCATCGATCAAGGGGAACTGCTCGGAGAACACAGAGGTGTTGAAGCAAAAGGTCTAAAAGGGCGAGGAAGCGATGATGAGTCCAGATTGACTTAGCTACCCAAAACCAATGAGTCCCATGGGGGTACTTGATCATGCAGAGATATGATCGGAGCGACTGGAGAGTTGGACTGCTCCAGAGCTCATATTCACTTAAGGGAGCCCGACAAGTCAGAGGATAAGGCCAAGTAAGCGAACGTTGCTACCAAGAAAGCTAATGAGAACAAAATCAGTGCAAACCCTACAACATGATGGCGGAGACCATGCATAGGAGTTGCAGTCTGTCTTTCCATCGACCAAGGGGAACTATTCGAAGAATACAGAGGTGTTGAAGCAGGGGATTGAAAAGGGCGAGGAAACGATGACGAGTCCAAAGGGACTTAGCTACCCAAAAAATCCAAGTATTGGTTAGAATGAAGATGGACTCGGAGTAGTGCCACAGTACCACAGAGGCAGATCTACCGATCACGAAGAAAGGGACGTAGATGCAAGACGACGGATAGTAGGGCCATAGGCATGGCAACACCATGGTACCATAGAGATGAGACTTTCATGAAGTCACTGATCCCTTGTTCTCATGAAGGGAGAGTGCTTGGTCGTGAAAGGGGTCGAGGAGGTAGAGAATACAAAGGCAAACTCCAAGTACCGAGACAAGACTGGAGGACATGTAACATCCCTCATTTTTAAATTTTCGTATAAATTTCTAATTGTAGTGTAAGAATCCATTGTAATTTGATAAAAGAGCCAAAGTATAAATCTGAAAACTTATTTATAAGATTTGGGGATCTGTTTTAAAAAAAAAAGGACCTATATTTAAACCCTAAGGACCTAATCGTAAATATAATAATGCAAGGACTAAACTACAAAATGCACAAAATTACAAATCTCACCGTTTAAGCCTCTCTGCCTTCGTTCTCAAGGAACCAGAGAAGGCAGCTGCGTGGAAGAACAGGGAAAGAAAGAAAGAAGAGAAAAAAAAAGAGGAGAAGAAGAAGAAGAAAAAATTTGGGGCTTTGAGGTTTCTTGCTCAAATCTTTTCATTTAGGGTCATAATTCTCAAAGGCAAGTGTTCTAACCCCATCCTACAGAATTATTAGTCTTTATTCTCATATTTATGCTGAATTATTCGAAAGATTTCAACCTAGAACCTGCTATTTCTCTTGTTAGATACAAAATCATGAATCTGGAAATTTTCGGTAAACTGACTTCTATGTACTGTTTCGGAGCTATCTTTTAGCAGCAAACTTTGATTTAGGTAAACCCTGTTTCATTTGAAAAGAGGCTCAAATATCTTTATTTCGACACCTATATGGAATGATTTAGAGTTTAATTTCCTATGCAAAATTCTATTTCAATTTACCCTGTAGATTCTGGAAAACCGAAATTAAAATTTCTGACCTTTAGTTACTGATTTGTGTATAACTTTCCATTGAGAAATCAGATTCATGTCAAGCCTGATTCATTAGAAACTAGACTTCAAAATCTTTTTATATTCGTCTGATTTGAAGGATTTGGAATAAGATTCAAACAAATACAGCTATTTTCACCGACCCTATGAATTCAGGAAAACAGAGTTGATGTTTCTGACCGTTCATCACGCAATAAATTGTAACTCCCTGTAGGTAACTTCAATTGATGCAAAACTTAGCTTACTCAAAACTGGATCAATACATCTTTCGAATGACACTGATTTTGGGCAAATTGGAGCATAAATGGTTATCTAAACAATTCATACAATATACCTCTCAAGCTTTGCCAAAATCGAGCTTTGGTTGATTCTACTCTTTATTGTTTCACCTATTGGGAAATTGATTTCAGCTAAAATCCTTGCTTTAGTTGGGTCTCATATTATTGTTTTGAATTTATATATATATACTCTTATCCTTCAATTATTTGTATACTTGATCTAATCATTGAAAATTCATATTTGTATCGTAATTGTTTTGTACAGGCACTTGCATTACGTTGTTCCGCATGTGCTTTTGTTATGTGCCTATTCCTGTTGCGCCACTTTGGACATTGAATTTATCTAACCCTTTTTTTGAATTGAGCTATATGTGATTGCTTTGAATTCTTGGGTGCTCCTGCTTTCATTTCTTTTCAAATCTAAATACATTTGTGAAAGATTATTGCTTGCATCGTATTGACTCGTAAAGGCACATGTACGTTTTGTTGTTTCGCGTGTGCTTCCAATATGTGCTAATTATTGTTCTTACTATCCTTTTGTACTCTGGTGCTTGTGGGATATTGTGAACCTTTGCCAGAAATGGTAAAGGGAGTTATGCATAGAGCCCGCGATGCTCTGCCGGCCCCCTATGACTTCACTCAGACGTGGGTGGATGGAGCTCCCAGACATGGGAGACTTATGTTTGGTGGTCATCCAGAAATGGATGTATCATATTATGTTATGGTCCCACTTCACCTTCTACTTATTTAATATGAAATCCAAAGTTTTGGCTATTTGTTTCTTGCACGCTTTGGATAAGAACGAAATGTATGCACTTTTGGGCTCATGTTCATATTTGCTCTTCGTTATGTTATGAAATGTGTTATATGTCTTTGATATGTCTTGAAATATTTTATAAGCCATAAGTATGCTCCTTATGCCATTGATATGTTCCAAATTCCTTTCCTCGATTATCATGAACAGAACATAGTTCGAACGAAAACGACATTATAATTTCCGCATTCAAACTAAACAGGCTTCTATTTCATTTGTACCTCTGTCTTGAATTTTGATACCTTATCTGTTTGAAAATTATCCTCCTTGTCATGGATACGTTAGTCACTTGCTGAGCTTTATATGCTCACTCTGTTGCTATATAAATTTTTCAGGATAGCTCATCGCTCGTTAAAATGTTTATATTGGGCTGGGACAATGGAAGGCTAGAAGATTTTGGGCAACTCTTTCGTACTTGCTAGTTTAATGTTGTATAAGTTTTCCTTTTGTGTAATGAATTACCAAGGACTAATCTTGAATGATGTATCCTGTAAAAGTTTGAAAGAAAAAAATATGGACCTCTCATGTTTTGGATTTTGGGAATGTTAAGTTAAATTTGTATAATGATATAAATATGTGGTACATGTTGGTTTTAAGATTGTATAGATTTTCCCCACTCGTGGATTTATGATGTGGTTGTGGTTTAATTGAGTTGGTTTTGGATTTTATGAATCATCAAGTGATATGATGTATGTTTATGGACTGCACAGGGTTTATGAAATTGTGGATTTTAGAAGTGAAATTTTGACTTGAATGTTTTCTTAGTGACCTCAAATGTATGATTGGATCCTGGTTTGTGATAAAAAGTTTTTAAATAATATCGATATTTTGAGGGGCGTGACAGTGGTGGTATCAGAGCATGATTTGAGAATCACTAAGGATTTTTTTTTTTGATATACTAGATGAAAACAAAAATGGAGGTTATTGACTTTCATTTAGAGATTGATCAAAAAAATTTTCTTTTGATGTTTTAGGAAGTAAGGATGACGAGATCATCTGGTTCTCCTGTTGCATCTACTGCTGATCAATTGAGTGGTATCATGCGGACTCTAGAGACTATGGCACAAGTGATGCAACAACAACAACAACATGTCCAGCAAGGAAGAAATGATGGAACAGGGACATCAAACCAGACGGGGTTGGGAATTGAACAGTTTAAGAAGCTTAGTCCTCCCAGTTTTAGTGGTGAGTCTGATCGAATGGCGGCAGAACAATAGATGATGCAGATAGAGAAAATATTTGATGTCTTAAATTACCCTGATGATCAGAAAGTTTCTCTTGCCACCTTTGTGCTGGAAGGAGAGGTTGAACACTGGTGGAGAATGATTAAGAGGATTTTGAAGTCTAGTTTCTAATGAATCAGGCTTGACATGCATCTGATTTCTAAATGGAAAGTTATAAACAAATCAGTAACTAAAGGTCAAAAATTTTAATTTCAATTTTCCAAAATTTACAGGGTAAATTGAAACAGAATTTTGCATAGGAAATTAAACTCTAAATAATTCCATATAGGTGTCGAAATAAAGATATTTGAGCCTCTTTTCAAATGAAACAGGGTTTACCTAAATCAGAGTTTGCTGCTAAAAGATAGCTCCAAAACAGTACATAGAAGTCAGTTTACCGAAAATTTCTATATTCATGATTTTGTATCTAACAAGAGAAATACAGGTTCTATGTTGAAATCTTTTGAATAATTCAGCATAAATATGAGAATAATGACTAATAATTCTGTAGGATGGGGTTAGAACGCTTGCCTTTGAGAATTATGACCCTAAATGAAAAGATTTGAGCAAGAAACCTCAAAGCCCCAATTTTTTTTTTCTTCTTCTTCTCCTCTTTTTGTTTCTCTTCTTCTTTCTTTCTTTCCCTGTTCTTCCACACAGCTGCCTTCTTTGGTTCCTTGAGAACGAAGGCAGAGAGGCTTAAACGGTGAGATTTGTAATTCTGTGCATTTTGCAATTTAGTCCTTGTATTATTATATTTACGATTAGGTCCTTAGGGTTTACATATAGGTCCTTTTTTTTTTAAACAGATCCCCAAATCTTATAAATAAGTTTTCAGATTTATACTTTGGCTCTTTTATCAAATTACAATAGATTCTTACACTACAATTAGAAATTTATACGAAAATTTAAAAATGAGAGATGTTACACTCTCCCCCCTTTAAAAAAAAAATTTAGTCCTCTAAATTTATCATACCTCTATCGATGAAAAGACGAGGATAAACCTTTTTCATTTCCTCCTCTAGCTCCCAGGTTGTCTCCTCTCCAGAATGATGTCTCCAAATTACTTTAACTAGGGGAATAATCAGATTCCTTAGGATCTTTTCCTTCTTATCAATAATATGAGTGGGCTCTTCCACATAAGATAAATCTTTATCGATCTCCATCAGCTTATATTTAATGATATGAGAAGGATCAGGTATATACTTTCTAATCATCGAAACATGAAATATATTATGGATATAGCACAACGATGGTGGTAAGGCAATCCTGTAAGCGACAGAACCAACCCTCTCAAGGACCTCAAAAGGTCCAATAAATCTTAGGCTTAACTTTCTTTTCTTCCCAAATCTTATAATGCCTTTGGAAGGGGAGACCTTTAAGAACACAAAATCTCCGATTTCAAACTCAATATCTCGTCTTCTATTGTCAGCATAACTTTTTTGACGACTCTGAGTAGTTTTCAACCTTTTCCTTATAACTTGAATTTTCTCGGTAGTTTCTTGTACTTTGACTGGTGCTAACAACTTTCTGTCACCAACTTCCTCCCAACATATAGGGGTTATGCATTTTCGCCCATATAAAGCTTCATAAGGAGCCATCTGAATACTTGAATGAAAACTATTATTATAAGTGAACTTAATAAGTGAAATATCTTTATCCCATTCACCTTTCCAATCCATAACATAAGCTCTAAGCAAATCCTCAAGTGTTTGAATTGTTCTTTCTAACTGACCATCAGTCTTAAGATGATATGCAGTGCTAAACTTGACTTTAGTGCCCATAGGTTCCTGTAATCTTCTCCAGAATCTAGAGAGAAATCTGGAGTCTCTATCAGAAATGATCTCTTTTGGAATACCATGAAGTCTTACCATTTCATTGACATATAAATCTGCAAGTCTGTCAAGCGAATAAATCATATTAATCGGTAGGAAATGTGCAGATTTTGTTAGCCTATCAATGATAACCCCAATAGCATCATGCTTTCTAGAGGTTCTGGGTAGTCCTGAAACAAAATCCATGGTAACACATTCCCATTTCCATTCAGGAATATCTAAAGGTTGCAACAACCCTCCAGGTCCTTGGTGTTCTCCTTTGATTTGCTGACAAGTCAAACACTTGAGGATTTGCTTAGAGCCTATGTTATGGATTGGAAAGGTGAATGGGATAAAGATATTTCACTTATTAAGTTCACTTATAATAATAGTTTTCATTCAAGTATTCAGATGGCTCCTTATGAAGCTTTATATGGGCGAAAATGCATAACCCCTATATATTGGGAGGAAGTTGGTGACAGAAAGTTGTTAGCACCAGACAAAGTACAAGAAACTACCAAGAAAATTCAAGTTATAAGGAAAAGGTTGAAAACTGCTCAGAGTTGTCAAAAAAGTTATGCTGACAATAGAAGACGAGATATTGAGTTTGAAATCGGAGATTTTGTGTTCTTAAAGGTCTCCCCTTCCAAAGGCATTATAAGATTTGGGAAGAAAGGAAAGTTAAGCCTAATATTTATTAGACCTTTTGAGGTCCTTGAGAGAGTTGGTTCTGTCGCTTACAAGATTGCCTTACCACCATCGTTGTGCTATATCCATAATATATTTCATGTTTCGATGATTAGAAAGTATATACCTGATCCTTCTCATATCATTAAATATGAGCTGATAGAGATCGATAAAGATTTATCTTATGTGGAAGAGCCCACTCAAATTATTGATAAGAAGGAAAAGATTCTAAGGAATCCGATTATTCCCCTAGTTAAAGTAATTTGGAGACATCATTCTGGAGAGAAGACAACCTGAGAGCTAGAGGAGGAAATGAAAAAGGTTTATCCTCGCCTTTTCATCGATAGAGGTATGATAAATTTAGAGGACTAAATTTTTTTTTTAAGGGGGGGAGAGTGTAACATCCCTCATTTTTAAATTTTCGTATAAATTTCTAATTGTAGTGTAAGAATCCATTGTAATTTGATAAAAGAGCCAAAGTATAAATATGAAAACTTATTTATAAGATTTGAGGATCTGTTTAAAAAAAAGGACCTATATGTAAACCCTAAGGACCTAATCGTAAATATAATAATACAAGGACTAAACTGCAAAATGCACAAAATTACAAATCTCACCGTTTAAGCCTCTCTGCCTTCGTTCTCAAGGAACCAAAGAAGGCAGCTGCGTGAAAGAACAGGGAAAGAAAGAAAGAAGAAGAGAAAAAAAAAGAGAAGAAGAAGAAAAAAAAATTTGGGACTTTGAGGTTTCTTGCTCAAATCTTTTCATTTAGGGTCATAATTCTCAAAGACAAGTGTTCTAACCCGATCCTACAGAATTATTAGTCATTATTCTCATATTTATGCTGAATTATTCGAAAGATTTCAACCTAGAACCCGCTATTTCTCTTGTTAGATACAAAATCATGAATCTGGAAATTTTCGGTAAACTGACTTCTATATACTATTTTTAGCAGCAAACTCTGATTTAGATAAACTTTGTTTCTTTTGAAAAGAGGCTCAAATATCTTTATTTCGACACCTATATGGAATGATTTGGAGTTTAATTTCCTATGCAAAATTTTGTTTCAATTTACCCTGTAGATTCTGGAAAACCGAAATTAAAATTTCTGACCTTTAGTTACTAATTTGTTTATAACTTTCCATTGAGAAATCAGATTCATGTCAAGCCTGATTCATTAGAAACTAGACTTCAAAATCTGTCTATATTCGTCTGATTTGAAGGATTTGGAATAAGATTCAAACAGATACAGCTATTTTCACCGACCCTATGAATTCAGGAAAACAGAGTTGATGTTTCTGACCGTTCATCACACAATAAATTTTAACTCCCTGTAGGTAACTTCAATTGATGCAAAACTTAGCTTACCCGAAACTGGATTAATACATCTTTCGAATGACACTGATTTTGGGCAAATTGGAGCATAAATGGTTATCTAAACAATTCATGCAATATACCTCTCAAGCTTTGCCAAAATCAAGCTTTGGTTGATTCTACTCTTTCTTGTTTCACCTATTGGGAAATTGATTTCAACTAAAATCCTTGCTTTAGTTGGGCCTCATATTATTGTTTTAAATTTATATATATATATACTCTTATCCTTCAATTATTTGTATACTTGATCTAATCATTGAAAATTCATATTTGTATCATAATTGTTTTGTACAGGCACTTGCATTACGTTGTTCCGCATGTGCTTTTGTTATGTGCCTATTCCTGTTGCGCCACTTTGGACATTGAATTTATCTAACCTTTTTTTTGAATTGAGCTATATATGATTGCTTTGAATCCTTGGGTGCTCCTGCTTTCATTTCTTTTCAAATCTGAATAT
Organism: Musa balbisiana; assembly: GCA_004837865.1. Taxonomy (NCBI): domain Eukaryota; kingdom Viridiplantae; phylum Streptophyta; class Magnoliopsida; order Zingiberales; family Musaceae; genus Musa; species Musa balbisiana. The sequence goes on along the minus strand of CM017192.1, from coordinate 26,383,322 downwards.
ATTTGTGAAAGATTATTGCTTGCATCGTATTGACTCGTAAAGGCACATGTACGTTTTGTTGTTTCGCGTGTGCTTCCAATATGTGCTAATTATTGTTCTTACTATCCTTTTGTACTCTGGTGCTTGTGGGATATTGTGAACCTTTGCCAGAAATGGTAAAGGGAGTTATGCATAGAGCCTGCAATGCTCTACCGGCTCCCTATAACTTCACTCAGACGTGGGTGGATGGAGCTTCCAGACGTGGGAGACTTATGTTTGGTGGTCATCCAGAAATGGATGTACCATATTATGTTATGATCCCACTTCACCTTCTATTTGTTTGATATGAAATCCAAAGTTTTGGCTATATGTTTCTTGCACTCTTTGGATAAGAACGAAATGTGTGCACTTTTGGGCTCATGTTCATATTTGCTCTTCGTTATGTTATGAAATGTGTCATATGTCTTTGATATGTCTTGAAATATTTCATAAACCATAAGTATGCTCCTTATGCCATTGATATGTACCAAATTCCTTTCCTCGATTGTCATGAATAGAACATAGTTCGAACGAAAACGACATTATAATTTCCGCATTCAAACTAAACAGGCTTCTATTTCATTTGTATCTCTGTCTTGAATTTTGATACCTTATCTGTTTAAAAACTATCCTCCTTGTCATGGATACGTTAGTCACTTGCTGAGCTTTATATGCTCACTCTGTTGCTATATAAATTTTTCATGATAGCTCATCGCTCACTAAAATGTTTATATTGGGCTAGGACAATGGAAGGCTAGAAGATTTTGGGCAACTCTTTCGTACTTGCTAGTTTAATGTTGTATAAGTTTTCCTTTTGTGTAATGAATTACCAAGGACTAATCTTGAATGATGTATTTTGTAAAAGTTTGAAAGAAAAAAATATGGACCTCTCATGTTTTGGATTTTGGGAATGTTAAGTTAAATTTGTATAATAATATAAATATGTGGTACATGTTGGTTTTAAGATTGTATAGATTTTCCCCACTCGTGGATTTATGATGTGGTTGTGGTTTAATTGAGTTGGTTTTGGATTTTATGAATCATCAAGTGATATGATGTATGTTTATGGACTACACAGGGTTTATGAAATTGTGGATTTTAGAAGTGAAATTTTGACTTGAATGTTTTCTTAGTGACCTCAAATGTATGATTGGATCCTGGTTTGTGATAAAAAGTTCTGAAATAATATCGATATTTTGAGGGGCGTGACAGGACAGAGGCTAGGGAACTTCATAAGACCAACGTCAATGAGTTTCTCATCAAGATAACCGAAAATGGAGGACTTTGTATCACGGACTTAGCTGGTTTTACCTAAGTCGTGCAGCACCCTTGCGTGTCTGTCTGCAAAGGCAGTCTCCCCAAAACCTCCCATGGTCCCTTAGGACCTACAAAAGATAAAACGGGTAAAAGAAAGCGCCTCACTCGGAATCCACAAGCAATAATCTCCGTAAACACTTCATAAACAATGCAAATTACAAGTAGACTTTACAAGCTCAGAATGGTTGCACAACAAAGGGGTAAAATGGTCTATTACAAACCGAAAATCTCTCACAAGTGTCCACATGACACAACCTTTATTTACAAGCCTAAAACGGCCACCAAACCCAACTAAAATGGGACTATTAAGCCTTCGGTCGTCCCTCTACATACTGTGCAAAGCATGAACATACCAAAAGACACAAACATAAGCATTACGTCAAACATCCTATTTAGAAGTTTCTCCGTGACATTCTCCCCCACTTATTCCTTCGACGTCCTCGTCAAAGCCTATGCCGACACTGCAAATCCTCACCTTTGCTAAGTTTTCAATCTTCTGCTCTAGCTGCAATGCGCCTCTTGGCTCCCAACTGCTCTCCGCTGCTGTTTTTGAGTAGTCGAACCTTTGATCCGCCATGCTGCTTCAACTCACCAATGACTCTGACTCTAGTGTGGGGTTGGCTGAGTTGTGTTGATCCTTGTTGGTTCCTGCGGATCCTCCAGATGAAGAAAAAGACCATCCTTACTATACACTAGTCTCTCAAATGCCTCATGTTGCTTGAATTGGGTGGATGCTTGTTGGAGCTTTAACAAGCATCGCCTCGCAAACTTCTAAAGTTTTGGGTCCTTCCTCTACAAAATTTGCTCATCGATTCTTTTTTCACTTAGTTGTCACTTCCAAGTAGATTCGCATCACTTCCGATTTCGATTGACATTCTGTTGGGAAATGAAGCGGATAATCTACTCTCAATAGCACTGATCACCATTGGTGAGGATTTGACAACTATTATCTTCTAATATCTTCGAAGGGTCTTTGAACCTGTGCAGAGCTCCTCTACTGGATAGATAAGAGAATTGGGGTACTCGGTTTCGCCCATTCTCTTAAGAGTTGAGAAGGCAATGGTTACTTGACTTCGCCCGCCTCAAGGGTTGTACTCCATGCATCGAGCTGGTTACTGGCCTTCGCCTACTCTTTATTCACACTTCTGAAGTACTTGAAGTATTTGCACTCCTTGCATTGAGTTAGCTACTGTGATTCACCTTCTCAATACCATCGAACTTCTGGAATGCAGGAAGTTTTCACTCTAACTTGGAGTAAGTCTCTAATAGTTTTGGTCGCCTCTGGGATTGTACCGTCTTCTCCATCAACCCTGTCGCCTACTCTACTGAGTAGCAAAGGTATAGCACCGTGTACTGCCTGCTTTATTCCTTGGTCGTGCACTCTTGCATGACCCGAAGTCCTTCACTTTCGGCTATCTTGATGAGAAGCTCATTGACATCGATCTTACGAAGTTCCTCGGCTTCTGTCATTCAGCCTTGTCTTGGTACTTGGAGTTTGCCTCTGCATGCTCCACCTCCTCGGCCCCTTTCACGACCAAGCGCTCTCCCTCCATGAAAGCAAGGGATCAATGACTTTCACGGAATTCCCGCCTCTGGGGTACCATGATGCTGCCATGCCCATGGCCCTACTATCCGTCGCCTCGCATCTGCGTCCCTTTTCTTCACAATCAGTAGATATGTCTCTGTGGCACTCCTTCGAGTCCACCTTCATTCTAACTGATGCTTGATTTTGGGTAGCTAAGTACCTCTGGACTCATCGTCGCTTCCTCGCCCTTTTCGACCCCCTGCTTTAACACCTCTGTGTTCTCCAAGCAGCTCCCTTTAGTCGATGGAAAGATAAACTACAACTCCCATGCATGGCCTCTACCATCACATTATATGGTTTGCACTGATTCTGTTCTCCTTAGCTTCCTTGGTAGCAACGTTCGCTTACTCGACCTTGTCCTCTGACTTGCCGGGCTCCCTTAAGCAAATATGGGCTCTGGAGTAGTCCAACTTTCCAGCTACTTCGATCATACCTCTGCATGATTAAGTCCCTCCCATGGGACTCACTAGTACTTGCATTCGAACTTTTTCCTTGGTGGAACACAGCCCCCATATGCTGATAACTAAGGCTTTCATCCGATGCAAAATTCGATGCATGCACGGAAGACCCACCTCTGCGGTACCATGGCCTTCACTCTTTGAATCCATAGCCCTTCTTGTCGTCGTGTTGTTCACCGAAGTGGAGCTTCCAGTAGCTCCTGATCATACCTCCGTATGATAAAGTCCCTCACGGGACTACACTCGTGTGTATCGCATTGCCACGAACTGTTCCACCATGATTCGCTGCACCATGTCGCCTCCTGGTGACATCTCCATTGCATTCTGATCATTGTGGGATGAACTCGAATTGTGATCCCTCAATGTGTGGTCTCTGCCAATACATCGCAGGGCCTCTTCCACCTTCGATTGTGTTCGGTCCTTTGGCAGTCGACCTTCGTCCACCCGCTCTCAGGTCACACTTAGACGAAGCATCGCTCTAGGACAGTCCGTCGCCTAGTAGCTCCCAAAGTCCACCGACTTTACTAAAATTGGTGCACTATTGTCTGGATCCTGGGCCTCTACCCCTACTAGCACAATCTCCGCTGCGCACTGCTCCCTTCATGGCAACTTGAACAGCAGCACTGTGGCAAATTCTTCAAGAGTACCCGCCTCCGCGTCCTCTTTGCCCCGTGCCAAGGCCTTTTGAACCCAACTTCGCCTCTACAAGTTGAGTCGCCTCAATTCCTCCGTCAAATGCTTCTCTGAGATAAGTTGCATGTGCCTCGAAGCTCCCTTCGTCTTTAGCACTATACAGAATGAGCCCGCTCCATCAGAATGAGGATCCATGAAACAACATGATCCCGCTCTTGCCTCTGCAAGTGTTCATGTCCTTGACCTCTGCCCAAGGAAAGCTTTGTGCCTCCGCTCCATGTTCCATCTTCTTATGTCGACTCCCTTCCTGCGGCTTAGGTACTTTGCCAAGTTACACCTAAGTTGCTCTGCTCCTCAATTTTGCATTGAGTTGATGGTGGCCCTCGCGCCCACCATTTCACGGGTCAACCCTTTGTTGAGTCCGATCTCCATATCAACTCCAAGTGTGCCTTCATTTGTGTTGCCTTGGATCGCTCCCCCACTTGATCTCGCAATGCATTCCCAATACATTATCTCAAGCGAGATCATGCGATGACTCCACGTCGCTCGCTCAGTCCATTAAGCTTTGTGAAGTTGTTTTTGAGGTACTCCTCAACATGTGCAGTCCGTTGCATTTGGTTCTCCCTCTGAAGAGCCGGGACTTATCCCTCCTGGATACCCTATCCCGTTGGAGCAACTTCTCTCTTCGCTTCCTTCTCTTTGAAAGTTTCGGAGACCACCATCCCCTTGGACTACTCCGCCTTGCCAAACAAACTATGCATTATTCTGCCTCCCGCAAACGCACTTGCTAGATTGCGACTCCACGTCAATACAGCCCCTACTACACCCCTCAAGGCCTAGCAACATGCTGAACTCGTTGCACACTTCAGCCTCCTACGGACGTATCCTTCACATGCTGAAAAGAAAGTTTCAAAGCTCCATGGCGCCGAGTTTCGGTCGCCTTGGGATGGCCACGAACACTCCATCATTCGCATACAAGCCTTTGCATGAGTACCGAATTCTTCGAGTTAGCAATTCCCCTCACCTCTGTGAGCTTTGCATAACTCTTTCGATCGCTGAACAACTCATTCCAACTTACATGGTCTCATCCTTTATCAAGTTCCTTGCTTGCCTTGAGCACCATCAAGTTTGGTTGCCAACGTTGAGTCATAGCTCAAACTCAGCCATCCCAACCTTTGTGCGCTACGCATTCTTCCCAGCTTGCTTGTCCTCATGGTGCCTCTTGCGCGAAGGGGTTGCCATTCCTCTAAATGCCAATCTTAGATACCCGCTCCTCCGAGTGGCTCCTTTTCCCTACATCTCAATGCCCGTTTTCCCCTAAACGGTCGCGCGTGCAGCCCGCCCTCAATGCAGCCCGCTAGGTCGTCCACATTTGCATGCCAGGTGTTTTTTTTTTTATGAGTGCTTGTCCCGCTCTGATACCATCTGTCACGGATGGTACCATAGAGATGGGACTTTCGTGAAGTCATCGATCCCTTGTTCTCATGAAGGGAGAGTGCTTGGTCGTGAAAGGGGTCGAGGAGGTGGAGAATGCAGAGGCAAACTCCAAGTACCGAGACAAGACTGAAGGACAGAGGCTAGGGAACTTCATAAGACCGACGTCAATGAGTTTCTCATCAAGATAACCGAAAATGGAGGACTTTGTGTCACGAACTTAGCTGGTTTTGCCTAAGTCGTGCGGCACCCTTACGTGTCCCAAAGGTCAGCCTCCCCGAAACCTCCCATGATCCCTTAGGACCTACAAAAGAGAAAACAAGTTAGAGAAAGCGCCTCACTCAGGATCCACAAGCAATCATCTCCGTAAACACTTCATAAACAATACAAATACAAGTAGACTTTACAAGCTCAGAACGGTTGCACAACAAAGGGATAAAATGGTCCACTACAGATCGAAAATCTCTCACAAGTGTCCACATGACACAACCTTTATTTACAAGCCTATAAGCATTACGTCAAACATCCTGTTTGGAAGTTTGTCCATGACATTCTGTCACGGACTTAGCTTGTTTTGCCTAAGTCATGCGGCACCCTTGCGTCTCCGTCCGCAAAGGTCAGCCTCCCCGAAACCTCCCATGATCCCTTAGGACCTACAAAAGAGAAAACGGGATAGAGAAAACGCCTCACTCAGGATCCACAAGCAATCATCTCCGTAAACACTTCTTAGCCAATGCAAATTACAAACAAATTTTACAAGCTCTGAACAGTTGCACAACAAAGGGATAAAATGGTCCACTACAGACCGAAAATCTCTCACAAGTGTCCACATGACACAACCTTTATTTACAAGCCTAAAACAACCATCAAACCCAACTAAAATGGGACTATTAAGCCTTCGGCCGTTCCTTTACATACTGTGCAAAGCATGAACATATCAAAAGACACGGACATATATAAGCATTACGTCAAACATCCTGTTTGGAAGTTTGTCCATGACATTCTGTCACGGACTTAGCTTGTTTTGCCTAAGTCATGCGGCACCCTTGCGTCTCCGTCCGCAAAGGTCAGCCTCCCCGAACCTCCCATGGTCCCTTACGACCTACAAAAGAGAAAACGGGATAGAGAAAACGCCTCACTCAGGATCCACAAGCAATCATCTCCGTAAACACTTCTAGCCAATGCAAATTACAAACAAATTTTACAAGCTCTGAACAGTTGCACAACAATCCGCAAAGGTCAGCCTCCCCGAAACCTCCCATGATCCCTTAGGACCTACAAAAGAGAAAACGGGATAGAGAAAACGCCTCACTCAGGATCCACAAGCAATCATCTCCGTAAACACTTCTTAGCCAATGCAAATTACAAACAAATTTTACAAGCTCTGAACAGTTGCACAACAAAGGGATAAAATGGTCCACTACAGACCGAAAATCTCTCACAAGTGTCCACATGACACAACCTTTATTTACAAGCCTAAACGGCCACCAAACCCAACTAAAATGGGACTATTAAGCCTTCGACCGTCCCTCTACATGCTGTGTAAAGCATGAACATATCAAAAGACACGGACATATATAAGCATTACGTCAAACATCCTGTTTGGAAGTTTGTCCATGACATTCTGTCACGGACTTAGCTTGTTTTGCCTAAGTCATGCGGCACCCTTGCGTCTCCGTCCGCAAAGGTCAGCCTCCCCGAAACCTCCCATGATCCCTTAGGACCTACAAAAGAGAAAACGGGATAGAGAAAACGCCTCACTCAGGATCCACAAGCAATCATCTCCGTAAACACTTCTTAGCCAATGCAAATTACAAACAAATTTTACAAGCTCTGAACAGTTGCACAACAAAGGGATAAAATGGTCCACTACAGACCGAAAATCTCTCACAAGTGTCCACATGACACAACCTTTATTTACAAGCCTAAACGGCCACCAAACCCAACTAAAATGGGACTATTAAGCCTTCGACCGTCCCTCTACATGCTGTGTAAAGCATGAACATATCAAAAGACACGGACATATATAAGCATTACGTCAAACATCCTGTTTGGAAGTTTGTCCATGACATTCTGTCACGGACTTAGCTTGTTTTGCCTAAGTCATGCGGCACCCTTGCGTCTCCGTCCGCAAAGGTCAGCCTCCCCGAAACCTCCCATGATCCCTTAGGACCTACAAAAGAGAAAACGGGATAGAGAAAACGCCTCACTCAGGATCCACAAGCAATCATCTCCGTAAACACTTCATAAACAATACAAATTACAAGTAGACTTTACAAGCTCAGAACGGTTGCACAACAAAGGGATAAAATGGTCCACTACAGATCGAAAATCTCTCACAAGTGTCCACATGACACAACCTTTATTTACAAGCCTAAAACAACCATCAAACCCAACTAAAATGGGACTATTAAGCCTTCGGCCGTTCCTTTACATACTGTGCAAAGCATGAACATATCAAAAGACACGGACATATATAAGCATTACGTCAAACATCCTGTTTGGAAGTTTGTCCATGACATTCTGTCACGGACTTAGCTTGTTTTGCCTAAGTCATGCGGCACCCTTGCGTCTCCGTCCGCAAAGGTCAGCCTCCCCGAAACCTCCCATGGTCCCTTACGACCTACAAAAGAGAAAACGGGATAGAGAAAACGCCTCACTCAGGATCCACAAGCAATCATCTCCGTAAACACTTCTTAGCCAATGCAAATTACAAACAAATTTTACAAGCTCTGAACAGTTGCACAACAAAGGGGCAAAATGGTCCACTACAGACCGAAAATCTCTCACAAGTGTCCACATGACACAACCTTTATTTACAAGCCTAAACGGCCACCAAACCCAACTAAAATGGGACTATTAAGCCTTCGACCGTCCCTCTACATGCTGTGTAAAGCATGAACATACCAAAAGACACGAACATACATAAGCATTATATCAAACATCATGTTTAGAAGTTTGTCCGTGACATTCTCCCCCACTTATTCCTTCGAGGTCCTCGTCGAAGCCTTTGCTGACACTGCAACTCTTCGCCTTTGCTGAGTCTTCAATCTTCTGTTCCAGCTGCAATGTGCCTCTTGGCTCCTAGCTGCTCTCCGCTGCTGTTTTTGAGTAGTCGAACCTTTAATCCACCATGCTGCCTCAACTCGCCAATGACTCTGACTCTAGTGTAGGGTTGGTTGAGTTGTGTTGATCCTTATTGGTTCCTGCGGATCCTTCAGATGAAGGAAAAGACCATCCTTACTATGCGCCAGTCTCTCAAATCCCACATGTTGCTTGTTGGAGCTTTAACGAGCATCGTCTCGCAAACTTCGAAAGTTTTGGGTCCTTCCTCCACAAAATTTGCTCATCAACTCTTCTTTCACTTAGTTGTCACTTCCAAATAGATTCGCATCACTTCCGCTTTCGATTGGCATTCTGTTGGGAAATGAAGCAAATAATCTACTCTCAGTAGCACTGATCACCATTAGTGAGGATTTGACAACTATTGTCTTCTAATATCTTCGAAGGGTCTTTGAACCTGTGTAGAGCTCCTCTACTGGATAGATAAGAGAATTGGGGTACTCGGTTTCGCCCATTCTCTTAAGAGTTGAGAAGGCAATGGTTACTTGACTTCGCCCGCCTCCTCAAGAGTTGTACTCCATGCATCGAGCTGGTTACTGGTCTTCGCCTGCTCTTTGCTCACACTTCTGAAGCACTCGAAGTGTTTGCACTCCTTGCGTTGAGTTAGCTACTGTGATTCACCTTTTCAATGCCATCGAACTTCTGGAATGCAAGAAATTTTCACCCCAACTTGGAGTAAGTCTCTAATAGTTTTGGTTGCCTTTGGGATTGTACCGTCTTCTCCATCAACCCTGCCGACTACTCCACTGAGTAGCAAAGGTACAGCACCGCGTACTGCCTGCTTCGTTCCTTGGTCGTGCACTCTTACACGACCCGAAGTCCTTCACTTTCGGCTATCTTGATGAGAAGTTCGTTGACACCGATCTTATGAAGTTCCTTGGCCTCTGCCCTTTAGCCTTGTCTTGGTACTTGGAGTTTGCCTCTGCATTTTCCACCTTCTCGGCCCCATTCACGACCAAGCGCTCTCCCTTCATGAGAGCAAGGGATCGATGACTCCACGAAAGTCCCACCTCTATGGTATCATGGCGCTGCCATGCCCATGGCTCTACTATCCGTCGCCTCACATCTGTATCTCTTTCTTCACGATCGGTAGATATGCCTATGTGGCACTCCTTTGAGTCCACCTCCATTCTAACTGATGCTTGATTTTGGGTAGCTAAGTCCCTCTGGACTCATCGTCACTTCCTCGCCCCTTTCGAACCCCCCTGCTTCAACACCTTTGTGTTCTCCAAGCAGATCCCCTTGGTCGATGGAAAGACAGACTGCAACTCCCATGCATGGCCTCTGGCATCACGTTATGGGGTTTGCACCGATTCTGTTCCCCTTAGCTTCCTTGGTAGCAACGTTCGCTTACTCGACCTTCTCCTCTGACTTGCCGGGCTCCCTTAAGCGAATATGGGCTCTGGAGCAGTCCAACTCTCTAGCTTGCTTCGATCATACCTTTGCATGATCAAGTCCCTCTCATGGGACTCACTGGCACTTGCATTCGAACTTTTTCCTTGGTGGAACACAGCCCCCATATGCTGATGACCAAGGCTTCTATCCGATGCAAAATTCAATGCACGCACGGAAGACCCACCTCTGCGGTACCATGGCCTTCACTCCTTGAATCCATAGCCCTTCTTGCCGTCGTGTTGTTTTCCGAAGTGGCGCTGCCAGTAGCTCCTGATCATACCTCCGTATGATAAAGTCCCTCATGGGACTCACCCGTGTGTATCGCATTGTCACGAACTATTCCACCACGATCCGCTGCACTATGTTGCCTCCTGGTGACATCTCTATTGCATTCTGATCCTTGTGGGGTGAACTCGGATTGTGATCCCTCAATGTGTGGCCTCTTCCAACACATCGCAGGGTCTCTTCCACTTTCGATTGTGTTCGCTCCTTTGGCAATCAACCTTCGTCCACCCGCTCTCGGGTCACACCTAGACGAAGCATCGCTCTAGGACAGTCCATCGCCTAGTAGTTCTCGAAGTCCAACGACTTCGCAAAAATTGGTGCACTATTGTTTGGATCCTGGGCCTCTACCCCTACCAGCACAATCTCCGCTGCGCACCGCTTCCTTCATGGCAACTTGAATGGCAACACTGTGGCATATTCTTCAAAAGTACCCGCCTCCGTGTCCTCTTGCCCCGTGCCAAGGCCTTCTGAACCCAACTTCGCCTCCGCAAATTGAGTCGCCTCAGTTCCTCTATCAAATGTTTCTCCGAGATAAGGTGCATGTGCCCAGAAGTTCCCTTCATCTTTGGCACCATGCAAGACGAGTCCGCTCCATCAGAATGAAGGACCCATGGAACAACATGATCCTGCTCTTGCCTCTACAAGGGTTCATGTCCTTGACCTCTGTCTAAGGAAAGCTCTGCGCCTCCGCTCCATGTTCCCTCTACTATGTCAACTCCCTTCATGCAGCTTAGGTACTTTGTCAAGTTACACCCAAGTTACTCCGCTCCTCATTTTTGCATTGAGTTGATGGTGACCCTCGCGCCCACCATTCCACGGGTCAGCCCTCCCTTGAGTCTGATCTCTATATCGACTCCAAGTGTGCCTTCATTTGTGTTGCTATGGGTCGCTCCCCCACTTGATCTCGCAATGCATCCACCAATGCATTCTCTCAAGCGAGATCATGCGACGTCTCTTCGCCGCTCGCTCGGTCCATTGAGCTTCGTGGAGTTGTTGTTTTTGAGGTACTACTCCTCAACATATGCGGTTTATTGCACGTGATTCTCCCTCTGGAGAGTCGGGACTTATCCCTCCTGGATATCTATCCCTTTGGAGCAACATCACTCTTCGTTTTAGAGACCACCATCCCCTTGGACTACTCCGATTTGCTGAACAAACTGTGCATTGTTCTGCCTCCTGCAAACACACTTACTAGATTGCGACTCCACGTCAATACAGCCCCCACTGCACCACTCAAGGCCTAGCAACATACTGAACTTGCTGCACACTTCAGCCTCCTACGGACGTATCCTTCACATGCCGAAGAGAAAGTTTCAATGCTCTATGACGCCGAGTTTCGGTCACCTCGGGATGGTCACGAACATTCCATCGTCATACAAGCCCTTGCATGAGTACTGAATTCTTCGAGTTAGCAATTCCCCTCACCTCTGTGAGCTTTGCACAACTCTTTCGGTCACTGAGCAACTCATTCCACCTTGCATGGTCTCACCCTTTACCAAGCGCCTTGCTTGCCTTGAGTACCATCAAGTATAGTTGCCAACGTTGAGCCATAGCTCAAACTCAACCATTCCAACCTTTGTGTGCTTCGCATTCTTCCCAACTTGCTGCACACTTCAGCCTCCTACGGACGTATCCTTCACATGCCGAAGAGAAAGTTTCAATGCTCTATGACGCCGAGTTTCGGTCACCTCGGGATAGTCACGAACATTCCATCGTCCGTATACAAGCCCTTGCATGAGTACTGAATTCTTCGAGTTAGCAATTCCCCTCACCTTTGTGAGCTTTGCACAACTCTTTCGGTCGCTGAGCAACTCATTCCACCTTGCATGGTCTCACCCTTTACCAAGCGCCTCGCTTGCCTTGAGTACCATCAAGTATAGTTGCCAACGTTGAGCCATAGCTCAAACTCAACCATCCCAACCTTTGTGTGCTTCGCATTCTTCCTAGCTTGCTGCACACTTCAGCCTCCTACGGATGTATCCTTCACATGCCGAAGAGAAAGTTTCAATGCTCTATGACGCCGAGTTTCGGTCACCTCGGGATAGTCACGAACATTCCATCGTCCGCATACAAGCCCTTGCATGAGTACTGAATTCTTCGAGTTAGCAATTCCCCTCACCTTTGTGAGCTTTGCACAACTCTTTCGGTCGCTGAGCAACTCATTCCACCTTACATGGTCTCACCCTTTACCAAGCGCCTCGCTTGCCTTGAGTACCATCAAGTATAGTTGCCAACGTTGAGCCATAGCTCAAACTCAATCATCCCAACCTTTGTGCGCTTCGCATTCTTCCCAGCTTGCTTGTCCTCGTGGTGCCTCTCATGCGAAGGGTTGGCCATTCCTCTGAATGTCAATCTCAGATGCTCGCTCCTCTGAGCAACTCTATTTCCCTACATCGCCTTGCCCGTTTTCCCCAAAACGGTCGCGTGTGCTGGCTGCCCTCAATGTAGCCCCGTTAGGTCCCCCACGTTTGCATGCCAAGTGTTTCTATGAGTGCTTGTCCCGCTCTGATACCATCTGTCACGGAGTTAGCTTGTTTTGCCTAAGTCGTGCAGCACCCTTGTGTGTCCGTCCGCAAAGGTCAGCCTCCCCGAAACCTCCCATGGTCCCTTACAACCTACAAAAGAGAAAATAGGATAGAGAAAACGCCTCACTCGGGATCCACAAGCAATCATCTCCGTAAACACTTCTTAGCCAATGCAAATTACAAACTTTACAAGCTCTGAACAGTTGCACAACAAGGGGGCAAAATGGTCCACTACAGACCGAAAATCTCTCACAAGTGTCCACATGACACAACCTTTATTTACAAGCCTAAACGAACACCAAACCCAACTAAAATGGGACTATTAAGCCTTCGGTCGTCCCTCTACATGCTGTATAAAGCATGAACATACCAAAAGACACGGACATACATAAGCATTACATCAAACATCATGTTTAGAAGTTTATCTGTGACAATTCGGGTCGATGCAAGAGTGTTCGACCAAGGAACGAAGTAGGCAGTACGCGCTGTTGTACCTTTGCGACTCAAAAGAGTGGGCGGTAAAGATGATGGAGAAGACGGTATAATCCCAGAGGCGACTAAAACTATTGGAGACTTACTCCAAGTTGGGGCGAAAACTTTCTGCATTCCAGAAGTTTGATGGCATTAAGAAGTTGAATCACAGTAGCTAACTCAACGCAAAAAGTGCAAATACTTCGAGTGCTTCAGAAGTGTGAGCAAAGAATGGGCGAAGGCTAGTAACCAGCTTGATGCATGAAGTACAACCCTCGATAAGGCAGGCGAAGTCAAGTAACCTTTGCCTTCTTAACTCTTAAGAGAATGGGCAAAACCGAGTACCCAATTCTCTTATCTGTCCAGCATAAGAGCTCTAATTTAAAGACCCTTCGAGGAAACCTAGTGGAAGACAATAGTTGTCAAATCCTCACCAATAAAGATCAGTGTCATTGATAGTAGATTATCCGTTTCATTTCATAACAGAATGCTAATAAAAAATGGTAGTGATGTGAACCTACTCGGAAGTGACGACTAAGTGGAAGAAAAATCGATAAGCAAATTTTACGGAGAAAGGACTCAAAAATTTTAAAGTCTGCGAGGCGATACTCGTTAAAGCTCCAACAAGCATCTACCTAGTTCAAGTGGCATGAGGCATTTGAGAGACTGACGCATGCTAAGGATGGTCTTTTCCTTCATCTGAAAGATCCGTAGGAAACAACAGGGATTAGCACAACTTAGCCAATCCCACACCAGAGTCAGAGTCACAGGCGAGTTGAAGCAACATGGCATATCAAAGTTCGACTACTCAACAACAGCGACGGAGTGCAGTTGGAAGCCAAGAGACACATCGCAACTGAAGAAAAAGATTAAAGATTCAACAAAGGCAAAGAGATGCAACGTCTGCAAAGGCTTCAACGAGGACGTCGAAGGAATAAATGGGGGAGAATGTCATTGACAAAACTGTAAACGAAGTGTTTGATGTAATGCTCATGTATATCGTTGTCTTTCAGTTTTGTTCATGCTTTACACAGAATGTAAATGGCTGGCAGTAGGCTTAGCAACCCCATTTTCTTTGATTTTGGTGGTCATCCTAGGCTTGCAAACAAAGGTTATGTCATGTGGGCACTTGTGGGGATTTCGATCTATAGTGTAACCAGCTCGATGCATAAAGTACAACCCTCGAGGAGGCAAGCGAAGTCAAGTAACCTTTGCCTTCTTAACTCTTAAGAGAATGGGCGAAACCGAGTATCCCAATTCTCTTATCTATCCAGCATAGGAGCTCTACAGTACAGTTGGAAGCCAAGAGACGCATCGCAACTGGAGAAAAAGATTAAAGATTCAGCAAAGGCGAAGAGATGCAGCGTCTGCAAAGGCTTCGACGAGGACGTCGAAGGAATAAGTGGGGGAGAATGTCACGGACAAAACTGTAAACGAAGTGTTTGATATAATGCTCATGTATATCGTTGTCTTTCAGTTTTGTTCATGCTTTACACAGAATGTAAAGGGCTGGCAGTAGGCTTAGCAACCCCATTTTCTTTAATTTTGGTGGTCATCCTAGGCTTGCAAACAAAGGTTATGTCATGTGGGCACTTGTGGGGATTTCGGTCTATAGTGTAACCAGCTCGATGCATCAAGTACAACCCTCAAGGAGGCAAGCGAAGTCAAGTAACCTTTGCCTTCTTAACTCTTAAGAGAATGGGCGAAACCGAGTACCCCAATTCTCTTATCTATCCAGCATAGGAGCTCTGCACAGATTTAAAGACCCTTCGAGGAAATCTAGTGGAAGACAATAGTTGTCAAATCCTCACCAATGGAGATTAGTGCCATTAAAAGTAGATTATCCGCTTCATTTCCTAACAGAATGCTAATCAAAAGTGGAAGTGATGCGAACCTACTCGGAAGTGACGACTAAGTGAAAGAAAAATCGATAGGCAAATTTTACGGAGGAAGGACTCAAAAATTTTAAAGTCTGCGAGGCGATGCTCGTTAAAGCTCCAACAAGCATCCACCTAGTTCAAGCGGCATGAGGCACTTGAGAGACTGACGCATACTAAGAATTGTCTTTTCCTTCATATGAGAGATCCGCAAGAAATGACAAGGATCAGCACAACTTAGCCAATCCCACACCAGAGTCAGAGTCATGGGCGAGTTGAAGCAACATGGCGGATCAAAGTTCGACTACTCAACAAGAGTGGCAGAGTGCAGTTGGAAGCCAAAAGACGCATCGCAATTGAAGAAAAAGATTAAAGATTCAGCAAAGGCAAGAAGATGCAGCGTTTGCAAAAGGCTTCGACGAAGACGTCGAAGGAATAAGTGGGGGAGAATGTCATAGACAAAACTGTAAACAATGTGTTTGATATAATGCTCATGTATGTCCGTGTCTTTCAGTTTTGTTCATGCTTTACAAAGAATGTAAAGGGTTGGCAATAGGCTTAGCAGCCTCATTTTCTTTGATTTTGGTGGTCGTCCTAGGCTTGCAAACAAAGGTTATGTCATATGGGCACCTGTGGGGATTTCGGTTTATAATGGATCATTTTGGACCCTTTGTTGTACAACCATTCAAGGCTTGTGAAGTCTGTTTGTAATTTGCATTAGTTATGAAGTGCTTACTGAAATGATTACTTGTAGATCCCGAGTGAAACGCTTTCTTTAACCCGTTTTCTCTTTTGTATGTCCTAAGGGACCATAGGAGGTTTCGGGGAGGCTAACCTTTGTCGATGGACACGCAAGGGTGCCGCACAACTTAAGCAAAAACAGCTAAGTCCGTTATAACCTCTTGGCTGATTTTTTTAGGCTAAGTCAGCTAGAGTCTTCGAAGGCAAGAGATATGTGTCCTCCCTCCTGTGTTGGGAGTAGGTGTTGGGTGGCTGCCTCATCTCTCTCCTGGCTTGGGTAGGAAGCCCTCATACGATGGATGGCTAGACCTCCTCTCAAAGGACGAACTCTCCTTTAATCAAGATCTCTCTTTGAGAGTAGTCTAGCAACTTTGGCTTAAATCTGGTCAGATTAGGTCCACTCAGAGCTTCATCTAGATGCAACTTAATCACCCGACTAGAAAGGACGTTGTTGCAAAATCCTATCGCAATTGAAATTGGACCCATTGCTACCTCAAATTGAGATCTAGTCACTATAAGATAAGAATAATAATTATAATGAGTATTATCATTATAAAGTGCTAATTAGATCAGTGTTTTCAAAAGGCACTCAGCGAGGCGAAGCTCGAACACCTCGTAATAGGGCCGAACGAGGCATTTGAAGGAGGCACCACTTAGGTGCATGCCTGAGCCCACACATTGGGTGACTCAAGCATGTGTCCAATCAAATTGAGTTTAGGTTCAACGAATTTCACAAAGTTAGTTCAACCAAACTAACTAATCACAACACTCACCCCCAGCCATATTTATTTTTATGATCATATTTATCAATCATAATATATATTTTTTTTAATTTTAATATTTGGGATCATCTCGTTTCGCTTGGGCAAGCACCTAGCGCCTGGAGTGTTTTGGCACCTTAGCACCTTGTGCTTTGGAAAACACTAGATTAGATGTTGAGACCTAGCACTGAGCCATCCAAGTTCATTGATGAGAAGGATTAAACTGTGGTATATTAGCTATTAGGTCTTGACTTTGCAAAGTCTTCTGCATTAAGTCTTGGCTTAGTGAATGTTCTTTTTCTTTCTTGATTGGAAAAGCAGTCTAGGGATTTCTGGATTTTGTATTGCAACATACAACATACAACTGAATTATGGTGTAATTTGCTAGACCTCTAGAGGTTGTTGCTTAAAGGGAAAAGTCTCTTATGGTCTGAGATCTATGTTGGTGAATCAAAATCCTAGTTTGGAACAAACAAAAATTCTTTAGCAGTTTCCATTTCTTTATAACTTGCTCTTGTGTATTCAATGTCAGTTCCAAGCCAGTATGAGGGTTATGTTAAGCTATTAATATCCAACATAAAACTTTATCGGATCTCATTAACATTAGTCTTAACTAATTTCATTATAGGATTAAATCATCATCCAACAGTGACATTAGGCATCTTACAATTCAAGTGCCCTAAAGTACAAAGGTGAATTAGAATGGGACCATAGAATTAGATTAGTAGCTTAGAATATAGGAACACACTCAAGGAAAATGTTATAATTGGTAAATAAAACAATTACGAGGAAATAAAAAAGAAAATAGACGGTGGATACAAAAAAATCAATACTCCAACATCATATTATCTGTTTCACATAAAGCACTATACATAATTGAAGCATACAAAACTCATTTTAATGGAGTGATCAGAAGTATGCAACAGAAAGCAGCATATCATCTGCATCTACCACATTGAGCTGGGCCTCTAGGTTTTGAAAAATGTGTCAGATTGAGTATTGTAACACTTCTTCATCAGAGGAATAATGTGATTCCTGAGCATCAGCATCCATGAAACTTGCACTCTAAAATATCAAGCACATTTCGGCATTGGCAAAAAATTTGATTTCATCACGCTAAACTAAAGATTTAGCTTAGTTATAACTTCTCCGATTCCTCTCAATAAATCAACCATAAAGACAAACATCTTTTAGGGAAAGCAGAACAACAAGAGATTTGAAGCAAGCATTAACATAAACTTATGAATCAAGAGCCCAACTTTGCATTTGAAGGAAAAATGACAGAGAAACGGATGAATTACCTGTGAGGGAAGGTCAAGTATTTGGTCATGGGCACCGACACGATGTTCCTGCGGGCGTTCCCAGCGGACTTGGCGATAGCGTCGACCACCTCCTTGGCCTTCCCGACCCCGACGCCAACCTGCCCCTTCTTGTCCCCCACCACCACGATGGCACGAAAAGAAAGCTTCTTGCCGCCCTTGACGACCTTGGTGACCCTCCTCACCTGGACGACCCGCTCCTCGAACCCATCGTTGGGCCTGTCCCGCTTCTTCCGGCCGAGGAGGCCGCTGGTTTTCTTGACCTTTCCGTCCATGACGTAGATGTCGTTCCCGAGCACGGACTCGCCGCTGTAGGCGGCGCCGTAGATCTCCTCGTAGGCGGCGGCGACCTCCTCCTCGGACTCGGGGGGAAGCTCGTCGAAGGAGGGCGGGGCAACGTAGCCTTCCGGCGGGGCCGGGGGGTCGAAGGGGATGTCATCGTTGGGGTCGACGTTGTCGAAGAAGGAGGTGTCGATGTCGGCCGTGGCGGCCAATTTGGGGAGGGTTCGGGCGCGGAAGGAGGAGGAGGAAGGGAGCAGGGTGGCACGGAGGGGCTTGAGGCAGAGGCCGCCGCGGTGGAGAGGAGGGCGGAGGGAGAGGGATGAGAGAGCGGCGGTGATGGCCGCTGTAGCTAAAGCCATCCTCTCGCTGCTGTTTTGGCTTCGAAGGTGTGAGAGTGAGGGAGGGATTCAAAGGCTTATCCCTATTGCTGAGTCGGAACAAAATTGGGGCCCACACTGAGAACCATTTTGATGTTGGGGCCCACATTATTTTTTTTAGATTTTAAGTAATTATGGAAGAAATTATTTTTTTAGGTTTTTATTATGACTTGATAAAGTCTCGGCAGAATAACTTATTATATGTACAGTTGAATGATCGAAGGGTAGATATATAGACTACGATTAGTCTAAAATACGACATTTATATGCGTTTACATGCAATTAAAAATGTAATTGAAGTACTAACTTGATGCAACATATATCATCCCGAAGATAAAGTCTGCAATTAGACATAATATCTACCAGTCGTATAATTATATCAATTTTATATTATGTTCCTTTGCGGCTTAATATTTGTAATGTGCATCTGATCACGATATATATATATATATTCAACATAATTATGTCAATTTTAATTTAAACCTAGTTTGACTAGCGGAGATTCTATAATTTTCACTATAAATATAGGTGGAAAGTGTTTAACAACATTAATCTTGATGAGATAAAAATAATTTTATATACAAATAAATATAAATAGACCGTAACACATAATAAAATTAAACAAAAATCACAATCAAATATGACATTAAGATTTCGTGCAAAACCCCTCCAACATGATAGATAAAAATCACAAGGTAAGCTAGAGAAAATCTACTATAAAAATAATAAATGTACAAATCTTGAAATCTCTTATCCAAAACCTAAGTAATAATCATAATAAAATAATTAGGATAAAAGGATTATGTTACTATGCATAATATCCAAAATCTCCCAAAGTGATCACAGTAAAAATTTAATACAAATCTGATCTAACCTGAGATGATAACATTACATGGATCATTAAGAACAACCTCTGTGTTGTTCTTGTCTTCTTCCCTTTTCTTTTTCTCTTGATTTTTTGCCCTCAACTACCATTGCTGATTCTCTCTTTTTCATAGCGACTGATACCCCCTTGTTCTTCCTTAGCCATCATACCTCTTAATTAAAAGAGTTAGGGTTTAGATTAAATGAGAAGAGAGAAAGCTAAAGTGGGTTGTGAATAATTAAGACCCACTATGGGTTAAATAATGAGCCATCTACCCAACAATATCCCCCTTTAGCTTATAAGGAGGTTGTCCCATGACTTCTTAATGTGAAACCATATCGATCAGCTATCGGCATATCTTTTGTCTTTTTTTCAGTAAGGTATTTGTCAATATGTTTGCTTCGTTGTTATTTGTGTGAATTTTCTGATGTTGCAATTGATTCTCTTCAAGTATATTTCGAATTCAGTAGTATCTAACATCTATATGTTTTGATTTGGAATGAAAAGTTGGATTTTTTTACAAATGTATTGCGCTCTCTGGCTATCACAATGCATCACATAGTTTTCTTGTTTCAGTCTTAATTCTTATAAAATTCTTTCATCTGCATCACATAGTTTTTTTTGTTTCAGTCTCAATTCTTATAAGAATTCTTTCATCCATAACATTTATTTGCAAACCTCTATAGCAGAGATATATTCTGCCTCTATGGTGAAGAGAGCAATACACATTTGTAAACTGAATTGTCATGACATAACTCCCCCTACAAAAGTGAGTACAAAACCTTATGTAGACTTCCTTGTATCAATATCTCTTGTCATATCTACATCTATATAACTCATTAATATAGGTGGTCTACCTCCAAAGCTTAAACAAACATTAAAGCTCCCTTTGAAATATCTAAACATCCATTTCATTGTTGTCCAATGCTCTTTACTTGGATTTACAAGAAATTTGCTAGTAACACCCACTACATATGTAATATCTGACCTTGTACATACTATCGCATATATTAAACTTCCAATTGCTAAAGCATAAGGAACCTTTCGTATTTTCTCTTTCTCTTCATCACTTGATGGACTCTGCCCTTAGCAAAACTTGAAATGATATGAAATAGGAGAACTAACTCACTTTGCATTACTCATACTAAATATTTCCAGTATCTTCTCGATGTATTTTTTCTATGACAATCAAATCTTCTTTTTTTTTATCACGAAAAATCTGCATACCTAATATTTGCTTTGCTAGCTCCATGTCCTTCATTGTAAAGGGCTAACTCAGCTCTTTCTTTAACCTGTCAATTATAGATATATCTTTCCCAATGATAAATATATCATCAACACAAAGTAAGAGAATAATAAAATCTTCATCAAACCGTTTGATGTACACATAATGATCTTAAGTCATTCTTTTATATTCATTTTCAATTATAAATGGATCAAACTTTCTGTACCACTATCTTAGAGCTTGCTTCAACCCAAAAAAGCTCTTCCTCAACTTACAAACAAAATTTTCTTTACTTTTGACTTTGAAGCCTTCTGATTACTCCATATAAATTTCTTCCTCTAAATCACCATGAAGGAAAGTCGTCTTCATATCCAACTACTCAACCTCTAAGTCCAAGCTAACAGTAATACTAAGAGCAATATGAATAGAAGACATTTTAGCAACAAGAGAAAAAAATCTCTTCAAAGTCAATACATTTTCTTTGACCAAAGTCTTTCACAACCAATCTAACTTTGTACTTTGGTTGAGAATAATATTCTTGAGTCTTCAACCTAAAAACTCACTTGTTCTTTAAGGCCTTCATTTTCTTTGGTAGTTATACCAAATCATATGTATGATCCTTCGGCAGAGCATCCATATTTTCCTGCATAGCAACTAACCATTTTTTTTTCTGCTCACTTTCAACTACTTCATAGTAACTCTCTAGTTCACCTGTATCAGTAAGCATCAGATACTCATCTGTAAAGTATCTTTTGGAAGATTGATGTTGTCTAGAAGATCATTCTCAACTGAGGTTCTGTGGGAAGTTGCTTCTTAATTTCTTCTTACTCGACATGTCCTACATGTATATCAACATCGGGCTCTACATCATCTTCCTACACATCTCCCCCATCACCCTGATATATTAGAGGAGTAATTCGATCATAATCTACCAATCCTTTTACAGAAGTCTCGACTAGTGCCTCTTTCTTTAAATCTTCAAAGATTTGATCTTTAAAGAAGACCATGTCTCTACTTCTAAACACCTTCTGTTTTTCTGGATCCCAAACTCGATAACCAAACTGATCTAAGAAAAATACATTCTTTTGTCTTACCATTCAACTTGGACCTCTCATTGGAATGTGTATAAATGCATAACAACCAAACACTCTCAAATGCTTATAGAAAACATCTTTCCCTGACCATACATGATCTGCAACATCACCATCTAGGGATGTACAGGGTGACAAGTTGATCATATCAACTACAGTTCTTAAAGCCTCATCCTAAAACTTTTTGGGTAGCTTGACCTGTGAAAGCATACATCTTATCTTTTCTATGATGATGTAGTTCATCCTCTCTGTAATTGCATTATGCTGAGGTATACTAAGAACTATTATCTCATGTTGGATGTCATGTGATCTACAATAATCATTAAATAATCTTATGTACTCACCACTATTATATGATCTTATGCATTTCAATTACCTTTCTGTCTCCCTTTCAACTCTAGCACAAAACTCTTTGAATATATTAATAACATGATCTTAGATCTTCATAGTATAGGCTCAAACTTTTCTAGAAAAGTCATATATAAAAGTGATAAAATAAAGTGCACTATTGATACCAGGTGTTGAATCTTGGATCTTGATGATGAAATCAATTGACGAGTTTACGATCTAATTTATGTTTTGAGTGACACAGGACTAATTTCAATCAAAAAAGACAAATCGATTAAAGTAGGAGGAATCAGACGTTGGGCCAGAGTGAAACATATTAGGAGATTGGATGTCAAGTTGAAGGATCGATCGACGTACCGATAAAAGGACTTCGTGCCATGAGTTCGAGCATCGAGTTGAAGGATTGAATATTGTGCCAAGGAGATCGAATGTTACGGAGGTCAACATGCCGATTGGGTAATATGCCGAAGTAGAGGATGATGTGCCGAAAGATCGGACGAAGCATTGGATAAACCAATGACATACCAAATAACATAAGATTCATGCTTGTAATAATTTGTCTAGATCGAAGTAGTTTAGGTCTAATTGAGTTAGTTTCGAGTGTAATCAAGCCAACTCAATTAGGGACCCATTAGGTCGGAGTTGGGGCTATTTTGGACTAAGAGAAAGGCTCATTTAGTGACCCTTAGTTGGCCCAAGTGGTGGCACCGCTTGAGGCTCAACCTCCTAAGCTGTCTAGGTGATGGTACCACCCAAACATAGTCTTCCAAACTGTGTCAAGTGATGGCACCGTCAGATGACGTGGTGGTACCGCCCAATGTCAGTGTCAGATTGGGCGGTAGTACCACATAGTATTAGACTGATAGGTGGTGGTATCGTCAAGTCTAGTAAGCGGTGGTACTACTAGTAGCTCGAAATATCAGAGATTTAAATTTTGGCTCCAATTTTCGAAGTCATTTTGGGTCTATAAATATCCCACAAATTCCTGCTTGATAAACACTCGAAAGTAGAACAAAAACTCTATGATTCTAAGGTTATAATATCTAAAAGTATAGAGTCTCTCCTCCTAGAGATTAGTGATAGTCCTAAGGGAGGTGTGTGAGGGAATATTTGTAAAAGAGGGGTATAAAGGTTCTCTCTTAAGCCTATAAAAAGGAGAAAAAGTTATAACGGTAGTTGATCTTTGTCCATTGGAAAGAAGATCGGTAGTGAAAGCCGATGGCCTCAAGTGAAGAGGAATCGGGAGTAGATGTAGGTCATGACGATCGAACCACTATAAATTCGGTGTGCTATTTTCTTTTGTTGCTTACTTTTATTGCTTACTTAGCTGCTCACTTCACTTTACATTTACTCTAAGTCAAGCTTAAACACTTTATGATGTGGGCTTTATCGAAACAGTTTTTCTACATTGAACGAGTTTTCAAATCAACGTAATTTTACGTAAACACTAATTCAACCCCCCCCACCCTCTCTTAGTGTTGATTTCAGTCCTAACAGTTGGTATCAGAGCCACGTTTCTCTCCATTGGTTTAACACCCAAGAGAGATGGTTTTTTCGATAATTTAGAGGGTTACTCTATTATTCGTCCTCCTTTGTTCAATGGGACAGGCTACACTTATTGGAAAACTTGAATGAAAGTTTTTTTGCTTTATATAGATTTGAATATATGGAATATTATCGAAAGTGGTTTTCAAAAGTCTTCTAATCCAATGAACGAATGAAATAATTTCGAGAAATTTTTTTTTCTTTGAATGCTAAAGTGATAAACGCTTTGTTTTGTGCTTTAGATAAAAATAAATTCAATCGGGTTTCTATATGCGAAATTACACATGATATTTGGCATACACTCAAAATCACATATGAAGGCATAAGTAGAGTTAAAGAGTCTAAAATCAATCTTTTGATGTATATTTTTAAATTATTTCGAATGAAGCCAAGTGAAACTATTGTTGACATATACACCCATTTTACGAATGTCATCAATAGTTTGAAAGCTCTTGGTAAATGTTTTTATAATCTTGAACTTGTAAACAAGATTCTAATATTCCTTTCAAAAAATTGAGATCCAAAAGTAATGGCAATACAAGAAGCAAAGGATCTAAATAATTTCTACTTGAAGAACTTATTCGGTCTTTAATGACCTATGGAATAACTTATATTGAACATGATAAACATAAGAATTACATTCCAAAGAATAGAAAGGATTTGACACTTCAAACAATAGAATACCACTCGAGTGAAAGCTCAAGTGATGATGACATAGAACTTTTGATAAAAAAATTTTAAAAGTTCATGAAAAAGACTAATTCTAAAAACGAACTTAAAAATGACTTAACAACTTATTATAAATCAAAAAAGCTGTCAAAGAAAAAGAAAGCATTCAAGGTGACATAGGACAAATCGAGTATATCTGAAGATGAGGAATAAACTAACAAAGGTAAGGTGGCGAACTATGCCTTAAAAGTTTACTATAAATTTGATCTAACCTGAGATAAGAACATTGCTTGGATGATTGATAATAACCTTTGCATTGTCCTTGTCTTCTTTCTTTTCTTTTTTCTCTTATTTTTTGGCCCTCAACTGTCATTGTGCTTCTCTCTTTTTCACAACCATTCCTGCCCATTTTTTCTTCCCTAGTCATCATACCTCTTAGTTAAAAGAGTTAAGATTTAAATTAAATGAGAAGAGAGAAGGCTAAAGTGAACTATGGGTAATTAAAACTCACTATGGGATGAATAATGGGTCATCTACCTAACATAACAACATTAATCTTGCATCTATATTCTTAAATTATTGATATTTAATTTTTTTTATTTGAAGTCTTTTTTTCCTCTGGGAAGATCAGAATCTAGGAAGGTGGTTGAAGCAATGTATACTCTTAAAAAATAAAATAAAATAATCATTAAGAGAGATATTATTGTGATTGGTAAGAATTTTGAGTCTCAATAAGATTTTAACTAGTATTAATTAGATTCAAATTCTCTTATAGATTAGGATTAGAATTTAGACTAAGGATCTAAATAGGAATAAAAAATTATTAATAAATTAGCATTTATTTGTATAAATACATCATGAGTCTTAAAGTTTTAACTAAATCTACAAGTGCTAGTTATATGGATCTAGTATTTAAAAAAATCATATATTTAATTAAGTTAAAAGTATTATATTTTTTATTAAAATTCATTAAGTTTTCCTATATCTTTCCATATTAATAGTAATCATTTCATCTTTTCTAACTAATATATATGTTAGTCTCCCAAGCTTAAATGAATTTGTCTAAGTCATATAATACCTTTGTTTATCCATCCGCAAAGGATCAACCTTCTTGTAAAAGAGAAAAGATGTTAAAAAAAATTTTATATCGATAAATAAATAATTTAACAAACATTATATAGGCAATACCAAATATAAAGATAGATTTCATAAGCTTTAAATGACTGTACAACAAATGATCTAAAACGATCTGACTAGAAATACCCACAAGTGCCTAAATAATATTATTATAGAATGAGACAACGAACCAACCCTGTATACCTAAAGGCCCAAATAACATTGTGCCAACTGGATAACTATAAGGTGTTGAGATGATTGACATTTTGTATCATTTTACGTACTCAAAAGATATTTAAAATGACTATTTGAATAGTCTTCTTTTAGATAGTTTTGCTTCTAGCAACGATCGCACATAGCTATGTGTACAAGCTTAAAACAATAAAAAATATCAACCAAAATGGGATTGTTAAATCTATTATGAGTCATCTATATGATATCCAAAGTAAAAAGATATGAACAAACAAAACCATTGCATCGAACATGTCAATATAATTTTAAATGATTATTTCTCATTTTATTATTTATTGAGGTGATATTACGAATAAAAATATTTTTATTTCTATCTTTTCTAATGACTCAACATTCACACCAATATTTTTATCTCAGTAATATAAATCTTTTGTATATATTATTTCTTAATAGTCCAAACACTTAAATTCATAAAATATTAATAGTCTAATAATTATATTATAAAAATTTTCTTAAAATTTTAAATATATTGATAATCATACAAATGCCCCTTACTATTTTAAGACTCTATTATACTATAAATAATATCTTCATAAATTTATTTATTTTATTATATGACTAAGTCTACGAAACAAAAAGGGAGATGAAAATAGATGAAAATTTCCTAATGATCCTCCACATGTATGAAATCTAAAGGTATTTCTCAATAACTAATGGACAGAGATGGAGAAGTCTCAATGTTTCTCTTACTATCATGCAGTTGTCATGTCCTATGGAGACTAGCCTTTACACTGAAAAAGGAACATTAAGATTATGATCTTTGTGTAATATACAATACTAGGATATTTGTTGGCATAAATAATATCGATCTTATCATTTTGATTTACTAGAGTTATGACGATGGAGTAAATATATAATAATAAAAAAAGCACATAGTTGCCTCTTTTGATGTCACCTCACAACGTTGGTAGATCTTATCGTTTTATAGTAAGATAAAGTTGTCAATGTCTAAGATGAGTATACACGATCTTATCGAGATGTCATAGTAGTTTACATCCTACCCATCAGAATTGAAGATATTGATGTGCTTTTGGATTGGCTTACCCACACATATACATGGTTGGTGATAGATTGTATAATTGATAATTAGTATAAATTATTATTATTTTTTTATAATTTTATTTGCCCATGTAAAGGGGGCCTCACATCAGTAGATTTATTATGGGAAATGATTTTTTCCGGCATCAATTTGAAGCATTGATTCATTCACGAGGTTGGCTCGATTCCCAAACAGATGTGGGGAGATGATAATTAGATGAGAAAATATACTTCCTTCCGAGGAGACCACATTATATATATATATATATATATATATATATATATATATATATATATATATATATATATATATATATATATTATATATAGTGTTAAAATGTATATTCTTGGCTACGAAACGCATATGTGGAGGTCCGGCATTGACCCACGTCAGCCCGGAAATTACGAGCCGTCACCGCGCACCACGTGTGCCCCGTGCCGCAAGCGGCGCTTCCGTCGCGCTCGACCTCCCCACCTGTCCTGCAAACATGGACACGGAGGCCACCATCCGACGGCTGGTAAGCCCCCAGCGTGGCCGCGCCTCGAGCGTAGACCTTCCGGTCTCCTTCCGAGGTGGCTCGTCGAGCAACAGAGCTCGAGAGCGCGCTTCGAAGACGGTTGCCATGGCTTCGTCTTCGCCTCCTGCGACGCCGCAGGAGCGACACGCAACTGGATGCGGCATGGTGGAGATGGAGCTCGGCGCGGCGCGGGCCCTGGCGCACCTCGCAGGACTAGCGGGGGGCGGAGAGGGCGACGGGAGTAGGTCCAGAGATAGGAGCACGAGCGAGTCGCCTGTTAGAGCTCAGCAAAAGAGCTTCCATGGCGGTCAGGAGAGTTCAGCTTTAGGAGTAAGAAAGCGAACTCTGCTCGTCTCTTTGGCCCATATCAGGTGTTTGTCGTAGTGTGAGAACCTAACTTAGTCAATTCTAATGCAACATACTTGTCCCTTAATCTCAATGGTGGAATTGAGGCACCTGGGAGAGTTCGTCTATTGGCTACTTCTTTCGATTTGATCCGCAGCTACAACAACAAAAAAAAAAAAAAAAAAAAACCAGAAAGAAAAAATTGAGAAGCAATCTGAGATATGATGGAATTGAAGAGATGGAGAGGAGTCAAAAGGAACAATACAAAGCTCTTACTGTTGCTGTTAGGAGGCTAAAAAAGCTCCTCTTTTTTTCTCTTATTCATAGTCTTGTCATCATCAAATGTGTAAAGCGTTAGTTTTGCTGCTGAGATTGGCTTTAACTCATAGGAGGAAGCTATCCATTCATGCAACTTGTAGATTCTTCTACCCTACAAAAGCATGTTGAGTATCATAAGTATGGTTGCTGTTGATGAACCCAAAAACAAAATAAAGGATTATTACCTCGATTCCTTTGTTTCGAATTTGCACTTCATAAATATAAACAAGTGAGATCACATCTCTGTCAAGACAACATCATGTCAGTTTCTCCTCAGTCCCATCCATGCCTGTGCTACAGGATCCATGTTCGACCGCTGGTTGCGATGGTGGCCACACTGCTACAGGCAATGGAGCGGAAGACAGAGCACACATGGAGTTCCCCAGCAGTCAGCCTTCACTTCCTGGTAGGAGATGTAAACAGAATTTGACAGAGGTAACGATTTCGAACCTCATTTGCCGTGATCCTTCTTCGAGTGTAGGCTGAAAATCTCAGTTTGCTACAGGCTGAGAAGGAAGAAAGGAGATTGCGCAGGGTGTTAGCTAACAGGGAGTCAGCGAGGCAGACCATCCGTCGGCGTCAGGTGACGAGCATTAATTACTCCATCTCTCCTCACTGTATCATTCTTCTTTGTTGACTTATTGCGCGTATGATATGTTTGCTGCACTTTGACTTTAGGCTTTCCGGGAGGAGTTGACCAGAAAAGTTGCTTACTTGTCCCTGGAGAATGAGAATATGAGGATGGTAAGCAACATTCCACCTCGTGGAGTTGTTTCCTCCCAAACTTTCAATAGCTCACATTGATCCTTGGATTTGACTGTAGCAAAAGGATGTGGCCATGAAAGAGTACCTTTCACTCAAGGACACAAATGAACAACTGAAGGAGCAGGTTTGACCTCTGCGATCTCCTCGAACCAAGATTTGGTTGATGATACAGCTTGAGAAAAGTTTCCTGCTTGTGCAGATTGCCATGACAGTGAGGTCCGGAACGGAGAGCAGTGGGACCGCTGCAGGCAAAGAGATGGAGTCATCAACATATTCGCCCGGGTTCTCCATGCACAAGCCTTTGACTTCTGCTGACACTATAGGTTTCTTCGAGCACAGTGGATCAGTGCGGCCTCTTTACGTGCCACCCTGTGTGTGGTACTATCCATCGCACCATGAAGTTTCTCATCCATTTGGAGACCAAGATGCTGCTGCATCCGAGGACAATGAAGCGAGAATCTCTGTTCATGGCAGGGACGAGAAGGATCAAAGCTTGATAGCAAGAGTTGGGAACGAAAGGGAAGATGCACTTGTCACCAAAAGAACCCACAAAGATGAGATGACGGTCAAGATGCCACCATCCACGTCAAAAGAGAAATCTGAGCTGCAGCGTGATAAAGGTTTGCCAGAGAAGCTGCAGGCTCGCTCTCCTGGCGAATCGTCGAGCACATCATCGGCTGCAGCTGCGGCGGCGGCGACGGAGGCAAGGAAGAGGAGGAAGCAACTCACGAAGTTGAAGCACAACCATGGAAGCTGGGCTGGGAAGCACGGTTGAACAAGTTGCTTTTAATCTCAGCTACTGATGCCAGTTTTCCGTCTTCTTCCTCTGTAGGCATGAA